>CM028381.1:34489031-34521171 GCA_013146195.2 Codonopsis lanceolata | reverse complement strand
CCATCGCTTCACGCTGGCGTCGATTCGTAAAAAAAAAAACTACAAAAGGAGGCTACGGGCCACGATTCAGCAGAAATGCACCAAGGATTCGACCACTTTTCCCGCTCCAATATCACCCAAAAGCGCCTATCCAAAGGTGTATTCTCAAAAATCCTTTCAAAATACGCAGCGCCATTACATTTTAGATGTTTGGTATAGTTTTATTTTTCTGTGGTGAATTTATTTTTGCATGTGTAACATACCGTGATCGTATACATTGTATTGCATTATTTCATAATGTTTGTAAGTGATTTTTTGGAGAAAAAATATATATACAAAAAGAATAAAATAAAAAATGCAAAAGAAAAAAAAAGAAAGAGATACTTGTCGTTCGTGAACTCAAAGCTAATATGCTCTGGGACGAATGGCTTCGGGAAGACCACCACCCCGACATTCTCCCGGGACCCCTCGAATTTACCGCCTACGCTTGACCCGCCATCATCATCATCATCATTATCATCATCATCATCGCCATCTCGACGCCCTGACCGCCAGACCTTGAAGCCGCCCCTTGCGAAAAAAAAAAAACAACAACCGGTAAGTTCTCTACCCTTATCTCCTTCTGTCGCTCCTTTAAGTAAATAATGAACATATCACATGTTTTATACTTCATTTTTTTTACAATAAATTCTTTCAATAAAAAATAATAATAATAATAATAAATCTTGTTCATAACAAAAAATAATAATAATAATTCTTTAAATGGTCACATACTATTTTCATACATGTGTAAATTTACATGTACATAAAAATCATTCTTTTTTCAAAATCCACAAAATCCATAAAAAATTCATTCATAAAAATAAAAAAATAAAATAAAAATAAAAACAGCAATTCATATATGTAATTAATTTTTGCATCTTAATGTACATATTATAACCGCATTTGTCATGTGCATGATAAATGTGAAAAATTCATACATCATCTCATACATGTTCTCGCATTGCATGCATCAAATAAAATAATTCATGCATTCATATTTTCCATTTCATTTGTCCAATAAGCTGCCATAGAGGTACGACAAAAAGAAGGTAAAATACCACCAATTATCAAAATAAACATCTTTGTGGTATTTACTATACCCCTCAAAGATTTGCATGCTTGGAAAATAAATCTAAGGGCATGAAAATATCTATTTTGTCCCATTTTTATCCAAAAATATGCCCAAAAAGTGTCTCGAAAATTAAATTTATACTCCGAATATTCCGCTTTCGCCATTCTATTGCATGCAAAATGTGATTTAATGTAAAACATGCATCATATAGCCCCATTTGCATTTAGAACATAAATCATGCATAGTAAGGTCAAATAGTGACCACTATTTCAAATAATGCATCGCAAAATAAATCACGTAAATTACATGCATTATCACTCAATTGCATCATTTAGGCATAAATAGGACATGCATATACATCATTAACAAAGTCAAGAGTGCTCCAAAAGTCCCAAACAAGGCAGAATTTAGCGATCCGAGAAATATCCAGAAAATTGCTTGAAAAGAGAAATCTTACAAAGGTTGGGGAAGACGAGATGTGGGTGTCCCGATCTCACAGGTTGCCCCAATCATCCTCGTTGTACGTATAATTCAGCGATTCGAACCAAGATAGGAGGTTCTTCCTACCGCCAGATTCGGGCGCATCTGCCTTTCCTTCCCCGGATTGTGAAGAAGAAGCCATCCGCTAAGTAAAACACCGAAATCGGAAGAAAATCGAGAAAAGGAGCAAAAATGAAGAAAATAAAAAAAGAAACGAGGCAAGTAAGGCTATGGCGGCATGTGACGAGCGTAATGAATGAAAAATGAAGAAAGAAAGGAAAGAGGAGCAAGAGCTCTTTCTCCCTCTCTCCCTGCTTCACTTAAAGGAGGAAAAGGGAATTTTCCTTTTCCCCTCCAAAGTTTTGCACACTCGTCCTCGAATTTCGAAATTCTCAAATGGTCCCCGAGCCTAACGTGAAAGTTAACAAAGTTAGTCTTGTTAACCAAAATTTGCGACCATTCGCCAAAGGACAAAGGAAATGACATTCCTGGGCAGTCGAAAAAAAGAAAGAAAGAAAAGAAAAAAGAAAAGAAAGAAATCAAAAGAAAAGAAAAGATCGAAAAAAAAAGAAGAAAGAAATCAAAAGAAAAGAAAAGAAAAAAAAAGAGCAAGCAAGAATAAAATACTGAAAAGGTAAGTCGTACAAAGATTCTACCCTAACTTTAAAATAATTTTTTAGGAAAATTTGTTTTATTTTCAAATAAAAGAAAACTCTTTTTCAAATTGAGTTTTGATTTAAAAAAAAAAAAAGAGGAATATTTCAAAACACAAAAAAAAAAGAGGAATATTTCAAAAACACAAAAAAGAGGAATATTTCAAAAACAAAAAAAAAGAGGAATATTTGAAAAAACAAAAAAAGAAAGAGAAGGAAAAGAATATTTTCCACTTCACAATTTTCGAAAATACTTGAAGAATGATCCATTCGTCGTGCTCGGCGACGATCTTTAGTCAAGCACAATTTTCTGGATATTCAAAATTTTCTGGATATGTCCGAAACAAGACGATCAAGGCCCGTGACATACCTAGAAAATTCTTCTTAACACATTTCAACTACAAGGTATTGACCCGGTTGAAATTGTGGTAACGTAAAAGCACCAATTGCTGTCGGCAACGGATTTTTAGTCAAGCACAATTTTCCGATATTTGAAAGTTTTCGGTTATGTCCCGAAACAAGACAACGATCAAGGCCCGCATAATTAGAAAATTTTTCTTAACACGCTTCAACTACAAGGTCTTTACCGGTTGAAAGGTGGTAATGTAAAAATATTCAAATCTTCATACCGTATTTGACAAACGGTTTCGACCGTAAGAATACGGCTTTTTCGAAAACACAAAAAAATCTTTTTCCGTTGTAGTTTAAGGTTTTGGCCTCGAACTACGCTTTGGTCCGATTTCTTTAATAGGAATACGAGGGCACTTACATTAGTAGGTCCGACCATCGAGCACATTAAATTCACATCCGCTTAAAACTCGCGATAATTTTTATAACCGCTAAAAATGTCTAGGTTATAGAGTTTGGATAGCATGTCACTGCGGCATTATAACCGCTACCAATTGCATTCTCCTGTCTTAAATGAACGAAATTGGAGAGTTCTGTTAATCAACGATGTTCGCCTACTCAAGCAGTTCTAAAGGTTACCCGTAGACTCCATCGCTGGAGGGCTCAGAGACACCCCAATTTCGTACTCCGTCGGTATGTAACCGACATAAAATATCAAGAATCGTTAAAACTTAACAAATGTCGAAGTTGCGTGTCAAAATACGAAAGGAAAAGCAGATGCGCGAGAGAAGTGGGGGAAAGTGTCAAATTTTGAAACTTCAAAAGCAAATGCCGCCAGAGAAGTGCTTGGTGCCGCACCAAGCATTCCTTTCATGCGCTCTCACAGATCAAATGGGTACAAGTCTTCAAGCGCAAGGTACAAGCCGCCGACGCATGGAAAGAAATCAAGGAATTCCCACTGCGCCCTCAAGCTCGCTATAAATAGGAGGCCCCGGCCTCATTCTCGACACACATTTTCATCCGCGATTTTTAATCGCAGCTCGGCTCGCTTCAAGTTTCTCCGATAAAAATAGTACGAGAGGTGCGAGATAGGTGAGTGGAAGCCTCTAAAATCTCCAAACCCCGCCCAAACTCGCCAAATCAAAACCCATAGGTTATAAGTGATCCCTAGCCTAGTTGTTAGGTATCCACCTCAAATCCCCAAATCCAAAAATCCCAGTAAGTGTTACTCCGCCCGAGTAACGAGCCGAAAAGTCAATAAATTAAGTCTAGGTTCCGCCCAACCAAAAAGGCCAAAACCTACCAAATAAAGTCGGCCACTCGCCTCGAGTTGATAAGCCCACACTTCAAAAAAAATCAACACAACAACACACACACAACAACAACAACAACAAAAGACTCCCTCTCCCGAGGAGGACAGAGCGAGCACACCACCGCTCTAAAAGGTAATACCTTTAAGAGTGTATTTTTATTTCATTTGTATTTTTTCCTTTTATTTATTTTCAAAAAGTTGTATTTTAAATCCGCACAATGTAGCCAATATAAGCCGCTAGGCCGCCTGATTAGATTAGAAAATATTATGTAAAAGAGCCGTTATAATGGCCAAATATTCTTAAATGTGTTTGTAATTATTGGAAGGAGACTGCATGAGTCCAGAATAATGTAGCCACGAATGTATTCTGCTTAATTTTCCCTTGTCAAAATAAGACCTTATTTATTTGCTAGATTAATATAACAATGAGCATACTTCACCAAAAACGCTTTGAGATCGAAGGGCGAGTTGGGTGCCTAGCACCTTCCCAACTCGTAACTTAGCCCCCGAACCCGCTTCTAAAATCTCGGTTTTTTTTTCTCGGTTTTCCTTTATTTTTGCCTTAAAATAAAGGTGGCGACTCTAAAACTTTCAGATCCAAATGGGCCTCGCAACATTCCCTCTTTGCACTTTCCCTGTTCTCCCTAAAAAATGGAGATACGGAATGGAGGGTGATGTATTCTCATATCCCGGTATCCCCTAAACAAGGGATAACTTGATGCGGGAAACCCATAGCTCCCATAGCGATCTGATTGGGCCATAAGGCTATTTTAATAAATCCATAAGTGGGGGCGTCGCAATATCTTTTCTTGCACTTCTCTATTTTCCCCTGAAAGATAAAAGGGGAGAATGAGAATGGAAAGGTAATGCATTCCCATATCCTGTTATCCCGAAATAAGGGATAACCCGACATGAGGAAACCTTTAGTTCCCATTTTGGATACAAAATCCACTCGTGGCAACCGAGACACATTCCAACGTGCTAATATAGACAAAGCAACTCCTCTCACACTTTGGATTTCGCTCTTCCCCTAAACAAGGGAGGGTGGAACGAGAAGTGGTGTCCTCAAGATCACACGCCGCACCCCTAACCAAGGGCGGGCGCGGGCGCACGCCCCGAACCTCACATGGTGTTGATATCTTCTTCAACCAAAAAGTCCAAGTTTGGGGGTTGTTGAAGGAATGTGAGTGATTTGCATGGGAAAAAAAAGGTTTATTCTTACTCTCTCACATTGTAATTTCTTATTACCTTTATTGTTAACCCTCACCTTGGCCTTACATTACAAATTTAATAAAATCCTATTGATCTAGTTGCCACTTGCTTGTTTTTGTTGACATGGTTTTGAGACATAGTTGATTTGACCCATGTTCTACATCATATACACTTCGATATTGTTCACTGTGTTAGCATAATCATAGCGATTGCTAGTAATTGGGATTTGAAAAGCATTGTAATATTTCTTACATAGAAAGTGCATGAGATGGATATATAAGTATTTGAAATTCAATGTGTTCTCTTTCTTCAAGAGACCGGTACGGATGGTAGGTTACTTGTTTTGTGATGCACATGTTTTCATTAAAATATTTTGGGAATGAATGCTATGCTTAACTTGATAAAGCCATCTAAATTTGGAGATATTCATTGAATGGTGCACACACGCATGGAGAATTGTAGTACTATTTGCATGATAGAGTGAAAGTTTAATTGAATTGTGAGTTAGTCCTTACACATGTGTTGAGCATTCCTTGAGGCACATTGAGTTCCATGCTATCTTGACTCGAAATAAACTAAAAAGATTTATTTTATTGTTTTTGTATTTATTAGTTTTCTTTTAATTTCTTTTGTATTTATTTACTTAGTCGAGTCGCTCAGAAGAGTCTCTTTGAGTTTGTGGGTTTCTAGAAGAGTGTAAATAGTGTCACCCTCCAAAAAGATTTTGTTATTTTTTGCTTTTGTTTTTAAATGTTTTATAGTTTACTTGTGGATTAACAAAGTCTACGTTTGGGGGTATTTGATAGATGCATTTTATACGAATCTATGGGGTATTTATTCGGCTTAGATTAAGCTATTCCATGAGTTTTATGCTACTAATATGGGTTTTTAGCTTTATTATAAGTTTCAGGGCTAAATGGAGATAATTCTTGAGTTAGAGGTCTGTTGCAATCAATTGAATTCCTGGAGGACTAAAGTGTAAATTACAAAAGAGTTGAAGAGCTGAAGGCTGGCAAAAACGCAAGGCGCTCGCCTTACCCCGTGTACAAGTTGTTTGCCCATTTGACAGAATAAGAGCCGCCTGAAGAAAAAAAAAGAGTTGCCTCGAAGTTTACAAGGCGCCGTCTTATCCTTATACAAGGCAACCGCTTGTCCCGTTTTCTACAAAGGTTATTTTTGTAATTGTTTTGCCCTGTAAACCTAGTATATATACAAGCTAGTAGTTGAGTTTTAGGGGGACGGAAATTGAACCTCCTTTTGGTCTGGAATAACAATGTTCTTAGTTTTATTGAAGATCGATTCATATTCTCATCAATCCTTTGTGTTAGTTCATCAATCATGATGAGCTAAACTCATCATTCTAGGAACTGGAGGTAACTTGTATCGAAATTTATGTTCGAATCTATTTCTATTTAATCAATATCTTGTTTATCACATTGATTATCTTGTGTCTTCTATTGAAGCTTTCACGTTTAATGGGTGTTTGTGAATGTTTAGACATAGGGGTATGAATAACTGCATAATCCATGCATATGTGATATGATGGCCAACCTTTGTGATAATTAGATCCTAGTGATTTCCTGATCGGGATAAGGTGAGATCTAGGTTTTTGTGTTCTTCGTTTGCTTAATGGATCCTCAAGAAGTTATGTGGACTGATAGGAAAGCATAACCAATTTGGGATACTAAGATTTGCAAATCGTGAGCCCAACGTACCATTCTTTTCCTTAGTGAACGAACCCTAGATCATTGATTGATACTTTATTGCATGAACATAAGAATAGATACAAGTGAATCATAATTCCTAGACTTTCCCATAAATTTATCTTTAGTAATTCGTGATTTACGTGTTTTCTGTTATTCCTAAATTCCTTGATAATTAGTAAATTTCCATTTAGTTTAATTTAGTTTAATAGGCACCGAACAAAACTCCTTTTAGTTTAATAGTTATTTTTACCAATTTGATTATCCATATTATTGCTTATCTCTGTGATTCAACCCTTGTCTTTACACAACTATACCATGCGAATTTCCTGAGAAATGAAGTCATAGGCACGTAGATTCAGAGCCAGACCGACTACTCCAAGAGCACTCATCCATAAACCGGTTATTGGTACAAATAACATAAAGAAATGTAGCCAAAGTTTATTGGAAAAAGCAACCCCAAAGATTTGGAACCAAAAGCGATTAGCGATGACCATTGAATAAGTTTCTTCTGCTTGAGTTGGGTTAAAAGCACGAAATGTATTTGCACCATCACCATCCTCAAATAAAGTATTTTCTACGGTAGCACCATGAATAGCGCATAGCAAAGCAGTGCCCAACACACCGGCAACTCCCATCATATGAAAGGGGTTTAACGTCCAATTATGAAATCCTTGAAAAAAGAGGATAAATCGAAATATAGCTGCTACGCCAAAACTAGGCGCAAAGAACCAACCAGACTGGCCTAGTGGATAAATCAGGAATACAAAAACAAATACAACAATTGGACCAGAAAATGTGAACGGTGGTCTCGGTTCAAAATTCTAATGGTTGAATCATTAGGGGTGAGATTGCACACACCAATCTCACCAAGAACACATACACTCTCGCTCTTGTTTGAGACTTAGGGCTTGAGAATGGTTGAACAAGGGCTGCCAGAGGGGTGATATCAGCTGGGATAAGAGTGGTCAAGATAGATTAGGAGATAAGCAAGTGTGTTGTCGATTTTGTGTGGTTCCATTTCCAATTAGATTAGTGATAAACACACTTAATTAGAAACCCACTTAAAAACACATCTATATAAATACCCAACACATAAGGACTAATATGGGTCTATTAGAGACTAAAAGGAAGGGGTTTGGGGGGGTGTTTCATTAAAGGTAGAATATGATTTTTTAGAAAACTTCAAGCAGCAGAAAACAGACTGGCGCACTCACCATATCTATCTGGCGCGACCGTGCCTAATTAATTTATAGGTTTTTTCGTTCTGACTTACGCATAAGAAATGGACGCGAGCTCTTCTCCTAGCAGTCCATAAAGGTATAAAGTAAAACCCTTAAAATCCCCAAACCAACCTCAAACCTCCTTGGGTGTTTCCTTGATCAAAATGATTCCGCAACGTACCTAAACAGCATCCGCAACTACCATAACGAAAGACAAAACGAAGCACGACAAACCAATGATCGAAACAACAAACAAACAAGTATGCACGCATGTTTTAAAGCATGTTAAAGGCCTAATGAATGGACTCGAACACATGAACAGAGTTAAACCACAATTAAGTGCAATGAAAGTACGAAAGACAAAATGTTGACGAAACCTGAAATAGTGAATCGAAACGAAGACAAAGGCTACACATCAAATGTCATACTCATTCATAGACTTTCTAAACATGATTATAATGATATCAAATGCATCCAAGTAAGCATATGTCAAGCATATAAATACCTAGGATCTCACAAAGATCGCGAGCAAGAACTAAGCAAGTAAACGCTCGACCAAGTCGAGTTTCCAACAACGCCGAGTTACACATTGTAACTCGCATACTCACGAGCATAACTTAAAAACTCAAAGGTATTGACTATCCTTAGTCTACCCAAACACATTAACTCTTACACAAGAAGTCTATCATGCAAGCAAGTCAAACATGAAAAGTTTCAGGGTCTTACATGGAAACATAATTACCCACTAAACCATTAAGTACTTGATAAAGTTCAGTAAATACCACTTATTAGATTCTGAGATAGAATCTAATAAATTCCACCAAATATTCATTACAACTCCAAACAACACTAATTCTGCATATTCAAAAACTACACTCTAAACTATAATTTACCATTTTAAATCACTCAATTCAGATCTTTAATCATCAAGGTTTGATCATTCTAAGTCACTAACAAGATTTCCTGTTGCGGAACACTCCGCACAGTGTTAATTCTCAAGTCAATTGAGGTACTTCCCGATGTCGAAATTGAATGAAAATCTACCAAAGATTACCTAATATATGGAAGTAAAACATATCCATAAGCTAGCTCATTCCAAGGGACGGATTTTCTATAGTAAATCCCACAAGATACCCTAAAACAGATATTGTGTTGAACTAATTCTTACATGTCTAGCTTACCATCTTGCTCAACCACTTCCTAATCACCACCCTACCTATTGTTACATCTTAGTCTACCAAAGGCTACTAAAACCCAGCCTCTTAGTCTCACAGATCAAGCACACAAAGTGTAACGCCCCGAACCAGAAAGCCCGACTAGCTATGTGTAGCCCACACACTAGCCCAATGAGCACGCAACACCTTGGGTCATCAGGCCAACAACAAGCCAACCCAAAAGTCCATGGATAATGTTGGTGCCCAGTAGTAGAGTGTGGCCACCTTATATATTAAACACAATTCACACACCTACCCAATGTGGGATGGGGGTATTACAATCTCCCCCACTTAAATCCTTGACGTCCTCATCAAGGCCGAATCGAATCGTGCCCCGAGCAATGCAGGATTCAAGAGGTGGCTTGTAAAACCCTAGTTTATTACTTGCTTGTTTATTGCATGAGTTCATACATTAATCATGATCATTAGTATGTTAACTTAGCTCACTTATATGTTTAAAGTCGATAGCACGTTCATTGACGTCGTTTGAGGTGCTCGTTTGCACCTTTCTTTCACGAGTTGCTTTGAAACTCGGGTTTGTGTTTTATGTTGTAAACACTTGGTTAAATGTTAGAAACCATTCTTAACATCATTAACACGCTTTAGATGTTGGTTGAATGCTAGTTGCATCGTCGGTTTGATTGCTAGTTTGATTCGAGCGTTAACCCTTCTTCGTTTAACCTTTTGTTGTCGCTCGAGTGATCTTCCTAAGTTCTTAACCATGTTTGAATGAGGTTTGAACATTGATTTGCTTTGGTTATTGTTTAGAGGTGTTTAGGGTTGAATTCTAGACCATTTCGGGCTTTGGAGGACTTGAGGGTGCAAGGGGGAGAGGCCTAGAACTTGCGAGGGGGTAAAATGCAACAATTAAAGTATGCCAGAGTGATGCGGTCGCATCACTCTTCACCCATGCGACCGCAAGGTCCATTTTCCAGATTTTCGGGATTTTCTGCATATTGACCAATTTGCCTAACCAAACCCCACCCAAACCCAACCTAACCCACCCTAAACCACCCTAGTTCGTCCTACACATCCTCTCCTGCATGCTTGACAAGTTTTGAGTCATTTGGATGCATGTACAACACATGGCAAAGAAAGACCTCCAACATGCACACACATGCATTGGCCACCCCACTTCAGCCATTGCATGCCCATTACCTCCACTAAACCCACCATATTCAGTCATTCACTTCCAAATTCGTGGCTGAACATTTCTTGAGAGTTATAGAGAGTTCTTGGAGCTTCTTGAGTGATCAACAATGGTGGCCAACTATTGAAGAAGCCATTTCCAAAACCGTTCGGTAGAAGTGAAGAGGAGAGCAAGGAGAACACATACCCAACCTTGCATGGACGTTTTTGTACAACTTGTAGGACTTGTTTAAGGTAAGTTACAACATCTCTTCTTATTTCTTTTAGCCTCATTGACCCTAGGGAAAACAATCTTGCTATATGAGGTCAATGAGAGCACATAGGACATTGTAGAGATGCCATGTTCTAGATTATGTTATGTGATGAATTTGGGTTGTATGAACAGATTATAGACCTATTATAAACCATGATTTTAATGTTATATAGGTGTAGTAATGTATGATATATCATGCTACTTTGTTGTCCAAGTATTGGGAGCATATTGGATGAGATAGTTAGGCTTATAGAGATGTCATGATCTTGTATGTGCTAAATGATGTATTTTGGGTTGTGTAAACAGATTATAATCAGGTTGTAAATCATGATTTTAATGTTATTTAAGTGTGATAAAGTATGCCAAATCATTCCATCTTGTTGTTTAAGCATTGGGAGCATGTTTGGTGAAATAGTTAGGCTAGTAGACATGCTATGTTCACGTATATGCTAGATGTTACATTTTGATGGTATGATCAGATTATAAACATGTTAGAAACAGGTTGTAAACCATGTTTAAGATGTTATTTATGTGTGATAAAGTATGATAGATCACCCTACCTTGTTGTTTAAGCATTGGGAGCATGTTTGATGAAGTAGTTAGACTTGTTGAGATGCTATGATCACGTACATGCTAAATGCTACATTTTAAGTCGTATGATCAGATTATAAACAGGTTGTAAACCATGTTTAGAATGTTATTTATGTGTGATAATGTATGCTAAATCACCCTACCTTGTTGTTTAAGTGTTGGGTGCATATTTGATGAAATGGCAAGAATGTATATGCCTAGTTTGTGACTTTGATTCTATGTTTCATACTTGATTGTTTGATTGGGGTTTTATGGGTTTAATGACCTTAGTAACCTATTTAATTACGTTAGTATGGACATAGGAGAGTATTGAGGCCAATGGCTTCTATACCTTAATTTTGAAAGATTGATTATGAACTCAACGGAGTTGACCATTGGAGTTAGTATGACATTAAGGAGTAATATGCCTAAGTCCTACGAATTTTGGGGTAATATTAATGGAGGTTAAGCCTCCAAGCATTTTAAAGTGTATGAAGAACACTTGATGATTAGAGTCTTGATTTATCTCTAATGTGATTATGTGCTAGTTGTGAATTAAAAGCATGACTAGATGATTGTAGAGTACTTGCCTACTTATTTGAGCATATGAACATGAATTACGTGTGCTTGAAGTTTGAGTCAAAGTCGGTTTGTTGAGTCTTTGGGGCGGGGCGATGCATGATCTTCACGCAATTGTGAGATTCGTGATTTTGATGGATCGCCGCCGGGATTGCACACACCCTCTATCGATGGCCACGGTAGGGAAGTAGTTGATCTTAGTTGTAGTATGGAAACATGACTTTGATAACTATCGGAACTCGGCGGGAAATGTCTCGGGGGCGTCGATATCCACGAAAGGGATATCGAGGACACATAAGTTTGGCACATGTTTTTGCAGGAGCAACATGCGCGGAAAAAGGGTAACGATATCACCTCCCTTTTGTATGAATTGACTCACGAGTGCTATATGTGAATAATGTGCTACGTGAATATGATATGATATGAAATGATGGTTGATTGAATTAATGAAATGTTATACTTGTTGATAACATGATATTCAAGATTGTTAAGTATGAATGCCTTGACATGATTATTTATGAAATGTATATTATGCCAATTGCATGAATTATTATTGTTGAGCATGATGCCATGACGAGGAAGTTATTGTTAGTAACTTGCTAAGTCTTTATGACTTACTTCTATTTGTTTTGATTGTTTTCCCTAGATCCGAGCCGTGCAAGTGGATCGAAGTGATTGTTGTTTTCATTGAAGAAGTTTTGGCAAGGTTGCTACCTTGTATTATTAGTACCTTTTTATTTTGGCAAGGACGACGGGACATAAAGTTATATAAACTTTATGTGGGGTAGCAAGACTTTTATTGTGTGATATTTGAACTTATGTTTATTAGTACTTATTGTTTTGAGAGCCGACATATGTTAGTCGTGCCTATGTATTTATGTTGATCATGCTTTTGTTGTTTTAACCATGTATTGGTTTGTTTAATATGTTTATTATCCGGCATGTTTTTAGCCGTTAAGCATGCTAGACTAGAGTTCTAGACTTAGTTTAATATTGGGTTCAGTAGCGTCGCCGATGACTTGATATATAATTGCCATAAATTGTTATATGTGCCTATTGTTGCGTCACATGATTTTATTTTTGGACCAAGAGATTCATTATCTCTAAGGTTGTATTAGTTTGAGCTTGTTAGCTCGGGCGCCACTGTTTAAATATTATACGCTTCCGCATGTGTTAAAGTTTTTGGCGTACCGCCGTTATGGCCTTACCCACTATTTGCTACTTGTTTTTGTTACGTGCCTTTTTAGGCGGCACGACCTCGGGGTCTCGTATTGGGACTCGGGTCGGGTCGCCACAGTTGGTATCAGAGCTTATGTTATAAGTTAGCTATTCGCCGGGATAGGTTCCTTGGCTTAGGGGGTTGGTTTTGTGTGATAGTTCTATCTTAACGAAGAGTGTTCTTGTAGGTTAATAATGGTTGACACTAGAGCTGGTACTAGCACCGGAGGTAGTACCGGTAGAGATATCGGTAGAGGCACAAATGTTGGTAGAGAAACTAATGAGAACCGCCAGCCGGAGGTTCCTCCACTTGAGCAGCCAGGAGGAGCAATTCGAAGCGATGTCTACCATGTATAGGGGAATGCTTGCGATGATGAACGAGATGAATCAGGTCTTTGGTAGGGCTCAACCACCGCCGGACCACGGCCGGCCGCGGCCCGGCCAGCGGCAGGGTTGGATAGGAGGCTAGATATCACGGAGATTCGATGCTTGAGAAGTTCGTAAAGCTGAAACCAAGACAGTTCGATGGTGAACCGGATGCTTCGAAGGCCGAGTTGTGGATCGAGCATCTAGAGAAGATATTTGCACCGTTGAGGTGTGATGATGAGCAGAAGGTGGTACTAGCTGTATTCAAGCTAGAGGCTGAGAGCAGGTGGCGAGTGCTAAGAGAGTTGGGACATCTTGAGAGTCCCCCACACGTGGCTAACTTTGTTAGGGAATTTAGAGCTTCGTATGTGGGAGGTTGTTCGGAGAGAAGGGAGAAGGAGTTCCTTGACCTCGTGCGAGGGAGGTATGTCTATATCGCGGTATTCGGCGAGGTTCTGAGCTAGCACGCTATTGCAGTCATTTGATTCCGGATGAGGCCAAGAGAACACAGAAGTTTGTGAAGGGCTTGAAGACGGAGTATAGGAGACAGCTGTTGTCTCATCAGTTCGTGGAATATAGGAAGGCAGTGGATAGAGCCTACGTGATTGAGCGGGATATCGAAGAGCACCGTGTCATGGGTAGTCGGGTTTTCTTCACGCCTAGGCAGATCTTCGGGGCGAGGAAATGGATCGAATCGGGGAATTATCATGGGCACAATGATCGTAGGAAAGGTAATGGCAAGTTTAATAATGATGGGCGGGCAATCGGTCGGTGGTAGAGGAGCTGCTTCTACACCGAGTCAGGGAGATCGTGGCATGATAGTGGTATGCTCCTATTGTTCGAAGACGGGGCACACGGAAGATAAATGTTGGAAGAAGAGTGGGGCACCGGTAGAGTGCTACTATTGCGGAGCTGCGGGGCACGTGAAGAGGAATTGCCCTAAGTTGAAGGGTAATCAGCCTGGAGGATCGAGTCAGCCTACTGTTGGGGCTAAGAGAGATAGCGATGGGAAAGCAAAGGTGCAGGGACGTGTTTTGCTTAGACCGGAGGGAGTACGAGTCGGCCGCGGTTATTGGAGGTACCATTTCTATCTTCGATAGTGAAGCACGAGTACTTATAGATCCAGGGTCATCACATTCGTATGTTGCATCACATTTTGTTGACCGTTTGCGTGCATTGCCTCAGTCTTTGCCTTACGTGCTTGAAGTTTCTACCCCGCTTGGGGAATGTTTATTGGCTTCAGAAGTTTATAAAGCATGCGATGTACTTGTGGATGAACATGTCTTGCATGCGGATCTGGTAGTGTTGCCACTTAGTGATTTTGATGTGATACTCGGTATGGATTGGCTATGCACTTATCATGCTTTGGTAGATTGCTTTAGTAAGAGGGTTACATTTGATATGCCGGGTGTTCCTAAATTTATGTTCGTGGGTGATACTTGGCGTCTAGTGGGTTCTTGCGTCATTTCTGCTCTAAAAGCTAGGAAACTATTGTCACGTGGTTGCACGGGATACCTAGCTTGTGTGGTTGATAAGCGGGTTTCGACTTCTGATCTTGAGGATGTGCCGGTTGTGAATGAGTTTCCGGATGTCTTCTCTAAAGATTTTGGGATGCCTCCGGATAGGGAGATCGAGTTTTGTATCGAGTTGTTGCCGGGGACGACTCCGATATCAAAGGCGCCGTATAGAATGGCACCGATGGAGTTGAAGGAGTTGAAGGTGCAGTTGCAGGAGCTTCTTGATATTGGCTTTATCAAGCCAAGTGTATCACCTTGGGGTGCGCCGGTATTATTTGTCAGGAAGAAGGATGGAAGCCTAAGATTGTGCATTGATTACCGGGAGTTGAACAAGGCGACGATCAAGAACAAGTATCCGTTGCCGCATATAGATGACTTGTTTGATCAGTTGCAAGGATCGGTGGTGTATTCCAAGCTTGACTTGAGATTCGGGTATCATCAGTTGAAGGTGAGAGCCGAGGATGTTCCGAAAACGGCTTTTCGCACGAGGTACGGGCATTATGAGTTTATGGTGATGCCATTTGGGTTGACTAATGCGCCGGCGGTGTTCATGGATTTGATGAACCGGGTATTCCACAACTTTCTTGATTGCTTCGTGGTGGTTTTCATAGACGACATCCTTGTGTATTCTAAGTCTCGGGATGAGCATGCACAACATTTGAGGATGGTGTTGTCTATTCTTCGGGAGAGGCAACTCTATGCCAAGTTTAGCAAGTGTGCTTTTTGGCTAGAGGAGGTCTCATTTTTGGGACATGTTGTTTCTAGTACCGGGATAGCGGTAGATCCTTCCAAGGTTGAAGCGGTGATGAATTGGAGGAGACCAACCACAGTTACGGAGGTTAGGAGTTTCTTGGGGCTAGCCGGTTATTATCGGAGGTTTATAGAGGGATTTTCGAAGATTGCTACGCCCATGACAAATTTGACTCAAAAGAAGACCGCATTTGTATGGAGTGATAAGTGTGAAAGCTTCCAGGAATTGAAGAGGAGGTTGACTACGGCACCGGTGTTAGCATTGCCTAGCGGAGGTGATAACTTTGTGGTTTATAGTGATGCATCGAAAGAAGGATTGGGTTGTGTGCTTATGCAGAACGGGAAGGTGATTGCTTATGCTTCAAGGAAGTTGTCTCCGTATGAGGTGAATTATCCTACGTTGAGCTAGCGGCGATTATATTTGCTTTGCACAAGTGGAAGCATTATTTGTATGGTTCGAAGTTTGAGATTTTCACGGATTACAAAAGTTTGAAATATCTTTGCACAAGTGGAAGCATTATTTGTATGGTTCGAAGTCACAAGGAGATTTTCACGGATCACAAAAGTTTGAAATATCTCTTCTCACAAAAGGAGTTGAACATGAGACAGCGGAGATGGATGGAGAAGTTGAAGGATCACGATTGCACGATACTTTATCATCCGGGGAAGGCGAACGTGGTTGCCGATGCTTTGAGTAGAAAAGTGCACTTGTCATGTCTGATGATGCGTGAATGGAAGATGTTGGAGGATGTCCGTGATTGGAATCCTAGTGAGGTTAATCATGGAGTGTTGTTTGCTAGCGTGCGGGCTATTCCAGCTTTGTTGGAAAGAATTAAGGAGACTCAGAAGAAAGATCCGGAGTTGGTGAAAATTATTGATGGTTTGAGTGAGGATAAGGAGAGTGAATTCGCGATGAACCAAGATGGGATTTTGACTTTCAAAGGTAGAGTTTGTGTTCCTTCAGTCGAGGATGTGAAGCGACTTGTGTTGGATGAAGCTCACAAGGCAAAGTATACTATCCATCCGGGGAGTACGAAAATGTATAGGGATTTGAAGAAACAATTTTGGTGGAATGGCATGAAGCGACAGATAGCGGATTATGTGTCGAGGTGTCTAACTTGTCAGCAGGTGAAGGCGGAACACCAAAGACCTGCGGGGTTGTTACAGCCGTTGGATATTCCTGAGTGGAAATGGGAGCATGTGACGATGGATTTTGTTTCGGGGTTTCCGCGTACCCGTAGAGGTTTTGATGCCGTCTGGGTTGTTGTTGATCGGCTCACGAAGTCGGCTCATTTTATTCCGATTGCTATGACTTATTCCTTGAGTCAGTTAGCGGCATTGTATGTGCAGGAGATTGTTAGACTGCATGGGGTTCCAGTTAGTATTGTTTCAGACCGAGATCCGAGATTTACATCGAGGTTTTGGCAGGCTTTGCAAGAAGCTATGGGGACCAAGTTGAACTTTAGCACAGCTTTTCACCCTCAGTCAGACGGACAGTCCGAGAGAACAATTCAGATACTTGAAGATATGTTACGGGCTTGTACGATTGATTTTAAAGGGAGTTGGGATACACACCTTCCTTTGGCAGAGTTTGCGTACAACAATAGTTACCAATCGAGCATCGAGATGGCACCGTATGAGGCTCTTTATGGGAGGAAGTGTAGATCTCGGTTTGTTGGGTCGAGGTTGGAGAAGCAAAATTATGGGGTCGAGATTGTGCGTGATCGGTAGGCGTGAAGTTGATTCGGGATAGATTGCTTACGGCTCGAGTCGGCAGAAGAGTTCGCAGAATAATCGGAGGAGAGATTTGGAGTTCCAGGTTGGGGATTATGTGTTTCTTAAAGTATCGCCGAGAAGGGGTACTAAGAGATTTGGGAAGAAAGGGAAGTTATCACCGAGGTTCGTTGGACCTTTTGAGATTCTTGAGCGAGTTGGGAGTTTGGCTTATAGGGTGGCTTTACCGCCATCATTGTCGGACATTCATAATGTTTTCCATGTGTCTATGCTTCGGAAATATCTTAAGGATGATTCCCATGTTCTTGAGTACGAGGAGATTACTTTTCAGCCGGACTTGTCTTATGTGGAGCAGCCGGTGAAGATACTTGACACGAAAGAGCAAGTTTTGAGGAGCAAGAGGATTCCATTGGTGAAAGTCCTTTGGAAGAATCATGAGATCGAGGAAGCAACTTGGGAAACCGAGTTGGAGATGCGCGAGAAGTACCCTCATTTGTTTGAAGATCACGGTAAGAATTTAGGGACTAAATTCCTATTAGTAGGGGAGAATGTAAAACCCTAGTTTATTGCTTATGTGTTTATTTCATGAGATCATACTTTCATAATCATCATTAGTATGTTAACTTAGCTCACTTATATGTTTAAAGTTGATAGCATGTTCATTGACGTCGTTTGGGATGCTCGTTTGCACCTTTCTTTCACGAGTTGCTTTGGAACTTGGGTTTGTGTTTTATGTTGTAAACACTTGGATAAATGTTAGAAACCATTCTTAACATCATTAACACGCTTTAGATGCTGGTTGAATGCTAGTTGCATCGTCGGTTTGATTGCTAGTTTGATTCGGGCGTTAACCCTTCTCCGTTTGACCTTTTCGGTTGTCGTTCGGGAGTGTTTCCTGAGTTCTTAGCCATGTTTGAGTGAGGTTTGAACATTGATTTGCTTTGGTTATTGTTTAGAGGTGTTTAGGGTTGAATTCTAGACCATTTCGGGCTTTGGAGGACTTGAGGGTGCAAGGGGGAAAGACCTAGATCAACCAAGGGACCAAATTGTAACATTTGGGAAAATCAGAGTGATGCGGTCGCATCACTCACCATGCGACCGCAAGGTCCTTTTCAACATTACGGGATTTTCTGCATTTCAACTTTTGACCAACCAAACCCCACCCAAACCCAACCTAACCCACCTAAACCACCCTAGTTCGTCCTACACATCATCTCATGCATGCTTGACAAGTTTCAAGTGGATTTGGATGCATGTACAACACATGGCAAAGAAAGACCTCCAACATGCACACACATGCATTGGACACCTTCACCTACCCCACTTCAGCCATTGCATGTCCAATACCTCCACTAAACCCACCATATTCAGTCATTCACTTCCAAATTCGTGGCTGAACATTTCTTGAGAGTTATAGAGAGTTCTTGGAGCTTCTTGAGTGATCAACAATGGTGGCCAACTATTGAAGAAGCCATTTCCAAAACCGTTCGGTAGAAGTGAAGAGGAGAGCAAGGAGAACACATACCCAACCTTGCATGGACGTTTTTGTACAACTTGTAGGACTTGTTTAAGGTAAGTTACAACATCTCTTCTTATTTCTTTTAGCCTCATTGACCCTAGGGAAAACAATCTTGCTATATGAGGTCAATGAGAGCACATTAGGACTTTGTAGAGATGCCATGTTCTAGATTATGTTATGTGATGAATTTGGGTTGTATGAACAGATTATAGACCTATTATAAACCATGATTTTAATGTTATATAGGTGTAGTAATGTATGATATATCATGCTACTTTGTTGTCTAAGTATTGGGAGCATATTGGATGAGATAGTTAGGCTTGTAGAGATGCCATGATCTTGTATGTGCTAAATGATGTATTTTGGGTTGTGTAAACAGATTATAATCAGGTTGTAAATCATGATTTTAATGTTATTTAAGTGTGATAAAGTATGCCAAATCATTCCATCTTGTTGTTTAAGCATTGGGAGCATGTTTGGTGAAATAGTTAGGCTAGTAGACATGCTATGTTCACGTATATGCTAGATGTTACATTTTTGATGGTATGATCAGATTATAAACATGTTAGAAACAGGTTGTAAACCATGTTTAAGATGTTATTTATGTGTGATAAAGTATGATAGATCACCCTACCTTGTTGTTTAAGCATTGGGAGCATGTTTGATGAAGTAGTTAGACTTGTTGAGATGCTATGATCACGTACATGCTAAATGCTACATTTTAAGTCGTATGATCAGATTATAAACAGGTTGTAAACCATGTTTAGAATGTTATTTATGTGTGATAATGTATGCTAAATCACCCTACTTTGTTGTTTAAGTGTTGGGTGCATATTTGATGAAATGACAAGAATGTATATGCCTAGTTTGTGACTTTGATTCTATGTTTCATACTTGATTGTTTGATTGGGGTTTTATGGGTTTAATGACCTTAGTAACCTATTTAATTACGTTAGTATGGACATAGGAGAGTATTGAGGCCAATGGCTTCTATACCTAATTTTGAAAGATTGACTATGACTCAACGGAGTTGACCATTGGAGTTAGTATGACATTAAGGAGTAATAAGCCTAAGTCCTACGAATTTTGGGGTAGTATTAATGGGGTTAAGCCTCCAAGCATTTTAAAGTGTATGAAGAACACTTGATGATTAGAGTCTTGATTTATCTCTAATGTGATTATGTGCTAGTTGTGAATTAAAAGCATGACTAGATGATTGTAGAGTACTTGCCTACTTATTTGAGCATATGAATATGAATTACGTGTGCTTGAAGTTTGAGTCAGTCGGTTTGTTGAGTCTTTGGGCGGGGCGACGATCTTTGCATGATCTTCACGAATTGTGAGATTCGTGATTTTGATGGATCGCCGCGGATTGCACACACCCTCTATCGATGGCCACGGTAGGGAAGTAGTTGATCTTAGTTGTAGTATGGAAACATGACTTTGATAACTATCGGAACTTCGGCGGGGAAATGTCTCGGGGGCGTCGATATCCACGAAAGGGATATCGAGGACACATAAGTTTGGCACATGTTTTTGCGGGAGCAACATGCGCGGAAAAAGAACGATATCACCTCCCTTTTGTATGAATTGACTCACGAGTGCTATATGTGAATAATGTGCTACGTGAATATGATATGATATGAAATGTTGGTTGATTGAATTAATGAAATGTTATACTTGTTGATAACATGATATTCAAGATTGTTAAGTATGAATGCCTTGACATGATTATTTATGAAATGTATATTATGTCAATTGCATGAATTATTATTGTTGAGCATGATGCCATGACGAGGAAGTTATGTTAGTAACTTGCTAAGTCTTTATGACTTACTTCTATTTGTTTTGATTGTTTTCCTAGATCCGAGCCGTGCAAGTGGATCGAAGTGATTGTTTTTTGCATTGAAGAAGCTTTGGCAAGGTTGCTACCTTGTATTATTAGTACCTTTTATTTTGGCAAGGACGACGGGACATAAAGTTATATAAACTTTATGTGGGGTAGCAAGACTTTTATTGTGTGATATTTGAACTTATGTTTAATTAGTACTTATTGTTTTGAGAGCCGACATATGTTAGTCGTGCCTATGTATTTATGTTGATCATGCTTTTGTTGTTTAACCATGTATTGGTTTGTTTAATATGTTTATTATCCGGCATGTTTTTAGCCAGTTAAGCATGCTAGACTAGAGTTCTAGAACTTAGTTTAATATTGGGTTCATAGTAGCGTCGCCGATGACTTGATATATAATTGCCATAAATTGTTATATGTGCCTATTGTTGCGTCACATGATTTTATTTTTGGACCAAGAGATTCATTATCTCTAAGGTTGTATTAGTTTGAGCTTGTTAGCTCGGGCGCCACTGTTTAAATATTATACGCTTCCGCATGTGTTAAAGTTTTTGGCGTCTGCCGTTATGGCCTTACCCACTATTTGCTACTTGTTTTTGTTAAGTGCCTTTTTTGGGCGGCACGACCTCGGGGTCTCGTATTGGGATCGGGTCGGGTCGCGCATGTTAATCCTATTGGCAACGATTCTGGGACGTTTTCTATTGTGTCCCCTAACAGATTTGCGGTGTTAGATATTTTGGAGGATGATGACTCTAGTGATGATGTTACTCATTCATTCATCACCCTAAACGTGGAATCAGGTCACCTTCCAGCCAAAACAAAGCAAAAGCCTTCCATTCCAGTATCCGATCGGGTCACTCGTTCCCGGGCCTCAAAGCCTGGCCGATGTATTACGCTTGATCTTTTAATGGATATTAAAATCCTTTTTGGAACATCAGGGGTATAGTAATGACCCATCTGTAAGTCGATCTTAAAACCCTCGTTCGGATTCATAACATATCAATTGTTGCTGTTTTTGAACCCATGCTGGATCCGGAGAAAGTTGCTCTTCTTACTCGCCGCCTTCGATTCAGGTTTTCGGTTTCTAATTCATCTAGTTCCATATGGCTGTTTGTTAAATCCTCTTTTACATGTAACCTTATTAATGATTCTGCTCAGCAAGTTACACTGCAGATTCAACACTTCACTTGGTCTTCGCCTGCTCTTCTTACCTGTGTTTATGCTAAATGCAACATAGATGAAAGGAAAACTCTTTGGGATGACCTTATTCTTATAAATGATTTGGCTGCCCAATCCCCGTGGATTGTAGGAGGGGATTTCAATATTATTCTTCATCCCAACGAAAAGTCTGGTGGTGTGGGCTGGGACCGTCTAGGAGCCCTTGATTTTCATGCTTGTCTGGCTGTTACGGGCCTCTCCGATTTGGGTTTTTCTGGCAGTGATTTTACGTGGTGGAACAAAAGGGAAGGTAACGTTACAATTCATGAGCGTATTGACCGAGTTCTTTGTAATGAACTTGGTTGGATAAATTTTCGATTACCACGGTTCGGCACCTTAGCTTAGTACTTGCTTTCTGATCATTCTCCTCTCCTTACTACTATTTCTAGACCTTACGCTCGGGGCCGCAGCTTTCCGTTTTCTCAATGTTTGGACTAGCCATGCTTCTTTTAAAGCCACAGTTTCAAGTGCGTGGACCGGTTCCGATAATATGAGGCCGATGGTTCTCTTTTCTCATAAGCTTAAAAATGTCAAAGCTGCCCTGAAAAATTGGAACACATCAGTTTTTGGTAATATTTTTACGAATGTTAAATTGGCTGAAGAGGAAGTAGCAGAAAAGGAATTACTTTTTGAGCTTAATGCCTCGCCTTCAAATCGGGAAGCCCTTATGCATGCTCAAGCCTCTCTTCGAAAATACCTCTCCCAGGAAGAAAAATATTGGCAGCAAAAATCAAGGATTAAATGGTTTAAAGAGGGCAATGGAAACTCAAAGATTTTTCATGCTTCCGTGAAGCAACAGCAAAGGCATCTATACATTCATTCCATTGATGACATGGAAGGTAATCACCTTGTTTTTGATTAGAGTATTCGGCAAGGGGCAGTTAATTACTTTAAGGAGCAACTTCAGTCCGAAACTGTCCATAATCCAAATATCAATCTAGATGTCATTCCTCGTCTTGTTCAGGAAGAATGGAATACCCGGCTTATCTCCTCCTTACGCTTGGAGATTAAGAAAGCCGTTGTTAACCTAAATGGTGATAGTCTTTCGCCCAGGGATGGATTCACTGGTAAATTTTTCTCTGTCTGCTGGGATATTATTGAAAAGGATTTTTGTGAGGCTATTTTGGAGTTTTTCTCGGGTTTCTCTCTCCCGCGTGCTTGGTCCAGCACTCTTATTGTTGCAATTCCCAAAGTGGACAAGGTCTCTAATTTCAAGGATCTTCGCCCAATCAGCCTTTGCAATTTCTGTAGCAAAGTTATCTCAAAAATTATTTCTCTCGCCTGACCACAATCCTTCCTCATTTAATCTCTGAAAATCAAAGTTCTTTTGTTAAAGGCCGGACTATTCAGGATAATATTTTATTGGCTCAAGAGTTGATGTGTTTCTTGGGGAAAAAGGTTTCGGGCTCAAATGTTGTTCTTAAACTCGATATGGCAAAGGCTTTTGACAGAGTTTCTTGAGTGTTTCTTATTTCTGTCATGCGGCGAATGGGCTTCCATGAGATATTTATAGATCTTATTTGGCGCATTATCTCTGACAATTGGTTTCCGGTTCTTATCAATGGAACTCCGGCGGGCTATTTTTCTTCCGGTAGAGGCCTTGGCGGGGAGACCTCTATCTCCCGTTTGTTCATTATTGCAGCAGATTACTTCAGCCGAAGTCTTAATCGTATTCAGCAACAATTTGCTTACTCGATCTACTCATCTATTAGTGGCTGCCCTATCATCTCCCATCTTGCTTTTGCCGATGATGTCATTATCTTTTGTAACGGGAGTAAGAATTCTATTCAGATTCATAAGGAAGTTATAAATAATTATGAAGATATCTCGGGGCAGAAGGTTAACGTCACCAAAAGTTCTTTTTATGTGGCCCCTCAAACTGAATCAATCCGATTGCAGACTCTTTCTTCTTCCTTGGGCTTTAGTGCTGGGAATCTCCCTATTATCTACCTTGGTTGTACCCTTTATTTTGGTCGTAAGAAACGTCATTATTTTGACAAGCTCCTCCTTAACTCTAACACTGGAATGGAGGTTTTCGAATTCTGCTGGGCGTATTACTCTAATCAATCATGTCCTTCATTCCATGTCAAGTTACCAAATGGCAGCCATTGATCCTCCAGCTTCAGTTAGCTTATTAATTGATAAGATGTGCTCTAATTTTTTCTGGGGGCAGTTGGAAGGTAGAAATAAAACACACTGGACTTCATGGACCAAATGTTGTAGACCCACTGCTGAAGGTGGTCTTGGTATTCACAGCATGTCCAGCATTATTAAAGCTTTCGGTATTAAGCTTTGGTGGCGTTTTCGATCAACCTCAAATCTCTGGACTTCTTTTTTATCTCGCTCGTGTAATACTCATCCTTCTCGGATCATTTGAGGCTCGCATAGTTGGCGTCGCATGATTAAGGCTCGTGGTTTGGCCGAGCCCTATATCTTTTGGATTATTGGAAAAGGCCAATGCTCTCCTTGGTATGATAAATGGATTTTTGATTCTATTTTGGACAAGCCGCCTGATTGCTCCAGCAACAACGTGAGGGAGCTATTGCTTGATTCTAGTGGCTCGCAACATGATTGGTCATGGCTGCCACACGACGCAAAGGCTCAAATTAAATCCCAGCTTATTTCTCTTCACAACACTGAAGATCGGCCTGTTTGGACTGCTTCTACATCTGGAGCTTTCTCTCTTTCTTCGGTCTTCCCTCTTGTTCGAGACTCTCATCCAAAGCTTCTCTCTTCAGTTTTTATTTGGCACAAAGTTCTGCCAAAACACATCAAGGCATATTTATTTGGCGTCCTCATGAACCGAAGACTCTATTGATGAAGCTCTTAACGGGGTTTCTCATTGGCTTCCAAATGTTCTTGTTGCGACCAAGGCCACCTTTGAAACATTCCAACATGTTTTTATGAACAGCCTGTTTGCTTCTTCTCTATGGCAGCATTTCAATGCTCTCTTCGATGTTTCGGCTCAACAAAACTCTATCCATCATATGTGTTTCTCGTGGTGGTTACATAGTAAAGCGCTTCCATTTACTTTGCTCCCCTCGCTCATTCTTTGGCATATCTGGAAGTACCGAAATGCGGCAGTTTTTGACAATGATCGTATTTCTATTTCTAAGGCTGTTACTAACATCACCTATGATTTTCAGAATATTCTTCATGCTGCGGGTTATCATGTCTCAGCTCTCACTCGGCATTCTCAAATTCAGGTTGGTCGTAAAAGGCAGCTTCAGATTCAGTCCGTTGTTTGGTCTCCGCCCCCTCTTGGTATTGTCAAGCTTAACTCGGATGGTGCTAGTCGTGGCAATCCAGGTTTTAGTGGTGGAGGGGGTGTCATTCGTGATTCTATGGGACGTTGCATCTTCGCTTATTCTCACTTCTATCATGTCTGCTCGAACATGGTTGCTGAAATTAAAGCCCTCTATTTTGGTGTTAAATGGTTGTCAGAAAATGGTTATCATAATGCCATTGTAGAAACGGATTCCAAGGTTCTATTTGATTGTTTTTCTCACGACAATAAACTTCCCTGGGTGCACTCTTATATTGTTCGGGAGATTGTCCAGTTCCAAGCTGCGGGGCGCCTAATTTTTTCTCACTTGTTCAGAGGCTAATAAGGTAGCGATAGCTTGGCTAACTTAGCCTCGTGACTCTCGATTGGATAAGGTTTTCCACGATATTGCGGCTATTCCCAGTCCCTCTAAAGGTCTCATTCTTCTAGATGCTAGTCACACTCCCTATGTTAGAATTTCTTAATCTTTCTTCTTTCTGCTTGTATCTCTTTTTCGAGGTTAGGCTCCTCTGTCCTCCCACATATAAGGGCAAGGCTGGTTGTACCCCTCAAGTTTGTATTTATTATTTTTATTAATAAAAATTCTCGCAGGTGCCGCCCTGCTTCCCTAAAAAAAAAAACAAAAAAAACAACGTTTTATAATGCCTTTATATAGGCTTACAAAATAAATCCTAATTCTTGTAGAAAAACAAAACTAAATAAAAGGAAACTCTTAAAACCTAAACTTTAGGAACAAGAAACATAAATAAAAGGAAACTAAAACCCTAAAAATACCCAAACAGTAAAACCAAAAAACGGCAGCTTTCTTTGGGCACCTTGCGGTCGCAAGCCTATGACCCCCTTGCGGCCGCAAGCTTCACAGTTTCTCTGAAATTGCTAACTGGTCAAGATCGTATCATAATCCTCCTCTTGAAAAGGATTTACCCTCAAATCTGCTATTGGTCAGTCATTAAAGTGTCGTTTGATTCGAACTTGAGACCCATATCGTGGTCCATTATTCAAACCCTTTTTCCCTGAATCAAACACCTCATTGTCCTGAACACTTAACAAAACATTCTTACCCTTACTCTCAACTAGCATCCTCATTTGGTCTTCATGCACTTGGCTTGGCGTTAGTGGTACGAGTGTGATTGGCTTCTGATTAAACATGAAGGAATATTTGTTGGTGAATCCATCATGCTTCACTTGACGATCATATTGCCATGGCCTTCCAAGTAATAGATGGCTTACATGCATAGGAACCAAATCACATAAGACTTCGTCCTCGTAGACTCCAATACGAAATTTCACAAGCACTTGTTTCTCCACCTTCACTTCTCCACAGTCATTCAACCATTGGAGCTTGTAAGGTTGGGGATGCTTTGATATTGACAAACCCAACTTTTCCACCATGAGAGTGCTAGCGACGTTGGTACAACTACCTCCATCAATAATCACACTACATACCTTGTCCTTGAAGCGACACTGTGTGTGAAAGAGGTTATCACGTTGATCATATTCTTCCTCCTTAGCTTGCATATTCAACACACGACGAGAAACCAAAGATTCTAGGGTTATAGAGTCCCCTTCGGCTTCAATGTCTCCATATTCATCTTCCTCTTCTTCTACTACCTCATTACCATGTACCACCATAGCTCGTTGATTGGCACACTCGCGCGCAACGTGTCCCCACCATTTGCACTTGAAACATTGCATTTCCTTAGACTTCAATCTGGGATTTTCAGCTTTCCCTTGGGGCTCTTGTGAAGTCGTAGCCACTTTTGCTTCGGACTCAACCTTGCTTATGATCTTATCTTGTTGTTGCACCTGATTTGAACTACTTAGACGAGTGATACTCCTCCTCTTTTGTTGTTGCTCTATCTTGACTGCCATATACACCATTTCACCAAAATCCTCATATTGGTGTAAATCAAAAATATCCGCAATAGTATGTGATCGATGTTTTATTTTATCTATTTCCTTGCAAGTGTACAAGACTATTATAGAATAGACTCGGAAGCAAGGGTCGAACCCACAGAGACAAGTGATCACGAACAGTGCGGTTATAGATAGCAAATTATTAACCTAAGGGGGTTTTTATGTTTAATTCTACTCTAATTTACTAGTTATAGATGTTACCTAATTAGATTATAATAACAGATATGAAGATCTTATGGTGAGTGGAAATCTAGGATTCTGGGTTTCACTTATATCTCCTTTATGTTCAATTCATAATAATGTCATTCAATGTCTTGGGTTCGTTCACTAAAGATAGATATGGTCTGTTGAACAATTGGTTCAGTCTCCCTCCCTGCAAAATTCACCCATTCCATATCCTAAGCACAGGAACTATAATCTAGCTGTCACCTAGATTTATGATCTATCTGTCACCTAGATCATGCAAGAACCTGGTCCTAACTTATCACTCTCGTGCTTCGATAGGTCCAATTTATTGTGTTGGTGAGCCGATTGTACGACATATGCACTTGGTCATGCAGTATCCGCACCTCTAAGCCTTTATTATTTGCGATTACATTCATTTGTTCAAAGCGAAATAATAAAGGGGTTGATAAACAACACAATCAACACGCATTGAATAGACATATATATAAGAATCAAAACATAAATTCGATACAAGTTACCTCCCACCTCCTAGATTAGGGATGATTTAGTTCATCATAAACGATGAACAACACATGAAGATGATGGAAGACATGATTTGATCTTCAATACTTGAAATTACAAAACCTAATTATGTTATACAATCTAAAACTACCTAAAATCTATGTAAAGAAAGCTTCCAGCCGTCCTCCTCTGCTTAGGCTCGGCATCTGACTTCTATATATACTTGGGAGTTGTGATCAAATCGAATGAGTGTGAAAACCGAGATTACGCGTGCCTACCTTGCGGTTGCAAGTGTGCTTTGGAATACTAGCGTCGCAAGGTCTCCGATGTGTTTTTGGCTCTTCGATTCTGGCTTGAGGACACCGTATCGCCTACCTTGCGGTCGCAAGGTGCGAGGCACTGCTGCGTCCGCAAGGTGTCCGCATTGACGAACTTTATTTTTCTTCAATTTTTCTTTCTTGTAATTTGCACTTAGAACCACGGAGTTTCGCGTATTTTCACGAACAATCACGAAACTTACAAAACTCACCAAAAACATATATTAGTACTCAAAAGACTCATGAAATAGCTAATTCAAGTCACGAAGTATATAAAATCGGCGTATAAAATACATCGATCAAATACCCCAAACTTGAACTTTGCTCGTCCACTAGTAAACAAATAAACTTATAAATACAAAACATCTAAATAAAAATTAAAATCTTTTTTGTGAGGGTGACACTATTTACACTCCTCTATAAACCCACAAACTCAAGGAGACTCTTTCGAGTGACTCGACTATGCGTATAAATACAAACAAATAAATACAAACTAAATAAACTACACACAAAATATAATTAAAACATAAAATCTTTTGGTTTCATCCTCAAGTTATAAGTGTATGGCATGCATAATCTCGTTTGGTGCTCACCACATATATGCAAAGCTTAGTCATATAAAACCAACTAGTCTTTTCTTATATCGCTACTACTTTTAATTTCTCTCGTGTGTGTGATCACCGGTCTTAAAGAATATCTTAACTAAAACAGTTTTATTGAGCTAAACACCACATTCATATGAAAATTACAGTTTAATAGAAAATCATGCATTAAGAAGTATGAGATCTACCATTCAAACCCCTGGTCACATGAGTAAAGGTCCCAAGGATTTAAAAGATTTACACATCCATCCCATGCACTTCTATGTATGTATACAATGCTCTCTCTATCCCAATGACTTGTAATAGCTAAGATTATGCTAACACAAGGAGCTTTAAGGTGAATAATAATAAATATGTGTGATCAAGGCCAAGGTGTTTGGGGATATGATGGAAAGGTATTGGAATTCAAAGTGAAAGTAAGTAAGACTACCCTTTGTCCCTTTTTCTAGGACACAGACCCGCAGTGGAGGGGTACTTTGTGTTAGTTTTCACTTTTCTTCTTTATCCCCCTCCCAAACTTGTTTTGGGCAATACATCTTCTAAAAATATCACATCATTCTAATCATTTTTCTAACATATTTTCTTTTGAAAGCTATGCTTCCATTTGAATCTTTGTTAACACTCTTCTTCTTCTTGTTTCATTTTTTAGTCGACACATGTTTTTTTTTTTTTTTTTCGACGACGGAAAAAGAGAATTTTTAGAAAAATTGCCTAGCGAAAAGAAGTGGTCCTCCTAGAATCAATTTCCACCCAATCCTACTCTCTGAAAGGGTAGGCTAAAAGTGTATAGGCTTTTAGGGTTAAGTTAATGTGGGTAAAGAAACGATGTGAATGGGGGTTTAAATAGTGTGCTTAGCACACTCCATTCTTTTCATTAGGCTCAAAGGGGACACTAGGGATATATTTAGTATAGGTCGGGGAATATTTAGGCTCTAACGATCCAAAAATGGCCTAAATCATTTCTTAATGCCAAATGCTCACATATATTTAAAGCAAGTAAAATAACACAAAATGTCATATCAACTATGGGAATTGGGTTGAGTGTTTAGCATCATTGGATTTCACATAAGCATTCGCTAAGGCAGATGGTGGGGCAATTGAGACTAATATGCAAACGGTTTGAAAGTGCTTGAGATATGTGACGGCTCGCCGGATTCGGAGCGAAATCCCAATCGCATCGCTAGGACAAGGCACGAAGAGGACAAGCACTTATAAAAATAATAGTGCGAAGTGGACGGTCGGGCTAACAAGCTCGACTCAAGAACGAAGAGCCGTACTAAAATACGGGTTTACAAAAAATTCAAGATCGGAAATTATATGGAACAGAATCCCGAGCTATGAAGCTCGAAACCAAGGCAAAAGATACCAAGAGAGACATAAATTTCACGAAGGAAAGAAAAAACTTCGCGTCTTGCAACATTCAGAGGCAATTTGGACAAACCATCGGCACTCAAGGGACCACCTCGATAAACACCGGCTAAGGCATGCAGGTTAACCAACAATAATAACAACTAGGATAGAGAAAAGCCCAAGGCTAATGCGTGCAGGGATACAACGTAATATAAACAGGCTATGAGCAACGACACAACATGTCGGCCCAAAGGAGAACAAAACAAAACCCAGATATTCTCATTGACATAAAGTCTAAATAACCTTACAATACAACGAACTCACAAGAATATAATATTATGAAATACAAGTCAAGGATGCTAGAAGATGGAAATCCACAAGCTATTACTCGGAACTCGGCTATTACAATCAGAACACACGAACTAAGCTCGAGCTATCGATCAAGCGTGGTCGCTGGAGTCCCGAAAACATGCGCCTCAATACGCTCACATTGAACTAGAAACAAAGTACGGGGTGAGTCATAATGACCCGATGACGCTACTACTAAACAATAAGACATAAATTGAATATTGCCGTAAAAGGAATTGATATCGTTCTCTACGAAGACCCATTAAGTCGGGTTGTCTTGAATGAAAACGGTCCTTTACCGGACTACAAGATGAATCGGGGTGAATTCCCTTCACAAACAGATCAAGCAGTCGGGAAGCAAGGCACAAGAATAATCATGATTATGGATGTATATCTATTCATAGGACATCCCAAGCCTCTCATAAAATAATTAAATAGAAGTATGCATATTTATAAATATACATATACCAAGTACCTCATAGGTTTATCAAGTGTGGTATGTAAATTCATTTATGCACCAAACAACTCATTCATAGGAGTTTATCATGTGTGGATATGCATATCTACCATTATGTACATATGCATGCAATCGGGAGGAAATCAAGTAGAAGTATGTATGTCTCACGTATATACGTATCATACAATTCACGGAGCCTATTACGAAAGTCAAGCGTCGAAGCGAGTATATATATAAGCATTTAGTTTACATATTCGGGATAGCACTTGGTTTCACAAATGCTAGAAAGAAATCACATATAAGGGAATAGGATATAACTGGTGCCGCCATGTAGCTCTATGAAGATAAAGCGTGCTGAGGAACATCTTTGTTGCATGTGCGAGATGTCATCGACCTGGGATAGTATTATTCAAGCGCCCAATGGTTACACAAGGTACTCTTTCTCCAAAGTGATCAAGAATGGAGGGGTTTGCGGTTTACGGTTCGGCAACTCATCAACATCACGAATCTCATGATTCGTACTTGGTAATGGATTGTCAACCGGGGAAGACAAGACGAGGCATATGCAGAGGCGAGACAAGCAGACAAAACGAGCAAGACAAGCAAGACCGAGCAAGACAAAACAGAGCAAAGCGAGCGGGGACAAGTCGAGACAAAGAGCGAGACAAGACAAGCAGAGCAGAGGCAAAGGCGATGCAGGACAAGTCAGGACGACGACCGAGAGCGGGCAAAGGCCAAGGCAAAGGCAATCCCGAGCAAGGCGATGCAGGACACGTATGTCGAATTTGGACTTATCGGGAAAACAAGTAATATTTACTTATTTAAGAAATCAAGCAAGGGCCGAGCTAGAGTAATAGCGGTCTCATTCAAGTCAGTGGGCATGTTATTCTTTTGACGCTAGTAATTAGGCGTGTGCATGAATTCAATTAAGAATCTCGAAACTAGTATTCTAGTTAAGCAGTTCCAAGCTTGTAGGGGTTTATCGTGGAGTCGGTATTGTTAAATGACTACACTAGTCGACTCGGTCAGTCATTTCTATAATTCCAGTCAAATAGAGTTTGAACACTATATGTATTCAAGACTCCTTTCTAGGTTCTTGTTTAAGGCATGGTTAAGTTCTCGTTCCTTTTGGAACCTTAGTTCAATTTTACTAAGTCGAGTATAAAAGTCGGAAACCTAAGTTGATTATTGTTCAACTAGCTTAGATCAATTT
>CM028381.1:34334819-34488931 GCA_013146195.2 Codonopsis lanceolata | reverse complement strand
ACGGGGTACCTACCTAGCTTGTGTGGTGGGATAAACGGGTTTCACCGATCTTGAGGATGCCGGCAGAATGAAAGCCTGATGTCTTCTAAAAGATTTTGGGATGCCTCCTGATAGGAGATCGAGTTTTGTATCGAAAGGTTGCTTCTGGGACGCATTACCGAGCATCGGCGCCGTATAGAATGGCACCTATGGAGTGAAGGAGTCAAGGTGCAGCCAGTAGAAGCTGATATTGGCTTTATCAAGCCAAGTGTATCACCTTGGGGTGCACCTGCAGATATTTGTCGGAAGAAGATGGAAGCCTAAGGTTGTGCATCGATTACTGAGTTGAACAAGGCGACGATCAAGAACAAGTATCCGCTGGCCGCAGATAGATGACTTGTTTGATCACTGCAAGATGGGTGTGTACTTAAACTTGATTTGAGGTTCTGCATCATCGCTGGGTGAGAGCGAGGATGTTCGAAACCGCCGCGAGGTGCACGCATTATTAGTTTATGGTGATGCCATTCTGCTGACTAATGCCGGTGGTGTTCAAGGATTTGATGAACCGGGTATTCCACAACTTTTTGCTTAAGCCGTGTGGTTTTCATGACGTCCCTCCTTGTGTATTCTAAGTCTCGAGGAGCCTGCCAACATTCGAGGATGGTTTTGTTTATTCTCGGGAGAAAATTTCTACGCCAAGTTTGTAGCAAGTGCTTTTTGGCTGTGAGGAGGTTTTCATTCTTCGGCAACGTTGTTTCTGTGCCGATAGCGGATCCTGCTGTGAAGCGAATGAATTGAGGAGACGGACCACGCTACGAGATTAGAGTTTTCGCTAGCCGTTATTATCGGAGGTTTATGAGGGATTTTCGAAGATTGCTACGCCTATGACAAATTTTGACTCAAAGAAGACCGTGATTTGTATGGAGCATAAGTGTGAAGAAAGCTTCCAAGAATTGAAGAGGAGGTTGACTACTGCACCTAAGTGTTAGCATTGCCTAGCGAGGTGATAACTTCAGGGTTTACGTGACGATCGCAAAGAAGCTGATCGAGTTGTGTGCTTATGTGAGAACTGTGAAAGTGATTGCTTATGCTTCAAGAAGTTGTCTCCGTATGAGGTGAATTATCCTACGCATGATCTTGAGCTAGCGGCGATTATATTTGCTTTGCAAGGTGAAGCATTATTTGTATGGTTAAAGTTTGAGATTTTGCGGATCACAAAAGTTTGAAATATCTCTTCTCACAAAAGGATTTGAACATGAGGCAATGAGAGATGGATGGAGAAGTTGAAGGATCACGATTGCACGATACTTTATCATCGGGGAAGGCGGCGTGGTTGAGTGCTTTGAGTAGAAAAGTGCACTTGTCATGTCGATGATGCGTGAATGGAAAATGTTGGGAGGATGTCGTGATTGGAATCTATAGAGTTAATCACAGGTATTATTTGCTAGCGTGCGGGCTATTCAGCTTTATTGGAAGAATTAAGGAGACTCGAAGAAAGATCCGGAGTTGGTGAAAATTATTGATGGTTTGAGTGAATGAGGAGAGTGAATTCACGATGAACCAAGATGGGATTTTGACTTTCAAAGGTAGAGTTTTGTTCGCCTTCAGTCGAGGATGTGAAGCGACTTGTGTTGGATGAAGCTCACAAGGCAAAGTATATTATCCATCCGGGGAGTCTGAAATGTATAGGGATTTGAAGAAACAATTTTGGTGGAATGGCATGAAGCGGCGTATAGCGGATTATGTGTCGAGGTGTCTAACTTGTCAAGAGTGAAGGCGGAACATCAAAGACCCGCGAGGTTGTTCTGCATAGTTGGATATTCCCCGAGTGAAATGGGAACATGTGACGATGGATTTTGTTTCGGGGGTTTCACTACCCGTAGAGGTTTTGATGCCGCCTGGTTGTTGTTGATCGCTCACGAAGTCGGCTCATTTTTTCCGATTGCTATGACTTATTCCTTCGAGTCGGCATTAGCGGTATCAGTATGTCTGCAGGAGATTGCTAGACTGCATGGGGTTCCAGTTAGTATTGTTTCAGACCGAGATCCGAGATTTACATCGAGGTTTTGGTAGGCTTTGCAAGAAGCTATGGGGACCAAGTTGAACTTTAGCACAGCTTTTCACCCTCATCGATTTTGACAAATCGAGAGAACAATTCAGATACTTGAAGATATGTTACGGGCATGTACGATTGATTTTAAAGGGATTTGGGATACACACCTTCCTTTGGCAGAGTTTGCGTACAACAATAGCTACCAATCGAGCATCGAGATGGCACCGTATGAGGCTCTTTATGGGAGGAAGTGTAGATCTCCAGTTTGTTGGGACGAGGTTGGAGAAGCAAAATTATGGGGTCCAGAGATTGTGCAGCAGTCGGCCGAGAGCGTGAAGTTGATTCGGGATAGATTGCTTACGGCTCAGAGTCGACAGAAGAGTTACGCAGATAATCGGAGGAGAGATTTGGAGTTCCAGGTTGGGGATTATGTGTTTCTTAAAGTATCGCCGAGAAGGGGTACTAAGAGATTTGGGAAGAAAGGGAAGTTATCACCAAGGTTCGTTGGACCTTTTGAGATTCTTGAGCGAGTTGGGAGTTTGGCTTATAGGGTGGCTTTACCGCCATCATTGTCGGACATTCATAATGTTTTCCATGTGTCTATGCTTCGGAAATATCTTAAGGATGATTCCCATGTTCTTGAGTACGAGGAGATTACTTTTCAGCCGGACTTGTCTTATGTGGAGCAGCCGGTGAAGATACTTGACACGAAAGAGCAAGTTTTGAGGAGCAAGAGGATTCCATTGGTGAAAGTCCTTTGGAAGAATCATGAGATCGAGGAAGCAACTTGGGAAACCGAGTTGGAGATGCGCGAGAAGTACCCTCATTTGTTTGAAGATCACGGTAAGAATTTAGGGACTAAATTCCTATTAGTAGGGGAGAATGTAAAACCCTAGTTTATTGCTTGCATGTTTATTGAATGAGATCATACTTTCATAATCATCATTAGTATGTTAACTTAGCTCACTTATATGTTTAAAGTCGATAGCATGTTCATTGACGTCGTTTGGGATGCTTGTTTGCACCTTTCTTTCACGAGTTGCTTTGGAACTCGGGTTTGTATTTTATGTTGTAAACACTTGGATAAATGTTAGAAACCATTCTTAACATCATTAACACACTTTAGATGTTGGTTGAATGCTAGTTGCATCGACGGTTTGATCGCTAGTTTGATTCGAGCGTTAACCCTTCTCCGTTTGACCTTTTCGGTTGTTGTTCGGGAGTGTTTTTCCTATGTTCTTAGCCTTGTTTGAGTGAGGTTTGAACATTGATTTGCTTTGGTTAGTGTTTAGAGGTGTTTAGGGTTGAATTCTAGACCATTTCGGGCTTTGGAGGACTTGAGGGTGCGAGGGGGAAAGGCCTAGAACTTGCGAGGGGCTAAAATGGAAATATTAGGCATGACAGAGTGATGCGGTCGCATCACTCTTACCCAATGCGACCGCAAGGTCCCTTTGGCAGACTTACGGGATTTTCTGATTTTTCAACTTTTGGCCTAACCAAACCCCACCCAAACCCAACCTAACCCACCCTAAACCACCCTAGTTCGTCCTACACATCATCTCATGCATGTTTGACAAGTTTTGGATGGTTTGGATGCATGTACAACACTTGGCAAGGAAAGACCTCCAACATGCACACACATGCATTGGCCACCCCACTTCAGCCATTGCATGCCCATTACCTCCACTAAACCCACCATTATCAGTCATCCTCTTCCAAATTCGTGGCTGATCAGTTTAGACAAGTTATAGAGAGTTTATACAAGGTTCTTGAGTGTTCATCAATGGTGGCCAAACTTTGAAGAAGCCATTTCCAAAACCGATCGGTAGAAGTGAAGAGGAGAGCAAGGAGAACACATACCCAAACCTTTCATGGACGTTTTTGTACAACTTGTAGAGCTTGTTTAAGGTAAGTTACAACATCTCTTCTTATTTCTTTTAGCCTCATTGACCCTAGGGAAAACAATCTTGCTATATGAGGTCAATGAGAGCACTTAGGACTTTGTAGAGATGCCATGTTCTAGTTTAGGCTATATGATGAATTTGGGTTGTATGAACAGATTATAGACCTATTATAAACCATGATTTTAATGTTATATAGGTGTAGTAATGTATGATATATCATGCTACTTTGTTGTCTAAGTGTTGGGAGCACATTGGATGAGATAGTTAGGCTTGTAGAGATGTCATGATCACGTATATGCTAAATGATGTATTTTGGGTTGTGTAAACAGATTATAATCAGGTTGTAAATCATGATTTTTATGTTATTTAAGTTTGATAATGTATGACAAATCACCCTACTTTGTTGTTTAAGTATTGGGAGCATGTTTGATGAAATAGTTAGACTTGTTGAGATGCTATGTTCATGTACATGCTAAATGCTACGTTTTAAGTCGTATGATCAGATTATAAACATGTTAGAAACAGGTTGTAAACCATGTTTAAGATGTTATTTAAGTTTGATAATGTATGACAAATCACCCTACTTTGTTGTTTAAGTATTGGGAGCATGTTTGATGAAATAGTTAGACTTGTTGAGATGCTATGTTCATGTACATGCTAAATGCTACGTTTTAAGTCGTATGATCAGATTATAAACATGTTAGAAACAGGTTGTAAACCATGTTTAAGATGTTATTTAAGTGTGATAATGTATGCTAAATCACCCTACTTTGTTGTTTAAGTGTTGGGCGCATATTTGATGAAATGACAAGAATGTATATGCCTAGTTCGTGACTTTGATTCTATGTTTCATATCTTATTATTTGATTGGGGTTTTATGGGTTTAATGACCTTAGTAACCTATTTAATTACGTTAGTATGGACATAGGAGAGTATTGAGGCCAATGGCTTCTATACCCTAATTTTGAAAGATTGACTATGACTCAACGGAGTTGACCATTGGGTTAGTATGATATTAAGGAGTAATAAGCCTAAGTCCTACGAATTTTGGGGTAGTATTAATGGAGGTTAAGCCTCCAAGCATTTTAAAAGTGTATGAAGAACACTTGATGATTAGAGTCTTGATTTGTCTCTAATTTGATTATGTGCTAGTTGTGAATTAAAAGCATGACTAGATGATTGTAGAGTACTTGCCTACTTATTTGAGCATATGAACATGAATTACGTGTGCTTGAAGTTTGAGTCCAGCTGGAGTCGGTTTTTTGAGTCTTTGGGGCGGGACGATGCATGATCTTCACGAATTGTGAGATTCGTGATTTTGATGGATCGCTGTGCCGGATTGCACACACCCCTCTATCGATGGCCACGGTAGGGAAGTAGTTGATCTTAGTTGTAGTATGGAAACATGACTTTGATAACTATCGGAACTCGAGCGGGGAAATGTCTCGGGGACGTCATATCCACGAAAGGGATATCGAGGACACATAAGTTTGGCACATGTTTTTGCAGGAGCAACATGCGCGGAAAAAGGGTAACGATATCACCTCCCTTTTGTATGAATTGACTCACGAGTGCTATATGTGAATATTGTGCTACGTGATTATGATATGATATGAAATGTTGGTTGATTGAATTAATGAAGTGTTATACTTGTTGATAACATGATATTCAAGATTGTTAAGTATGAATGCCTTGACATGATTATTTATGAAATGCATATTATGTCAATTGCATGAATTATTATGAGCATGATGCCATTGACAGAAGTTATTGAGCATGTAACTTGCTAAATCTTTATGACGAGAAGTTATGTTAGTAACTGCTAAATCTTTATGACTTACTCCTATTTGTTTTGATTGTTTTCCCTAGATCCGAGCCGAGCGAGCGGATCGAAGTGATTGTCGTTTTACATTGAAGAAGCTTGTGACGAAGTTGCTACCTTGTTAATATTTCTAGTACCTTTTTCTTTTGGCAAGGACGACGGGACATAAAGTTATATAAACTTTATGTGGGGTAGCAATATTTGATGTGTTTGAATATTTAGTACTTATGTTTAATTAGTACTTATTGTTTTGAGAGCCGACATATGTTAGTCGTGCCTATGTATTTTTGTTGATCATGCTTTATTTGTTTAACCACGTATTGGTTCGTTTAAATATGTTTATTATCCGGCATGTTTTTAGCCGTCAAGCATGTTAGACTAGAGTTGTAGACTTAGTTTAATATTGGGTTCCGGCTGTAGCGTCGCCGATGACTTGATATATAATTGCCATAAATTGTTATATGTGCCTATTGTTGCGTCACATGATTTTATTTTTGGACCAAGAGATTAATTATCTCTAAGGTTGTATTAGTTTGAGCTTGTTAGCTCGGGCGCCACTGTTAATTATTATACGCTTCCGCATGTGTTAAAGTTTTTGGCGTACCGCCGTTACGGCCTTACCCACTATTTGCTACTTGTTTTTGTTAAGTGCCTTTTTGGAAGCGGCACGACCTCGGGGTCTCGTCTTGGGACTCGGGTCGGGTCGTCACACTTCATGACTTATCAAACAGTCTTAATCTAGGATACACTCAAGACAAAAGATCTTCATACAATCTCTTGACTAATGGTTCAAGCAATGCATCCGAATGCATCAGCCTCTCCAACGGTTAGAAGATTATCCATAATCTCAATTGGTCTATTTCTTCATCCATCTATAAAAGAAACCTCTCGTCACTTCTTCGAAGATAGATAAATGTGTATGGACATACAACCGAGTATGTGCAACAAGAACATATGTGTGTAAACAATCGTGCAAATAGATGTAATCACAACTATGCAAGAAAAACACAAGTGTTCGGATCTTCATACAAAATCCATTGGACACTTATGTGAGAGAGAGCAAACATAATCCTTAAGACTAAAGAAGTTGTGCTTAGTCAAGAACTCATTTCTTGATTTGAGTTCTTTCTTCCTTTGAAACACTTTGTCACTTCTTGATGTAATTTCTACCAAAAGAGAAGGAAAGAAATTACCTTAACCAAGATCGTTCTAAGACAAGTCGTTTTGTTGGTGTAGAAACCGCACCCCCTACCTAAAGAGATAGGATACTTGGTTTGAAGCGCCACAACCAATTACACCAAGGTTGGTTGATAAGCTAGGAAGACGCCACAAGTAGTAGAAGACTACAAACTTGATAAGTCTAAAGTTCTCAAAGAACAAAAAGAGTTGAATAAACTCACACAACTATCATTCTAAAATCTGTGATCCTCAAGGCTTACATGAGAGGCCTATTTATAGGCTAAGGTGGTGGAGAAAACAAGGTACATGATGTCATCCATGATGTAAGCGATAAGCTTTACAACTTATATAATACATGCTACTACTTATCATGATAAGCTATCAAAGACTCTTCAACTCTCCAGGTTCATGTATTCAAAATGGCTTGAATGAAATTGACCAAGATGGATGCACCAACTTTATCTTGAATGGAATTTTCTAGATTTTGAGAGAAAATTCGGATTCCTTCCTTTGGTGACTTGTAATGGCTGAATTTGGGCTTGATTTTGGTTTAAAATGTGTTCTTTCATTGGGCCAAAGTCCTATCACCATGAGACTCCACTTTGCACTTCCATTCTGCCTTATTTGTTATGTTTTTAGAGTTTGACCAAGCCTTGATTTACTTACCTGAAATTGCAACAAAAGAATAACATAAGTTAAGTAAATCAAATGGGCTTGCAACTCATAAAAATAAACAAAACTTATACTTAAATAAAAACTATAAATGTGTTGAAATTAATTAATAAAATAAGATAAAATAAATCAATAAACTGGGCTGAAAATCATGGAGATGAGTGGCCTAAATCCACATCCTTTAATCCACCAAGACTAGGGCCTAGTCTTTGTCATCAAATCGGATTAAATGAGCAAGACTTCTTGAGTTCTCTTGAGTTGAAAATTGAGCTTGAATCTGACACATTTAAATTGAACCATTGAGAGCATTCTTGATTACTTTGGACTTGAGCTCTTGGATGAGATTACATCACTTCTATGCATAGACTCCTTATCTATTGCAAGAGATTAAGCACACCATAGTAACGTTGATGACAAGCTTCTTCAAGATATCCAAGAAAAGCTCCAGCACTACTAATCTCAATCACATTCATACCTTTAGACTTGTACTACGTTGCAAGTGTTGTTGGTTGTGTGATGTTGAGTCATCACATGATGTTGAGTGAGCACTTAGTTGTTTGATTACTTCCTAATCGAACAACCAAAAATATTCTCTTCTCATTAGTGCATCTCACTTGCACTACCATCTCCTATCCCCTAGGACAGATGAAGTTGCAAAGCTGATATATGTTTAACCCTACTTCTCCTCCATGATCTTTGAAATTATTTCATGTTAATAATCAATGTGTTTTCTTAAGATGTTGTTTTAAGCCACCCGATTGAGTGATTGATTATATGAAATGATTTAGTTATACTAATCAGTGGAATAGTGGTTACAATTATTAGATTGGTTGGCTCAAATATTGAGCAACGACATAAATGTTACTTGGCCTAAAATTGATTAGTATATTGAATTGTACTCTTGTGATCAATTGTTATTTGATAACACTCGGTATCGTTCTTTGTGTAATAATCTTTGGTCTATATTTTATGTTTATGGACTTTGGTAATTGCATCGTATATCTAGTTCTACTATGTGGTGTTGTGTATCCCCTTTCTTACTAGGACACAAGCTCACCCCTCACAGAGTTGAACAAGATTGAAATAGCAGTTGTGTAATATACCTGAATTTTGAATAAAAATATTAATTATATAATTAATATGGTAAATTGTTTTGGGCTGACCTTAATATATTTTGGGCCTATTTTGTTTGGGCGATAAATCCCCAAAATTGGGCCATTAGTACTTCAATTCGTTTTGGGCTTCTACCCGGCTAGTAATGAGCTCTTTTGAATTGGGCTTGACCCAATGAAGTCTTTTAATTTGATAGTTAAGATTAACTTGGTTATAGTAATTAGAAATAAGGTAAACTCAAAAAAAAAAAAGGAAATGATGAAGAGACGTAGACTGGAAGGAGCATCGTCGGAAGGGGAATTGGGGAGGCAAATCCGTCGACGCCTCTTCCTCTTTCCAAACAAGCCTAATGATATACATAATTGAAAGAAAGGAGAAGGGAGGTTAGTCACTTTTTCCAAAAGCTAAGCATAAAGAGAAAGAGGGGGGAACCAGAAATCTTGAGAGAAGTCACCGAGAAGACGAACGGAGAAGGGCGGCGAAAGAGGAAGGAAAGCTCGTCAGTTGTGACGTAAAGCTGAATTGAGGTAAACAAACTTCCTTCCGACTCCGAACACTTTGCTCAGATTTTATTCTCTTTATTGATGAATTTTTTTGAGTTCTTTTGGAATTGGGTTGGATAGAGAGAGGAATTAATCAACAGTAACAAATAATGTTTGAAAATCAAGGAAGGAAGAATGAAGGAATGTTGAGATCGGGTTTCAGATGTTGCATCCTTGAATTCATATATAAAAATAAATAAAAATAAAATTTGAAAGCAAATTTGTAACTAGGTTCTATGGGGATAATTTGTAAATCGGTTCTGCAACTAAATTTGTTATGTGGGTTTGTTGTTGGGTTGTACTTGGAATAAAAAAAATAAACAGGAAGATGATGTGTTGAGTTTGTATGTGTGTGCATGTGTTTAGAAGAGGAGGAATAAAGACATAATTACTAGATTACTTATGATTGAATAGACAAGGTGAGGATTAGAGGGAGATGAAGATGATGAAAGAAAAAAAAAAGGGAAGAAAAGGAGAAATAAATTGTTTGGGTGTATGTTGTGTGTGTATTCGGCTTATGAGAGGAAAAAAATACAGAGAAGGGAAAGAAACTGAGAATAAAAGAAAATGATGAAAGGTGTGTTTTGAACCAGGAAATGAAAGAGAAAGAAGAACAAATAGTTTGTGTGTGTGTGGGTGTTTCGTGGGTTTTGTGTGTGCAGAGAAGTCAAACAGGGGGATGAGTACTATGTACTCATCAATTTTGATAGGAGATGAAAGTTAATTATAGTGAGACCCAAAAGCTTCTCACTGTTGGATCTTCTTAGCATGGAAGTTTTAGAAATTATCCATAGGTCTTTGAATTTAGGATTGTAACACATATATAATGAAGTATGTATTTAGCATGTGTCAAATGTGCAATTAATGGATTTTAGTACTTTTAATTAGAAGTTAATTATTGGAATAGTATTAGTAACAGTATGGGATTATGCATCGTTTAGGTTATTTGAATTCTTTATTTCAAATTGTTAAGATTCTGCTATTTCTTTGGCATTTACCTTTCTTTGAAAATGTGGGCCGACCTTTGGTTGGCTTTTGAATTTGAAATCCTGTCGTACCCGTTCTTTCGTTGTTCTTAATTGTGAATTGTTTTATGAGTCTCACAAAATTGTTTAAACTCGATGTGTGATATTTTATTCGGTTATCATTTATATTTGATTTTGTTGAATATGTAATTATTTTTGAAAAACTCCGCTATGATCACTACGACAACTAGAATGACCATTTAGCATGTTAAGGCGACACTACACCATAGGAACTATGGTGGGGTAATCCAGATATACCATTTTGCTTTTGACCCCTTTGGGGTATTTTTATATTTTAGGTTCCTTGGAGCTACCTTTTGTTTGATTTAAAATGACTGTTTATGTGATCATAACACCCTCCGTAGTATTTGATTTTGACTTGATTCGCTCTTGTGAATTTAGTAATTGTAACACCCCGGATTCTTGCATGTGTATTGTGTGCTTGCCTTCATGTTTTCTGGTTGATTGTGAGCATGTTTACTTAGTCCATATATGATTTAGAAACATTCATAAGTCATTCATGAAGCTCTTAACATGTTTAGAATCATGTATGCTTGCTTGTTGAATCGCCGGTTCGATTGCTTTGTTTTGGCCTTAGCGATTTTTCCTTCGTTGCTCGTATTGCTTCTATTTCGTTGTGCGAAGTGTTCGTTGAGTTCTTGGCTTTGTATTCAGATCATAACCATGTTTAAACAAGTCTTTTCCATGTCCAAGTTATCCTAGAATGATTGGTGTTTGATTCGTTAACCATTCGTCGCTTGATTCGAGCCTTGTTTTACCTTGTTCCGGATGTTGTTCGGGTGTGTTTCCGACTTGTTTTGAGTTGGGTTAGACCTTAGAATGGTTGCCCATAAGTTTGGGACCATTTAGGACATGTTTAGACCAAGTTCAAGGGCTAAACGAGGCGGCCGCATCGAATTTTGACCACTAGCCCGCCTCAAAAGCTGAAAGCATTTCAAAATCGATCCAAGCCCAAGATCCCAGCGCCACTTTGGACTTTGAGTGAGCGCCCGCCTCAACTTCAGGTTACTCCTACGGGATTTTTCCCCTGTTTTGCTGTTGTACGATTTATACACCCAAACCCCTATCCAAACCTTTTCTAAAACCTCACTTAAACCTCCCTAACCCTCCTTACTTATACCCTAACATATCTAACAAGTTTTAAGGATGGATTAAGAGAGCATTAGTGATCATTTAGCCCATAAATATCTGATTTTAAGTGACCACATCCAAGTGACACTTGTCCCACTCAGATTTTCAGCAAATATAAGCCACAATCTGATTGTTTGACCTTCATTCTTCTCCTACACTCTCCAAAAACGTGGTTAGCCTCTCCCATGGTGTTCTCTTGAGTTCTTGAAGCTGCCTTCTTCATCTTCCTTGATCCTTCACTCATTTGCCCAAACCACCTTCATCAAAAGTATAGAGCTTGAAGAGTAGAACATTTCCAACCGATCAATCTTTCCATTTGCTTTCTTTAGTGTAGTATACAAGTAAGTTACTCTTCTTCTTCTTCTCTTTAGTTCTCATTGACCCTAAGGAAACAAAGCCTATGGTGATTGAGGTCAATGAGGACACATATATGCTTCCTATGCTCTCTTCTTGTGTTTTGAAAGTATGAACTTGCTAGGAGCATGTATAGGATGATTTCTTGCTTATGAAAGTTTATAATACTCTTTCATCTTGTCTATTTAAGGTCTTGAACATGTTAGAAACATGTATTACATGTGTTGCTTGAACAAGTGCTATGTGAGAATGCCCTAATTTGAGCCTACATTGTATGTTGTTAAGTTGTTATGTGTTCTATCCTCAAAATTGAACTCTATGATGTATATGAATCACATTGCAATGCCTTGGTGAATTTATAACCTAGATGAGCTTAGAAATGGCCTAGGTTGAGTTATGAAGCACATAGCTTCAATTACCCGGAAATTGGGAATTTATAGTAAAGACTCAACGGAGTCGACTCTAGGGAAGATTTGAACATGTTGGACTCTAATTTCAATCCCTACGAAGTTTGGACACCGTTTGATTGAGTTACTCAAATATGAGCTTGGTTTAATTGTTTGCAACAAGTTGTTATGAAAGATTGGTTTTGAGCAATTAATTGCCTTGACATGATTTATGGTAGAGATTCATAACCTACTTTGTCGGATGAGTTCGCTCTTGTCGAATTCGATCCTTAATTGGTTTAAGTCAAGTAAACATCTACTTGTGCATCATATTGAGTCCAGCTGGCATTATTTGGTTTGTTTATTAGGTCAGGGTGGGACGATGCATCGCCTTCACGAATTGTGGGATTCGTGCTCGCTATGGATCGCCGCACTGGACCTCACACACACCTCACACACACCTCCGTGGCCGCGCGGGAAGTAGCCCTTTCTTTGTATCAATTTGTGCCGCATTGGCTTGCTAATGAAATCGAGTAGGTTCTCGGTATGAGTCGATGAATTCACATAACATCGATGGCACGAACCAGTAACAGAGTTTATTGCAGGAGCTACGAAGTGGCCGTGACTATATCATATCCTACTTGTATGATTTATTTTCCCGCACTTACGTGAATAATGTGCTAAGTGCTATATGATGATCATGTGCCATAATTGTGATAAATGTCATGCTATAACATGAACATGCATTTTTAGTAACTTACTAAGTCTTTCGACTTACCCTATTTGTTTGCTTTGTTTTCCTTAGATCCGAGCCGAGGAGACGGTTCACGTTAGACTCGCCATACTTGCGTTTGGTTGCTTGCGAGCTAGAGGTTGTTCTTTTGGATTTGTAGTTAGTCTTTTGTTTTTGGCAAGGACGTTGGGAAGCAAGTCATCTAGACTTGACTTTGGGTTTTGTTGTTGTAGTAAACTTGATACTTAATATCTTTTGTATACCGACTTATATGTCGTGCTTGTTTATATGTTAATGGTTCACTACAGTTTCTTCCGCTAAAGCTCGTTTAAAATATTATTGTTGTTGTTGTCTCCGGCATGTTGTGGCCGTTGAGGTTCTTATAAGCATGTGTTAAAATTGTAGGAGTAGTTGTTGGGTTCCGGCTGTAACGTCGCCGATGACTTGTTTATTTTAAGTTGTTTTTCCGGCCAAGTGTAGTCGAGTTGTTATTCGTATGCGATGTTGCGTCACATGAATTTTATAATCCTACTTGCGCATGCTTGTATTATTGCCTACTTGGACGGCACGACTCGGGATCTCGCATTGGGGTCCGGGTCGGGCTGTCACAGTAATTGCTTCTTCGATAAATGAATAATTAGTATTGTGGAATTCTGGAAAATAACTCCTTTTGATAATTCCAAGTTATTTGACACTATACAATGTTGACTTCCTTTCTAGTCAACTCCTACTTAGAAACCAGATGGTTGTATATGAACTTACTGGGCTTTATTCGCTCACCCTTTTCATACTCCTTTTCTTTCAGGACACAAGTAAGGAATGAAAATTTGGTTCGGTTCGTGTGAGCCCAATTGAAGAGAATAAAATTTTGTTATGTTATGGACTATTATTTTGTAATCATTAACTTGAATTTGGGAGTTTTATTTAGACATGTACTTTGAAATTTGTACACAAATTATTAAAGGATTTATGTTTGGATATTTGATGCTTACGTGGTAGATACATTAATAACGTCTTGGGTTTGGTATAATTTTGAGGTTATTGGTGATGTGGTCATTATGTGAGCCCCTATAGTTTGGCCTAAATTTTGGGACGTTACTTTTGAGGTGGCTTATCGTGGATCTGATGACCGATGGTGTTGCGTGCTTAGTTGGCTAGTGTGTGGGCTACACGTAGCGGACCAGACTCTCGAGCTCGAGTCGATATGAATGATATTAGAGCCAGGTTCCGTCGGAAATGTGGGAACAAAGTGATGTGCGGGTAAAAGTGCTACACTACAAGGTGGGACCCACCTCTTAATCTCTGTACGAGCCTCATCTTGAATCTTGAATTGCCCGGAATACCATTCGGTCTTGACGAGGACGTCAACGATTTAAGTGGGGGAGATTGTAATACCCCATCCCACATTGGGTAGGTGTGGGAATTGTGATAGATTTATAAGGTGGCCACACACTACCTCTTAGCACCAACACCATCCATAGACTTTTGGGTCGGTTTGTAGTGGGTCTGATGACCCAATGTTGTAACGACCTGACCCGGATTCCAACACGAAATCCCAAGGTCGTGCCGCTGGAACTAACTTAAGAAGAGGACAAGCACTAGTTAAACAGTAGTGCTAGTCAAATAGTCGAGCTAACACGCTCTAAACATGAACATAAAGCCGCACTAAAATACGGTATTTCAAAAATCGAATCAGCGGAAGCAATATAAGAAAAGAAGTCCCAAGCTATGAAGCTCGAAACTAACGACAATGAAACCAAGAGAGACAAAATCTCTCCAAGGAGGAAAAACAAAACTCGCGTGCCGCAACATTGCAGACGCTAATTAAACCATCGGCACTCCAGGCCGGTGTTTCAACAAAGAATCAACCTGATATAACAATTACCCAACGGCTAAAGCATACCGGGGTCAACCCAACAACTATAAAAATTAGAATAAGGAAATTCCCTAAAGCTACTGCATGCCCGGGAGACAACTAAAATAAATACTAAAACCACAAACAAGGCACGACACAACACGTCGGCCCAAGAAAAAACCAATACAAATACCCAAGTATTCTACCCAACTGTAAAGTCTAAATAACTTTACAAAATGTCGATCTCACAAGAATAGCAAAGTACATGAAATCAATGACAATGTTAAAAAGGAACAAGACTCCACCAGCTGGTACTCGGAAAAGTCGGCTGCTACAAACACGAGCCACACGATCTAACCTCGATCTATCGACCCGCGCCCGTACGACACGATCTACTCGACCTCGGTGCGGTATCCGATTCTTTGCAACTAAAAAAGTACGAGATGAGTCATAATGACCCAGTACGCTACTACAATATCTATGCAACATATAATTATGTAACATAAACATAACCATGGTGTCATTTTATATATGACAGAAAAACCCGTGAAGAGGCGTCGTATCATTTCGATACTCCTCAAGATATCCATTTCTTCTTACTTACTAAACGTCCAAATGAACCAGGGTGTAATTCCCTGTTCAAACACAGATTAAACAAGTTAGAAAGTAGTTCCCACAAAACATCATACGCAATTATACATATCATTATATATACAAATCAAGCTATTCACACTATTACCACGTGTAAGGGTGTATGTTTATATATATACACCTATATCCGTATGTATATCTCTATATATACATATCAAATCTCCCATTCAATCATCATGCATAAGTGTGCATATCTATATATATACACCTCAAGTCTTTCATATATATCTCATAAACAAGTATGCATATTTCTATATATACATATCAAATCTCTCATATAACATCAGCCAATACAAACATTGTCAATAAGATCTCAAGTTCAACTAACACTTTGTTGTCACATAAGTGCCCATAGGAAGCCACATAAAGGATAGAGAAGATACCAGATCGCTTTCGTCGTATTGCTCCTGCAATCACAACTGTTAATCATATCGTGCCGATGATACCGTGTTCGGTATCAAAGTACCGAGCTCTCTTCTGTGAGCTCTCTACTCAGAAAATAGAACTAACCAATGTGCTCAATTGGTTACGACAAAGGGGACTACTTCTCCACTGTAGCTAGCAATGGAGGTGTGTGTGAAACCCGAATCCGGTACGGCGATACATTGCAACCACGAATCCCATAATTTGTGAAGACAATGCATCGTCCCACCATCATCATGAGAACTCAAGTAATGCCAGCTGGACTTATATGCAATGCACAAGTAGATGTTTACTTGCTAATTCTCAAGTAGATATAATGATCAACTAAACTCATACGATTATGCACATTGTTACAATAATCACAAAACCATAATAGGAGCTCATTTGAATATCTAAATCATAAGTGTCAAGTTGTTCACTCTATTCGATTCAACTCCCAAAAGCTAGTAATCTAGTCAAAGGGAATATAATTATCATAAGATCTGTTGATTCCTAATTCTAGATTTGGTTGAGACATCATCTGATTCTATTGTACAGTGGCTAAAAGGTCTGCGTACCGATTAGTGTGGCAACTGTCTTAGAATCAATGTGTTTAGAACTGTTTAAGTGTTAGTCTTAGCGCGGTTTTGCTAGCCTCTTCACGGCCTTCTTGGAGACTTGAAGTCCGCTCAAAGTCGAATAATCAAGATAAGCCAAATCATGAAAACTTGACACGTGTACACCTATTTATATATTTTCAAAAATATCTAGTCATCATGTCTTCATCAGCTTTCACTTTCAAGAAGTCAACTCTACATCTTTGTCAAGCTGTCTCGAAACCGAAGGATCGAAGACATTACCCGTTTTGGCTAAGAAGACTTTCCAAGCTGCAGAACCTTCAATCTGAAACCTTACTCAAATTGGGAATGTCCTCTCTGCACACTGCATCTCTGATAACTGTGGCCCTTACACCTCCCAAAGCGCCGATTTGCATTCAATGCAAAAGAACGTTGGACACAGTTCACCATGTCTCAGTCCAACGGTCCAAAGATCTCTTCCTGGTATTTATTCAAGTCTTGAAGATCTGAAGAAATAACTCTCGCGCATAAAACTCTCAAGCTTCATCTTCAACACTCAAGCATTCAAGAGATCAAAGGACAAGGATTAACACTTCACCAAACTTTCTGAAGCTGCAGATCTGCCATCTTAAATTTTTCTCAGCTTCATTTAGTTTGTCTTTAAACTGTTCTTTAATTCTGCACGTGAAGAGAACAATCAATCATTGATTGTCTCTCTCACCTTTATACACTTGGTTAAAAACTCATTTTGTACACGATCCATTAGTGATCTTACTCATAAACCTAGTGGATAAACAAGTACACTTTTAAAATCCAAAGCTAACCACTTTGGTAGTGGATGTAGTACTATTCACAGTACGAACCACTTCAAATTCCTGTGTGCTGTTCGAACTGTTCCTATTACTCTTATTAGCTGCTTGTGCTTAATTGTTCCAGATTCTGCACTACCTAAACAACACTCTTGATAGTTCAGAATCTACTTTGTTTCCGCTGCCTAAACACTTCTATTTAAACCTCTCAAGAAATCATTAAGAAGTATTCACGAAAAAGTTTTTATAAAAACATAACTAGGCTATTCAATCCCCCCTCCTAGCCTAGATTGAGCCTATTTTGGGACCAACAATTGGTATCAGAGCTTAATTCTTTGAAAAATTATTTTTTCCAAGCTTAACCTCTTGAGAATAGATCCTATGGCTCACTATATATGCTGCCTACTTCAAATACCAGCCACGTCCCAATATTGGACGAAGGCCACTTTGAAGTATGGAAAGATAAAGTTATGAGATATATGAACTCTATTGACAATCGGTTGTGGCAATGTGTTCTAACAAGTCCTTATATTCCAATGAAACCCAACCTACTTGCCGAAGTAGCCAATGGTCCTCCTGAGATACCCAAATCCATGAACGAATGGACAGACGAAGAAAAGAGGCTCGTTGAACTCGACAGCAAGGCTATTCATATTATATCCAGCTCTGTCGACACAAGCACATATCAACAGATCATCAGATGCAAAACTGCCAAGGAGATGTGGGAAGCCTTGGTGGAATATCTTGAAGGAGATCTACCCACCAGAGACAACAGGAAGTACAACTACATTCAACAATTCGATTCATTTAGAAAAGATCCTAAGGAGACTCTCCGGCAAGCCTACGACAGATTTTGTGAGGTAGTAAATAGTTGTTACTCTTTAGGAAAGGAATATAGTGTTAAAGAAGTAAATATGAGATTTTTAGCTTCTCTAGGAAGTTTGTGGCATGTAAAAACCACTGCAATAAAAGAGTCCAAAGACTTGAACTCCATGCACCTCAGAAGTTTGTATGCGAGTTTAACGGTCTATGAGCAAGAATTACTTCAAGCTCAAGAACAGGACAAACATTTTAAACTTCCTTCTTTTTCTGCTATCTCTCAGGAAATTCCTGCTCAAGAAAGTAAACCATCTACTTCTTCTTCAAATGAGAATGAAATTCTCTCTGACGAGCAATTTGTCATGTTCGTTAAGAAGTTTCAAAAGTTCTCAAAATTTAACAAAAGAAAGAAGCAAACCGGCCAGACTTTCGGAAAAGGCTGGCGAAAACTCACACAACAATGAGTTAGTTTGCTACAATTGCAGAAACCTTGGTCACTTTGCTTCTAAATGTCCTAAGCCAAAATATGAAGCCTATAAAAGGAGACCTTCTAAATCATTTTCTAAACATAGAGGTCTTCTGGCTGAGGACTTAGAAGAAAACCATGTATCCACTTGGTTTGAAATTGATTCTGACGAGGATGATAGTGATGTCTCACCTGAGCAGGCACACATTTGCCTTGTTGCTCTAGAGTCACCTCCCACCTATGACTCAGATAGTGAAGTTAAATACTCTCCTTTTCAAGCTAACATAGAACAATCTCCTGAAGAGCCTTCAAAAGAAGAAATCCTCAAGGATGCTCAAGACATGCTAGAGGAATTCAATGAATTTAGAAAGGCTTACGTTAAGTTAGCTAAAAGTCATGAGAAGCTGGGAACTGAGAAATCCATGCTGGAAGCCGAGTTAAAAACTCTTCATGGAATCCAGCAGGAAAGTATCAAGTTAAAAGAAGAGAACAAGTTTCTAAATGAAAAGGTTGCCTGTCTTATCGATCATGCCAAAGAGATATCTGCTGAGAAAGATGAGTTGCAAAAGACCATCAACTCATGGAATAACTCAACGACAGTCTTTGATCAGATTCTCGGAGATCAGAAGCCCTCAACAGATAAATCTGGGCTAGGATTCTCTGAAAATAATTCCGGTGCAACCTCAAAACAGGAAAATGAATATTTTACAATGAATAGTAATATTCCTGTACAATATCAGAAACCTAACAACGGTAAAGAACGAATTGGTTATACTGCTACTCCTTATAAATACCCTAAGGTTCAAATTATCAAAAAACGTGAAGCTTTGAAAGCAAAGCAATCATCTGCTGGAGATAAATCTGCTAAAGGTGAAGCAGACTTACAACGGCCCTCCACCAGCACTTCTGTGAAAGCAAAGGCTGCTGTTTCAGGGCCCACGAAAACTCTGCTCAAACCCATCAGATTTATCAACAGTACTACAGATGGTGCTAAGGCTACACAGAATGTTGATATCAAGCTTAAAGGAAAAATGTATGATGCATCAAAGTCCACTGCCAGCAAGCACTCTTTTGCTAAAACAAAAACTGATGTATACAGACTCAAGAAACCTCACACAAATGCTCCTAAGCCTTCTGTCAACAAGTCTGCTAATTCAAAAGCTACTGTTATGAAAAATGTTCAAAAAACTTACAACACCCAGCATGATCATGTAGACTTCTGTAATTTCCATCACTGTACATTTTGCAAGTGTTTTGGCCACTTGGTCCATGAATGTCTGCTGAAATCCATCATGAAGCCTGCTGGATCCCCTATTCCAAAAATCAGGCAAGTATGGGTTCCAAAAATATGCTAACCATCTGGACCCATAAGAAAAAATAAAAGGGGACCATGATTTTCTTACCTTTACATCTCAGGTGTGCTTCATGGCTGATTCCAGTTCAGAAAAGGAAGATATATGGTATCTAGATAGCGGTTACTCAAGACATATGACCGGAGAATCCTGCCTTCTCTCTAACATATCTGAAGCAGAAGGTCCTCCAGTCATCTTTGGAGACAATGCAAAAGGAAGAACAATTGGTTATGGATCCATCATTCGAGGAAATCTTTCTATTGGAAAAGTCTCTCTAGTAGAAGGCCTGAAACATAACCTTCTGAGTATTTCTCAATTCTGTGACAAAGGGCTCATCTGTCAATTCTCTTCAAACAGATGTGATATCAAGGATCCAGTCACCTGCTCAACCTTGGTTACTGGACACAGACAAGGAAATGTCTATGTGATAGATTTGAATGCTTATGGCAAAGCCGCCAATCTATGTCTTGTGGCAAACTCTGCTCAAGACAAAGGCTGGCTGTGGCATAAAAGACTCAGCCATTTGAACTTCAAGTATCTGGCCAAGCTATCCAAAGAAGGTCTAGTTAAAGGATTACCAAAGGTCTCTGCTGATCATGATCGTGCATGCAAGCGTGTCAAGCGGGAAAGCTCTCAAAAAGCGTCATTCAAAGCAAGCCATGACTCTCAGCCGACGAGACCTCTTCAAGCAAGCCTACACATGGATCTCTTCGGACCGGATCACTACTATCGCCTATGGTGGTCACAGTGATACACGCTTGTAGTAGTTGATGATTACACCAGATACACTTGGACAGAGATGATGTCTTCTAAAGATCACACATACGATATACTTACAGCATTGTTTAGAAGAGGCGCAAGAAATTCGATGAAATCGATGACATTCGATCGAGACAATGGTGCGAGTTCACCAACAATGGAATAGCAAAATCTTGTGATGATCACGGCATAGGTCACAACTCTCTTGTAAGGCCACCCAGCACAGAATGGTGTTCTTTGAAAGGAAAAAAGAACACTTATCAAAGGCGCTAAAACTATGCTTGAAGCAAAGTTGCCAAAACACTTCGGGCGTCAACACAACCTCGCTTCACTCGTAAGCAGATCGTTGATCAACAAATTTCACGGTAAAACACCCTATGAACTTTAGAGAGGTAAAACCCCAAACATTGGATTTTTTAAAATCTTCTATTTCAAATGTTTTGTAGTCTACAATGGTAATGACTACATAGGCAAATTTGATCATAAAAGCGAGATGAAGGTGTATTTTTGGGTTATGCTTTACACTCAAAGCTTACGGGGTTTTCAACAAACGATCATTAAAGATAGTTGAATACGTTCATGTCTCATTTGATGAATTTGATTTATTAGAGCCACACGTGGCTCAAATGTTCTTGATGACTTTGTTAATGTTGAGGCAATTACCTCCCAACCATCAACCTCTCATATACCTAATTCATCACCAACAACTCAATCAAATATTCACGACCATCATTTATTATCAAGCGGGTCATCGAAGACTTCAACCACCTCGAAGACTCAATTCCGAGAACCCTTTGTTTCGAACACGAAAATCCTTTTCCTCAACTCACCTATGAACCAAATTCTGAACAAAACACTCATCAAGACACATCTGATCTTCCTTCTAGCTCTCCTTCTGAACTTTGTCATGAAGAAACAGCAGCAACTCATCACATTCCTGATGTCACAAGAACATGTAAAGACCATCCAATCTCTCAAATCATTGGTGACATTCATGTTGGAGTACGAACCAGAAGATCTTCCAAAAATGAATGTATGTTCTGTGCTGCATTTGTCTCAGAAGAAGAGCCAAAGAAGATCGATGAAGCTCTTCAAGATCCAAGTTGGCTGGAAGCCATGCAAGAAGAACTTCAGCAATTTGAAAGTGCTTTGCTAGTTTCTTCATTTTTTTTTGTTTACTTTTAATTGTTGGATTCTTTTTGAACTTTAATATTTACCGAGTTTTTGAGAGTTATAAGTTGTGTTGTTGTGTGTATAATTTTGTGATACTTTATTTTTCGTTCATTTATAACGTATGTTTTTTGTCCTTGTATAACAACTTACCCTACACCTTTGTCATTTTTGTTGGTTATTTTTCTATCTTCTTATTTTAATACCAAACTTGAATTCATTTACTTTTATCGATGTGTAAATTGAAAACAATTCAAACTAGGTGATCATAGATAAGTTGATTGTTGTTGGAGACTTTACTTTGCTTATTTCGTTTATATAGTTTGTGACTCTCACTAGAAAATAATATATCATGTTAGAGAAATCAAACTATTAATGCCAAAGTATACACACTAAAAAAATACAAAATTTTCCCAAAATATCTATAAAATCTCACTTTACCACTCAGCCTCAGATTTGTGCTATTTTCATAGCCCGTTTTACAACTTTTTCTAGTTTTTCCCTTAGCCACGACGAGCATTACCATTCTGATGTTAAGTTGCACATGGTATTTCATGTGTAGGGCATTTTAGTCATTTTCTGGTAATGTTTTTTTAGCTTTTAGTATCCAAAAAGAAACTTCATTTTCTTCTTCACCGACAATGTTTTCTCTACTTCTTCTTCAATAATGATCTCTTACGTAAATTTTAAGAGAGATAATACTCCAAAGTTTATAAATCTCTTATTCAAATTCTTGAATAGAAAAATAAGTAAAAATAGATGCAGAACCTCATCAGAGATCAAGAGAGATAAAACTCAAGATCATAGAATCACACATAGGCCATCAAAACCGCCATGGAACTCACCAAAAGTTAAAGTCGTCACAGCCAATAGTGCTAAATGATCATTCTCCCCCATCTATTTCTCTATTTCTCTCTAGTACAATACAATACACAAGCATACACCATGAATTTCATCTATAATAAACCATTCAATACCAAATCAAAAAGTAAAATTCGATCAAAAATCAAAACTCAGATTTGAATCCGTATGAGATGTGTACAACAATAATGTGTCATACCATGGTTCAATCCGTCTTCATTGTCCTTAGCTTCAACTCCAACCAATTTTTCGTCGTCACCTTTGATATCATTGGTGGTTTGATTTGAGCAAATTCTCAATCATAAACATTCTTCGTCACCATATCTACCACTTGATTACCACCGTCACCAAATTTGACATAGCCCCACCAAATTGGGATGTGGGTCAGTTTCGTTATCTTTCTAACGTCCATCATGGTTTGGGGAAAATTGGAAAAAATATAAAATATGGAAATGATACAAAATTACATTTAGCTCCAATTTTTTTTAAAAAAACTCTTACATTACACCCGAACCAACAAAGTGTTTCACTTTCAAAACTTATTTTGCTATTTGTCACGCTTTTCCCCCCGCTTGTCAATGAGAATTAAAAATAGTAATGAAAAATTACATATGCATATCATTTAGCTTGGGGTGCAAAGTTGAATTTTGTTACAATTTCATTATTTAGTTAACCATTTGGTATTTGAAATATGTTTTTAATTAAAAATAATAAATAATTGTTTCAATAATCCAAAAATAATTATAGTTTATCTCATGTTTAAATTTGGAGTTAAAAAATGCATGACTCCCTAAAATGAATTTAGAATTTATTTCATTTAAGTTTTAATCTTTACTCTCTTTCGTCAACTCCATCATTCATAGACCTACCACCATTACCACCATCACCACCACCACTACCTCCTCAAATTTCACAATTAACCCAATAATAAATTTTGATTTTATTTTATTTCTTTATCCAATTTCTTACTTCTTCCTTCAAATTAATTCATTAGTAAAACTTATTATTTATAGACTCGGCACCACCACCACCTTAAATTTCATAATTTCAAATTCCAAATTTAATTTTATGAATTTTCAAATTTGAATATTGAAACTCAAACCCATATGAAGATTTGAAATTTAAATTATTATTTGGAGATCTAATATGTTGTATTCCACCTAAACTACCAATATCATCTATTACAATCACCGCCACCCCCGCTCCTAACCACCACCATCCTTTCAATAGTCGCCACCACCATCACCACCACCAAGAAGCACGTTGACCTTGCTTTGCTCAAATGGAAAAATAAAATTTCTTTAACTTCCGTTCAGTCGGACTTCTTTTTTCGAATGTCGGTATATGTAGTCGCTTTCTTCCTTCGAGACTAGATCACTAAACAAGAAGGGACTCTGATTTTAGTATAGGATTACTTGAAGGGAATAAAGAAATTCTTCCATCTAACTACCTCAGGTCCTTTGGAAATGAGTAAGCAATGAAGACCAAAAGAGGTCAGGGGTTTGAAATTCAGTTAAGGAAATGAGTAAAATATTCTCATGGATTTAGGGTATGGAACCCAGTTATTTGTATTTAGTGCAGTGGCTTTGTTTGTAAGATGTATAAGAGATCAATATGATAGTCTTTAACTCTGCTTGTAGTAGTCCAAAAATTCAAAGGGGTAAATTGAAAATATTAGTTTTCTTCTTTAGCAAAACACATATTCCTCAACTAAGTTCTCAATTTTTATTCTTCTTCTTGACATTATAGCACCTTTCCTTCACCCACTTCCTTAACTTTTTCACAAATAATTGTTAAGCACACTACATATTTGCTTAATATCTCGATACTTATCAAAACATCTGTTATTATAGTTATAATATCATACACATCTAATAATGTCTTTTCGAACATATGAAGTGTCTCACTTTCATACATACTTTTGCTAGTTAACCCACTTTGCCCTCTTCCCGTCCATTGGCATTCATTTTTTGGACATTTTTCTTGGGGTGCAAAGTGGATGATATTTGGTCATAATTTCATCATTTAGTTTACCATTTGGTATTTAAAATATGTTTTTAATTAAAAGCAACAAATAATTGTTTCAATAATCCAAAAAAAAGTATACTTTGTGCCATATTTAAATTTAAAGTTAAAAAAATTCATTACTCCAAAAAATAAAATTTATAATTTATTATTTTTTTTTTATCTTCTACTTTTTTCCATCAATCTCATCGTTCGTAGACCCACCATTACCACCACTACCACATCAAATTTCACGATTAACCAAAAAATTAAGTTTTGATTTTATATTATTCCATTTTCTAATTCCTTACTCATTCCTTCAAAGTAACCTATTTGTAAAACTTATCATTTATACACACACCATCACCACAACCTTAATTTCACAAACCCAAATTCAATTTTTAGAATTTTCAAATTTTGAAAATTGTAATCGAAACCCATAAGAATATTTTAAAATTTGATGATTTGGAAATTTAACAACGTCGTAACAATGTCATCCCTCCCATAACCACCACCACCATCCCTGCATGCAATCTCCGCCATCTCCATCACCACCACCAAGAAACATATCACCTTGCTCAAATGGAGAAATATATCTCTTTAGCTTTCATTAAGTTAGATTTCTTTCCTCGAACGTCTCTTTCTTCTTAGTTTGTATCCTCTTTCAGTGTCTGATCACTAGTAAGTAAAGAATCTGATTCAAAGATGAGACTACTTGAAAGGATATCAGCAGGTGATAGTTTCTTCCAAATAAAGGCCATGATAGTCTCTTCAAAATAAAGGCCAGTTGTGGTAGAAGAGAAGAAAGTCGATAGTCGGGGTGGAGAATAGAGAGATTCTCACGTGTAACGACCTTAGGTTGTATGGAAAGCACTAAGCAAGTGAAGACCAAAAGAGGTTAGAGGTTTGGAACCTAGTTATATAAATTAGTAAAATATTTAGATGAGTTTACGGTATCGAATAGTTATTTATGGTATAGTGATGGTGGTTTTGTTTGTAAGATGTATAACTTAGTGACCAATATGATAGTTTTTAAGGTTAATTTTAGTAGTCCGAAAATTCAAATCAGTAACCTGTAGATTTTAACTTCCTTCTCTAACAAAACACATATAATCATCAATTGGATTCTCTATTTTTCTTAATCTTATTAACATTATATCACATTTTTTAAACTCATTTCTCTTAGCTTATTCGCGGGTAATTATTAAACACGCTACATATTTGCTTAATATTTTGATACTCACCAACAGATCTTATATTATTGTTACAATTTTTCATGTACCTATAATAATGTCTTTCTCAAACATATTTGAAATATAATCATACTCCCTCCATTTTCAAATAATTGTTCTCCTTTCTTTTTTGGTCCATTCTAAAATAATTGTCTTCTTTCAAAACTTTCTTTTTAGAAAAACACTTTTACCACTTTACTCTTATTTGTTCTACCTAATTTAATTATGAACATATACACAAGGAAATTAGAGAAAAAACACATTACACCAATATTTATAATACAGTCAATTGTTTTTTCTTAAACGATGTGTTAGGTCAAAGAAGACAATAATTTATAAACAAAGGGAATATCATTTTTAAGTATAAACATATTTGAAGTATTATCCTTATAATTCACTCTTATAGTTGCTATAATTTTTATGAAATTTCTTCCTTTTTAACAATATTTCAAGCCTCTCCCTCTCTCTCTCTCTCTCTCTCTCTCCCCCTATGTTATTTGTTGTCTTTTGCATTTCAAAAGTCTGAACTATTTTTCACCTTTACATACACGTATTTTTTCATTGAAGTAAAACATTTATATATTATTGTGAGAACCCAAACTCATTACTCGTATAACATCATTATAACATGCTTAACATATGCCTTAACATGTTAGCGAGTTCATATTGTTTATATCATGCTTGCATTAGGTTTGTTACGATCATAGTCGTTTGAATGTTTTCTATGCGTTGCATACTTTGCCGTTAGTGCTTTTAGTATTCATCATAGCATGTTAGCACTTAACTAAGTCTTGTTGGAGTTTTAGTACCTTGCATATATGACTTCTAACATTCATCTTGATCATAGTATGCTTGGTTGAAAGTTTAGAAGCTTTATTTCTTAGTTTGAGTTTTACCGTTTTCCCTTGTTGCTTGTATTGCTTGTGTTTCGTCTTGCGAGATGTTCATTGAGTTCTAGACCAAGTATTCAGGTCATATTCAAGTTTAAACAAGTCTTGTTCATGTCCAAGTTGTTCTAGTTTGATTTGTATTTGAATCGTGCTTGATTCGTTGGCCATTTGTCACATGTTTCGAGCCTTGTTTTAACTTGTTTCAGATGTTGTTCGGGTGTGTTTCCGACTTGTTTTGAGTTGGGTTACACCTTAGAATGGTTGCCCATGAGTCTGAGACCATTTAGGACAACTTCAGACCATGTTCAAGGGTTGAACCTCGCGCTCGCATCGTTTTTGGTTTGTTGGCTCGCGGAACAGTGCTGAGAGCACAACAAAATCAAAATTTGCTGTGAACAGGACCATGCGCTCGCATGGTCCATATGGGAAGCAACCGCATCCTCCAAAAATTCACCATACAGGATTTTTGAATAATATGAATTGGTGACCCATTTAACCCATTGAGCCCCCATCCTTAGTGACCCTAATCCCTCATATTAGACCCTAACTAAGTTTGCTTAAGCCTAATCCCATTCATCCTCCATTAGACATGTGGATTTCCATTCATCCTCCTTGTGAAATGTGGATTTCCACCCGCATTTGCGTGTCATATATAAGCTTCCCACCTTTGTGATCAGCCATTAAACCCCCCATTGCAGTAAATTTCTTCTCTCTCTTTCCAAGCTCTTGTGTGTGAATGGTGAGGGGAGATTAGTGTGTGTTTCCTTCATAACTTGATCTCCCGAACTCCAATTGCCAATCCGAGACCGCCAAATTGAAGCTATCGACGAGGAGCACGATTCTATCCGATTAGATTTTGTTCATTTCATATATTTCCTTGGTGTAAGGTAAGCTATTGATTCCCCTTAAGATGTATCAAGAAATGTCATGCTATCCCCTTTTTCTCATGATTCTCATGCTCCTACCATGTCTATACCATGTTTGATGATGATTTGAGTTTATGGGATTTTTGAGTGATATACTCATCTTATTGTTTTGGTCCTAAGCCTAGAATTAAATGTGTTCTATGCCCCATTTGGAATAACTATTGTTCTTGGACTATTTACTTTTGACAACTTATAGAGATTTTGATTCTAGGGTTCCATAAATTGTGAATTGTTCATCTTGTTGTTTTGGTCCTAAGCTTAGAGTAAAATGTGTTTTATGCTTCATTTGGACTAACTATTGTTCTTGGACCATTGACTTTTTATAACTTTTAGAAATTATGATTCTAGGGTTCCATAAATTATGAATTGATGATAATTCTTGGCTATGGTTATTATTTGGATTAATGGCCTAGTCTATCCTATACGAGAACTTAGAAAAGGGTTTAGAATGCATTTAGAGTTTAAACTCTATTGGATGAATTTATAGAGACGACTCAACGGAATCCATTTTAGTGAGTCATTAAACAATACCGGCTCAATGATCAATCCCTACGACGTTCTAAATACTTTTTACTAAGAATAATAATTAGAGACTCTTGAATTGGATTGACTAGCATACTTCATTGTAGATGTCACATAATGGAATGCCTATTTGACATGTTGAGTTCGCTCTTGTCGAACTCAATCCTGCTTGATTTATTTATGAGAATGATTACTTGTCATGAACGAGATCGCTCTTGTCGACCTCGTTCTCTACTTGAGAATTTGTTAAGTTAACACTACTTGGCATTTGCATTAGTCCAGCTGGCATACTTGTCCTTGTTCATACATGCATCCACTATGGCTGTAGTGGGGAAGTAGCCCCTTTGTTGTAACCATTAGAGCGGATTGGTGTGTATATCCCAGGCATCTCCTCGAAAGGTCGATGTATTCACAACCATCTGACACCTCACATTCCCGATAACGCTTGTATGCAGGAACTACGTAGCGGCACCGGCTCTCCATATATCCTTATCCTGTGTGATTTAATTACGAGCACCTATGTGAAACAATGTGCATCTTGGATATATAATCTATATGCTTATGTAATGAAATCTTGCCTTGTATGTTGCATATTTCCATGACATGCATGATTGATAGCTTACAAGTCTTTATGACTTACCCATTCCCCTTTACTGCTTTAGATCCTAGCAAAGCAGGTCCTTCCCGTTGAGGCTTGCAGTGTTCGTGTTTCCTCTATTCCTCTTTTAGTCCGACGTTGCAGTTGAAGAGGTGGTTTAGATGTGCTATTCCTTTCTTTTGTAATTTGCAACGACGACGGGTTTTAAACAGTGTTCTAAAACTCCCCGCCTAGCTCCGCCTAGGCGCTAGGCCCCTCTCTGTCGACGTGACTTTCTTAGTTGCCGCCTAATCGACCAAGTCAACATCTACGCCAAACCTCGCCGACCTTAATTTATTTTTGTAGCTTTGTGTGAAAACCCAAACTCATTACTTGGATAACATCATTATAACATGTTTAACGTATGCCTTAACATGTTAGAGAGTTCATATTGTTCATATCATGCTTGCATTAGGTTGGTTATGATCATAGTCGTTTGAATGCCTACTATGCATTGCATGCTTTGTTGTTAATGCTTCGAGTATTTATCTTAGCATGTTTGCACTTAACTAAGTCTCATTGGAGTCTTAGTACCCTTCATATATGACTTATAACATTAATCTTAATCATAGTACGCATGGTTGAGAGTTCAGAAGCATTGTTGCTTCGTTTGAGTCTTATGGTTTCTCGGGATTGCCTTCGTTGCTTGTATTGTTTGTGTTTTCAACTTGCGAGAAGTTCATTTGAGTTCTAGACCAAGTGTACTATTATTTCTCATACTTGCACAATCATTGTTCATAGACTTGTTGCATTTGGAAATAAGATGACCAACTTATTACTTCACAGATTCAATCTCGTTTTTGGGCAAACATCAGGAAAATTCTGGTACCAATCTACTAAAGTGATTGAGATTCCCTATGGTTGTGCTTTACCTACATATGTTATGATACTCCTTGTAAAATTTGGTAATTTTCCAAGGTGTCTAATTACCTCAATTAGGTCTTGACTTACGGCTGTGCATGCTTTTTTGAAATCGGCTTCGTACTCGATTTTGTAGTAACCTTATTTTGATTAATATAAGTCCAGATGGAGTAATTTGAAATGCTAAAATATAGTTTAATGAGTCTAATGTACGAGACTTAATTTCATTGTTGTTTTTCATCGTCAGTCACATGGTCAATCCGAGGGATTGATATTGATATTAGATGACATGTTACGTGCTTGTGCCATTGACTTCAAAGGAACTTGAGATTCACATTTACCATTGGAAGAGTTTAATTATAACAACAGTTATCAATCCGGTATTATGACTTAGTATTCTTGAAAGTATCTCCATGTAGGGGTACTAAGAAGTTTGGTAAAAAAGGGAAACTTTCTCCTATATTCATTAGGTCATTTGAGATTCTAGCGAAAGTGGGATCTTCGGCTTATTGTGTGACATCATCACATTCTACTTCTGGTATTCATGATGTTTTCTATGTCTAGATGCTTCGTAAATATATGAAGGATGAATCACAAGTTCTTGCTTATGAGTTGATATCCTTTAAGCCTGACTTGTCTTATGTTGAGAAACCGAGTAAGATCCTTGTTACGAAAGAGCAAGATTGTGTACTAAACAGATTCCGTTAGTCAAAATTTTATAGAAGAATCACGTCATCGAGGAAGCTACGTGTGAGACCGAGCTTGAGATGCGTGAGAAATATCCATCATTGTTCATTGAGACCGGTTTGAATTTAGGAACTAAATTCCTTTAAGTGGGGGAGGATGTGAGAACCAAAACTCATTACTAATATAACACTATTATAACATGCTTAACGTATGTCTTAACATGTTAGATGTAGAACTATTTTTTCTAAACATAATTTTTTTCGTATGAAAATTTTACTTGTTTGACTTTAATTCATGGTGAGTGATTTGTTACATGCAAGGCTATTTTATCATATACATTAATTTGTAATAAATAACTCACTTTTACAGATAGAGAAATATAAGGCCTTAACAAAAGATTTCAGTTAACTGAATGAAGATTTATTATTAATATCTATAACATAGTAAGATATATAACTTAAGGACAAATATGATAGTCTTTTAAAACTGCTTATAATAGCAAAAAAAAAAAAACAAAACAAAACAAAAAACAAAAAACAAAAAAAACAAGAGAGCAAACTGTAGATTATAGATTTCTTTTCCAATAGAACACATATTCATCGACTGTTTTCTTCATTTTCTCTTCGTCATCTTGAAATTATTTTGTAGATTCAAAATTTTTTTTGGTCCCTCAACGTAGTAAGTATTTTCATTATATTTAAAAATATTTGATGACCATTGTAATGATTATGACTGGAAGGGAGAATCTGACAAAACATCGACATATGAGACAAAATGAATAGAATTAAAAAGAGACCCTAAACGCAACACCATTTAATGTATAAAATGACCTAAATACCCCTTTTAATATTTAATAGATAATCACTTTTTGTACACACTAGCGGATGTTTTATAAAACAACCGCTACAAACTAGCGGATGTTTTATAAAACATCCGCTACACACTTGCGGATGTTTTATAAAACATCCGCTATGCCATAGCGGTTGTTTTATAAAACATCCGCTAGTTTGTAGGGATTGTTTTATAAAACATCCGCTAGTTTGAAGCGGTTGTTTTGTCCAAAATCGAAAAAAAAAATGCAAGTCAACGATTTTTGTTCGTAATTGAAAAGAAAAAATAAACCGAATCAAAATCAATTTAATTCACATGCGATATCATGCGAATTAATAATGGAAATCGAATCAATAATGACACGCAATCAAAATTACGTGAAGGGGGAAGGAGGGAGGAGGTAGTATAGTTTAAATGTGAAGAGAGGTAGCAAAGTAATTTTACCTTTTAATTGGTGTTGCGTTTAGGGATTTTGGTGTTACGTTTAGGTGTTCTGAATTAAAAAATGTAGGATCTAATGCTTCATGAAATTAATTATCCCATAAAAATTTACTTGTTTAGTCTTAACTAATGGTGAGCAGTCTATTTAATCTAGGGTTATTTATACATTATTTTTCACTTATGAGAAATTTACTTGTTTAATCTTAATTTAGTTGTGAATGTTTAATAAGTGCAAGGTTAGTTCTATCTATGTATTAAGTTCTAAGAAACAATTTAGATTTTTATAGTAGAGAGAAGAGAAAATGGTGAGTATTTTATTTAAGAGTGTAAGACCGTCTTACGAATCTTAATTCGTAAGATGAAACCACATTTTCTTATAACTCAACTCATGAACATACGGTGAGTAGGGTAAAAAAGATCCGTCTTACAAAAAATATATGTAACACAGTCTTACATAAGTTTTTACATTTATTTAATCAAGGGCTATTTATGCCTATACACTATTTAACACTTATGACAAATTTACTTGGTTTGTACATAATGATAGTTCAAATCAGTAACTAAATCTGCAAAGATTCTATCAATATTATATCCTTGCGTCGGTCGAACGATGCATGCCATATATATTTGTCCTACGTCCTGTTCGACACTCTTCTTCTTGACATTATTGTACAAGGAAAGGATCATAACTTTGAGAGAAATAGGTGTGAATAAAATGTTTCTGTAAAGAGTTCTCAAATAGAAGGAAAACTGAGAGCTGGAGAGCACAAGTAGTCTCAGAGACCTAGACCTTTTTTGGTGTTTGCCTTAGCGGGCATGGAGTCTTTTCTGGCGTTTGCCTTAGCGGGCATGGAGTCTTTTCTGGTGTTTGCCTTAGAGGGCATGGAGACAACACTCGAGTCCGGGGAGGACAAGAGTTAGCAAAGATTTTCTAAAAATATTTGTATATTGGTATCAGGATCGTCAATGGAGTGGCTTTATGAAAGTAGATATAAATCTAAGTGAGTTCTGCAAAAGATGCAGTGGATTGCTATAAAAATGGAGAACTTGGCAGAAAAAATATTACTCCCTCCGTTCCTAAATTACAATCTTGTTTGACTTTTTTGGGTCAAGTCGAATGTTTTTCTAATGCAAATTTGATGTATAGATATTTTTATTTTTTTGCAAAATTATGTAACACTTAATTTGTAGTACTACGTAATTTGTAGTACTAAAAGTACTACAAAGTACTTGTTTTATGATTAAAAAAATGATATACATCTGTCAAATTTGATTTGAAGAACAGTCGATTAAACCCAAAATAAGTCAAACATGACAATAATTTTGGAACGGAGTTAGTATAAAAGAGAGTTTCAAACGGTGATTGATTATGCAGCGGTGCGACAAACCTGATGAAGTGTTTGGTTTGTAGAGGACTGGCCTAGTTCCACATTGATGGGTTTCTAAATTGAGATGCTATTGCCTCCAACAGGAACTTGACAAGGATTTCTCTCTCCACTTCCTTCTCCCTCTTGAGTTCAAGGTGACGAACCTGGAAACAGACAAAAATCACTAATATGACTTCCATTGTTGAAGTTAGTGCAGATGGGTTTGATGTTTGGCCAAAACCGTACGAGAATCAATAGCCTAACTACATAGTAAATATGCCATATTAAGAGGGAAGGTGATTTTTAATTCCAAAAAACATTGATAATACATTGGAACAATAAATCTAACTACCCAGTGGTTCCGAAAACCATTGATAACACAATGATACTGTAAGTCTGAAACCCAGTGCCAACTGCATTCAATATACAGCAATGACTTTAAAAAACACTATTCGCCAGCATGATGCCAATGAAAATTGAAGTGAGGAACAGATCTGCACCATGAAAAGTTGAATAGGATGAACCAAGAAGGAAATATGATGATTAACTGGTTCCAAGCGAGTGAAAGATTGATATAACAATCATACAGCGATTGTGAGGTGATCTTAGAATATTTGAAGATGTTGCTGTGAATGAAAAAAGATGGAGAATGTGAGAGGCTTTCAAGTCACTTGAGAAAAAGGTGAGGACAGAAGTTCCGCAACCAGCTAATTGGTGGAGGAATAACAGACAAAATGATAAGGGGTTAATATGAATAATAAATTTATAAAACAAATATTTGGACACTTTTTACCTTTTTTCTTTCTGAAATCCCTGCCCGCCCAACAACCATACTTTTTCCTATTCCTATCCCTTCATCTTCAAGAAAAACAAATGACTTCTTTATTTTTATTTTTTTGATGGGTATGTATGGGTTCATATTGAAACCAAAAACTTCAAGATCTTTGCGTGAGTACCCTTGCCATCCCTCCCACCCCTTGGGGTCCAGATGACTTCTTTATTTCAATTAATGATTCTGTTATGGTGTAATAATACTGTAAAAGTTTGCATACATAGGCTTCATCATTGCTTGATTTTTCTATCACTTTGATGTGCTTATCCTCCAAAGAGCTAAAATTGCAGAAGATATAGCTAGGAATTAGTTTCAACATTCTTCTTTCCTTGTTTGCCACTATGATTCCACTTCTGTAACTTGAACCAACTTACAACTAAGTTGTTTTATTTTAAGTTATGGTAATTATCACCGACCTAGTTGCTTTTTAACAATTGTTGGATTGATCATATACAAATATTTCAACATATTTCAGCTCAAACATCATTTGGCAATTGTAGTTGATTGTTAACCTACTTAGCCTCGCTCTTCGAATTTTGAGAATTATCACCTTAATTATGTTGAGTATTTAAGTTATAAAAGAGGTACGATTGACATTAGCTAATTGGCGGCACGGATAGATCCCAGCCGCATAATACAACGGCCGTGGGTCAATTATAAATAACCCCCTTACAAATAGCCCCCCTCAATTATGGGTCAAGTTTGAATTGCGCCCCTCAACTACCACTTGAAGCAATGTACCCCCTCAACTATAACATTTTTTTAATTCACACATATTTAGGCATTGTCGATTCAATTGACGGAATTATACACAAGGTTCTAGTGCACATATATATCCGCAGGTTTCAAGTTGAAATAGAGACCAAGACTAATCACTATTTTGTTGTACACGCACATAAAAAGTTGATTTTTTAAAACTAAGAGTTGAGGTGAATTCTTGATTTTTTCATTTTTCTTTTTGATTCATTTTATGTTTTGTCCATTAGCGCAGACCAAAAGAAGTGTGAGCAAAAGAAATCGTGTTCAAATACTGTAGTGTTGAACTAGATCTATAAGCTGCTTTCGTCATCTATCCGATCTAACTTCTTGTTTATTTAAATTTAAATCCTTAAAAGTGTGGGCTGTTTTGAGACTATTCGGCCAGCCCCATAGCTGTCCGATGAATTTGTGTTCAGTTTGTTGTTTTGGAGATTTGGTCCCGTATTAAGTGGTATCAGAGCGAGCATCTTGCGAATCCTTATTCGCAGAGTTATCATAGCGAACAACAAAGAGGGTTGTCCAATGGGACTCACGTTGGAGCAACCAGTCCTTCAGAGAAAGGATAGGGAAATACGAGAGTTGAAGCAACAGTTGGAAGAGTTACGTGTTAGGAGGGCAGTACGGCAGCCTAGAGATGATATTCAAGAGGTGGCAGAATCAGATGATGAAGAAGAGGCTGGACCACAGGTTCAGCAAAGAAGAACCAAGGATGATGATGACAGTGGGTTAAAGCTTGACTTACCCGATTTTGAAGGCACCATGGACACAGAAAGATACCTCGACTGGATGCGTAGGGCGGAGAGGATTTTTTAATACAAGGAGTACAACAATCGTAAGAGATTTAAGGTAGCTAGATTTAAGGTAGCCATCCTTAAACTCACTAAGTATGCCTCAATCTGGTTCGAAAACTTAAATGGCTCAAAGAAGGCGTGAAGGGAAGGAGAAGATCGAATCTTGGGCCAAGCTGAAGAAATACTTGGACCGTAGGTTTTTGCCCAGCACTCAACTCAAGCAAGGAGAAGCTACTGGAAGCGAGTACATCGAAGAATTTGAAAAGATCTCCATTGTGTGCGATGTGCAAGAAAGGGTTGAGCAGAAAATTGCGAGATTCACGAGCGGGCTAGAGTTTGAGGTGGCAAACATGGTGGAACTTCAAACATGTTTTACGTTTGAAGAAGTATGTAAGCTGGACACTAAATGTGAAAGACAGATTAAGAAGAGGAAAGGGGTAAAGGGCACGGCTTCAAGAGAGGCAACAGGGTTCAAGACTTCTCCAAGTACTTCCAACACAAAGGTGGAAGAACAAATGGCCAAGGATGAGAAAAGTGGCATAGGGGAGAAGTCCGAAGGCAAGAAACCTATGAGAAGCAAGGATTCGGTTAAGTGCTTCAAGTACCAAGGCTATGGGAATTATCAATCCGAGTGCTCAACGAAAAGGGTCCTAACTGTGCATGAAATTCAAGCTATAGAGGAAGACCTTGTTTCGCAGAAAATTGAGGTTGAAATGGACGACGAGGATATAGTCGATTGCGAAGATGTGCATGGGAACACGTTGGTGCTAAGTAGGTCATTGCATGTGAAACCCGCGCTCGTGGAAGAAGGAACAAGAGAGCAGATTTTTCACTCCAACTATCTCGTTCAAGGGAAAGTGTGCAAGTTGGTAGTGGATGGGGGAAGTTGTACCAATACAGTATCAACAATACTCATAGAAAAATTAAAAGTGCCTACAATGGGTCATCCGCGTCCATACAAGCTTCATTGGCCCAATAACAGTTCGGAAGTCAAGGTGGATCGACAAGCGTTGATAACATTCTATGGGAAGTTATGAAGATGAAGTTCAATGTGATGTAGTCCCTATGGATGTTTGTCATGTTCTTTTGGGTCGACCATGGCAGTATGATCGGTGTGTAATTCACGATGGAAGAGAGAACATGTACACTCTCACCAAGAATCGCAAGAAGTTCCAAATCAAGCCATCGGCAACATCTTCAAATGGTCCGCCCATTAATCTGTCTACCAAGAGAAGTTTGTTTGCTAAGAATTGGGTTGGTACAGGGACTGGACTGTTCAAGGGGTTGAAGTTGGTGAAGATCACACAATGAAGGGCAGCAAGTGTGAGTTAGAGGTGGAAGTGGGCAGCAAGGGTGTCCTTAAATCGCCATTGGAGATTCATCAAAACCAAGACTTCCAACATGAGGGGGAAGCAAGCAAAGGAAGAGAAGTTTTGCAAGCATGTCCAGTTCAGAATTTTGTTTATAAAAAAGTTTAGGGTTGAATGTAATCAGGCTTTGTGGATAAACAAGGAAGAGGCTACAGGTTGGGAAGAGTTTCTTGACATGTTCCTGAATTTCACAACGCTTAAGGATGATAAGGGTTTGGCAAGGGCATTTTTGGAGGTGGCACGGGTTAAGGCTAGGGTGATGAGTTGTGAGTTAGTTGCTGAAGGCGGGTTCAAAGAAGAGCAAGGGAACAAGGCTGAACAAAGGTGGCTCGACGAAAGAAAGGGTCAAGGATTGAGGATAATCCTTTTCAAAGAAGGGGAGTTTGATGCGTGTGGGGCAGCCAAGGTGTTTAGTGAAAAGGACTTGGGCTGGACTACGGGAACAGATGGCTGGAAGGAAGCTCGTGGGAAGGTTATAGAAGGCACGGGCACTAGTGACGAGATCAAGTGGGCTCTAAACGTTGTTGGGTTTGATAGTTGTGGGTTGCAAGACGGATTATGGATAGCAAAAGAAGACACGGGTACATGGTTCAAAGATAAAGGGTTTAGGCTCCACAAGTTCATGGGATGGGGCTGTTGTAAGAATGAAAGTAACAACATGGGCTATGATAAACAAGGGCTTAAAGAGGTGGTCGGGTCGGGCTTATGGAAAGGAGGGACCAACGAGGTTGCTCAAGGGCTTGCATGGCACGGCATGCAAGGATGGCAGCCTAGTCACAAGTGGGGGTGGGTCGGCCTCACCAATCCTTGAGCCTCAAGGATTTAGTTAGTTAGAGTTATTTTCAATCTGCTGTAGTTAGGATAACTAGTTAGGCCCGTTTTTACTTTCCCAATATGATGGGATTTCTTTTAAGTTTTGGTAAGTTAGGATAGGGTAAATTATTGTAGCCTTTATAAAGCATTTATTTTCCATGAATAAAGCAGATTTTACGTTTTAAAAGAAATTCTAAAGAACACTGTTTGTTCTTCTTGGCCGATTTCTTCTACCAAGGTGAGTGAAGCCTAGGGAGAATTAATCAAATGGATTTCTTTACGTTGGGTGAGTTTTCTGGTGAGTCCGATCTATCTTCATCTTATTTATTTAAATCCTTAAAATTGTGGGCTGTTTTGAGAGTACTCTGCCAGTCCCATAGCTGTCCGATTTATTTGTGTTCAGTTTGTTGTTTTGGAGATTTGGTCCCGTATCAATAACTGTTTTGAACAATTATGAACAGTAATGAATATATATTTTGAAACACAGTTAGAAACATTAAGGAAAAGTAATATTTACACCGTTTTGTTGTCATAACGGCATCAAGAGATCGAGGTATGGATCGTGACGACAAGCCCATCTTTCAGGCAGGCCGGAAAATCTTTGGCATCATTTTGCTCAGGATAACGGGAGAGGACAGTTCCAGGTGGTAGAGAGATTGAGAGGTAGAACTCATAAAATGATGCTGTCTTACCGTGAGCTTTTGTGGATATGCGAGTGGATGGAGAAGGCATTAAGGATCAGAGGTCTCTTTTAGAGAAAAAGTAAAGAAGTGGAGTGAAGTTGTAGTAGGAAAGGAGTCAAACAGAAATGGTATATCTTTAAAGATACTGGCAACAGGATATGGGAGATCTGGGGTTATTTTTATTCCTGAAGTGGTGGAAAATCGTGGGAGGGTTTCAGCGGCAGAAAAGATTAGGAGATTAGCGCTAGAGAGAAACCCCGATCGGAAGAGACACCTCAAATCTTATAAAGAAGTGGCGGAGATCCCTCCATGGGCTGACTTAGAGCTTCGACCAAGGGCTGCCCCAAATCATTCAGGTCTGGATTTCTTAGTAGAGGAGACCTCTTGTAGGGAAATTTGGATTATCTTGATAGATGCCAGGTTGGTAGGGTGGGTGACCTAGATTATCCAATTTTGTCGAACTCTGAGATGCAGAAATGGGTGGACTCGCGGTGGAAAACGGCTGGTGGCATCAGGGTTTTAGATATGAACGGGAAGCTTTTTCTTTCCGTATTCCCGTCAAAGGCCGAAGCTCAGCTCATATTACGAGAGAAGAGATGGGTTGTCTATTAGCCGTATGGGCATATGAACAATAATTCTAACTAATTACAATTATATTAGTTAGCTAAGTTAGAATTATTGTACATATACCCATACGGCTAATATTGTCAACCAAGAACCCCTGCTGTTGGAGCGTTCGAGTGAGGTGGGGTTTTGCAGTAGCGAAGATAGGAAACCGCAAGTAGCGTGGATCAGGGTTCTTGGACTTCTGCTCCATCTATGGGGGCATGCAGTGTTCCACACGATTGGCGACCTGTGCGGTGGTTTTTTCAGGCTGGACGAAGCCACGGAAGATAGAAGTGACCTGAGATGGGCGAGAATACTAGTCCATTTTGCGAAAGAGGTGCAGGCGAACGTGAAAATAGGGGTCGGAAGGAGTTTATTTCAAGTTCCTATCTGGGCAGAGATGAAGGCGTTCTTTCAGCCGGAAAAAGATAGTGGTAAGGAAGACAGTGGAGGTCCAAAGGAAGGGACGGACTCGCAAGGGTCAGGGAGCAGTACACTCGAAACAGAATTCAAAAAATTCAAACTCTCCAAGAGAAACGGCATCGTTAGGGAAGATTCCCAAGCTGCTGGTAGGACGGGCTTTCCTGTGAGGCCCCTTAGTAACCAGCCTTTTGAGCCTGCTCGCAAAATACAAGCCGTGGAGTTCAGTGCTCCAGTTAGCAAAGAAAAAGGCAAGGGCCTCATAGACAGCATGGAAGAGGGGTTGGTTCTAGACAAGGGTGTGGGTTCTCTTAGTGGACCGTTCCTATAAATATTTGGTGCCCAGCGCAGATGAAGGAAGTTGAGGCCCAAGGTGGTCTGGATCTGGAAAAAAAAAAGTGGTTACATGAAGACGGTGAGGCTCGTCTAAATGAGTAAATGATGAAGAGATTCATATCTCCGATGATTTCGAGACAGGTGGCTTGGTGGGTGAGCCGGGAAGATATTAGATATCAGAAGCAAGTCATGAAACCGTTAGAGATAGCGGGTGCGACAACGCCCCCTGTTGCAGTTGAAGGCAACTTCGGTTCAGAATGATAAGCGAAGGGTCGCACGAGGAAGGGAACTGTGATTCAGATGATTGCAAAAAGAATAGTAACAAGGCGGGGGAGCTGGGTAGTGATTCACTGGCAGAGACGAGGGGAAATACTGAGAAAGCAACTGGAAGTGTCACGACTCCCATAGTGGCTGCAGGGGACGAAGAGGTGTCTTTGGTCCAGCTCGTAACTCTTCGGGGACGAAGGGCAGAGAAGGGGTTCAGGCTTCGGGTGACTTTAATGATTCAGGGATGGTGCACAAAGGTAGGGGGAAAGAACTTGAGATGACATAAGAGATTCCGGAATACGGCCAGGAGGAAGTGATGTATTGCTCTCCTTTGTCAGTGGTCAGACCGGAAGATTGTGTTGGTGAAGAATTTTTTAGGGGGGGTCAGGAATTCCTGAAGACATGCCAATCTGGGTACAATGAAAAAGGGATTGGTAGATTTTAGATTTGAAGAGAAGATTTTGAATCTTCTTTTGGAAATTGAGCAGGGAAGAAAGTTGAGGAAAAACACTAGTAACAACCACCTTAACAAGTCTCGGATCAGGTGCTCTAGGGAATTGAAGAATCTGAAATGCAATCTCAACTTTGAGCAAGAAAGTATGGAATCATCTGTTGGCGGGGAGGGGAAAGAGAGGAGGAAAAGAAAGCAATTGTAGATGGATTTATGAATATTATCATGGAATGTGTGGGGATTAAATGATGTTTCCAAGAGACAAGTCATAAGCTAAACGTTGAGAAGATGGAAGCCACACGTGGTCTGTTTGCAGGAAACCAAAATGGAAAAGGTTAATCGAAGGGTGGTGTTCAGCGTAGGGTGGGAGCAGATGGACTCAGTGCGAGCATTTGGTAACAGTTGGGGCAGCAGGGGGTGTTCTTGTGATATGGGACAGTCGCGTCGTTACCAAATTAGGATTGAAAAGGGCAGTTATTCAGTTTCTTGTCTTTTCAAAGCTGTGGCTAAGTGACGGAGATCAAGACTATTCGGGTCGAGATAATCAAGATCCATTAAGCATAAGAGGAGGCCCAATAGCTCGCGTGTATGTGAGAAAGATTCAAGCAGCTTTAATCCGGCTTGTGGACGAGATTTGGAGTGAAATAGAAGCCAAGAAGGACCAAAGGAGTCAAGCTCAATTCATATGTAAGTTGGAGGGTCTAACAAGTAATTCTGGAGAAGTCCAAGGACCAGCAGAACCGTTTTAAATTCTCTTGGAATTTGGATAGTTTCTTCTTTAATATTTTCGGCCGTTTTAGTATTTGTAAGCCTATAAAAGGCATGCAAAATCTCTTTGTAAGATCATCTTGGATCATATATGCTAAGTGCATTTCTTGAGTGTTTAAACACTTGTTCACAAATAGATTTAGTGAGTTTTTAGGTTTCTTGGACTGGAAAACAACCTTGAACTTATCAAGCTCGTTTGAGTCGAGGGATTGTGGCGTTCTGTGTTCGTAGGTCGTAGGCAATCGCATCGACGATTCTCGTTGGCACCCCTAGGTTCCTAGTCAATTGCGAATAGTGAGTCAAGGGAGACTCTTTTCTATCCTTTAATTTTCTGTTATTATTTCGTTATTCTGTTGTCTAATTCCGTGTTCTTTGTTTGTCCTTGAGGTTCCGAGTTCTTCGATTCGGTCTTGGAAGGAATCCGCATCCATCATCGGGGTAGGGTTCACATCACTAAGTTCTGGATCTTCTCCGGGGTCTATGGTCCATGTTTGGATGCCACAAGAAGGCTTTGGGAGGAGCTAGTCTCAATAAATGAACGGTGGAGGTTTCAGTGGTTTATTGGGGGTTGTTAGAAGTAATGAGGGTTTATTTGGTATAAGGTATATGTTTGGGGGTCTTGGTGTAACATGTTTTATCACAAACATATATATACTTCTCTGCCTAACCGTAATTAGGTTACGGCTTCTTCAATTCTTTCTACTGTTTTCTTCTTCTTCTTCTATACAATCAACATGGTATCAGAGCAGGAATCCATCTAATCTCCTGTGCTGATTGTTCTTCATAAATTCTTCCCTTTTCTTTTTTTTTTTCTTTTGGTTTTTGTTCGACATGGGTATGCACAGTCAGGCTTGCGCATGCGTTTGGGTCGCCGGAGGAGATGCGACGTCATTTGAAGGATCGCACATAGAAGGTTTGTGTCGCCCAGCCTAGGCGAACGTGTCTGTCCAGTCGCCGTCACCAGAAGTTGCCAGAAAAGTTTGGCGGAATTTTTTTCGGACCAATACAGATCTGGTCGCCTGAGCCTGTAGGTCTCTGGTTCAAGGTTGGTTTTTTGATTCAACAAGTTTTTGGGGGGTTTTCAGGCTAGATAAGTCGCCTATTCTTGTTTTTGTGGTTCTATTTGGTTGCTTGTTGGTTTTTCAATGTCGACATCAAGGAATACGGGTACCTCGGAGTCTAAAACCATGGTTTCTGAGGTTTTCTCCACTAGTACAAAGATTACGGACAAGAAATTAACAGGCAAGATTTATTTAATGTGGCGGCGGGTTGTTGAAATGAATTTAAAAGGGCAAAATAAGGAAGATCATCTCACAACAGTTAACTCTCTGATCGCTTGGGTCCGCTACGATGCCTGATTTGTATTGGAAGCTCATGAATTCTATGGATGATGAGACGGCTGAATTGGTAGCTCATACTTCCACTATTCGTGATTTGTGGGAGTATTTAGCTGTGTTGTATGGGGGCAAGGATAACATGAACCGGATGTATGACTTGTCGTGTGCTATGTTTAGCCAAGATCAACACGGTCGTAGTGTTACCCAGTATTTTGCGGACTACAAGAAACTGGCTACTGAATGGAGTTCTTTGCTTCCTTTTTAGTACAAATGTTAGTACTATGCAGACACAACGAGAACATCTGATTATTCTTGGATTTTTAGCTGGTTTGAGATCCGAAGTTCGATCGCCGCTCTCAAATCTTATCGAGCACAAGTGTTGGCTCTCTTCAGATGTGTTCTCTCACGTGTGCTTCGGCCTCTCGAGTCCTCTTCGCTTGGCCCCAATAGCAGTATTGGTGATTCCTCTGCACTTGTGAGTCAGATATCTCACCCTAATCGGGGTCTGGAGACTAGTGGTCGTGGTGGTCGATCTTCTGGTAGAGGAGGTCGTGATGGTGGTCGTGGTGGAGGTAGGAAGAGTAGAGAGGTTCGTGCTTGTTATCACTGTGGGGATACGAATCATGTGGTTCGTAATTGTTGGAAGTTGCATGGTAAACCGTCCCGGTGATCGATATGCGCATGTCGCCTCTCACACCGAAGTGCGCCCACCCCACCTGACCGTCTCAACCTAGCGAGGGTAAGGTAATACGGATGACCGATGATGAGTTTGCGAGATATACCCAATATCGCTTCTTAAATGCTCCGCTTCTTCCACCGCTACTTTTGTCGTGACGATAGGTATGCCCATGTGTTTCTTCCTCTACTTGTAAATGGGTTATTGATTCCGGTTCTTCAGACCATCTGAGTGGCAACAGAGGTATTTTTTCTTCATTCCTTCCATCTTCGACATTACCGAGTGTTATCAGAGCCAATAGGTCTCATCGCTTACATTCTGAGTGGTGATATTTGTCTCACATCCTCTTTCATTATCCTATGTTTTATGCATTCTCGGTTTTCCGCTCAATTTATCTATAGTAAGTTTACCCGTGATCATAATCGTGATGTCTCATTTTTTTCCCACTCATTGCATCTTTCAGATCGGTGCGACGAAAAAGGATTATGGTAGAGGGCGTGAGTCTCCGGAGGACTTTATTTCTTTGAGGCTTCATCTACTTCGCTTGCGTGTTCGAGTGCCTCTTTGTCTCCGATTTCAAATCCATTGTCGTTTGGGTCATCCGTCTATGTTGAGTCTCAATAAATTATGTCCAGATTTTTCATCTTTTCCAGTTTTTGGATGTGATGCTTGTCAGTTTGCGAAGCATCATCGCATTTCTTATATTTCTAGCGTTATAAAACGATCGCATGCCCCATTTGATGTAGTTCATTCGGATATTTGGGGACCTAGTCGTATTGTCTCGAAGTTAGTTATAGGTATTTTGTTACTTTGTGGATGATCATTCTCGTGTTACTTGGATTTATTTAATGAGACATCGCCAGTTATTTGATATTTTTTACATTACGTGCATTCCAGGCCGAAATTAAAACTCAATTTGGTGTGCCTGTCACATCTTCGCAGTTGATAATGCTCAAGAATATTTCTCCACCGCTTTTACTCCAAATTTATGTTAGCTCACGGCATGCTCCACCAATCCTCTTGTCGCGATACTCCTCGGCAAAATGGTGTTCTTTGAGAGAAAAATAAATCACCTCCTCGAGGTTGCTCGTGCACTTTCGCTTTCGGATGCATGTTCCTAAACCTTGGGCGTATCTTTGTGTTTAACCGCTTGTCATCTTATCAACCAGTATGCCATCTTCTCGTTTCTTTTGGAGCGATCCCTCATCAAGTCTTGTTTCCTTCGAGTCTCTATTCTCGGTGTCTCCTAGATATTCGGTGCGTTGTCTTTGTTCGTGATCATCGTCCTAATGTCACCAAGTTAGATCCTAAGGCACTCAAATGTATCTTTTGGGTTTTTCTCGCATTTCGAGAAAGGATATCGATGCTTCTCTCGACTTGAATCGAGATTTGGTTTCTGGCGATGTTTCTTTTCAAGAGTCGGTGTCTTTTACCCCTACATCGGATATTCCACTCGCTGAGTTTGTTCCCCCGATGATGATTTTCTACTCTATCGGGTTGTGGAGTCCACTTTTTACCAAGTGATCTACCTCGCCCTCCTCCTATTCAACAAAGTTTACACCCGACGCCACGTGCGTCTTTGTCAAGGGAATATGCCTCTCAAGCCTCCTGCTCTATTTGATGCGTCTACCATCGCCGCCTCGATCCGGCTTAGAGGTACCTTCGATCTTGATATTCTGTTGTCTTAGAAAAGGTAAAGAAAAGGTGGCATGCGTAATCATCGTTACATCCTATTTCTAACTTTGTTAGTTAGCATGGTTTGTCTCCCCGATCTTTGTGACTTTGTTAGTGTCCTTCGAGTCTCATTCTCTTCCTATGCAGTAATCTGCCTGGAGCAAATGGTCATCCCCGCCATTTGGAAGGCAACCATGGACGAGGGAAATGATCGGCCTTTCCGCAGCAATCAAACTTGGGATTTGGTTTCATTGCCATCAAGTAAACATACTATTAGGTGCAAATGGGTCTATAATGTTAAGGTCAACCCGATGGTTCTTTAAACTCGCCTTTGTCGTAAAGGGGTATGCTCGACATACGGGTTGATTATACTCTAACACTTTTTCTCCCATTGCTAAGCTTGCCTACTTCGCTCGCTTACTTTATCTCTCTTGCCTCTTCTCATCGGCCTCTTTATCAATGGATGTCAAAAATGCATTCCTTCATGGTGATTTACACGAAGAGGTTTACATGGAGCAACCTCCGGGTTTGTTGCTCGGGGAGTCCGTTGGTTTCAGACCAAGCGGTCATTATATTGTTAAAACAATCTCCACGATGCGTGGTTTGGGAGATTTAGTGAGGTAGTGCTCGAGTTCGAGCATGATGTCGAGTGATCACTCAAGATTCTATCAAGTAGGGCGAAGGAATCATTTTACTAGTTGTTTATGTGGATGATATTGTCACGGGAAGTGATAGCAGTATTAGTGCACTAAAACGGTTCCTTCAGAAAAGTTTCAAACGAAGGATCTCGGTAATTTGAGATACTTTCTAGGATTGAGGTTGCTCTGCAAGCAAGGCATCTTCTTGTCCCGAGAAAGTATGTGTGTGACTTGTCGAGCGAGGTATTGAGCGAAGCCTTCGAGACTCCTATGGATCCGAATACGAAACTTACACCGGCGGGGTGAAAGCTTACGAACCGTAGAAATATCGACTTGTTGAAATTGAACTATCTTGCGCGACGAGACCGATATTGCATTTGCAGCTAGTGTAGTAAGTCGGTTTATGTCCTCTCCATGAGTACACATCGAGGCTGCGTAAGATTCTTCTGTATCTTAAGAGAGCTCCGTGCTAGGCATACTATATCGAGATCATGGACATATGAGAGTAGAAGGGTCATGACGCGATTGGGCAGATCCCCGATAAGAGATCTACTGGATATCAAGGTGTTCGTTGGGGGTAACTTGGTTTCTTGGAAGAGTAAGAAACAATCGGTTGTGTCAAGATCAAGTGTCAATCAAAATACGTATGGCTCATGCTACATCATGAAGTTAGCGTGGATTCTCGATGTCTTTGGGAGATTGTATCGGGAACTTCAATGCCTATGCAATAGGTGTGACAACCAAGTCGCTTATTCATATTGCATCTAATCCCGTTGTTTTATGAAATTAATAAAGCATATATCGAGCTTGATTGTCACTTTGTTCGTGAGAAACTTCAAGAGAAAATAATTTCCACGAGTTTTGTTCCGACTGGCGATCAACTAGCTGATATTTTTGCGAAGTCTTTAAATGGCACAAGAATAAGATATATTTGTAACAAGCTGGGTATGCATAACATTTATGCTCCAGCTTGAGGGGGAGTGTTAGAAGTATTGAGGGTTTATTTGGTATAAGGTATATGTTTGGGGGTCTTGGTGTAACATGTTTTATCACAAACATATATATACTTCTCTGCCTAACCGTAATTAGGTTACGGCTTCTTCAATTCTTTCTACTGGTTTCTTCTTCTTCTTCTTCTACACAATCAACATGGGTGATTTCAACGTTGTTAGATTTCCGTTCGAAAGAAACGGGGGTTACTCTCAAGCTATGATGGATTTTAATGACTTTATTAATGACAGGTTTGGTGGACATGCCTTTATCCAGGGGTCAGTTCACTTGGTTTAGAAATGGTGATAGACATCAGTGTTCCAGACCTGACAGATTTTTAGTCTCATCGGATTGGGTAGAGTGCTTTGGTGATTCTTTACAGTCTTGTTTCCCCAGGGTGATATCTGATTATGTGGCTGTGTCTAGATTGTGGTGGCTTGCAGAAAAGGAAATCCCCGTTTCGATTCGAAAAGATGTGGTTGCAAGATCCCGGATTTCTTGATTGGATGAAGGTGAAGTGGCAGTCCTTTGTCGTGAGTGGTGATCCTAGTTTCAAATTTGCAAGGAAGTTAAAGTTTCTTAAGGAGGAGCTGAAAGTGTGGAACAAGGAATTCTTTGGGATCACTGAAGTAAGACTGAGGAATTCTTTAGAAGAAATCAGGTTACTGAATGAAAAAGTAGGTACAGGAGGTTTGAGTCATGAGGAAAGTACTCGGAGGGCCCCGCTGAAGTTGGATATTGAAAGGCTTTTGATTAGAGACAAGATTTGTTGGAAGCAAAAATCTCAGATTCATTGGCTCAAGGAGGGGGGATAAGAACATGAAGTCTTTCCATTGGATGGCCAATGCGCATAACATAGCAAACCAGATCCGGTCGGTAAAGATTGATGATGCTCTGCACTGTTAGAGGAAAATAAGAACTGCTTCCTCAAGCTGAATGGGATTCATTTTCATGGTCTTGACTCTGAAGAGAGAGACGCGTTAGAAATCCCTTTTTCGGAAGAGATCTTCTCAGAGGTCAGAAACATGAGTGGTGACTAAGCTACGGGGCCGGATGGTTTTCCGCTTGTTTTCTATCAACATTGCTGGGGAGTTATCAAAGATGATTTGATGGAGGTTTTCCAATATTTCTGAGGACAAGAAGTTGAAAAGAGTCTTAACACCTCCTTTATTGCGCTGATTGCAAGGATTATAGGCCAATCAGTCTCATAGGTGGAGGTGTATAAGATTATTGCTAAAGTGCTCTCAATCCGGTTGCAAAAAGTCCTCAACAAAATTATCTCAGACTCACAACATGCTTTCGCGGGGGTCGACAGATTCTCGATGCAGTTCTTATTGCAAACGAAGTGGTGGATGCTAGGCTAAAAAGTGGAGTTTCAGGGTTGCTATGCAAGCTAGATATAGAGAAAGCTTATGATCACATGTACTGGGGCTTCTTGCTGTACGTGTTGTCAAGTACGGGCTTTCAAGAGAAATGGAGAGAGTGGATTTTTTCCTGCATTTCGACGGTGAAACTATCTGTTCTTGTTAATGGTGAACCTGCTGGATTTTTTCCAAATTCGAGAGGCCTCCGTCAAGGTGATCCGCTCTCGACGTTCCTATTCATTATTGTTATGGAAGCTTTGAGTAGGCTCTTGATGGCGACGGTTGCAGCAGGGCTCATTAAGGGGTTTGATGTTAGGAGATCTAGGGGTACAGAGGTTATGGTGTCTCACTTGCTTTTTGCAGATGATTCTCTTATTTTTTGTGAGGCGGACAACGCTCGGCTGGGGTATCTCATACTTTCATTGTAATTTTCAGATTTGAGAGTTGAGAAAACACACTAGAAAAGAGCAAGGTTCTTGTTCAACTACCTTGTTTTATTTTCTTAAAGATTCGAAGGTAATTCACAAAGAGATCTTTACGTTAGGTGAGCGAAGCCTAACCGGTGAACCATCCATGATCACCCATTCCGCCAAACTATCTTTAATTTTTGTTTTTATCAAGCTTTCTTTAGTTGATTCTGCAAACTAAAGAGAAGAGGCTTTAATATACACATCATGGGCACCAAGACTTCAGTTAGATTTTGGAAGGATGGGTGGTGCGGAGATAGGGAGCTGTGGAGAGCCTTCCCTGCCCTGTTCAATATCTTTGTTAATAAAGATGAGTATGTGAGTTCAGTACTCCAGTTGGTAGAGGGTAGTTTGGTGTGGAGTCCGATTTTCCGAAGAAACTTTCAAGACTGGGAGCTGGAAGTGTTGGGGCAGTTTTTTGAGTTGTTGTATACCCAGGAGGGCTTAGGTAGAAGGTAGGACAGAGTGGTTTGGGAGGGCGCAGCGAGTGAACGGTTTTCAGTTAAGTCATTTTAAGAAAGTTTAATGGGTGGAGATGTTCCGTTTCCCCGAAAAACTGTGTGGAAAGCAAAGGCTCTGACTAGAGTGGCATTCTTCTTGTGGGAAGCCGCTAATGAAGCCATTCTTACGGGGGATAACTTGAGGGCCAGGAAAAAGATGTATGTTAACTGGTGTTCCTTGTGCAAAGGAGATAGAGAGAGTGTCAATCATCTCCTAATTCACTGCCCTGTAGCGAAGGAGATTGGGACTGTATTCTTAATCTTTTTCATATTTCGTGGGTTATGACTAGATCGGTCAAAGATATTCTTTTGTGCTGGTCCCTGTATAAGAGGAGGAGGAGCAGTATTTGGGACTCTACTCCTTTGGCAGTGTGTTGGATTTTGTGGGCAAGAGGAATCGCAGAGCCTTCGAGAATGTGGAGCTTAGTTCGGACAGGCTCAAGGGGCGGATTGTTCAAACTCTTTTCTTCTGGTGTTACGAGTCTGACCCTGCTCCTGACAATTCTTTTGTAAAATTTTTTGATAGATTTATGATTAGCTAGATCCTATCTTGATTGTATACTCCCAGTGTACATAGGATGCGTGACCTGTTTTGGCGGGCTTTTATATATCATTTACTTATCAAAAAAAAAAGGCCAACAAAGAGGAGTGGGTGGTAAAAGAGGAGGCTCGGTCATCAGAGGCTATTGATAAAGACCATATAATTGTTAACCCATTGGTGATAATGGACGAGTGTCAACCAGAACCAATTTCCTGTACTCCCTTAGTGATGCTGCGTTCTGAAGAAGTTTGTGGTTTCGAACCTTTACTGGGTGAGGGAGATATGGAGTGGGTCAAAAGGAAGGCTAAAGGTTTCAGCAAATTTCTTGGGGTGTCTCGTCACGGATTTGAGGACAAAATCATGGACTTGCTTATTAAGATTGAAAGAATAAGAAACTGGAGATCTTCGGGCAATTGAAGAAAGAAAGCAGGAGGAGAAGAAAACTCAATTGATGTGATTATGGATATTTGCATCATCTCATGGAATATGAAGGGTTTGAATCATTTGGATAAAAGGAAGGTAGTAAAGGCAGCTTTTAGGAGGTGGCACCCTCCGTTGATTTGTTTGCAGGAAACTAAATTGGAGAATGTGAATAGGATGCTCTAGTGTGGGTGGTCGAAGGTGGGCAGTTTGGGAACATTTAGGGGCCATAGGGGCTGCAGAACGCATCTTGGTAATGTGGGACAACAGGGTTTTCTCTAAAATGGGAGTGGTGAATGGGCGTTATTCCTTTTCTTGTCTCTTGAAGAGGGTGGATAATGATAGAATTTGTGTGTTTTTGGGTGTCAATAGGCCTTATGCAGATGTAGATCGAAAAGAATTGTGGGAGGAATTGAAATTGGTGAAGCAAAGGTGGAAATTCCCTTGGTGTATCGGGGGTGATTTTAAAAGTGAACTTACTTTTAAAATTTCTGAATTTGATCACCGTATGCCAAAAGAAATGAGACTCAAGAGGAAACCACAACAGAGATGTTCTTAACAACCAGGTCCAAAGGCCAATATTTTTCTCTCCAGCCTATTCATAACATCCCACCCGTTTGGGGAGTCCTTCCCTCTTTCCCAGTCTTATCTCAAAAGAAAATATCTCATGATCTTCTTATTTCTCTGCTACACATATAAGAATCCTAAAGAGAAATGATAAATTTGAATACTAGAAGGACAAGGAGTTAACTACCCGTTTAGTCACTTCTCAACCAGTCCCAAAAATAAACAGTGCCAGCATTTGCATTTCCTCCCAGGCCAGACCAAGATAAATACAAGGTCAAGCCTCAATAACACCCTCCAAGAGCCACATACTCAATTGGAATAAGAAAATCAAAATTGAAACTGCCCTACCACCTTTGGGAAGGTGATTTTCAAGACAGCATTTGTCTAACATCAGTATGTTCAATACCATTTATTGTAGTATTACCTTAACTGAGCCTGTTTGAGACACACCGGCATCTGTGATGATGATGAGGCATTTGATATCATGCTCATTTGCGTACTCATATTGTTCTGTAAGGCTTGGATCAGACGTGGGGACAAACTCAGCCTGTTACAAACACATCAAGCACATAAGTTAATAAGCATGTATCACAAACCAGTTTCTTTTAAATTCAACTACCAACCTTGATATTCTCTTCCCAAAGCTCAGTAACAAGTTCCATGCGCTCCTCCAATAAACCACCTCCACCTCTAGAACAAACAAGAACACTACTGCTAGCATCATATCTGCATTAATTTGTATAGCAACATGTTCATATAGATCAGCAGGAGTATATGAAAATAATTGTAAAAATAATGTGGATTAGTAAATAGAAAGAAAATAGGCACCTAAAAGGTCTGGAGATATCAACAGAAGAATGCTGAATTATTGTCTCAAGAGCAAGGCTAGTCCCAACTGCTGCAGGAGGATTCGATTTCTGGTAAAACAAACGAGTTAATATTCTTTAACATAACACACATGCAACACTATCATGTTTGAAGACCAAAAGAATGTCAGCCTGTGAAAAACATGTCAATATCATACCGATTGCCATATATTAGCTAGAACATGGTTGAAACAAGTGCAGCTCTTGTTATTCTCATGCTGAATTTGGCGAGCATGTTATTGAACAAGAAATATGTTACCACTGGTACTGCTCACTTTTCCTAACATAGAAGTCGGGTGTTCAAGTCCCACTAGATTGGGACACCCTGGACTTTACAAATTTAAATGGAAAGGTCGGGTGTTCAAGCCTTTTCAGAAGTAATATTGTTGTTCAAGCCTTATCCAAAGGCCTCATTTAGCTGCTCACTTATCTTATCGAAATCACTACTCTCAACCGAGAAGGTCGGGTGTTCAAAGCCTCGCCAGAGGCACCTTTTATTCAAGCCAGACCAAAGGCATCATATATTTATAATTGTAGCCTTTCAAGGCATTAAAATAATTTAAATTAAGGGTTGGGGTAAGATCTATGTCCCCTCCAACCTTTAAAAAAATATATATATGTTACTACTAAGAAATTGGATTAGAGCGTAGATTTTAACCATAATTTCTAATAAACATTAAAAGTAGTTATGTCATTTGAATCTCTCGCTCAAGCAATCATGGTGTTATGAGCCTCATAATATAAACTCTCCCGATTCCACCATACAAGCACGACAAAGAAGGAAGACCACATGGGCAAAGAATAAGCCAAACCATCCTATAACAAATGTCAAAAACAGTGCAATTCAGCTTTAACCAAATTGACCAAAAAATAGAAGGGACCAGTAATGGAAATCTTCTTTAATTTTATCTGAACAAAAGCCTCGAAAAATGGACGAGACGCAAATCTATTTTGGATGGGGCTCAAATTTCTGTGAAAATACCAACCTATTTACACCACACCTTCCAAGCTAAAAGAACAACGTAGACTTATCAAAAGTCTACATTGATTCGGAACTTTTTTCTTAAGAAAAAAAAAAAATTTAAAAAAAAAAATATATATATATATATATTCTTCTGATCTATGTGATTTATAAGTTTCTCCTTCTATAAACTAGTAAATGTGGCACAAGTAATCCGTATGAATGATTTTTTTAACTAACATTTTTGTTATTTATAACCTTTATACATTTTTATAATCTTTATTTGGTTTTTGAACATGTAAGGGTAGAAAGTTTTCATTAGTTATTTTTGAGTATTGTGGGGCAACTATTGTCAAGCTTTGTTGCCATGGTATAATTTACATATATAATTATTATTCAAAATTGAGGGTACTTCAGGAAAATCCTAAAAATTGTTTCATTATAAACAGTCCAGCTTTATAACAGTAATAGATATGCATAGTCCTCTCTCATGCCCATTGCTCCAGCTTTACAATGGTACCAGAGCATTTCAGCCGTTCTCATCATCTTTATCACATCATCTCATAAACAAGAGAGAACAATTCATAAAATAAATACTCCCTCCGGTCTAGGCAAAGAGTCCACCATACTATTTTGGGATGTTTCAATTTAAGAGTCCACTTTCAAAAATCATGTCTAAAATCATCATATCAATTCAATATTGTTAGAAGTATTGAGGGTTTATTTGGTATAAGGTATATGTTTGGGGGTCTTAGTGTAACATGTTTTATCACAAACATATATATACTTCTCTGCCTAACCGTAATTAGGTTACGGCTTCTCCAATTTTTTCTATTGTTCTCTTCTTCTTCTTCTATACAATCAACATGGTATCAGAGCAGGAATCCATCAAATCTCCTGTGCTGATTGTTCTTCATAAATCCTTCCCTTTTCTTTTTTTTTTTCTTTCGGTTTTTTGTACGACATGGGTATGCGCAGTCAGGCTTGCGCATGTGTTTGAGTCGCCGGAGGAGATGCGACGTCATTTGAAGGATCACACATAGAAGGTTTGTGTCGCCCAGTCTAGGCGAACGTGTCTGTCCCGTCGCCGTCACTAGAGGTCGCCGGAAAACTGCTCACGCGTCGGCGCATCGCCGGAAAAGTTTGCCGGATTTTTTTTGGACCAGTACAGATCTGGTCGCCTGAGCCTGTAGGTCTCTGGTTCAAGGTTTGTTTTTTGACTCAACAAGTGTTTTGGGGTTTTTCAGGCTAGATCAGTCACCTAGTCTTGTTTATGTGGTTCTGTTTGGTTGCTTGTTGGTTTTTCAATGTCGACATCAGGGAATACGGTGACTACGAAATCTAAAACCATTGTTTCTGAGGTTTTCTCCACTAGTACAAAATTAAGGACAAGAAATTAACAGACAAGAATTATTTAATGTGGCGGCGGGTTGTTAAAATGAATTTAAAAGGGCAAAATAAGGAAGATCATCTCACTACAGTTAATTCTACTGATGCTGCTTGGGTCCGTGCCGATGCTGATTTGTATTGGAAGCTCATGAATTCCATGGATGATGAGACGGCTGAATTAGTAGCTCATACTTCCACTGTTCGTGATTTGTGGGAGTATTTAGCTGTGTTGTATGGGGGCAAGGATAACATGAGCCGGATGTATGACTTGTCGTGTGCTATGTTTCGCCAGGATCAACAAGGTCGTAGTGTTACCCAGTATTTTGCGGACTACAAGAAATTGGCGACTGAATGGAGTTCTTTGCTTCCTTTGAGTACCGATGTTAATACTATGCAGACACAACGAGAACTTCTTATTATTCTTGGATTTTTAGCTGGTTTGAGATCTGAGTTCAGTACTGCTCGCTCTCAAATCTTATCGGGCACAAGTGTTGGCTCTCTTAAAGATGTGTTCTCTCGTGTGCTTCGGGCCTCTATCGAGTCCTCTTCAGTTTGCCCCACTAGCAGTATTGGTAATTCTTCTGCACTTGTGAGTCAGATATCTCACCCTAATCGGGGTCCGGAGACTAGTGGTCGTGGTGGTCGATCTTCTGGTAAAAGAGGTCGTGATGGTGGTAAACCGTCTGGTGATTGATATGCGCATGTTGCCTCTCACATTGAGTCTGCCCCCCACCCCAACCGTCTCAACCTAGTGAGGGTAAGGCAATATGGATGACTGATGATGAGTTTGCAAGATATACACAGTATCAGGCTTCTTCGTCTGCTTCTTCCACTGCTACTTTTGTCCAGACAGGTATGTCCATTGCGTGTGTTTCTTCCTCTACTTGTAAATGGGTTATTGATTCTAGTTCTTCAGACCATCTGAGTGGCAACAGAGGTATTTTTTCTTCATTCCTTCCATCTTCGACATTACCGAGTGTTACTATAGCCAATGGGTCTACTGCTTCTGTTACGGGGAATGGTGATATTTGTCTCACATCCTCTCTTTCATTATCCTCTATTTTATACATTCCTGGTTTTCCGTTCAATTTACTGTCTATTAGTAAGTTTACCCGTGATCATAACTATGATGTCTCATTTTTTCCCACTCATTGCATCTTTCAGGATCGTGTGACGAAAAGGATTATTGGTAGAGGGCAGGAGTCTGGAGGACATTATTTCTTTGAGGCTTCATCTACTCCAGTTGCATGTTCGAGTGCCTCTTTGTCTCCGTTTCAAATCCATCGTCGTTTGGGTCATCCGTCTATGTCGAGTCTCAAGAAATTATGTCTAGATTATTCATCTTTACCAGTTTTTGGATGTGATTCTTGTCAGTTTGCGAAGCATCATCTCATTTCTTATATTTCTAGGGTTAATAAACGGCCGCATGCCCTATTTGATGTAGTTCATTCGGATATTTGGGGAACTAGTCCTATTGTCTCGAAGTTAGGTTATAGGTATTTTGTTACTTTTGTGGATGATCATTCTCGTGTTACTTGGATTTATTTAATGAGCCATCGTTCTGAGTTATTTGATATTTTTTCTGCATTCTGTGCTGAAATTAAAACTCAATTTGGTGTGGCTGTCAAACATCTTCGCAATGATAATGCTCAAGAATATTTCCCCACTGTTTACTCCAAATTTATGTTAGCTCATGGCATACTCCACCAATCCTCTTGTACTGATACTCCTCAGCAAAATGGTGTTGCTGAGAGAAAAAATCGTCACCTCCTCGAGGTTGCTTGTGCGCTTTCGTTTCAGATGCATGTTCCTAAACCTTTTTGGGCAGATGTTGTGTTAATTGATTGTCATCTTATCAACCGTATGCCATCTTCGGTTCTTTCTGGAGCGATCCCTCATCAAGTCTTGTTTCCTTCGGAGTCTCTATTCCCAGTGTCTCCTAGGATATTCGGGTGCGTCGTCTTTGTTAGTGATCATTGTCCTAATGTCATCAAGTCAGATCCTAAGGCACTCAAATGTATCTTTTTTGGTTATTCTCGTACTCATAAAGGATATCGAAGCTTCTCTCCTTACTTGAATCGATATTTGGTTTCTAAAGTTTCTTTTCATGAGTCGGTGTCCTTAAACCCTACATCGGATATTCGATCTGTTGAGTTTGTTCCCGATGATGATTTTCTACCCTATCGGGCTGTGGAATCCACTTCTTTCCCTACCCGTGATCTACCTCGTCCTCCTATTCAACAGGTTTACACCCGACGCACGTCCTCTCAAGGGAATATAACTCATGCTCCTGCTCCTGCTCCTGCTGAGTCCGTCCTACCATCGTCGCCCGATCCAGCTTCCGTAGAGGTACCTTCTGATCTTGATATTCCTGATGCCCTTAGAAAAGGTAAACGTAGTTGTACGTTACATCCTATTTCTAACTTTGTTAGTTATGATGGTTTGTCTCTTGATCTTTGTGCCTTTGTTAGTGTCCTTGAGTCTCATTCTCTTCCTAAGTCTGCAGCTGGTGCCCCGGTCGGAAGGCGCCATGACGAGGAAATGACGCTCTACGCACAATCAAACTTGGGATTTGGTTTCATTGCCATCAGGTAAACATACTATTGGGTGCAAATGGGTCTATGCTGTTAAGGTCAATCCGGATGGTTCTTTGGCTCACCTTAAGGCTCGCCTTGTTGCAAAGGGGTATGCTCAAACATATGAGGTTAATTATATGGACACTTTTTCTCCAGTTGCTAAGCTTGCATCTGTTCGTTTACTTATCTCTCTTGCTGCCTCTTCTCATTGGCCTCTTTATCAACTGGATGTCAAAAATGCATTCCTTCATGGTGATTTACACGAAGAGGTTTACATGGAGCAACCTCTGGGGTTTGTTGCTCAGGGGTAGTCTGGGTTGGTTTGCAGACTGAAGCGGTCATTATACGTGTTAAAACAATCTCCACGTGCGTGGTTTGGGAGATTTAGTGAGGTAGTGCTCGAGTTCGGGCTTATGAGATGTCAGAGTGATCACTCAGTATTCTATCAGCGCATGGGCAAAGGAATCATTTTACTGGTTGTTTATGTGGATGATATTGTCATCACGACAAGTGATAGTGCAGGTATTAGTGCACTAAAACGGTTCCTTCAGGAAAAGTTTCAAACGAAGGATCTCGGTAATTTGAGATACTTTCTAGGGATTGAGGTTGCACGGTGCAAGCAAGGCATCTTCTTGTCCCAGAGAAAGTATGTGTGTGACTTGTTGAGTGAGGCAGGCATGTTGGGTGCGAAGCCTTCTGAGACTCCTATGGATCCGAATACGAAACTTACGCCTAAAGGGGTGAAAGCTTTCGATCCGAGAAATATCGACGGCTTGTTGGGAAATTGAACTATCTTGCTGTGACGAGACAAGATATTGCATTTGCAGTTAGTGTAGTAAGTCGGTTTATGTTCTCTCCGCGAGTACACATTGGGAGGCTGCGGTTAAGATTCTTCGGTATCTTAAGAGAGCTCCAGGGCTAGGCATACTATATCGAGATCATGGACATATGAGAGTAGAAGGGTTTGCTAATGCGAATTGGGCAAGATACCCAAATAAGAGATCTACTTCTGGATATTGCGTGTTCGTTGGGGGTAACTTGGTTTCTTGGAAGAGTAAGAAACAATCGGTTGTGTCAAGATCAAGTGCTGAATCAGAATACAGGGCTATGGCTCATGCTACATGCGAGTTAGTGAGGATTCGTCAGTTACTTGGGGAGATCGGTATCGGGAATCCAATGCCTATGCAGTTGTGGTGTGACAACCAAGTAGCTATTCGTATTGCATCTAATCCTGTGTTTCATGAACGAACAATGCATATTGAGCTTGATTGTCACTTTGTTCATGAGAAACTTCAAGAGAAAATAATTTCCACGAGTTTTGTTCCGACTGGCGATCAACTAGCAGATATTTTCACGAAGTCTTTAAATGGCACAAGAATAAGATATATTTGTAACAAGCTGGGCATGCATAACATTTATGCTCCAGCTTGAGGGGGGGTGTTAGAAGTATTGAGGGTTTATTTGGTATAAGGTATATGTTTGGGGGTCTTGGTGTAACATGTTTTATCACAAACATATATATACTTCTTTGCCTAACCGTAATTAGGTTACGGCTTCTCCAATTCTTTTTACTGTTTTCTTCTTCTTCTTCTATACAATCAACAAATATTACCCACCACATTTGATATTAACATATTGATTATGCTCGAGCATTATTTAATTATTACCAACTCTTATGCTAGTTATATATCTCTTAATAATTAGACTTTCCAAACATGAAATCTTTGGGTGGACCGGAGGGAGTAAATAAATAGAAAAAAAAAAAAGAAACCTGACTAAAGAAACAATCAAAACAGAGCATAAAATAAGTAGTCTGAAAGCATACAAAAATTTAACAGGAAGATATCGTGCTGCACATATACCCACTGATCTCTTTAGGTAAGAAGCTTGTCTCTGTTCAACATGAATGCTATCATGCTGCTGCAAGCCAGTAAGAAGCCATGTCTTGTGAGCATTGTTGAACCCTTAGTTGCACTTTAAAACAAGACCTCAGATATCTCTATTAACAATACCTTTCATTTTGAGCCCTCCCACTTTATAAAAGTAATAGATATGCATATTTCTCTCCCATGCCTTTCGCTCCAGTTTTATCATCGTATCAGAGCATTTCTGCCCTTCTAATCATCCTTATCATATAGTCTCATTAACGAAAAGAAAAATCCAAAACAGAAAGAAAAAAAGACCACACACAGAAAAACACGAGTAGAAGTAGGGTGAAAATATCATCAGCTCTCGATTTCTTCATCTCCAACCGTTCTTCAAAATATATTCCCTTTGCAGTAATTTCTGATTATGGAAACCTACAAACTCTCAACACTACTCATCAACTGATTCCTTCCACTGCAGCCTCTTTCATTATCAACCAAGCATCAAAATCATCACCGATCTCTCTGTTGTTCAAAAGCAAACAAAGGTTTAACCAGAAGATATCTTACTTCTCGTCATACCCAATAATCTCTTTAGGTAAGACGCTTGTCTCTGTTCAGCATGAATGCCATAAATCATACCGCTGCAAGCCAGTAAGTAGCCATCTCTTGTGAGCATTGTTGACCCCTTTGTTTAACAATACAAACTCAGATATGGCTATAAACATCACCTTTCATTGAGCCCTGAGTTGTTCCTATACTGTTTGCATTTTCGACTGCAATTAAACCTCAATTTAGTGTCAGTTTTGTTTTCTTAATGCTGGAGAGTATTGTCTAGACAGTTTGAATCCTTCATGACACAGTTCGGCATGATTCCCCAATCCTCTTCCACTCATCTCAATAAGATTGAGAGGCTAATAACAAAAGCACGCATGTTCATGTGTCACCAGACCAATATTCTCATTAGAATTAACGTTATTCATACAACCATACTTGTACAAACATGGCGCAACTTGAATTTTTTCATACTATTTCCTCTTTGGGTTTTCTTTTTTCTTTTCTCTTTATTGGCTGGATATGTCTTGTCCATCATACCTAACAAAATATATATATATATATATATATATGTCTTCTCCATCAGACAAGGCCGGCAATGAAAAGTTAGATCCTACAGCAATTCAGTGTCTCCTTAGGTTTCCACAGTACTCAAAACCGATATGGTGCCCTATTCTCCTTTACACCTGTTCTTTCCCGCACTGATGTTACTTTCTATGAATCAACCCCTATTATGAGTTATGACGTTTACCTCAATCTTGTCTAATAGCACCCCCTCCACCCCCTCTTCCACCTGCGAGCTTTACCACGTACATAATTATCTCACCCTTTTCATCAGTTAACCATTTAAAGCTGCTGATTACATGGACAGGGTAAAGAAAACCTAGTGAACTAAGTCAGAATGTGGCTAGCATGTTCAGAATCTGCTGTGCCACCTTGTTCTAAATCCACCACCAGTATATACACATTCCACAAATTTATAAATACATGCACGCAAACATATATTTACCCATGAACACATCTGTATATATAATCCTGCAAGGATGACGCAAAATTTGATGAAAGCAAATACAGTCAGAGTTGAAGCAAAACCTTCTTCAAGCAGCTCTTATAACGAAAGTTTTAGAAGTGAGTTCAAGAATCTGTAAGACCCATCATCTGGACATTGGTGATTGAGGTTACAGGTTGGGGTGGCTAGAGAGCAGAGGAAGGTTGATGGCGATGTAAGGGACAACGTGGGTGTTTATCTTAGAGCGAGAGAGAGAGAGAGAGAGAGTGAGAGATCCAAACTAGAGTCGAGGCATTCTAAACAGTCAAAATAGGAGTTAAATATATCATTTGCCTCCAGGTTAATTATATTTTTAATCATCGTACAAATTGGGCGTAACCAATTTGACCAACCAACTTCCAATATCCAAAATGTGACAAACCAATTTTAAATTTTGGTGTGATGTGGTCTTTGCCGTCAACACCCATCCAATTTTGTAACGGAGCTGTTGACGAGGACTAACAGAAGGAATTTATGAGGGATATTTGTGCCTTTCATTATGCCACCTTTATTCCCCAAAGGAAGATAGGGAAGAAAAATTGCAGACCCAAAATTAATTTCCTAAACCCTGTTTGGTTCTTGAATCCATCAGCCACACCCCTTTTCCTCCTCACATTGACTTCCTCAAGCCAGTTTCCCCACCCCCCGCCGCTGCAAAATTCCTTGACCAACCACCGCCACCACCCACATTCTTGCACCCACCTCCTATTCATCACCGCCTCCAAAAAGTCCGCCACTTTCCACCATCACCACCACTGCCACCACCTCCGCCAATTGACAATGAAATTGATTGCGTAGAGAAGAGATTAGTCCCATCCAGACCCAACTACTTCACAATTGCAAAAACCAATCTCAAGCACACCAATTTTTCTGCACAAATTCCACCCACTTCGTCTCTCTCCGATTCCAAGAAGCTCCTTGTTCTTCTCGAATTTTCATCCCCAGTTTGTTGAACGTCACCATTTTGATCAAGTCTTTTAGTCACTATGGTCAAATTGTCGTTTTGTTGCTTTCATATGTGAATGTTGCTATTATGCTTGTTTTTTGGGTTTTTTCCATTTTGATTGGATTGGAGGAAAGAAAGAGGGCTTCGTCCCCATGGTTGGTGTTGGTGCCTGTGACAGCCATGGTGGAATTGAAGGGAAAAAGGTTCGGGGAAGAAAGGGGTAAATAATGAAGGGAGAATTCAAGATGTTTTAGGAATCGTAGCTCAGCACTCCGCATCCCGTCATGTCCAGATCTGAATTGAATTGGTGGCTGCTCCTCCATGGCTTTCTGGCTGATGCGGACCGGTGTTCTTGTTGATATCTTGTGTTTGCTTCCAGCTCCTCCACCTCGCTCTTCACCCTGTTTTGTATTTTCAATGGAGATGGACAAAAATACCCTTCATAATCCCTCTATTAGTCTCTGTTATAAAATTGGATGGGGCGTTAACGACAAATACCACATCGCACCAAAATTAAAAGTTGGTTGGTCACATTTTGGATATTGGAAGTTGGTGGATCAAATTGGCTACCCGCAATTTGTACGATCGTCAAAAATATAATGAACCCTTTGCCTCCCCTAAATATTCCCCCACCACTCCACCCTCACAAAAGTTTTTTAAATAGTCCCACAGAGTTGTATGAATCTCAGAATAAAACTCTGTTGCATTTGCCCAAAACAAAACACTTGTCTATGTTTTGAATTGCACTAAATAATAATATGCCGCTAAATTGTCCCAAGGAGGAAAGAGGACCTAGGGTACAACCGTACAAGATTACGTTTCTCAATTATTTACATAGAAGTAGGAAACAAACAATAAATCAAGTTTGATGCATGTTTGTACATGCTGATTCTTCTCTTATAACGCACACAAAGTGGAGGGCGTAACAAGGTTTATGTTAGCATGTTTCAGAAAGAACTTGCTCTTTTGCCAACTCTATTTCCATCCGTCACAACACCAACTACAATTACAGCTTTGCCTCGTTTTTGGAATATACTCATATCTAAAAAAAATATTCCCATGACATTCTAACATTCTTTCGACCACTTTGGGCATGAACATTTTGGGCCCTCTCTTCCATGCTCACTTTAGAATTCATAAAAAGGTTATAATACATATCGTCACAAAAAGGAAATCTGAACTGTCATTGGTAAAGGCCAAGAAACTGTGAGTAAAAACAAAAATCAACTAGAAACCAGTAAACGCTTATGGTCACTCGGAGTAGGAAGCAAGTGCAAACAGCTATATGTTCTTCACGTGTGAAACCATGGCCTGGCTGGCAACAGCCATAGCAAATGAAATAACAAAATTCATTAAAGCTGTCCTAATGCAAGCTTTTATTTCGGAAAACATGGCAAACTGAAATCTAGAAGAAAAACAACTACAATACTAATATAATAATAATAAATTTTTTTTTTTTTGATAAGTAAATAATTATTATTATTATTAATCATGATGATAAAAGAAGCATAACATACATATTCAGAATTCCACGTTTGATGAAGAAGATAGTCATAACGTCCACCAACAGCAAGTAATATTCCATCCATGTGTGATCCATGACTATTATCCTTCCTTAAATATATCTGGGCCAAAAGAACATATCTGTTAGAGAAAATTATGTCATGAAATGTACTATCTTGCTTTGAATGGTAACCTAACTGTTAATGTGATACAAAAACATACATGTACACTGTTGACTGTACTATGAAGAATGTCTTGGGAATATCATGAAGTCCTACCCTCAGTCTTCACTATTTGACTAATACTTTATTGCCAACGAGAGTAATAAATGAAGATCTTTAACTGTTCAATTCATATCACCTACAAATGGTGGATGCACTATTCAGAAAATTTGTTAGAACATAAAATATATTTTACCGAAGTGCTATCAAGTGGCCTTTGGTCACTTGTTAAGTATCTATTTGAAGCAGTGTTTTATATTGGAAACACCCCGAATGCATTGGGAACATTTCCCATGCATTGAGGGGCATTTTCAATGCAAACCGTTTCTCTTATTAGATTCTTAACAAGTACCCTAGCATAACCCTATATTCTATTAGATTTTTCTGCAAAAAAAGTATGAGCTTTTTAAATTTCTGTGACATTTATTATAATGTTAAAACTTAACGAGCTAAGCTTGACTCCATGCAAGCTTGGTCTGAGCACGTTCATTAGTAAATGAGCCGAACGCAAGCTTTTTTCTAAAGCTCTTATATTAAACAAACCAAACCCAGCACACCAAAGCTCGGCTCCTTCACAACCCTAAAATTATGAACATAATATTCTTGCCTATTCGCTTGAAAGACTGTGCTCTGGAACAATAGGTTGTGGCATTTTCCTCCTATGAGCAAATTTAAGCGCCTTTGCAGTCATACTATCCGACAAACCTTTTCATATTTGCAGCATTTTCCGCTTCACCAGGTGGAATCGGAGTGACCCAATCTTCCTCATATTTCCAAGTACAATGAAAGAATGTGTCGCACCTGAATGGATGATCTGGGATAGGTCACGGAAACAATTAAGTTTCCGTAGCTACGTAATGGTGCATGTACTCTGAAGTAAGAGATCTTCATCCATTCAAGTTCTACTTCTGAGGAATGAGAACTAGAATTGGAATCATCTCCTTTCTATGGTGAGTTTACTGACGATGGATGTAAAATTATTAAGAAAAAGTTATTTATCAAGAAAGGAAAAAATATTGACAAAAAGTGGGCTCCAGTATTGACATTTTTTGTTGACTAGGTAATGAAGATTTTATGGACTTCCATGACATAAAATCTGTCCCAACTAAAACTATAAATCTTAAAATGCCATAAGCCTTTGAAAACTTCTTTCCAAAGTTTTCCTTGATCTACATTAATACATCTACCTGAAGATTTTCAAGTAACAACATGGAGAAAGATCTGGGAAAAATTAAAGTTCTTAAAAGAGCATAGCTTTTGCAACTGATCAGCATTTCGATAAGCTGTTCACTAAAGCCTCTGCAAGATTACTGAGACCTATTCTGTTGGAAGTTTCAGCAAACAACATGCTAAATTGCTAATACAATTCGTCTGTAAATCAATTGGTAAAATATCTTTTGGAAATGTGGTCACGGGAGGAATATAGCATGACCTAAATTCAGTGGCGGACGCAGCTTGAACGCTGTGGGGGTAAGTGCCTCCACTTGGCTTTTTTTTAAAAAAATATATTAATAATAATCTCTCAAATCTCACCGGTTGCCCCCACTTGAGTAAAAAAAAAATTGTTTTTTTACTCACTAACTCTCATTCTCTCATCACTCTCATGTGGCTCTCTCTCTCTCTCTCGCGCAAACTCGTCTCTTTCCCAAATCCAGGCTCCCTCAGTACCCCCATCCCAGCCCCAGGCTCCAGGCTCCAGCCACCATCGACACCGCCAGGCACTAGGTCGCTAACGACCTTCACCACGGACCACTGCTCCAGCTCTACACAGCTCTCCGACAGGTCAGGCAACTCCAACACCACGCCGAGTTGCCGACACCGCGAGGCAACATGCCTACATCCATCGCCACCCAGGTCTGATCGATCTCCCATAGGTATCTCTTCCAGATTTCCTCTCTCAGTCTCTCTCATATTCTGAATTTCTGATTGTGAAATAAAATAACCCTAATTTTGAAAGAGCCCTAATTTGAAATGTAAAGAAACGGAGAAAAGAAGAAAGAAGAAGAATATGATTTGGAAGCCTTAAACCCTAAAAAGGTTAAGCTAGGGTATTTATACATATGTGCATATATTAAGAAGTTACACATAACCCCCTTTTATAATACCCCTTATTCACTAACACTCCCCCTCAAGCTGGAGCATAAATATCATGCATGCCCAGCTTGTTACACATATAACGCAACCTATTTCCAACCACCGACTTTGTCAGAACATCAGCTATCTGATCACCGGACTTGACATAGCCTGTGACAATAATCTTTTGTTGTAGCTTCTCGCGAATGAAATGGTAGTCAACCTCAATATGTTTTGTGCGTTCATGAAACACAGGATTCGATGCAATATGGATGGCTGCTTGATTGTCACACCATAGCTGCATAGGTGTTGAACTACCAAACCCCATCTCCTCAAGTATTTGGCGAATCCACATCAATTCACAAGTCGACTGAGCCATGGCCCTATATTCCGCCTCCGCACTGGATATCGACACAACCTGCTGCTTCTTGCTTTTCCAAGACACTAAGTTGCCTCCAACGAATATACAATATCCTGTGGTTGACTTCTTACTAATAGGGCATCCAGCCCAATCAGCATCACAAAAACCCTCAACTCTTATGTGCCCATGATCTCGATAAAGTAACCCACGGCCTGGAGCTCCTTTGAGATATCGGAGGATTTGTACAACAGCCTCCCAGTGAGTAGATCGTGGAGTCGACATAAACTGACTGACTTTACTAACTGCAAACGCAATGTCCGGTCTAGTCACAGCTAAATAGTTCAACTTCCCTACAAGCGTACGATACCTCTCCGGATGATTCAATTCTTCACCATCATCATCTCTAAGCTTCACATTAGCATCCATAGGAGTCTCAGCTGGTTTTGCCCCTAACATCCCAGTGTTAGTAAGTAAGTCCAGTACATACTTCCGTTGAGAAAGAAAGATGCCTTGTTTCGAACGGGCAACTTCAATTCCCAAAAAATACTTGAGGTTCCCAAGATCTTTTGTTTGAAATCTCTCTTGAAGGAAAGACTTTAGAGCATAAATTCCCACACTATCTCCGCCAGTAATGACGATATCATCAACATACACAACCAAGAGAATACACCCCGCTCGTTGCCGATAAAAGCGAATGATCACCGCTGCATCGCATAAGGCCAAACTCTAACACAACTTCACTAAATCGACCAAACCAAGCTCGAGGTGATGCTTCGAGACCATACAACGACTTTTTTAACTTGCACACCATCCCTGACTCCCCCTGAACAACAAAACCAGGAGGTTGTTCAAGATAAACCTCCTCGTGCAGGTCACCATGAATAAAGCGTTTTTGACATCTAGTTGGTGAAGTGGCCAATGGTATGATGCAAAGAAGAGAAACAAGCAACCGAACGTAAGCCAACTCGCAATCGGAGAAAAATTTTTCGAATAATCCACACCATACGTTTGGCATAACCCTTCGCAAGACGAGCCTTCAATCGAGCAAGAGAACCATCGGGATTCACTTTCACCGCGAAAACCCACTTACAACCAATTGCCTTCTTATTCGCGCAAAGGTATCAAATCCCAAGTCTCGATTCTCCTCAAGAGCCTTCATCTCCTCTTCCATAGCGGTTCTCCAACCAGATGAGCCACCTGCATACGCACTTAGGAATAGGATAAGACTCAAGAGAATTAATTAAGGAAGATGTAGAAGAAGACAAACCAGAATAACTAACGTAGTCAACAATGGAATATTGTGCACAACTACGCTTACCTTTGCGAAGAGCAATCGGAACATCTAGATCAGATAGAGGTGGCACAGAGTGCCGTGGAAGAGAGGAGGCTGGGTAGTGACCACATCGGGAGGTGCGAAGGAGGTCCCTCTCGTTGACGGCGAGAGTAAACTTGCCTTGAATGGGGGGACGATAAGGAGGTACGTGAGATGGGGGTCGCCGGTTGACCGACAAAGTGATAGACAAGGAAATCATCATCGTTGTCCAAGAGGATGGGTCAACGTAAGGCGAGGATAGAATGATTGAGATTCAAAAAAGGTGACATCAAGAGACACGAGATAACGATTCAACTCGAGAAAACAACGATACCCTTTTTGAGACCGAGAGTAGCCAAGGAAGATACATTTGAGAGACTTAGGATCCAACTTGGTTATATGAGGTCGATGATCGCGAACAAAGCAAACACGACCAAAGGTCTCATGGTGACACGGAAAACAACGAACGGACGGATATAAGACACGATATGGAATCTCCCCAAGAACCGAGGATGGCATCCTATTAATAAGATGACAAGCGCCAAAACCGCATCGACTGTAATGACTTAGGCACATGCATTTGAAAGCTAAGAGCCCTAGCACTTTCCATTAGATGACGATTCTTTCTTTCCGCCACCCCGCTTTTGTTGAGGTGTATCGCTGCAAGAGGAGTCATGAGTCATGCCATTGTTATGCATAAAAGTAGAGAAAGGGTGGAGAAATATTCTTTTGCATTGTCACTACGAAGAGTTTTAATAGGCACACCAAACCGGGTATTAATTTCAGCACAAAACCACAAAAATGGAGAATAACTCGTAATCCGATTTCTCATTAAATAAATCCAAGTTACACGTGAAAATCATCGACAAATGTAACAAAGTACCGATAACCAAGTTTTGACACTACCGAGACGGACCCCAAACATCGAATGAACCAACTCAAACGGACACAAGCCCTTTTATTGACTCTAGGAAAGTATGAAACACGATGGTGTTTAGCATACCGACAAGCTTCACAATTTAATGTAGACAAAGACTCTAAACTAGGACACAATTTCTTCAAATTCGAGAGACACGGATGACCCAAACGACAATGAATCGATGCGGTGTAAGGGAAGTGACACCGAACATGCAACAGAGAGACAACATCATCCAAATAAGTAAAGCCCTCCCGATTCGTAGCCTCTACCAATAATCCTCTTCGTCGTAAGATCCCGAAAGACACAAGAATCGAAAAGAATGAGACGCTACGCTTGTAATCACGAGTTAATTTAGTGATGGATAGTAAATTGAACGGAAAACCGTGGAGGTAAAGGACGTAAGACAAAGACAGATGGAGTGATACTAGCGATCCCGCCTCCCCGAACACATGCAATGCACCCTATTGGCTAAAGTGACACTAGGCAATATAGAAGAGGTAAAGGAAGATAAAATACCTGCATCACCGGTCATATGATCGGTAGCACCAGAATCAATGACCCATTTGCGACTCGAGGAGGAAAGACACGCAGTGGGTTTACCTGAATGGACAAGAGTGGCTGCAGAAGAGGAAGATGAAGACGGTTGAGAGACTAAACCGGGTATACCTAGCATACTCGTCATCCGACATCATAACCATCTTCTCGCTCGTAAAGGAGAGGACTGACTAATAGGGTCGGGATGAGTAGCGATATTAGCAAATCGGTTACCAGTAGGTTTCCCATGTAACTTCCAACAATTGCGTTGCAGATGCCCCGAGTCCCCACAATGGTAACATACCTTGACATCTGATGCCCCACCGCCACGGGCATCATCACCACCACGACCACCCCGACCTCCTCTACCACCTCTGCGTCCACCACCCCCACGACTACCATGATCAGAACCTCGATGCCCATGAAATGCTTGTGCGGCAAGAGCAGAAAACTCACCCGTATCTCCTTCGACCGGAGGAGGCTTGGGAGATGTGCGTAAAACCCGCGAGAAAGCCTCAGATAATGAGAAAATGTCAGTACCTGACAAAATCTGAGCGAGCAAGAGCAAACTCGTGGCGCAAGCCCAAAAACCCATGACAAGGAGTCGTTTCACAGGCTCGCATCACCTTAACATCGGCCGTAATTGGAAGCAAAATGCACCATTCCTGAGACATTTTCTTAAAGTCTGCAAAGTACTGAGTCACAGTGCGATCTCTTTGATTCTGCCGAAACACATCAGTCGACAAGTCATACAAGCGATTCAGATTATCACGACCCGAATACAACACCTCCAAATACTCCCAAAGATCTTTGACTGTTTCGGTATGTGAAACTAACTCGGCAACATTATCAGTCATGGAATTCATTATCTGGCCAAAGAGTAAAGCATCATCTCGAATCCAAGCCTTTGCACCTTCACCCGTTTTAATATCCGTGAGATGATCGCCCTTTTCCATACCAATAAGACTCTTACTAACCACCTTACGCCACATCATATAGTTTGTACCATCAAGCTTCTTATCTGTAAGCTTATTAGGAGTTGTGATCACTGCCGAAACAGGCTCAGAAGTCGACATACCGCAGAACCGAAGAGTCCCAACGAAAACAAAAACCAAGAAACCAAACAAGTAGCAGCAGAGGCACAACACACGGCAAATCCGAAAAACGAACCACAGTAGACAACTTGGACTTGGGCGAACCGAAACGAAGAATTTTCCCGGCGGCAGACGCCCGGCGCGGGTCTACACTCCGGCACGGCGAACACTCCTCCGGCCGCTAGGGGGCGAATGGGTGCAGGTGGCGCGTGGGTCGAACAAGTAACCGTGAGATAAAACACTCGGGCCGCTGCATCGACGAAAGAACGACGGCCAACCCTTTCGCAACGAAACTTGCGCACCCTCGGGCCCAAACACAACGGCAAACCACAAGGCTAGCCGATCAATCAAGGTTGCACACTCCGGCAACTCCGAGCATCACACGGCTGGCGACGCAAGAAAGGAACTCGGACGTCCTTACCGTTTCATGCAGAGAAGGAAAAGAAAAATAAAAAATAAAAGATAAATAAAGTAGAAGTGTACCAAACCAAGTTTGTTATTGAGAAACCTGCTCTGATACCATGTAAAGAAACGGAGAAAAGAAGAAAGAAGAAGAATATGATTTGGAAGCCTTAAACCCTAAAAAGGTTAGGCTAGGGTATTTATACATATGTGCATATATTAAGAAGTTACACATAACCCCCTTTTATAATACCCCTTATTCACTAACATGAAATAACCCTAATTTTGAAATTGTTGTGAATTGTGTATTTATGATAAAGGACAATATTGTTTTATTTCCTAAATGTGTATCATGCATGTCACTGTCAGCCATCAGTATGTGGTTTTGTACTCTTGTGTTTGTGTGTTCAACATCTTGTTGGAAATCTCTATTTATTTAATCTGAAATTAGGGCATTTCAATTTGGGGTTGAAAAAGATGATGTAATTTATTAGGAAATCTCTGTTTTTTAAAAAAAAATATTTGCTTAAGAGAGTTACAAATGATGAGGTAATTAAACGTTTTCAAAGTATAAAAACGCATGGGGGACAATTATGATTTCTAAACTTTATTAAATTTGTGCCCCCACTTGGGAAAATGTTAACGTCCGCCACTGCCTAAATTGCTTTGCTTGTCAATTAAAGTTGAACTTTCACAATACAGAAAAGACAAATGAAATTTCTACTAGAAAATTAGTGGAAAACAATTTGACTTAGAAATTTCTACCTCTAGAACCCTCCCACCTCACCTTATCTTCCCTTTGATTACCAACCTGCTTGGAATGAATCTTATCAAAAAATTGCATGAAAGACACCATTTCTCAATCCTGAAAATGTCTACAAAAAATAGGACTCCAACTCGCCCTACCTCCTTCCAAATGAAGAACTGAACTGACCAAATACTCGTTGTCTATAGCTGGAAAACCCAACCTTTTACGATACCTTTCCAAATACCCACCCCATAGAGCGCAGTGATGACATTTGGAAACCACTTATGCTCCCCTGCGCCATACTTGCTCACCACCACTTTCTTTCAAAGCCTGCTCCTTTCAATATTGCCAAAACCATTTCCCCAATAGAACCACATTAAAAGTCCTCGATTTTTTAATCCCTAGACCACCCTCTCTCAAATTTGAGCACACCTTATCCTACTTGACTAAGTGATATTTATGATCCTCGGCCCGATCCTCCCTTGAAAAACCTCTCTCCAACTTTTCTAATATGTTTCGCACGGATGCAGGAAGCACAAACAAAGACATACAATAAGTGGGCAAAGTACCAATATTAGAAATTGCACTTTCGTATTAGAATGTGAGGCAATAATTCCAGATCTTCTTAAGACATTTCAACTAAAACAAAAATTAAGATAGAGGAAGTCCGTGCACATAATGAAGCTTTGGCCCTATGAATTACCTACACCAATCATTTTATTTTTTATATCCATTTCGTTTTATATTTCAAGGATCCAACTTCATTGCTGAGACAATTTAACTTGAACGTTTGAAACACAATTAAGTCTAGGCACATATTCCTACGAAAATGCACTGATTCGCTCTCTTGGTAAAATTAGTCCTGGTGATGGCGTGAAACTACCACATGAATTGTCTCTAGAAGTGTCCTCACTGGATGCGTCACAGTATAAGAAACACTACAACTATCCTAAACCACCAAACAGGAAGCTCCAATAATTACTGAAAAACAAAGAATAATTCAACTCCTTGTGTATACCCTTGTTTTCTGGAAGCTTCATAAATGTCATCGAAAACTGGATAACAAATAGTAGTCTCACACAACATAATATAGGTGATTCACTTCAGTGCCAACAGATATAAAATTTCATTTACATCTGCTTATATTTGGAGCATGCTTCATATTAAAGATTGCTTTTTAGTGTAAAAACTTGTTTGAGATTCATATGCCCATGGGAAGATCTCTATTATCTTTTTCGCAATAGTTCATCGACATTTCTGTTCACTTGTTATGTGCCGCTAATAAAAATATCAGAGTAGCTTGAGTCCTCTTGTATCGAATATATGAAAATAAAACAGAATATAAAAACCATCTCTAACCTGGAAAAATAGATCCCTGTGGTAACTCTCAGTAGGTGGCATAAGAGGATCAATGAAAACATGTTTATCGGTCTTCCAGACTCTTAAGTAGCTGAAAAGCTCTGACAGTTCATCAAGTGCCTTCCGGGTCGGTTTATCTGAATTAGTTACAGCTCAACTAAGATAAATCTATCTCAACATTTGTAAAAACTTATTTTAAGCAAAAATTACAGCATACCAGAAGGAAGAGCACCACGTAATCTAGGAAGGGCCTGATCTCCAACACCACAGAACCTTGATCCAACCGTCTGCAATCTATTTACAGTACCTTCAGAAAGATTAAGTTCCTGAAAAAATGTAATAAAAAGAAACATTTCAGGCTAATTTAAACAGACTATAAATGCAATAATAATAATTTGTCCATGTCAAATTCTCAGCAATCAATGATATATGTGTTTGGATGGCCAACAGACAGGTGATCCATCATTGCGAGAACTCCCCTCTGATTGATTTAGGGAATGCACACAAGCATTTCAGACCTTACTATACATGCATGTACACTAGCTTGGAAAGAGCTTAATAGTTGAAGTATATAGGAAATCCTTCATTAGAATACTCCAAAATGATTACTATTAAGAATAAAGACGGAAACTTAATGAATTCAACCTGGACATTCTCATCCAGGCATCTCGTGAGGAAGGCAAAATTGGGTATCCAAACTGTGAATCCTTAGACCGCCTCTATTTTTATAAGCAGTTGAGAGGTTAAGTGGAGTCTAGAACAGGAGATGAATTTGGCTAGAGACATCTTTTTCTGAGGAAGAAGTTAGGGGGTTATTTTGATTCAGCAGCCATAGAATCCCAATCTACAAGTTTCCAGCTATATGTTTTGTGGTCTTCCGAAATCAGAACGTTCTTTGTAACTGACAAGAACTCGGACCTTCTTTGCATAAATAAAATGGAAGTAGTACAAAAGATCAAGTGGTTCAAATTAGTCTTTTAAAATTGGCAAACTGATGTTTTGACTTCATTACAATCCAACCACCACGCAGTTTACAACACCATTTGTCAAAGTTCAAAATCTATGAAATGACAATTCAACAATTCAGGGTTACAAAAGTAACACAAAATTTATTTCCTTTCCAAAAGTGCACCCCCCATATGACAATCATACCACAACAACAAAGATGAACTAGCTTAAGCTTTCAGGGCTGGGCAGTTGCTCTGAATGATTCAGATGTTTCTCAACTGTGCAGGTAACGCAAAGCCTGCATAAAATCTATGAAGAGCCATCTTCATATGTTCTAAATGATCAAGCTGGTTTATAAATGTCAAGTAAAGTTGAATTCTAGTCTATCTAACCTGTTGAAGTTGTCGTCGTATCACCGCCCACTTTGACTTCCTCTCAGAGGACTGAGGTCGCAAGGACCCCAAAAGAGACAGAAGCTTCATGCACAAAAGCAAATGCTCTTTCAGATATTCTACACACACACAAACAATGAACCTCTCTTGAAATGTTGCCAAAAAAGGTACATACCTCAGCAACTTTCTGCCTATGATCTGACTTGATACCTATCCAAGACCACATTGCATCCAACAGGTCACCGTGATTTACATGTATGTCGCACGATTCCGGATGGAAAAAACGGGTTATAATGTCCATTGCAACCTGCAAATCACACAATGTAAGTTGCTTTCAAGACTTAAAACATACATTTATACATAATGTATCTATGATATACAAACTTTGAGGACGAATTGAGGAACACTGGTCAAAATTTTGGGCAATCCACATATTATGTAGGGCACATGTGCATATTAAGATGGTCAACAGGTGAACACATTGTCACCAAATAAAATTGGTAACATGTCTTATAAACTTCAAAATTTCACGAGCGCAAAGCAGTTGTAGATGCACCAAGCATTGCGGCAGTTGTCCAAAACTATAGCAGCAGAGACAAGGGTATGTTGTGACATAACTTTTATTATATGCTGCAAATAGTTCTTTATTTACCCTTTACAAGGCACCATCTCCCCTTGAATTACTGATGAACAGTCGCTCATAATATTCAATACAAAAGAGTAAATAATCTTAAGCATTTACAGATATATAAGCTCCAATGGCGCTATCAAAGTCCAGATATTAACATTTTCGCTCCAGCACCCTTTTTTTGCTGGACGAATTTGATGGCAAAATGGCCATATGATAGCACATTTTTTCATACTTCTTGTGGCTGAGCCTAGTAGCACTCATACTCTACAAACAAAAAAGTATATTACATGACCAATGTGGCCAAAATCAATGGACAGTAAGCGCCGTGTGTGTGTAGCAAAAAAGTTCACGAGGCTCCTGTCGTTCAGGCTTGGATAGGGCCTAATGCATGCAGCATACCCATGCAACAAGAAAGGTCCTTTTCGTCAAACATAAAGCTCAAAACAGATAGACTAGAAGATAAACTGAACCAAAAATGTGAGCCCCAATTATGATATGCTGCTTCCAACCATAATTTACGGGCTGGAACTCTACAATTGATAGTTATTCTTCCTCCTATCCCTTGTTTGGTTTCGTACATCAGAATTGTTTTGAAACTGTTAGAGAATAAGGGGTATTATGAAGCGTGTTAATTGTAACATCACAGTCTAATATGCCGTATATATAAATACCCTAGCCTAACCATTTTAGGGTTACGGCTTTCAAACCATACTTTATTCTTCTTCTCTTCTCTGTTAATTTACATGGTATCAAAGCTAGAATCTCGGCAAACTTGGTCTGATCCACTATAATGTTTCCAACCTTTTCTTTCTTTCTCTTTTCTTTTTCTCTCCATGACACGGTATAGATGTCTGTCTCGTTGTCTTCTTGCGTCGCAAGGGTGTGCGATGCATTGAGTCGCCAAATGTGTGACCTTGATCGATAGGCAAACCAACCCAGGTTTTGGTGTGGCTGTTGAGTTTTGTGCGCAGGAAGGGTTCGGAGGGGGTACTCCAGCAGTCTGAGTACGTCAAGCTATTAGGCCATCAATCTGTTCTTTTTGCGACCGATGTGCCACCCAGAGCGGTTCACCTTGTTGAGGCGAAAAGCCACTTAAGAAATTTATGCAGCAGAAAACCCATTCCTTCAGACAAAAATATAGATTGATTGTGTAGCACCACAAAAAAGAAATAAATACATCGCAAAGAGACCAACAATTTCGCCATGCATCAACAGAAAATAAGTTCAGATGTTTCTTTTAGGAAGATCAAAAGCTTAAAAAGGTAGCTGAACTTTTCCTGTTTTATCAATGTGGTCACTCATGTATAATTCTTAGAAGTATCCTTTTTGATAAGTAATAATAGATTGATTAGTGCCAAATCAGTGACGCATCCTATGTACAAACAGAAGAATATATATTATATTCTTAGAAGTATCCTCACTCAATTGATTTAATTTTTGGAATGTGCCCGTAACTGGGATGGACAGTTAAGTATCTTAATGGCAGAAGTCACGTGCCAAAATGTGCATTCTCTGTTGTATAGGTAGCCAATCATAAATCTCCAACTAACTAGTTAGATTTTGACATGGATAATCGGAATAATATATATATTTTTTACAAATAACTGAACACTATAGTAGTACTCATAACTTACAAAATTAGTTTTTTCTAATATCTTTTTGACTTTTCAGTATATCTTGTATTCCCCTTATGGTTTCTTGTACTTCACCATAACCCATTACCAGCAAGTCAGCAATGCACAAAACCACCACCAGATGAACAGTCAAAGCTAGTACTACCATTGCTAGATAATTGCCACCCACCAGGACTGCCACATCTTTAAGGCTGATTCATACAAATGGGGGCGAGATTATAAGTTTATTCATTAAGAGATTCTATCAGAAACCAGTGAGATAATTTGGTTTTCCAACGAATATACCCACAGAAAGATTATAACATTAGATATATCAATTACTACATTCGGGTTTTTCAAACTACCAGATCATTTCAAACTCAAAGCTTTCAAATTCAATGAACAAAATTAAAACCTAAAGCCATAATTCTCTTAGAATTTCAAAGTTCCATCCGATTTGAATTCATATTACAAAATGGCTTCCGTGACGAAAATAGATGGCGAGATTACAGGAACAGAGGCTATTGGAGGTTTCTGTAATTGCCAGAGACAATCGAAGATCAGATCTGGAAGTTGCTCCTTTGATCGATGATAGTGATAGGTTCAGATCTATGAAAAGGTGGGTGGTGGAGGAGGGATAAAAACAACCGTTATAAGTTTTTGGTTCAGGATAAGTTTAAGGGCGAACAAGGGAGGTGGTAATTGGTTTGGCAGGAGGTAAGTTGATTGTCATGGAAAAGAAGCTGGAGAAATGGCAGAGAGAGTGACAAGAAGGGGGCCGACGACTGCTGAGTTGCGAAGATTAGTCATACTGTAATATTTTTGTTTCCAGTCATTTGAGAAGTAAAGCCGTAGTCCTTACTTCAATAAAATACTATATAAAACCTTTAGTTATTTCCTTTAGTAATCTCCCTTGTATTCAAATGCTTTATTACTCCCTCAGTCCCGGTATGTTCCTGCTTTCTATTTTAGGATGTCCCAACTAATGTTCCTAATGACTTTTTATAATAAATGTTTTACCATTCTACCCAATATACCCTTAAACCTTTATTTAAAATCGACATGACATATCCTAGAAACTCACTTATTTAAAATAGTGAGACATAATTAATGCTAATCCTTAGCCACTTTTATCCAAAAACCAAGAAAAAATTAATGAGAAATAGATGGGTATTATCGATTCCACACATTTTACAGGACATCATTAATTGTGTTTCTTAATCTTTGTGCTTTGTCAACAAGGAACTTTTATCCGGGACGGAAGGAGTAAAAAAAGTTGATCATGTGAGACACATGCGACCACTTTCCGTCATAGTTTTAACAGTCCATCCAAGATTACATTTCAAAATTTTAACCAAGAGAAGACATTCCAAGAGAATATATGAGTGATCACATTGAAAAAACATGAAAAGTTAAGTGACCTTTTTCTACTTTTGGCCTTTTAGGAATCCTGCCAATTTCCTGAAAACTTATACCTGTATCTATAAAACCATGTAAAATAATGCAAATAAAGGGGAGAGTGCCCTCATGTGTGTGTGTGTGTGAAAGAGAGAGAGAGATTAACGAACAAAGTACCTTGACAACCTCAGCCTCTGTCAATGCTGAGGCACCTCCAATAACATCAAAATCTCCCTATAATAGAAGCAGGCAAGTTATCTCCATGAGCTACCATGTAAATCAAGCATTGCCACCAAGCAGGAAAGTAAGCACATTAAACCTGAAGATATCGATTAGGTGGCGAATGACCAATTGGTCTACGAAACACACATGATATTTCATATCGTTTGAAAGATGATTTCTGCAACAAATGATTAATGATTTAATTAGTGTAGTTCATCTATTCTGAATCAAGCAAACGTAACACAAATATTCATGGTCGACATAGATTAAGATCAATTGACTCGAGCGAAAGAAGATACAATGTAGACACTGTTAATTTATCAACCACAACTACTTGGACATCTTATCGAACAAAAATACATTAAAGGAGCTATCTTTGTCATCTTTTTTCATTCTCCCAAACTCTCTCAATCATGGTATCAGAGCATAATAGCCTGGGAAGACATCAAAAGCGCTAAATTGACCGGAAAAAAAACACTTATAAACATAAAGCCCAAATCTGATATCAACCAGACCTGATAGGGTGTGAACTCAAACAACACCAGATCCAGTATTAGATTCAGACATTTCCAGACACATACTGATGCAGGAGCTACTCATCAGCAGATTTTGAAGTAATTTAATGAGCCGAATTATAAAATGTATTAGTGCATGTCTAGGGGTCTTCACAGCATTCTACTGTGTTTGTCATATCTTCTATTAAGTAGTCTCGCAATGGTTTACAATGGTCTACTTAAGGAAACGCATATGGCTCAGAATAAAAGATCCAATGGTCAGTTATTGTTTTACTAATCAGTAGCGTATTTAAGGGTTTATTGTAAGTCATTTTTTGGCAACTTACATATTTTTTAAGATATTGAAGCTGCCTTAACACCCAATTCCCAGCCATTTACATTCACTTTTCTGAAATTACAGTGTACAGAAGATTTTGAAGCTGCATAGCTTATTTGTATTGGGCCTATAATCATCAACCAATTGAAAACATAGAATGATCGTGAGATAATAATTCAACAGCACCTCCTCAAAGTCACTCATAGGAGTGCCTCTTCAAAATGACTTTGAGGAGGTTCTGTTGAAGGAGGATATTAGTTGGCGTCAGATCTAGAGTTAGTTGGATTAGGGAGGGTGATTGTGGCTCCAGGCTCTATCATAGGGTTGCATCAGGTAAGCATCGCAAAAATACTATTGAGTAGATAGTTTAGATTCGGGAGAGATAGTGTGGAAACTATTGGAATTTGGATGTTACTAATTTTATAAATTCTGTTTCCACAAGGAGTGTGTTGATAGAGGTATGATTGAGGGTTTAGATAGGTTCCCTCTTTCACGTGATAGGAGTAAGTGGTTCGAGAGATTATTCTTCAAGGAGAAGCTGATGAGTGTGATTCTGGTATGGCTAGGGCAGAGCCACAGGGCCTGGTGGGTTTCCCATGGCCTTTTTTCACAATATCTGGGATATTCATAGGGGGGTCTCATAAGAGCGTTCCTCAAATTTCATGCTATTGGTGTGTTAGGGAAGAGAGTTAATTCGAGTTTAATTACTTTGGTCCCTCAGAAGGATAAGCTGATGCAGGTGAGTGACTTTTGGAACATCAGTTCAGTCACAAAACTATCAGAATACTTTTTATCGGATAAGTTGATTAGCATGTGGGAGATAATACTTCTTAGGCGTTTGTTGTGTGTGATTGGTGGAGAAGGAGGGGGGGGGGGATCAAAGCATTGATTCTTCTTTGGTAACTAATGAGGTGGTCTAAGGATTTTGGATACAGCGGGTAGGAAAACTCTAGTTCTTAAGCTTGATTTTGAAGGCTGCCAATAGGGTGAATAGGTGGATTATGCGTATGAACCTTTAAGTTGAGAGTCCTGAGTTTTGCTACACATTTCAAGGTCAGAGCTACAGCTTGGTGGCAGCTATGGAAAATAATGTGAGGATGAGGAGTAAATAACAGATGAATGGCAGTGAGAAGATGCGGAAGAAACTAAGAAAAGATTTCATACAGTTGTCTACCACCATTTACATAACTAACGGTACGTGGTCAGAAGAGTAAAAAAATCAAGGTGTATACTTTTTCAAGGTACTTGGTTCGATAGCTAGAGTTCGAGTAAGATTGATCAAGAATGAAGAGTTCGTGATTGCTCGAGAGTTCAAGCGTCAAAGAGTTCAAATGAGGTTCTTATATTTCAAAAAGCATGATTGGAAGATTCAAGAATTCTACATAAACTTGATTCATTGATTTATTGGAGATTCGGATTACTTCAATGGATACTCGACAAGTACCAAGAGATTGAGTTAAAATAACCAAGACAAGTTGTCAATAATGTACAAGGCAAAGTGGACGACTTTGGAGGCTCAAAAGGAGGTTTTTCGGACGTTGCAAACCCTGAAAACAGGGCGCTCGCATCGTGGCTCGCCCCATGGCTAGCGCAAAGATCTGAAGAACCCCAGAAAGAGCCACGCTCGCACCAACAAGAAGAAGCGGTCGCGTCAATGGTTTTTTAGCGCCACGCCCAATTCTGCAATTTCGAGTATTTTTGTGTTTTGACTCTGTTTTTGGTAACTTAGGGCTGTTTTGTCCGTGTTTGACTAGGTATTTCGTGTTTAGACCTAGGGTTATGTATTTCCTAGTCCTTTATGATTTGTTTTAAGGTTTTAAACACTTTAAACCCTTTTTGAGATTAAATATATTTGTGAGTTTGTTTTCAAACTTTCGTGGTTCTTAGTGAACTGTTGATCTTATCAGATGATTTTGTGGCGTTCAACCCCGACTTATCAATTGGTTTGGGCAGTACCAATATGTCGTAACTGTCGTTATTCACTATTAAGTGGTTTGTGATTACATCAATCGTGGGTCGCGGTTATCAATGCCAAATTTCTCGTTTGTGTTGATTCAACGGGCCTAAGAGTCACGTTCATCCCAATTCCCTTCGATCTTGTGTGTAAATCGTTCTTCAACAAAGTCTTCCTTGAAGTTCGTATCAATTGCCTACACGAAAGTGAGTGTGACAGAGACACAAGGAGTAGCACTCATGAAAACCCCTAAACCCTGGTCACAACCTCGCTACCACCCTCCAACCGGCGGGATGGATCCCTGCCGCATTCCGAAAGGACAACTCAACTTAGTCAGATGCTAACAGCTGTTGCATAGCTATACACAATTGGACAGATATTTGAATTGAACTCAATTGATGCCCTCAAATTTTGCCTTTAGTTATTACAATTGTATTTGTGTCTATCAAAATCAAAACTCTTTTCCAATGTCAATAACTTTCTAGTATCGATGTCCCTGTAAGCGTTCAGTATCCCGCTTGGGAAGTATGTTAGCAAGAATGAGAGTCCTATGTTTTTTTAATCCAATCATAGATAATTGAGCTATTAAGCACCCTACAACAGATGATGCGTTTGATTTGGTTGTTAAAGAGAACATAGAGGGATCCAACAGATTGCGTACCTGGTTTGCAACGATCCAGTTAACAAAAGGCAAACGCAGCTCCTGGCAGAGCTCAATCATGTCTCCACCATTTGTCAAAAGCTTAACAGAACTCCTTCGCATCATAAACCAAGAATCAGTAGTTATATTGCACAAGTCTAAATGCTCATGCATTAGGCACATGTAACCATATATCAAGTATTAAGAATAATCACAGAAACTTAAGCTGGGATAAAGACCTAATGAACTCTGAAGAATCACCCAGCAAACGCATGGGAATTATTTCCAAACGCCTTGCACAATGTCGTGTGAACACTTCTGAAGCAACCCCCACAACCTGATCACGGATTTCAGTGTCCAGATCTGTATACTGGATGGGGGAAGTAACGTTTGCAACTAACTTAGGTCTTCCAGCATAGTCATGGTTCTCTTTAGAGCTAAGCATCTCCGCATTGAAAATAGCATCGACAACTTTATCATAAATACTAGTGTCATCTGAAGTATGCATTCTTCGAAGGATACCTGAATGGGTGGAAAAGAACATGTGGCTATAAATGGTTTCACCAATGCACAAGTTTAAGGAAACATTCATCCATAGACATATATATTACAAATATAATACATAATACATATAAATATATATATATGTAAAGCTATATATATGTAAATAAAAAACACAAGCACACGAACATATACACGCATTTATATATATATATATATATATATATATTTATTTATTTATTTATTTATTTATTTATTTATAAGTATGTATATATATACAAACGTATTTTTTTTTATCAGTAAAGTTAGAATATAATACACTCCCTCCGTTCCGGGTAAAGAGTCCCTGTTTAAAGGTCAATTTTTTCAAGAAAATGACACTTTTAGTAACTCATTAATAATAAAATGATACTTTTATGCCTTAATTTTTGAAAATAGACTCTTTAAGTGAAGCATCCCAAAATGGAATAGTGGCCTCTTTGCCCGAAACGGAGGGAGTATAAATAAATGTCAAAAGGAGACGCAACCTATGTACATAGGGAGAATACCAAAAACCAAGCAACCTATTAGCAATACTATCCACAAAATCTACAAAAGGATCAACCCCCTAAGAATCCAACTCATTACACCAAAAAATAAAGTTTGGAGAATCAAGTTTTTAAGCCTTTCAATGCTCCTTTCTTCGTTATCGAAAACTCTGCCATTTCTTTTTTTTAGATGCTCCAGCAAACGGCCAACGGAGTCGCTTCCCAAACACTATTTTTACTTTTGCGCTTATACAGCGACCAACTAAGCAGCAGCTCCTTCACTGTTCTGGGCATAACCCAGGATAACTGGAACAGATTCAACACATAATCCCATATGCTCCTCGCAACAGGGCAATGTAACAGAAGGTGATTGACGTTTTCCTCATCCCTTTTGCACATGTAGCACCAGTTAACGTAGACCTTCTTCCTGTTTCACATGTTTCACAGATTATCCCCAGTTAGAATAGCTTCGTTAGCAGCTTCCCACATGAAAAGGCCTACCCTAGTAGGGGCCTTCGACTTCCAGATAATCTGCCAAGGGAATATACCATATGTGCGTGTTGACTTTTGATATAAGGACTTGACCGGAAAAAAAAATTTCTTCTCCTCAGTCTGCACAACAGAGTCCTCCCCAGCACCAGACACCTCTTGTTTGTAAAGCAACTCAAAGAATTGCACGACGATATCCACTTCCCAGTCTTGGGGATTTCTTTTGAACATTATATTCCAATTCACCGCACCGCCATTAAACTGAGAAACAGACCCAAACATTTCCTGCTTATGAGCAGTGATACTATACCAAGCCGGGAAAACACTTCGCAGATCCCTATTGCCACACCATCTATCACACCAAAAACGGATCACCTCTCCATTTCCAACTTTGAAGGAAATAAACCGCTTCACTATTTCCCATTTATTCCTAATACCCTTCCATACACTCATCCCATACGAGGTTTGGACCTCATTAGGAGCCCGCTTATGATCTCCACTCCCGTATTTGCCCACCAGCACCCTCCTCCATAGGGCTTCCTTGTCAATCAAATATTTCCAAGACCATTTCCCCAAAAGAGGAGCATTAAAAGCCTTTAAATTTTTAATCCCTAGGCCTCCACCATTCAAGCTAAAGCAAACTACCTTCCACCTAACCAGATGATATTTTCACTCCTCCAAATGACCCTCCCACAAAAAGTCTCTTTCTAACTTCTCTAAACGCTGGCCTACCGAGATTGGCATTCTAAAGATAGACATTAAATACGTAGGCAAATTGGAAAGGATGCTCTTGATTAACGTCAATCTACCTCCCTTCGATAAGCATTGACTCTTCCACCCAGCCAATCTACGTTCAAATCTTTCAATAACCGGATTCAAAATATCTTTACACTTGTACCTAGCTCCAAGAGGAAGACCAAGATAAGAAGTTAGGAGGCTTCCAGTCTTGCACCCTAAGAAAGCTGCCAACGAGTCAACATTACCCACGTTACCAACTGCATAGAGCTCACTCTTATGAATATTAATCTTCAGGCCTGAAGCTGCTTGAAAGAATAGAAGCACCATCCAAAGGTAACCCAGCTGCGCTGCCTCTGCCCCACAAAACACTAAGGTATTATCCGCAAACAGTAAATGGGAAATCACCAACTCTGCACCCCCGACCCTACCCACATTAAAACCCCAAATGAAACCATTAGCTACTACCCTATCCATGATATTGCTCAGGGCTTCCATGACTACGATGAAAAGGAGCAGAGAGAGAGGGTCTCCTTGGCGTAAACCTCTCAAATTAGGAAAAAAACCTGCAGGTTCCCCATTGATTAGCACCGAAAATTTCACCGTAGAGATACAAAAAAGAATCCATTCCCTCCACCATACACCAAACCCCATTCTGGATAACATATACATCAGAAAGTCCTAGTTGACGTGGTCATAGGCCTTTTCAATATCAAGTTTACGGATCAGACCTGGTTCTTCACATTTCATCCTCAAATTTACTGCCGCATTCGCAATCAAAACTGCCTCTGTGATCCGTCACCTTCCCACAAAAGCATGTTGAGATTCAGAAATGAGCTTCCCCAAAACCTTCCTGAGACAGACAGACAGAACTTTCACTATGATCTTGTAAACCCCTCCAATCAGACTGATTGGTCTAAAGTCTTTAATATCTTCTGCACCAGTTTTCTTCGGAATAATGGCTAAAAAAGAGGCATTAAAACTCTTTTCAAACCTCTTATGAATATAGAAGAAATGAAAGACAGATCACCTCATCTTTAATGACTTCCAGCAAAACCGAAAGAAACCCATAGGAAAACCATCCGACCCGGTGCATTGTCTCCTTTCATATTCCTAATTACAGAACAAACCTCCTCCTTTGTGAAAGGAATTTCCAGAACATCCCTGTCATCTGCACCGAGAGATTTGAACTGGACCCCATCCAACCTACGTAAACAAGCCTTTGTAAAATCCTGCTATGCCTTCCTTAACTTCATCTACATCTTCCAACATACCTTCATCAATTCTTACCTTACGAATCTGATTAATCTGTTTGTGAGCATTAGCCATCCCCTGAAAAAATTTCGTACTATTGTCCCCCTCTCGCAGCCATTGAATCCAGGATTTCTGCCTCCAACTAATTTCTTCACTCCTTAGCAATCTTTGGATTTCAGATTTTAAAGACATCCTACGAGCAGCCTCCTCAACACCAAGACTCCCCATACCTTCTTTCTCATCTAGCATTCTCACTACTTCCAGAGCCTCCTTCAACTTCGAGTGAATGTTACCGAAGATTTCTTTATTCCACACCTTAAGATCCTCTTACAGCAACTTGAGTTTTCTGGCAAAGTGGAAGCAGGGATCTCCTGTCACTCCATAAGAATTCCATCGCCCTTTACGATATATATATATATATATATATATATACATGTGTGTGTGTGTGTGTGTGTGTGTGTATATATATAAAGAATGGCACATACTACTCTCCGTAAGTATAAGAAAGTAGGCCCAAAGAATCTGGTAGAGACAGAATCTACAGAACATTTTCAAGTGTCAATTCTAGCTTTAAGAACAGTACACTAATACTGACTAATCCTACTGGGCTCAATATCTGCAACCAAATACATGATGCTCTATGAACTGTCTTAGTAATTTCTAGAAGAATATATATGTAAATGGATGAATAAAGAGAAAAAGAAACATCTCTAAATGAATATGAATAAGAAAAACAAGGTGTAACTGCTTACTATCCAATAGCTCATATTCCATTCGAGGAGGAAATGCATTTTGAAGAAGTTCTGTGGCTGACGGACGATCTGATGGAATTGGCGCCATCAAGCGCTGTAACAAGGATGCCTGTTCTGGAAATTCCGCAACCCACTCAGAAGGAAGTTCTCCCTTCTTTTTCAGATCAGAAAGAACAATGTGCCGCTCCATTCCTGTGCTAAACGGGTGCCAGAGCTCAAGGAACACAACACCTAAGCTGTACATGTCAGCCTATAACGAATATACCACCAAAGTGAGCATAGCATCTACACTTGAACTTACCAAAATATCCAACATAGTAATAAACACTCACTTTCTCATTAATTTTGGGCCATTGCTGCTCAATTTCAGGAGCAGTGTAAAAGTATGTACCAACTTGGCCAGTACCATCAATTGATACTCCAATATCTTCTGCAATATCAAGGTCCTGCTCCAACTGCTCCAGCTTCAAGAACTTAGCTGAAACATATAAAGGAGATACTCAATAGGTCTTTGTGTACTCAATTTTATAATCATGGCTGATCACAGTATGAGTCAAAACAACCAACTCAATGCACATATATTTATCAAGAGGCAGATGGTAACAGAGAAAATATTGCAAACATGCCTACGCAATGTTTATTGATAACATTTCAAGGCTGTTATAATTAAGGAAAAAAAAGACGAGCCAACCCTTGGGACAATTATATTCCTGTAGTATTATCATCTTGGCCACGTCAAAATTATCCCCCTTAAGAATGAGCATAAAAAACAAGAAAAGAGAGAAAAAGAACGCTAATTACAGATACCTACATATGTACTTAATGCAGATAAAGCCCATGTCCATGAAACAATAAATTAGCACTGCCTGAGGCATGCAGTCGTGACCTCAATTCATTGGAGAAATATGAAACAAAAAAGTTAACCAAGAAACAATATCATCAACGGACATCCTTCTCTTTGAATAATCTAATGTTAAAAAACATTTCATAAATCCGTTTGTTTCTGGACACTTGTAATTTCTTATGAATAAAGTAGTGTCTCAATATCTTTCAGGACATTGCCACTTTTCCTAATAGACAAACCTATAGGGAAAATCCTCAGGAAACAAAGGAGATTCAAAGGCAAGTGAAAGAGCTTCTTGGTCATGGGAGGATAAGGGGGTCTTTGAGTCCTTGGGCTGTTCCTGTGATCATGGTCCCTAAGAAAAATGGGGAATGGAGGATGCGATGCTAAGCCTTAAACCAAATCAGGGTAAAGTATCATTATACTATTGCTAGATTAGATGACATGCTTGATAAATTAAATGGTTATGTAATTTTTACAAAGATTGATCTCACGAGTGGGTACTTACAACCCAAAGTCCATTAACCCACCCAACCCGACTTGAAAGTTACCCGACCCAACCCGTCCCATTATTTTTTTGGGTCAAAACGGGTTACCCGTCTCTATCTCAAAAAATGGTCGGGTCGGGTTAAAAGAAGTCGATCCCGCATTTTGACCCACTAATTTTTTTGCTATATGAATGTATGTTTTTGTCATAATATTCAGGTTAAAAAGGGTGACCCGCTACCCATTTCGACCCATATAATATTTGGGTTATAATGGGTCACGCCGTTACCCATTTCGACCCAATCGCCAGCCCTAGTGGGTACCATCAAATTAGGATAAGAGACGATGATGAATGGAAAACTGCTTTCAAAACCAAGTTTGGCTTGTACAAGTGGTTGGTTATGCCCTTTGGGTGACCAACGTGACACTTTATAGCAAGAACATCGATGAGCATTTGATGCATTTGTGTGCCGTCGTGGGAACCTTGCTTGAAAATACATTATAAGATAACCTAAAAAGTGTACATCTTGCAAGGATAGAATTGTGTTTCATGGTTTTGTGATTAGTGCTACAGGTGTTGAAATTGATCAAGAGAAGATTAAAGCTATTAAGGAGTAACTAATTCCTACCAATGCTAGTGGGGTGAGAATTTTCATGGGTTGACTAGCTTTAATCAAAGATTTGTGAAAGATTTAAGCACTATAGCCGCCCCTTGAATGAGTTGGTGAAGAAAGAGGTAAGGTTTCATAGGGGCGAAAAGCAACAAGCAGCCTTGGACCAATTGAAAGAGAAGTTAATTTTTACTCCTATTCTCGTATTGCCTAATCTTGATAAGACTTTTAAGTTAGAATACGATGCAACTGGGGTGGGAATTGTAAGTGTTTTGATTCAAGAAGGTAGACCCATTGCATATTTTAGTGAAATATTAAATGATGCCCAATTGAATTATTCCATATATGATAAAGAGTTGTATGCATTGGTGAGATCTTTATATTACCTTAGGCCTAAAGAATTAGTCATACGTACTGATCATGAATCATTTCCTTATGTTATTAAGTACAAGAAGGGCAATGAAAATGTGGTAGCTGATGCATTCTCTCGTAGGCATTCCGTAGTTACTACCTTGCAATCTCGGTTGCTTAAGTTTGCATTCATTAAGGAATTATACGCCCATGATCCTAAATTTGACTCCGTATATGTCGCATGTGAAACGAGTCCCTTTAACAAGTACTATAGACATGAAGGGTATTGTTTTAAGGAAACAAACTTTGTATCCCTCAATATTAAAGTGCTTGTCTGTGAGGCTCACAGTGGAGGCCATATGGGTCATTTTGGTATCCTTAAGACTCTTAATATTTTGAAAGAGCATTTTTATTGGCCTAAAATGCAATTTGATGTTGTTCGTGTTAGTGCTAATTGTATGACATGTAAACATACTAAATACCCAGTGGAGCCTCATGGACTCCCTTGCCTATATCTGATATGGTATGGTCCGATATCTCTATGGACTATGAGCTTGGTTTGCCTATATCTAAAAATGGGCATGATTATGTTTTCGAGATAGTAGATCGATGTTCTAAAATGGCACGCTTTATTCCTTTTCATAAGAATGATGATGCTAGATTAAAGATGATTTGTTCTTTAAACAACTAGTGTGGTTTGCATGGTATGCCAAGAACCATTGTTAGTGATAGAGATGCCAAGTGTGTCAGTCATTTCTCGCATGTTTTGTCGAGTAAATTGAGAACAAAACTCTTATTTTCTACGATTGTCATCCTCAACAAACTGATGGTCAAACTAAGGTAGTTAATAGAGTCTTGTTTTAATTACTTAGGTTGTGTTGCATAAAAATCTGAAAACATGGGAGGAAAAGCTTGCCCTTTGTTGTGTTTGCTTATAATAGATTTGTGCACAATCCTACTAGCTATTCTCTTTTTGAATTGGTATATGGGCTTATCCTTTGAGTCCTCTTGATCTTATTCCTATACCCGTCAAGGAGCGTGCTAGTTTAGATGGTAAGTATAAAGCCAAGATGGTTCGTAAATTGCATGAACACGTAAAATTGAACATCGAGAACTTCTCGAACTGCGCAACATGTGAAGCAGCCAACAAGGGAAGGAAGAGAGTTATATTTAAACCTGGTAATTGAGTATGGTTGCACTTGAGAAAGGAAAGGTTCCCTACGAAACGTTGATCTAAACAGCACCCTAGAGTGGATATACTTACCAGCTTGATCTTGCGGATGAGTATAGTGTTAATGCAACTTTCAATTTTTCCCATCTTTCCCCCTTTGATGTAGGTGATGATTCATGGGTAAATCCTTTTGAGGAGGGGAATGATGGGGACAAAGAATCAATTCAAGGATCGAGGCTCAATTCAAATGATCCATTGAAGATTAACGAAGGTCTTATTACTTGAGGACGCAATCAGAAAAGGTTTGTGATGCGTTGATGACACTTGTGGCGGAGGTCCAATCCAAACAATGACCATATCGACATCCAGGCCCAAGATCCAAAGCTCATGAGTATGCTTGAAGCATTTGGCAGTGAACGGACATCGAACAACATAAGTTCAAGGTCTAATCGTTTTCAAAGACTTCAGAGGGTCCAAATGGAATTTCGGCAAAGTTTATGCTAGATGGCGTACGCCCTTGCACCAATTCCAAATCTTATTGAATTTTGCCGCGATCGCGCCTCAAGATCAGCGCCCAACACAGATATTTGTGTTTAGAACCGTGCCACAAATCTGGCGTCGCAACATACTACTTGGCGCCGCGCCAGTTATTTTTCAAATTTTGGTAATTTCTGACTTTTAAGTATTTTTGACATTTATTAAGTCCTATTTCTTTATGGAAACGTGTATTTTCGTGCTAGGGTTATTTCCATCCTTTGGGAAAGGCCTTCATAACATTGTTTTAGGGTTACGTTATATTGATATTGATTGAATGGAGTTTACTTCACATAATTGTGAGTTTCTTGAGAGAATTTCTTGTGTGGGGATTTTTCTTGTCCTTGGAGCTTACTAAGCTTGTTGAGCTGCAAGTTTATAGCATTCCGTTGCTTTGCAACTAGCGGGTCGAGGTTGCACCCCCAACGGTTCGATTTGTATATCCACCCTAAGCTTGGGGGAAGCTCCCTATCAATTTGTTTCATTTCGTTGCTAAACACTGTTTCTGTGAATTAAAGATTCATAGTGTGTTAATTTCTTTGTAACCGTTCTTGTGTTCACATCACCTTGTCCAACTCCTCATCCATGTTGATGCTTGGTGTATTTGAGGAATTCTAGATTGTGCTCACCTGGTGGAAGAAAGCGTCTTCTCCATTATTAGGCCTTCGATATGGATAAAGATATGGAGGTCTTTTACGGCGATGTATTCTTCTTGCAGTTTCATGGAACATTTAAGAGAGGAACACCCAGATATTTATGATCATTCACTGTTTATCTAGCTACTCTACACATTTTCTTCGTTAATGGAGGTTTCAGGGGTATTTGCCATGGAATTATGTTGGTTTGGAGAGTATTCTGTGATGGTGCTTTCACATGGTGTTTTCTCTGATATGCTCCATAAAGCGTGTTCTACTTTCTGGTGTATATGCTTCTTCCTTCAGAAAACAGTTATGATGCTCAAATTATTTCTGTCAGACAGTAGCCTACTTTTGAATTTCCTCAACATGCTAGCACAAAATACAGAACAAAACAGAAACAAAAAGGATGCAATAACAAACTTACAAATTAACGCTGTTATTTTTTAAATGTTCCTAGGCCTAAGCTAGTGAAGGAAATCATCTGCTTGTTTGATTCATTAATTTTTAAATGGAAGAAAGTATAATTCACAGCTTAAAGATGAAAAGGTAAAAAAAATATTACTCCCTCCGTCCCAAAATTATCGTCTGGGCTGACTTGGCGCACGGTTTAAGAAAATACATTTGACTGAATTATTAATATTAGTTTGATGTGTAATTTATTTTAAAGTCCATGTATATCTGGCCCATAATTAAAGTAGGATGAAAAAGTAATGGTAAAGTGGTAAAAGTGTTATCTTAAAAAAGAAAGGTTCAAACAAGACAATTATTTTGCGACGGACAATAATTTAGGGACGGAGGGAGTATAAAGATTATGTTTGGAATAAGGTAACATACCAAGACCAAAATCCCCAATTTTAATATCATTGCGAGCATCGAAGAAAATGTTGTTAGGGGTCAAGTCACGGTGGATAATTCCTTGTTGATGTATGTGTGCCAGACCTTCTACAATTTGGCGAAACAAGTGCCACGCCAGTTCCTTGTCAAAATGAGTATAAGACTCAAACATCTGCCGAAGTGTCCTTCAGATTGAGTAAAAACAGAAAAACATAAATTAATCAAATAGACTGAAATTAAAAGAAAATAAATAAACTGAGAGTATCCAGGTGAACTGAGAGCAAAAAACTGTGAATGCATCAATATTCGTTTGATGTAAGGAAAATGTAAATCGCCACAAACATCAACCAGAAATTTCAAAAAAATTCAACCCAATAAACAAGCCCACTAAACTCGGTATGACTCCCTATACACTCAGCCGCCTGCACCAAATGAATTATGAAAACTACATTGGCATACACTCCTTCAGTGGAGCCTTTGCTGGTTCACAGGTTTCAGAGAATTGTCAGAAGCAGTGAGAAGAAATGAGAACTGGCTTTCCACAAATGGCCACCAACAATGTCACAAAGCCCGACATCTTTGCTTCACCCTATACTGCTGTTGTATTGTAAGCAAGAAATATCAACTGAAGGCACAAACTCATAGCCCATTTTTAGTACACCGTCTGCACATAGATTTTACCTATTTTTTACGCTGTTACAGGATAGCCTAGAATAATTATCTGAGAATATTAGATTAGAACTCACATAACTATAGTGGAGTTTTCGTGTCAGTACCAAGTAAGGTAGTGAGTATCAGATCATAGGCACAAAAAATTTATCCAACAAACTTTCCCTTGAAGATAAATTCCATGGAATCAGTACACACTATGACTTCTATAAAAAAACAAAATTGCACTCCTTGATTGAGTAAGAATTAATACACAAATACGAAAATCTAATCATAATACCCCGGAAAGAAGGTGACACAACATCAAATGGTATATCCGAGGAAAGTAGAAAGTACGACAACCAGCAAAAACTGGTACTTCATTTAGAATCTACAAAGAAGTGCATAAGAAAAAATATAAGAATAAATTTACCTCGGGCAATACTCCATCTGAATATACAGGTATGTTCCTTCAATTTATTCTCATGTCCAGTTGCATCTGTCAAACTCACATTTTTGGAACTGAAACTGGAGCTAGGTGCAGTCTTGGAACCCCAGGGTGTATCACCATAGCAACCAGTAACTCCTGTTTCAAACCATGCCTGAAATGTTTTTAATTGTACATTACATAACTTCGCTAAAAAAAGAAAAAGTAGTTTTCCCATAATTTACAAACAATATCTTCCAGCTAAAAACTTTATCATAGTATCAGAGATTCAGAGCAGCAGGTATCCACAGATTATATTCTGATGACATGAAAGGATATAGAAAATCCTGAAGTGCATTCTCAACATTGTGGGGAACGCTTTTGACATGAATAATGAAACCATGCATAATCTTACCAAGAGCATTTTTATCTGCAGAGATATGAAGACAACAAAATAAATCCCGAAAGAAGATATGTGATAGATGGATAAGGGAATTAAAAAAACACACACAAATTTTATCCACAACTAAAAAAGGGGAGGAAAAAGCCATAACCCTGAACCAATTCCAAGAAAGCAGGAAGGAAAAAAAAAACCACATGCACTGATACTGAAGCATGAAATAATACAGAAAAACAAATCTTTGAAGCAACTTTCATCCTTGCCACACCTGAAAGTAACAAGCAAGCGTCTTATACGTCAAGGGGTAGCTACGTTGCAACCTGGATCTCATGTTGAACAAATAATAAAGGAAGCTAGTTTGTAACTCTATTCATACTCTTCAGATCAGATTATTCATAAAAGAAAGATTCTAAGTCATATACATTGTCTGGCCCTCTATTTAACAGGTTAAAATAATTCAGGAGGATTGTTGCTTAATCAGAGGTCTGGTTTCACAAAAGCTTAGATGTTAAGTGATGTGGGACAAGATTGGAGCAGTTTATTCTCAAGTTTGATTAGTTTTACTGTTGTTATAAATTTCGAATTTGTAATTAATAGGGTAGTTTTTTTTTGGAAGTTCTAACTTCCTTTCCAACCGCTATGAACCTTACAAATACAGGTTTGTTGTCATTTCCGAATGGTTTAGAAAATTGAATAAAGTTAAGGTTTAATCCTTTTTTTCTGTTCCAGTTGTTCGTTCCTAGTGGATTCTAGGATTAATAAGGTTTGACGTGTTCAACCTTAATTTAAAGGGTTTTCTCACAGTAAGAGCCCGTGATTAATCCATCGGGTATAATCTAAAACCTTTCCCTGTTTCAAGAGGTATCAGAGCGACGCTTTTCCTCAGTAATGGCTTACAAAGATGGAGACGATGATTCTATGACGATGATGTTGCTGTCTCTTTAGTGCTCAAGTTAGGATCTGGCTGAAAGGCTTCTAATCTTGGTTGAGTGTCTTCAACAAAAGGAGGCGAGGATGCAAGGCATCACACATGGCAAAGATGGGGGCACAAAGATTCCTAGAAGATCAGATGAAAATATAAATTTTCAAATTTTCTTGAGGCTGCATTTGGGGACTTGTCTAATGATGTTGCTCAATTATTTATCGAGCAAGAGGGATATGAACATCGTGTTTTTGTATCCGATGCAGAAGATATTCTGATTGCAAAATTATCTAATAAGGATGATATGCATATGTTCGTGGCTGATAAGGCATGCCCACGTTTGTTCTGTAATACAATGTAATACAACTGATATGGCGTGCCCATGTCCTATGCAAAGAGGGCTGTTCAGTTCTACTTTCTTTCAAGTTTTTGAGTCCTTTTCAATAACGGAATTGTTCAAGGATTTTGAAGAATCAAAGTTACAGAAGAACCTGTGCTACTCAAAATGTCTCTTCATTTGGCAAGGAAATAATCAAGTTTCTAGTATGAACTCGAGAACGAGTTCTGTCTGATGTGGGACATGTAAAACCCTGAATTATGGCTTGCTTGTGTTATGCATGAATTCATACATTTATAATCATCATAAATATGTTCATTTAGCTCCCGTATATGTTTAGAGTCAATAGCATGTTCGTTGACGTTGTTTGAGATGCTTGTATGCATTTTTCTTTCGCGAGATGCGTTGAGTCTCGGGTTTGTGATTTATGTAGTAATCACATAGATAATTGTTAGAAGGCATTCATAATATCATTTATATGCCTTGGATGTTGGTTAGATGCTTGTTGCATCGTCGGTTTGGTTGCTAGTTTGATTCTAGCGTTAACCCTTCTCCGTTTGACTTTTGCGGTTGTCGTTCGGGAGAGTTTTGCCTGAGATCTTGGCCTTGTTTGATTGAGATTAGAGGCTTGATTGTTTTGATTATGATTTGAGGTTATTAAGGTTGGATTGTAGACACTTTTTGGCTTGGAAGGACTCGTGAATGCATGCGGGAGAGTCCGGGACCGAGCAGGGAAGCAACAAAGGCCGGGAAAAGGGATGCAGAAGTGAGGCGCCCACCTCAAGGTGTTCCATGCGCCCGCCTCAAGTCCTGGGGCTGAATTACGGGATTTTCTGTCTTTTACGCACTGTCTGATTTTACTCCCCCCTAAACCCAAATTAAACCTAACCTAAACCCTCCTACTTAGCCTAAACTAGTCCTAAACATCTATTAGGGGTTTAGAGGTTGATTAGTGAGTTGATTAAGGAGAATTAATCCCCCATATAAAATCAAAACTCACGCATTCTCCCTTGGTCAGCCAAACAGAATACGACCTCAGCCACTTTGCGTTTTCTGCGAGCACACAGGGAGCTTGAGAGGGAGCTTGGGAGTGCGATTTCTAGGGTCTTGAAGGGCTTGAGCTTGGAAGCCATTGCTAGGATCTCCTTCCTCCATTCTACCTGCGAGATTGAAGAGAGAAGGTTGAAGAAGAACAACCTCATCTCTAGGTTTCGGGATTGACAGTTTGTGAGGGCTGATTTGGGTAAGTTTCTACCTCTCTTCTCCTTCTTTTTGGGCTCCATTGACCTTAGGGAAACAACCATTTGTGCTATGTGAGGTCAATGGATGCCATTGTTAGGGTTTGTAGAAATGCATGAACCCTAGGTTTCAAATTATTGTTAGAAATTGATTGAACCTATGTGAAACCTTGAATTATGTGAAATTCATGTTCTAAATAGTCTATTAAACTTGGCTATGTGAATTACCCATGGATATTGAACTTGATTTGGTTGAGATGCTTGGAAGGGGATTTTCCCCAAATTGTGTTTTGGCTTGTTAAACATGATTGTAAGTCTAATTATTGTGTTATACATGTTTAATAGAGTATATTAAACCATGTTGTATGATTTAATCATGATTTGAAGATTATGATTGGTAAGAGGACTTGAATGAAATTATGCTCAAAATGGCAAATTGTTCTATGTTACATTGTTAAATGTTTTGTTGGGTTTATATGAGTTCATTGAACTTGGGGGCATGATTATTGGCGATAGTTATGAACATAGGGGGATGTTGAAGCCCATGCTTCTATTCCTTGAATCTTCGGAAAGTTTAGAATGGACTCAACGGAGTCAACCTTTGGGTTATTATGAATCCTAGGAACTATAATCTTAAGTCCTATGGAATTTTGGGTAGAATTTATAGAGGTCGAGCCTCCAAGAGGTTTTGAAGTGTGTGAAGCACACTTGATTACGAGATCTTATATGATTCTCTGTTGTGATATTTATGCTAGTTGTGGATGAAAAGCATGACTAGTTTGATGGTAGAGTGTTTACCTACTTGTTTTGAGCATATGAGTATATATTACTTGTGCTTGGGTTTTGAGTCCATTGAGTCGGTTGTTCGGTTTTGGTGGGACGATGCATCGTCTTCACAGTGTGAGATTCGTGATCGCGATGGATCGCCGTGTCGGTTTGCACACACCCTCCATCGATGGCCACGGTGGGAAGTAGTTTATCTTAGTTGTAGTAATACACATGACTTTGATAACTATGGAACTCGAGCGGAGACTGCTGTCTGGGACGTCGATATCTGAGAGGGTATCGAGGGCACATAAAGGTTTTGCACGTGTTTTTGCAGGAGCGACACGCGCGGAAGAATTGGTAATGGTATCATATCCCTTATATATGAATTGTTTCACAAGTGCTTATGTGAATAATGTGCTTGGTGATTTGGATATGATATGATGTTTGATTTGGTTTCTTAAATGTTATACTTGATAGATAACATGTTGTTTAAGGTTGTTAAGCATGAATGCTATCACATGAATATTATTTGAATGTTGTATTATGCCAAAAGCATGAGTTATTATTGTTAAGCTTACATGCTTGACATAAATATTATGGGAATGCTATGTTATAACAATAACATGAATTGTTGTTGTTAAGCTAATATGCTTTAACATGAATATTATTGGAGTGTGGTATTATGCCAGAAGCATGAATTATTGTCGTTAAGCTTATATGCCTTGACATGTAAATTATTGGAAGGTTATGTTATACCGATAACATGAGTTATGATCGTTGAGCATAAAATGTCTTGACATGGATTTTAGTGAGATGTTATACTATAATGATAACATGGTTATTTAATGTTGAGCATGGATGCCATAGCATGACTTTATATAAGGTTATTTCATGACGATAGCATGATGTAATTTATGATTGAGCATTATGCCATGATAGGAAGTTATGGTTAGTAACTTACTAAGTCTTTGTGACTTACTTTTATTTGTTGGTTGTTTTCCCTAGATCCGAGCCGAGCGTGCGGATCCAAGTAAATCAAGAAGATTGCGTTGATAAGGATTCTTTTGGCAAGGTTGCTACTTAGATAGTTTATTTGCTTTTGGTGAGGTCGTTGGGAAAGATGAAGTTATGTAAACTTCATGTTGGGGTAGCAAACCTAAATGTGAATTGTGATATTTGTAATTATGTTGTTTAGCCTATTCTTTTGGTAGCCGACAAGTAGTAGTCGTGCTTGGTGCTTATTTATGGTTATGATTCCATATGCTATCCTGTTGTTGGCACTTGTGTTGTTGGTGGCCGACTTGTGTTAGTCGCGCTTGGTAAATTCGGTGATCATGTTTTATATGCCTCCATGATAGTAAAGTATTATGTTTGTTCTCTGGCATGATTTTAGCCGTTGAGTTGTTAGACTAGAGTCTTAGACTTAGTGTAATGTTGGGTTCCGGCCGTAGCTTCGCCGATGACTTGGTTTATATTATGCTATATATTGAAGCGCATGACGGGAGATTTGTCCTACGTGCCCAATGTTGCGCACGAGTCGAATTTTTGGACCGAGAGATTAATCATCTCTTTGGTTGTTTTAGTTTGAGCTTGTTAGCTCGGGCGCCACTGTTTATATTATATTTTGCTTCCGCATAAGCTTTGGGTTGTTGGCGTATCGCCGTTATGGCCCTATCCATTATTTGCTACTTGTTGTTGTTATTGGCTTCCCGACGGCACGACCTTGGGATTTCGTCTTGGGATCCGGGTCGGGTCGTCAAAGGACAAGATTGGAGCAGTTTATTCTTAAGTTTGATTATTTTTACTATTGTTATAAATTTCGAATTTGTAATTAATAGGGTAGTTTTTTTAAAAAAAAAGTTATAACTTCCTTTCCAACCACTATGAACCTTACAAATGCTGGTTTGTTGTCATTTCCGAATGGTTCAGAAAATTGAATAAAGTTAAGGTTTAATCATTTTTTTTTGGTGGATTCCTGTTGTTCGTTCCTAGTGGATTCTAGGATTAATAAGGTTTGACGTGGTCAACCTTAATTTAAAGGGTTTTCTCATAGTAAGAGCCCTTGATTAATCCTTCAGGTATAATCTAAAACCTTTCCCCGTATCATTAAGTCTCCCCACTTGCATTTGTTTCACCTACCCCCAGAAATTATAAATTAGAATATACTTAAACTTTGGTTGGTTAAACATGCTGATGCACCTCAGTTACTCCTGGCATTGGTAAGCACAAAAGTAACTAGACCGAGTTCAGCTTGATATAAATGTTAGGTCCTCTCTCCAAGAACTTAAGCTTTGAGATGAGTACGTTTTGTTACTACATACATATGTTATGCTCGTAAAAATGAAGTTGACTATTAAATCAACTCAGGTAACCTTAAATATTACTCTCGAGGAGGCTCGTTTGATAATATGCTTCAATATTATGTAAAGCAATTGGCCCTTTATCTCTTCTTTTAACTTATCCATCAAACTACGTCAGGCATCACCAAGAATATTATAATGGTTTCTTTTGTGCTCTACTTTTGAATCAATGTTTAGGTCCTAAAGCTGAGATTTTGGACATTCTTAAATTGGATGAGGTAACTATGGTCTACCCACTGTACTTGAGACTTAAAAGTTAAAGAATCTCCATGTTCGAGAATCAAACATACGGTCATAAAAACCCAGGTCATCTAAGAGAAATAGGCCAATGATCAGGTACTATATCAATTCACATTGATTCTTCGAACCTTCACTAAAGGAAGTAACTCACAAATGAAATTTGCCTTAACATATGTCCTTCGCCAATGCAAAAAAGATCGGTATCCTCTACATTTTCCAGTCAAGCTAGTGATACAAATTTTAGGGCTGGCATTATTTATTTTTTTGATAAATAATAAATATATTAATCAGGCGTCAAAACAGGAGACGCAACCTATTTACAACGAGCAACTAATATTGGCAGGTACATTATTCACAAAATCCACAAAAGTGTTGTCTTAACCGCCTCCGACTCTGAGCCCCAAGAGAAAAGGGTCTGCAATACCAGCTCCTTTAGTCTTTCCCTCACTTTCAAAAGCCCTTAGATTAAATAATAGCAGTCCATAGACATTACAAGTAAGGGACTTGAGTGATATAAGGTGCTGGTACCAAACATCTTCTCATTCCAAACTAGCAACTACAACCATCAGCAGAAACATATTAAGTAATCAACTTCCTATTAGACTGTTATTTTCTACTCCATTTCAGAACTTAGGTTAGATAAAAATGACGAACTCTCGTGCAAAAGAAAGGCCTTTAATTGCACGAACAACAATCATATTGGACACCTCACTTAATTAATATATTATAGTCACGTCATTAAAATCAAGTCCAGAAAATCTGCAAAATGAAATTTATTCAGCATTCAGTAAATAATGCCCGAACAGATATCTGTCCTCCAACGAAAAGGATTCTATAACTAATTGACATTTTAACAATGAATTTATGAATAAAGCGTGTAAACAACCAATGGCCTGGAACTTAAACCAAAAAGAAATAATAAGAAAGGTATCACCAATCTGAAACATCGAGCAAAGTGTCTGAAATGAGGAAATAAATTGCAGCATAATTCCAGAAATTAAGAACCATCAGAAATGATCATATCTCAGTGGTTACACAAAGGAGGGTAACAAATGAACCTTAAGGGCCAGAAGAGGTCACATGTAAGTGAAGGAAAGAGCAAAACATAAAACAAGAAAAGATAGAAGCTCATACCTGATAGTAACGGACTACGTGTTGATGCTGTAACCGGGAAAGAGTTGCTACTTCTCTAAGAACCTCGTAATAATGGCAAGTGTAAGAAAATAAACAGAAACCTAAAATCCATTGCAGGTATAAGGAATAGAAACATCAGCAATGTACAAACTATAACCCGGTGCTTATAATTTAGGAAAAGAGGGATATTCATATACATAATGTTTTACGACCTATAGCTGTAAAGTCAGGTTGTATCATGTATTCCCTTCACTATATGCCCAACCCACCTAACCAAGTGTCAGGCAGCATCACCCTTGGAGATCCGTTCCCGGAATCAGCCAGACCTAGTGCTCTAGCTTCGGTAGTGCTTTGGGGAGACCTTCGGCGTATGACCCCATTTGGGGTCTCCAACTTTCAGTGCCAGATCAAAGGGCAGTGCAACTCTCCATTATGGAGATCACAGATTTCACTCTGCCCCTGAAAGAGAAATCAAAAGCAGAGAGTAATTGCTAGCATTAATCTTTACAAAGATCCGACGGAACCATAATACCACAGTAATTCCCAAACCAGAGTCAACTTCAGCAATCATTTATCTTCAAATTCATATCTAGGTGGGTATTATGCCAAATCTCGTTCCTTTTCTAATTCCTTTAACATCACCTTGTCTAGAACCAAGTTTAGTGATAAATGCAGGGTGTATTCACTAAGTTGTTTATGTGTGGAGATAGTGTGGATATTCATTCTCTAAAGTCTTTTCTTGAGGAAAGATTTCAAACAAAAGACTTAGGGAACTTGAAGCATTTTTTGGGAATTGGAATTGCTCATTCAAAACAAGGCATCTTTCTTTCTCAATGAAATATGTACTTGACCTTCTTACTGACACCAGATGCTAGGAGTAAAACCACTTCAAACTATTATGGATACAAATGACAAGCTTAGATTTGATGATGAAGAAAAATTGACTTAATCCGAATAGGTTTCGTAAGCTTGTAGGGAAGTTGAACTATTTAATTGTGATTAGACCTGATGTAGACACCCCAATCTCGTACCCGAACATAGTCCAATTGTCATAAACTTTCTAAATCTTTTGTACACATTTCGGACTAACCAAAGCTCATTTAAATGGTGTAGGAAGGCCAAAATATGGAGGAACGTCCAGGTGGTCAAAATGAAACATGGGCAAAGTCAAAAAGGAGTTAAAAAGTCAAAAGTCAATAATGGCTGGACTTGACTCTGTGCCAAAAAATTTTGTTTCCATGCCAATCAGCTCCAGGACTTTTTTGGGACTTCACTTTTTAGCATGGATGGCTAATTTTCGACCCTCCTAGGTTTCCAACACATTAAGGAAGGACCAAGGACGTTTTTGGATCAGTTTTGGAAATGAGAACCTTACTTCAAGGCTAGGAAAGGTTAGAAAGATTAATGAACATTCCTTTGGCATGAAGAAAGTCCAAACCCACCTCGGAAGGTTTCCTTCCCCTTGGATCTCCAGCAATTCGCACCTATAAAAGGCTATAAAAGGCCTCTCTCATTCTTATTTTCAGAACTCTTAGAAACCTTTGGATCCTCCATGAAGATCCCTTTGATAGCCAAACACAAAATACTAGCCAAAGGTTGAAGAAACTTGGAAAACACTTGCTAAGTTGGAGTGACATTTGAAGCATTAATTTGCTGCAACTTTCTCCCTTTCAAGGCTCTTGTTTATCCTTAGGAAGCAAGCCTTTTGATCATCCAAATTCCTACACAAAGCCACCATCCATCCAAGTCATTTGCTTGTTGTGTTGAAGGTAGGATTCCAAATATGTAAGCAAAAGTTGAAATCTTGTTGTATTTCTAATTTCTTCTTCAGCTTGTAATCATGTAGACATCCAACAAGGATTTGAATGAAAAACAAGTAGTATCTTCTTGTGGTTCTATACGTAGGAACTTTGTATATAGCTCTTTTGATGTAACTTTTACTTCTTTTTCTTCTTCTCTTTCTTATGGTTTCCAAAACTTCTATGGATTCTTTCAAAAGATAGCTATGCTTGGGGGGATTGTTTGAAAGGATTGAAATGACATCTTGAACCTCACTTAGGATCCCCCCATCTCCCCTATGTAATCCCTTAAAGAATTCAAGTCTCAAAACCCTTTCTTGAGGTTGTGCAAGAGCCTTGAAGTCAATAGTATTGCCTTCTCATTCATGGATGAATGGCTTTGTCGTCTCATGAAGTAGTTTTTTTTTTTTTTGGTAAGTAATAATTAAATATAAAGCATCAAAATAGGTGATGCGGCCATTGTACACTAGTAGTATACCTAGCCAAAAGAATTAGCCACTATCGATAATCTCATGAAGCAATTGAAATGGCTTCCCTTTATCCCATTTTTCATCTTTTTACACCAGTCTAATAGTGAGCTTGAAGATGGTATTTTGAGCCCCAAAAAATCCCAATGTCCAACTAAGTTGTCTTTGTGTCTATGACGTAAGGATTTGTGAAGTTTGGACTACATTTTACGCCATTGCAATCACTGTTTATGTGAGCTTTCATGTCAATTTTAACACCAAAATGGTTGTTTTAATATATTTCATGTCAACTTGAAAGTCAGCTTTTTGCAGTTTTATAAGAGGTCTAAAATCAAAAAAATGGAAGGCTATGTTCATTTTAATTTCTAGGAATGCCATGATTTGGAGTAGTTATGCTTACTTTCATGTGAAAAGCCAGGCTAGGATTCATTTCAATGTCAAACAAGTATGCTACTTTTGCTCTTTGATGATCATGTATTTAGGGATAAATTCCAATTAACCCTATCATTGTTAAATTGAGGCCTAGGATGCTAGATAAGTCCTCCCATCATCTCTCCAATCACATGGCATATGGGATCCCCCTTTGTGATTCAAGTTAATGATATGAAATAACCATGTTCTCGAGTGTTTTTTCACTTCTTGTCATGAACCCAAAACAAAAGCATGAGACCTACCATTAAGTGATCAAGCATATTTAGCGACCCCGAGACCGACAAGGCAAATTAGGTGCCTAACACCTTCTCAATTTGTAACTTAGCCCCCGAACCTTTAGAATCTAGGTTTTCTTCTATTCCTTCATAAACGGAATGTTGACTCTTATCCTATTTTATCGAGAGTCCATTTTGAGAGCCCGAGTATATTCCATGCACTTAATTTAGAAGCGCCATCTTTCACGTGACAATGGCAGTTTGAAATGAGATTCTCACGCGCCCGTCTTTCTAATAAGTACAGTCATCCAGTTTATGTCATCTCTACGATCAACTTACCAAGTCCTTGGTTGGAAATAGGTTGAATTATATTAGTAACAAGCTGGCCATGCATACCCTAGCCTAACCATTTTAGGGTTACAGCTTCCCAATCATGCTTTATTCTTCTCTCCTTCTTTATTGTTTAACACATGCAAAGAGTCCATCATTCTATTTTAGGATATTTCACTTAAAGAGCCCACTCTCGAAAATTTATGATTACAATTTCCATAATCTTTCACATTTACCCTCAACATGTGGGATAAGCATATAAGCATATTTAACTATGTTCAATTATTTTTGTAATTATGACTACTCTATCCCTTAATTTTTTTTGTTACGTAATAATTAAATAAATAGCATCAAAATAGGTGATGCGGCCTTTGTACACTAGGAGTATACCTCACAAAATCTACAAGAGATGAATTAGGACTCGGAACGCCAAAAGTGAAGGGTGCGAATCAAAAAATTCTTCAGATCCGGACAGACATTTCCTCGTTGTCAAAAGCCCTATGGTTTCTTTCCCTCCAAAGAATCCAGCATACTACCAAAAGGGTTGTCTCCCAAATACGGTTTCTCCTATTCTTATACCCAATAGACCAGCCCCTAACATGATCAAGAATCGACCTCAGCATGACCCAAGACATCTTGAATGGCCCAGCACAAAATTTCACAGCTCTTCAGCAACTTGGCAGTGCAGGAGCAGATGATTCACACTCTCCTCGCAAGCCTTACACATATAGCACCAATTGACAAAAACCATGTGACGTTTTCGCAAATTGTCCCCGATAAGAATAGCTTTGTGAGTAGCTTTCCACATGAAGAAAGCCACTCTCTTTGGGGCTTGAGAACTCCATACTGCTCTCCAAGGGAAGGAAGTTCTATCACAGTTGAGAAGCTTGAGGTAATACAATATGACAGAGAAAACAAGACCCTGTGTTCCTTTCCAGACCACCTTATCAAACATGCATTCTTTGGGTGAAACGGAGGGAGAATTATTTATTATTTAGTGGTGGGGGAAGAAGAAATCTAATTGATGTCAATAGAATGAGAGGATAAACAAAGTTGACAAAATTCAAATAGGAAACAAAGAGATCCATTATCGACCTATGTTACCTCGACCTTTCACTTTTTTCCAAAGTTCCCGTGTCCACACAACACTACATTTGGGTGGGTGTGGGTGTGTCAATTTTACACTAAATTAGTGCAAAATCTTACAATTTTGGTGGATCCAAAACCTGTATCCGATCTTCCTTAGCCAAGTCCAGATAACATAGCTATTGACTAAAGCCACTACTTCTAAATTACTATAATATCAATTTTCTTCTAAATAAACCACTGAAGCACGTCCAACCTCTGAAATTACAAGGTTTCAAGGGGCTTTAATTCAGAACACATGAATTTGCAACCACATTCTAGCAAACAGTCTTTTACACCCAGATTAACTTACAAGAAACAATTGGATAGCTTTTCATTCACTAATTTATTGCAACGGACCGAGACAGAGCATAATTATGTGAATCTTGTGATTATAGTAAACAAAATAAGTGATGATAATCCTGTGATTATCAAAGACATAATTACCTCAAAATTCTGTCATTTAAAGGTGGACTTTTGTCCTTTAGGCGAATCTTTTTGACAGCGTATTGCCTCCCATCCAGCTTATTCTTGCACAGCACAACATGACCAAATCCACCATGACCTGCCAGCAGATAATGGAAAACATTTAAATGAGGCTGTTCAAGTATATGATCACAAATGAAACATCCAGCGGCTTCTACCACAAGACAAAATTATCTCACGACATACTCGGGAAAATAAGCCTTCTTAAATGTCATAGTAATAGGAGATATATATGGCATAAATGTACATACGCTATTCTCCCTATAGTTCCCAAGTTTCCTCCATATTTTATGGAGTACAGTGTATAGTCCTAATTTATTTGGATTTTAAAATGTAGAAAAAAAAAGATAAAACTCTATAATCTAGCTCCATATTGACAAGTATTAACCCAGGGGAGAAGTTATTGACCTTTTGACTTGTTCTCTCAAATCTGTGAAAGTGTATCAGAATTTTTTGAGGTCCAGGGTTTAAGGCTATGCCGCCCAACAATCAAGGGCCAGTGGCTGTATCAACATTACCATGCAAGCCCCTGGAGATTTATATCTTATTCTCAGATTTCTTCTTCCACCGGGTCTCTTGTAAGGTACATGTCATATTGGTTTTCGGGAGCATTCCTGGGTTGCTGTTGTTAAGTAACCAACTCATCTAAAATCTTAAGTTGTTAGATAGGGGCTCAACAATATATATCAAGTTTAACACTCCCCCTCGCGTGTGACCCGTCGACACATGAAGAGATACACAAACATGCCTCACCAAGGGCATCACAAAGCAAACAGAGTGACAACGTGCACTCACAATTTTCCGGGCAACAAATGCAAACGGGATGACTCAAACCCATGACCTTGCCAAACCAGAGCCCTGATACCATGTTAAGTAACCAACTCATCTAAAAGCTTAAGCTGTTAGATAGGGGCTCAACAATATATATCAAGTTTAACATCTGTCAAACCTCTTTTAGTTTACCCACATCTTGGCTCCATGTGCAGTCAGTCATTTATTCTTTGTCAGGCTGATGCGTAATGTTAGATATTAAGGGTAGTTTAGTAATTTAGATGGTAGGGTATTTTGTATATATATATGTGTCGTTATTGTTAATATGAAGTATGCGCATGATTTGGTCGCCACGACTGCCGACTCTCTCTCTTCTCCTTCTCCTTCTTCTTTATTTTCTGGTTACATGGTATAAGAGCGGGTGTAGGGAGATTCCGAGACCAGGGAATAGCTAGTCGAACTTGTATGTGTAAGTCGCCTGCCGAAGTGGACTCGAATTTGGTGCCTTAGGTTTCGGATTTCGAACCACTAGCTCTCGGATTTGGTGAGTCGGGGTGAATGCGTGTAATCGAATGCCTGTGCCCTAGGTCGTCTGTCGTCTCGTTTGATGTTTGTTGCTCGCTTGACTAGCGATTTTACATTCTGCGGCGAAGCAATAGCGACCTGGGTTTGCATCGGGGCCTTCGTGAGTTGAGGTTTTGGATTTGTGTCTGATTTCAAATTTGTGCCCTAGGTTTCAGTGTGGGGTACTCGAACTTGTGTCTGATTTGATACTTGTAGGCTGGTTTAATTTATTTTGTCATTTTGTGTGCAATTCAATGGCTGAGGATGCTTCTTCGTCGGGACCAATTATGACGATTGTTTCTAACCAAAATAGATTGATTGACATTATCTTGGAGGCAGACGGGTCTAATTTTGCGGAATGATGATATTTAGTTCAGGTGAATATGGGTGGTTTACGGAAAGAAGGACATCTTGTTGAAGATTGTCCTACTGATATAAAGGTGGCTAAGGTGTGGTTGGATGATGACAAGGTGTTGTTTCCAAAGATTGTGAATTGTATTAGTAGGAAAATTATACTGTCTATGCAACACTGCAAAACAGTTAAGGAGCTGTGGACACTTTTGCATAAATGGTTCTCTGGAGCGAGCAATTTGAATAAGTTGTACAATCTGTCACAAGAAGTTCATCGTCCTAGTCAGAAAGGGCGGAGTATTATGGATTATTATTATGATTTCATGCGTATGAGCGAGGATTTCACTGCCGCTATGCCTATTTCTGATGATATTGAGGAGATGAAAGCTCAACGTGAGAAGCTGTTGATGTTTAGCTGGCTATCAGGATTGGAGAAAGAGTATGATGTGGTTCGGTCTCAGTTATTGTCAAATAAAGATTTGGGTACCTTGTCTGATGCCTTTGATAGACTTTTGACTGCAACGAGGAATGGTGAGTCATCACATATGGAGGTATCTGAAAAATCAGCATTGGTTTCACAAGGGAATGGCTATCGTGGAGGTAGAGATGGAGGCCGTGGTGGTTTTCGAGGTGGAACTCGTGGTGGTAGAGGGTCCGGAGGTCGTGGAGGACCTAGAGTGTGTTACAATTGTGGAGACCAAGGTCATTTCAAAAACCAGTGTCCTAAGCCTCTCACTCAGCAACAGATGGAGTATCAGCAAAAACAACAGTCCAGATTCGCTCATACCGTTTCGCAGAAATCCGAGCAAATTTGTCAACCGGAGACTCATAATGTTGTTATGAATGACGAGGAGTTTGCCAGATTTTCACAGTACCAGATGTCTCAGCAGTCTCAGCAGCCTTCCTCCTCTTCCAAAGCAACTTTAGCCAAGTCAGGTAAACCCATAACATGTCTTTTGTCTTCGGCTAGGCACTGGGTAATTGACTCAGGGGCTACTGACCATATGACTGGCGATTCAAGTATGTTATCTACTTATGAGTCGTCGAATAAGTTTACGATTACTTCTTGATGGATCTTCTTCCAAAGTCTTGGGTAGTGGTAGCACTACTGTTGCTTCTTTATCATTAACATATGTGTTATACTTGCCCAAGTTTCCTTATAATCTGATATCCGTCAGTAAACTCACAAAGTCCTTAAATTGTTGTGTTCCTTTCTTTCATGGTTATTGTCTTTTTCAGGATCTGAGCACTTGGAAGATTATTGGTAAAGGAAGTGAAACCGATGGATTGTACTCGCTTTCGATGAAGTTGTTCTTTGCTCACTCTTCTACTGTTGCATCGGTTACGTGTCAAAGTACTTTGTCTCCTCTCCAGCTACACTGTCGTTATGGTCATCCGTCATTGCCTGTCCTCAAGAAATTGTGTCCAGAAGTAGGGTCTATTTCTAGTTTACCTTGTGAGTCGCGTGAGTTTGCTAAACACCATCGTGTGTCGTATCCTCCTAGAGTTAATAAACGGGTTGCGTCCCTATTTGAGTTAGTTCATACTGATGTTTGGGGTCCTTGTAATGTGCCTTCCAAATCAGGGTACCGATATTTTGTTACTTTTGTCGATGATTATTCCAGAAGTACTTGGCTTTATTTAATGAAATCTAGAGATGAGTTGTTTCAGTTATTTTGTTCTTTTTGTGCTGAGATTAAAACTCATTTCAATTGTTTGGTTCAAAATCTTCGTAGTGATAATGCTAAAGGAATATTTTTCTGGTATTTTCTCATCTTATATGTCTCAGAATGGAATCATTCATCAATCTTCATGTATTGTCACCCCACAAGAATGGTGTTCTTTGAACGCAAGAATCGCCATCGTTGGAAGTTGCTAGGGCATTGATGTTTGAGATGAATGTTCCCAAGTCTTTGGGTTGATGTCTTTGTTCACACCGCCGCTTTCTCATTAATCGTCTTCCATCGTTCTTAAAGGTGACATACCATATTCGTTCTTCGTCCGATCGTTGTTTCCAGTTTCTCCTAAAGTGTTTGGTTGCACTTGTTTTGTCCAAGATGTTCGGCCACAGGTTGGTAAGTTAGACCAAAGAGCTCTTAAGTGTGTCTTTCTTGGATACTCTAGAACTCAGAAAGGGTATCGTTGTTATTCTCCGGATTTGGGTCGGTACTTAGTGTCTGCTGATGTCACTTTCTTTGAGTCTAGCCCGTATTTTGGTCGATCATCTCCTTCAGCGTCTGAGTTTGTCTCTCCCGATGATTTTCTCACCTATACTTTGGTTCGTCCCCAAAATCCTGAGGTTGGTGTTGGTGTAGAAGTTGGTTCTCGTCCTCCTATAACTCAAGTGTATACTCGGCGCACTCCTGTTTCAACCCAAGAACCAGTCGTTGCAGATGCTCCAACAGATTCACTTCCGATACCGGTTCCCACGTCATCAGATCCGTCTCTTGATCTCCCTATAGCACTCCGCAAAGGTACACGTACTTGTGTTCATCCTATCACCTCTTGTGTCTCATATGCTCACCTGTCAGATTCCTCTCGTTCATTTGTTGTTTCCCTTGATTCTATTGTCACCCCTAAAAATGTATCTGAAGCTTTATCTCATAGTGGTTGGAAGTCCGCTATGGAAGAGGAAATGCAGGCTCTTGAGGCTAATGAGACCTGGGACTTGGTAACACTTCCTGATGGTAAGCAGGCTATTGGATGTAAATGGGTGTACGTGGTTAAAATGAATCCTGATGGCACTATTGCTCGGTTAAAAGCTCGATTGGTTGCAAAGGGGTATGCACATGTGTATGGTGTTGATTATACTGATACTTTTTCTCCTGTTGCTAAGCTCACTGCTCGCCTTCTCGATATCGTTAGTCGCTTCTAATAACCGGGCCTCAGATCGTTGGATGTCAAGAATGCATTCCTTCATGGTGATTTGCGGGGAAGAGGTTTACATGGAGCAACCTCAGGGGTTTGTTGCTCGAGGGAGTATGTGAATAAAGTATGTCGGTTACGAAAGTCGTTGTATGGGTTGAAACAGCCTCCGCTGGCTTGGTTTGGCAGATTTGTCGTGCTAGAGTTTGGATTACGAGGAGTACGTGTGATAACACCTGTGTTCTTTCGGCACTAGCGGTCGTATTGTTTTGGTTGTTTATGTAGATGATATTGTGATCACGGTAGTGATACACATGGTATCAAGCACTCAAATCGTGTCTTCAAACAAAATTTCAAACAAAGGACTTGGGTACTCAAGTACTTTCTTGGGATCGAAGTGATACGGTCCAAGAAAGGAATCTTCTTGTGTCAAAGAAAATATGTCCTTGATTTACTTAAGGAAGTTGGAATGCTTGAGTGAAACCGTGTGACAATCCAATGGATCCTAATGTCAAACTTGTATGGAGAAGGGGAGATGTTCGAGGATCCGTAACGATACCGACATTGGTTGGTAAGTTGAATTATCTTGTAGTAACTCGTCCGATATTGCTTTTCCGGTGAGTGTAGTGAGTCGGTTCATGGCAGCCCCTACTACTACACTTTCGGAATGCATTGATTCGAATTGTGAAATATTTGAAAGGAGCACCGTGTAGAGGTATATTGTATGCAAATCATGGGCATATGCGGGTAGAAGCATTCTCTCGATGCTTATTAGGCAGATCACCGATGATAGTAAGTCAACTACCGGATATTGTGTGTTTGTGGGCGGCAATCTTGTATCATGGAAAAGTAAGAAACAAAGTGTGGTGGCGAGATCAAGTGCGAGTCCGAGTATCGTGCCTATGGCTCAGACAACTTGTGAACTTATGTGGATACAACAATTGATTGAAGAGATTGGGTTTAAGGTTCCTCTGCCTATGAGATTGTGGTGTGATAATCAGGCAGCCATGCATATTTCTACAAATCCAGTTTTCCATGAAAGGACTAAGCATATAGAGGTCGATTGTCATTTCATTCGAGAAAAGATCCAACAGAATCTTGTCTCCACCTCATACGTGCGTACGGGAACAACCGGCTGATATGCTGACTAAAGGCTTGACAAAGTTAAGGGTGGATTATATTTGTAACAAGCTGGGCATGATAAATATATATGCTCCAGCTTGAAGGGGAGTGTTAGATATTAAGGGTAGTTTAGTAATTTAGATGGTAGGGTATTTTGTATATATATATGTGTCGTTATTGTTAATATGAAGTATGCGCAAAGATTTGGCTGCCACGACTCTGCCGACTTCTCTCGTCTTCTCCTTCTTCTTTATTTTCTGGTTACACATAATTTTATCCCTCTTTTGATAGTTGGCAGAATCAACTAAAAGGATTGCTTAATAGAAATGAAAAGAACAAGATAAATGGCAGAATGGGTGCATATGGAGGGTTCACCGGCTAGGCTTCACTCACCTAACGTAAAGATCCCTTTGTGAATTACTTCCTAATCTTTAAGAAAATAAAACACGAGTTTTTGAACAAATCACTTTGCCCGTTTTCTATTACTTTTCTCAAAAACTCAAATCTGAAAATTACATGAAAGTAATCCCTATTTATACTAACAAATAAACCTTAATTCTATAAGGAAAGTAAAAACGAAATCCTAAGTCCTAAAGGAATTACAATTGCAATTATAAAAGAAAACTAACTAATTGAATCCTAGTCCTTAAGGGACTTTTTTTTATATATGTAAGAGTATTATATAACAGGCACCAAAAAGGTAGCGCGGCCTTGTAAACAGGGGGTATACAAGACAAAAGTATTAGATCACAAAAGACCTTTCTATTGTATATACAAAAGGATCCCCTGTTCTAGTTCTAGTACTGGGATCAGCTTCTAAGCACCAGAAACTAAAAGTCTGAAGAAAGGCTTCCTTGATCCCTTCTATATCAGTCTCAACATTCTCAAAGATTCTGTTCCGTTCCTTCCAAATGATCCACCAAACGCTGAAGGAGCAAGAATCCAGAAAGAGTTTAATTTTCTTCTCTTGTACAGAGACCACCCACGCAGAACCTCAATAACAGTCCGAGGCATGACCAGGAAATCCCGGCCAAATTGAAGAACAGACTCCACACTTCCTGCGTTGTGGGGCAATGCAGGAGCAGGTGATTCACATTCTCCTCCTTTTTACACAAAAAACACCAATGGACGTAAACCTTACCACGAGCTCTCAAATTTTCCCCCGTCAAAATGGCTTCCCGGGCTGCCTCCCACACAGAAAAGCTCACCCTACTGGGCACCTTAACTCTCCATATATCTTTCCAAGGGAACGAAACTCTGTCACTAATATTCAGCTTGGAATAGAAAGACTTGACTGAGAATTTTCAATCATTACCCCCCTCCCAGGCAACTCTATCATCGCCCAAAACTTGTCTCTTCACTTCGTGAAGCAAAGCCAGCATTTGGAATCACTCAAATCCTTCGCCCCTTTCTTCTTTGGGATTAAAGTAATGAAGGATGCATTAAAGCTTTTCTCAAAGCACAAGTTCTCATGAAAATAGTGAAACACCCTCATCACATCCACCTTAATAATCTCCCAGCAATGCTGGAAGAAGGCCATAGAAAAACCATCAGGTCCCGGCGCTTTGTCACCCCTTAAACCCACGAAGGGCTGCCACAACCTCCTCTTCGGAAAAAGAAAGCTCCAGAAAATTGCTGTCATCTACTCCAAGACAAGGAATCGAGGTACTGTTAAACGTAGGCCGCCACTCCCCCGTTTCAGAAAATAACCGATGATAGAACCCCACAATACCGTCCTTAATATCCTTACTAACAGTTGTAGTCAACTGAACTCCATCGATCCATAATTCCCTGATCTGGTTTGCAGACTTGTGGGCACTAGGCATTCTATGAAAGAATCTAGTATTTCTATCCCCTTCTTTGAGCCATTGAATTCTGGATTTTTGCTTCCAGCTGATCTCTTAGCAAAGCAGCAGCTGATCTAGATCCTTTTGCAAATTCAGACGAGGCAGCTCTTCTTCCTTGCTCAAAGCTCGAACCCCTACTAACCCATACAAGACATTGATCCTCTCCATCGTAGAGTTAACCCTTATGTCAAGCTTACCAAAAACTTCTTTATTCCACACTTTCAAATCCTCTTTAAGCAATTTAAGTTTACTAGCCAATATAAAGCTAGGGTCTCCTACAACTGAATACGAAGACCATTTTTCTTTAACCCAATCCGCAAACCCCGGGGCCTTCAGCCACATATTCTCAAATTTAAACAGAGCTTTCCCTTATAAAAATCCCCCACACTCAAGAAGTAAAAGAACATGATCGGAAATCACTCTAGGCAAACAAGACTGAACTGCTCCCGAAAAGTGCTCCTCCCAATCCCCAGAAACAAAGAACCTGACTATATGAGAAAATTGAGAGCTATTCCCATCTCTAAACCAAGTAAAATCTCCTCCTGTCAAAGATAAATCCACCAATTCCTAAAATCATTAAACTCCGACATAAATCGAGCATAGACTCGGGACCCAAACCGTTCATGCAGGAAACGAACCACATTGAAATCACCACCTATACACCAAGGAGCATCCCACTTACACTTAACTATCATTAAACTCCGACATAAATCGAGCATAGACTCGGGACCCAAACCGTTCATGCAGGAAACGAACCACATTGAAATCACCACCTATACACCAAGGAGCATCCCACTTACGCTTAACTGATTTGAGTTCCTCCCACAACACTCTCCTATCCACCAATGCACACAGACCATAAACACCCGAGACAACCCACACTCTCTCATTTTCATCCATCTTCAGTAAACACCAACTTCCCCCCACCGATTATGACATAGATGACTTCTTGTCAGCTATTAGTATATATACTGCTAATATTCTTCTAATTCTTCGTTAATCAAAGAAAACAAATTTTATATTATACTCCCTCTCTCCCGGTCAAAGAGTCCACTATACTATTTTGGATGTTTCACCAAAAAGAGTCCATTTTTAAAAATCATGTCAGCAATCTCCATAACATTTCAACTTTACCCTCTACATATGATATTAACATATTGATTATGCTCAAGCATTATTGTAATTATGATCAACCCTAATGCTAGTTATATACCCCTTAATTATTCAATTTTTCAAACGTGGACTCTTTGGATGGAACAGATATTATATATGTTAAGTTACCACCTCATCTAAAAGCTTAAGCTGTTTGATAAGGGGCCAATAATTTATATCAAACTCAACACTCCCCATCGCGTGTGACCGACAGACAAACAGGTATGACCTCATGCACTTACAAAGCAAACTGAGTGACAACATGCACTCACAATACTTTTGGGTAACAAATGCAAGCGGAATGAATCAAACCCGAGACCTTACCAAACCAGAGTTGTGATACCATGCTAAGTAACCAACTCATCTAAAAGTTTAAGATGTATATAGGGGCCCAACAATGTATATCAAACTAAACAATTAAAAAAAATATATATATATATATATACACATACAAGTAAAACAATACAATTTAGACAATTAAACCCTCACCAACGGATTGAAGCTCTTCAAAGTCATTTAGATACCGAGAACTAATGGTAGGCGAAGTTTCATGCCCTCCGGAATCAGAAGCAATTTTCCAAAATTTAGATATCTTCGAAGACACCTATTTAATGCAATCGGGAAAGAATGAAACCCCTTTATTACTGGATAGAGTGAATAAACTAGTGAATGATAGTACTAGAAACTAAATAAGAGTCACCAACCATTTGCTGTCCAAAAACATGTTTAAAAGTTCTGTCGAATAGTGATGATGGCTTGCTGACTAACTCCCGCACCCTATCTGAAACAATCTGAAAGACACCATTTACCATGAACCATGAACCATGAATATCAAACTTGAGCCAGGATTCAATCACTGAGCTAGAACGTGAAGTAGTTAAATTTTGGATGGGAAAGGCGAAAATTTGGATCCTTCAGAAGGGAAATGCATGCATACCCCAAGGTCAAACAGTTCTGATGTTATGTCTGGCAAGGCATCAGCTAGTGATCCTTTAGGAGCGCAAGCAAGGCGAAGTAAATGAGCCTGCAAGAATGAATTTCAGGGAAATGGTTCATTTCACTTCTAAACAACAGAGGAAATGAGAGAAATATTAGAAAATTACAAGAATTAAATCTCTCTCCGCAGTGTGCGATAACTGATGATGGGCCAAAGAAGCAGACGACATCGATTCTGAAGGATTACTATCTAAATCACAATCATACGTTTCTTCTAGATCCGCATCCAGAAAAAGATCCTGTATAATCATACAATGGTTCAAAAAAGGAAAGAGAAAAACATTCTTGGTATGCCTAAAGAATTACTGGTGATCAAACTGTGAAACAAAATTGAAAAAAAAAAACCCAGATGAAGTTCCTTAGCCCTCGAAATGTTGAGAATTTCGTAGCATTATTATCGAGCACACACCATTAGCACTGCACTAACTCGATGTTATTTCCGTAGACCCTGCCTACAGCCATTAGCATCAATTAATCTTGGGACTTCATAATTCTCTATCTTCCTAAACTTTTACATGGAAAAGGAACAGAAAGCTATTTAGACTTGGTGTCTTCTTGAGTATATCTCATATATAAATAATAAATTTTTCTTGTACATCCAATACATTTATTAGTTCAACAGTAAACTCTCCTTTTATGTGTTCTCAAAATACAATCACGCTGTTCATCGTGCATGTGTATACTTCAGTAGGGTTATTAATATATGCCAACTACAATACTACATGCTGAGTTTTGAGTACATAATGACGCTAACGATCTTGCCATTCTGAGAAAGCTACAGCACAGTATGAGAAAATAAGGATTTTGCACAAGTTTTACTATAAACCAGGTTTCATCATGCACAAGGTGGAACCCAATTATCTCAGAGTGTGATCACTTCTGAAGTGAGATTTAGTTTTCTTTGATTACAGCAGATGCATATCCCAGTTGTCTATAATATTGAACGTTTGATGGAAATGTAATTTGATTCGACCTGTGCTTGTTTCACACAACACATGTAAAGGGTATTTGACAGGCCTATATCAAGTGAATCAATAATTATGCAGCATCTGAAATGGCAAATTTTACATGTCTAAGTGCTTGTTTAGTGGAGCGTTTTGACCAAAACGCTGGTAAAAAACACAGCGTTTTCTCTTTAAAAGTGTTTCAATGCAGCGTTTTAAAAATGTGTTCCATTTACAACTATTTTGTTTATAAAAATAGTGTTTTGAAATAGTTTTCCAAACATGTTTACAAGAAAAAAATTATGTTTTGAAAATGCTGCGTTTTAAAAACGCTCTGTTTAGAAAAAGCTGTGTTTTCAAAACGTTGCACCAGATGAAGCCTTAAAGTGAATATTAACAGCCTAGATCTAGATGTATACATCTATTTCAAATAAAATTATGCATGGACAAAAGAGACCTTTTCTGGCAGCAGTCGCCGAGCTCAATCACTTGCACCTTCCTTTTTTATGATAAGTAAAGATGTATAAAAGTTGTGTCACAAGCATGATAAATGTCGGTAGAAACATAATAGTCAGATACGAACAGTTTACTTATCTATGTTAACCATGAGCATTCAAAATTTCAAGCTAGAGCAAAGAATGCGCAACAGAATTCTTACCTCACCAATGCTACCATCTCCAAATGAATCCCCATATAATGATCCACTTGAATCAGTACCTTTACTCTCTTCTTCGCCCACTTCTTCTAGAGTATCTAATTTTACGGTGGGATTAAGTAGATTATCCTGCTTAGTATCCTGAATCACCCCCGGCTTCCCATTGAGGTCAACTTTGTCATCCAGTATCTTGTATACAGTCTTGGAACCGTCTAAGATATGCGACTGAAAAGATGAGTTTCCTCCATCACTTTCTTCAATTGCAAGGCTCCAATGCCATGACTCTCCAGAGCCGCTGAAAAGATCTACAAATCCATATACAAAAGGTCCCTTGCATATCTTACCACTTGAAATTGCTGCATCCTTTTGAAAGATTTGGCTGCTCCTATCTGTTGCAAGGCATGGAGCCTTTCAGGAAGAAATGGCACATCAATAAAAGGTAAAGTTAATCTATTTCACAAGAAGAACAGTAAAGATAACCAACCATAAGCAACCAAAAGTAAGCAATAAAACTGCAACCAAAAGTAATCAATAAAACTGCAACCAAAAGTAAGCAATATAAACGTAAGCAAATGGAAGCCCACTAAAACCCAGCCCCCCTAATTTAAAACGGAATATGACAGGATCCCACTCGCTATATAAAGAAGCCTGTTTGATTTAGAATTTATGGTTTATATGGGGTGAGAGTAATGCTAAAAAAATTCAAGACCATACACCCAATTCCGCAATGCTGAGGGAAAAAAATTCAGGGTGTGTTTGATAACATTAAGAGCTGAATGTGAACATTCTGAATCCATTAAAAGGTAGTGTCAAAAGATAAGTTAGTTCGGTAACTAAAGGTCAGTGACATCTGACTAAATGTAAATTTCCTGTAACGTCCCTCTGAATTGGTAAACCGATAAGTGTCTATGCATTATTAGTAATTTATGAGTGATATAATTTTCAATTTTTTTATGCTCCAAAATAACTGTTGGCATATATTAAACAAGTATTCTGGTGTTCATTAGATGAATTTTAATTTATTTTGTAATTCTAATATTAGTCTAAAACTGTAGGAATATAATTCAACTGTGACCAAATTTCTTATAACTTTTCTTTCATGGGGTACCAATAAGAACTGAAATAATACTTTAGCTCTCCCTCTGTCCAAAACTAAGTGTCCCCTATTCACTTTATACGAGCTTTAAGAAATTGGTTGACTCTATATGATTTTTCCACTAATACCCTCAATGTATCCTCTAGGCTCTAGTGGTGTCAAATCAGTGACACTCATTTCTTTTGTCATCCAACAATTAATAAGAAGAGTATTATAGACAATTGATTTTAAGAATCTTTCTGAAAAAGGAAACAAGACACGTATTTTGGGACATTCCGAACCAGAAAAAGAGACTTATTTTGAAATAAAGAGAGTACCCTAGTAACCAAATTTCCTATATATATATATATATATATATAGATAACATAAAAGAAAAAATCTCACAAACTAGTATGACAGGAAGCTCAACGTTCTTTTGCTCTGTTTCCCCAACACTAAACCCACGAATTGAGAATCAGCAAAAGCACTGATTGCAAAGTTTCACCGAGTCTTGTGTCATCACCGATTCCAGTAATATCTACCTGCTTCCATGGCTCTCAATCACCACCCACTCACCCAAAATATGGTCAAAGGGGCAGATACAGATAGAGGGGGGGCGAGATTGTTTGTTTTGATTTGACTACAGATCACACCGGCTTTTGCATCCGATGGTTATATTTTTCGTTGTCATACACTCTCCATCTTCTTTCTTTTATATGGTGATCTTTGGCAGAAACACCAAGAGGGACGTGATTGATTCAAGCAGCCTGACATGAAAGGGAGGAGAGAGAAAGTAGGTAATGGTACAAAAAGGGTAGGGTTGGAATTATCAAAATATGTTTGGGACAAACTTGTCCAAGATATTGTTAAGAGGTTCCTCAGACCGAACAAGCATTATTCTCAAAGCTGATTCATTAAGATGTATTAGGAAGCAATCAGACATCCAAATCAAATATGCTGAATTAGGAAGTGCTGAGAAAATAAGAAAAGTAATCCCATTCAGTGCTCATTAGACGCAAACAAACAGTCCTTTTTTATATAAGTAAAGAGAAATATATATAACAAACACAGCCTCATTCTTAGCCTCTCTTTAGGCTTTGTTGATGAGGGCTTCAAGGTATTGCCTGTTTGTGAGATATTGGTGGGCAGAGCTCCATTAGTTTCTTTCTCAATTCCCATCCATTTTCTTTTTGCTTTCTTTATCTGTTACTTTTTTCTTTCCATTTTCTTTGTCTGTTCCACGGACTGCTTGTTCTCTGTCCTTTTGTGTTTCTTTGTACATTTTTCTCTTGCTCTAACACAATCTTCTTTTATCAAATGAAAGAAAGAAAGAAAAATAGCACAGACTAGCATTTATATTATACCAAAAAAAGAAGAATATTACAGGTATGCAGATCGTGTACTCATCAGATAGTTAACACTTACAGGTTCCTGTGGCTTTCCTAGTGGCACAACTTCTGACAAGAACTCTTGAGCAGTCTCTACCAGATTATAGATCATTACACGTCCTTCTCGAGCATTCAAATTAGCCTATAATGGTAGTCAATCTCAGTAAGAAAATGCAGGTTATATATATATATATATATATATATATATATATATATATGTAGAAGCTTTTAATACATTGAAAAACATATTTGATAAATTTCAAAAACTGGAAAAATAAGAGACAATTACTTGGCATGCAGTTTTATTAGATACAACATCCAAAACAAACAAGACAACATGTAATTTACATCATCTTTTTGCTAAGCTAGAAACATAAATTAAGCAAATGAAAGGATGGTAGAGTGCACTAGAGGAAAACTCATGTGAGGACACTCACAACTAAAGACCCCATAAAATACTTCTGACTATGCCACTTGCAAAAGGCCTTCCATATATATTGCAAGAGAAATAATTCAAAATTAGAAATACTCATGGAACCGTATCCATCAGAGCATGGCTGGTGTATTCAAAATTTTCTCAAGAGGTTAGGCCCGAATTCAAATAGCATAACAAGGTAAAGAAAATTAGGTAGCACATTATTGGCAGAATTGTACTGTAATTCTCTGGCTTCGCTCCCTAAGCTCTCATAGTAACCCTCAAGATTCAAATTACAAATTTTTATCAGAAAGTGAAATTACAAAAGTATAGAAGAACAAAAGAAAAGAAATCCACTATCTTATATATATATATATATATATATATAATACTCCCTCCGTCCCAAAATTATCTTCCTCCTTTCGTTTTTCGTTCGTCCCAAACAAAGGTCTTGTTTGAAAGTTTCCTTTTTAGGACAACATTTTACCATTTTACCCTTACTTTTTCTTCCTACTAAAATTATGAGCCACATACACATGGGCTCTAAAGTAATTCACACACTATACCAATATTAATAATCAAATCAATGGTTTTTCTTAATTTGTGTGCCGGGTCAAACACGACAATAATTTTAGGAAGGAGGGAGTATTATATATATATATATATATATATATATATATATATATATTGATGATAGGGATATGGTAAGTTACTAACTCATCCAAAAGCTTAAGCTATTAGATAGGGGCTCAACAATGTATATCAAGCTTAACAATCCCCCTCATATGACCCGTCCACACGTGGAGAGATACACAAACATGCCTCACCAAGGGCATCACAAACCAAAGAGAGTGACAACAAGCACTCACAATATTCCGGGTAACAAATGCAAGCATCCGACTCGAACCAACGACCTTACCAAACCAAAGCTTTGATACCATGTTAAGTTACTAACTCATCCAAAAGATTAAGCTGTTAGATAGGGGCTCAACAATGTATATCAAACTTAACATGATACAAATGTATAGTACATTTTATTCATACAATTATACAAATCTAGGTGGCAAGCATATAATTGGTCAAATATCACATGATTTAGCATGTGATGTCACCCTCTAACCCATCACACGCTTAACACATAGATTTGTATGAGAAATTTGTAAAAAGTATTTGCATCCCTATCATTTGCCATTATATATATATATATATATAGGGTTAATGACACTATTGGTTCCTCGACTATGGGTCGTTCTCAGTAATAGTCCCTTAAGAGTTGGTTATTTCGGAGCTACTGAATTTGGAGAGGCTTGTTGCCAGTGCTACCTCAGGTTCTTTGGAAGGTCCTGTGACTTGCGATAAAGCTATTCAGACAGAGCATGTTATGGGCGTTGGCTTTTCGGATCCTAATCAAGGAAAGGGTTACTACTCTCCAAGTGGTGCCATTAGTGAGAGTTCAGGTGATGAATTGGAAGAGCCTTTGGTTTGCACCCCACTGCGGAGATCCACCCTCCCTGCGGTGATCCACCCTCGGGTGTCGCGAATCTCTTAAGGATGCTACACGGGTAGAGGATTTATTTATCGCTTGGGTTAAATCCGTAACTGAAGATTTTCGAGATTTTTAGAGTAGATGGGTGTTACGAAGACAAAATGGGGTTACGAAGACAAAATTTTGGATCTGCTACGGGATATGGATCAAGATCGTAAGTTCCCCAAGGATAACAAGATCAAAAAGCCAAAGCGAAGGGGTTAAGGGAATTGAAGCAACCGCGATGTAGTCTAAATTTTGAACGTATTGATAACAGCTGGGCCGGATAGGGTGGAAAATAGACCGTAATTATGAATACTTGAATTATTGCTTGGAACGTGTGGGGACTTAATGACGAGAGAAGAGACTTCTCATTACTTCTCATTTTCAAGATGGAAGCCGCAGTAGTGTGTCTTGTTGAAACAAAAATTGAGGCTATGGATTGGGAATTGGTTAATAGTGTCCGGGATAATAGATGGGTCGATTGGGTTTGTTTAAAGGCCTCTGCACTGGTGGCATTCTTGTTATGTGGGATCGGAGTTTTGTCTCGAAGGTAGAAGCGACTATCGGTGTTCACTGCTTGTGTTCAAGTTCGAGGAGACCAACAAAATTGGTTGTTTTCTGAGTTTACGGTCCTCTTCAAGAAGGGAGAGAAGGAACTTATGGGAGGAATTAGTAGTAGCTAGCTGGGAGGAGGTGGAATATTCCGTGGTGCATAGGGGTGATTTTAATGTTGTCCGCTTCCTCACGAGCGATCGGGAGCCGCTTTCACGCCTGCGATGATCGAGTTTAATGATTTCCTCAATAGAGTAGGATTAGTAGACCCGCCTCCGGAGGGGGAGAATTCACATGGTTCGAAATGGAGGTAGACATCATTTCTCTAGGATCGACTGTGTTCCTCGTGTATCCGCAGATTGGGGAGATAGTTTTTGCGTATCTAGACAATCATGCCTTCCCTGAATAGTGTCGACCATGTTCCATTACTTCTTGAAAGTTGTGAAGTGATTAGCGTGAGAAGTCCGCTCGTGTTTGAGAATATGTGGCTTAAAGAGCGTGGTTTTATGGAGCGGGTTAAAGCGAGATGGAAGTCGATTTTGTCGAGGGGATCCGTGTTTCATAGTGGCCAAGAAGCTGCAAGCGCTGAAGCAGACTTAAAATATGGAATGTAGAAGTTTTCGAAGGGTAGACCTTAAAATCAAAGAGTGGAAGAGAAGATAAGGAGTATAGATGAAAGTACCGGGAGATAAAGAGTTATGAGGTCAAGGTAAGTCGTAGAGAGGAAATCATTGTAGAGCTGGAACGTCTTCTTAAAAGTGAGGAGATTAGTTGGAGGCAAAAATCCCGTATTCAGTGGCTAAGGGAGGGAGATAGAAATACTAAATTTTTTCAACGTATGGCGAGTGCTCATTATGCAGCAAACCAGATCCATAAGGTCACCATAGATGGTATAACTTTGCAAGATCCTCAGAGGTAAAGAAAGGCATTGTGGAGTTCTATCGAATCTGACAAGGACGTAGTGAATGGAGAGCTGATTTGGGCGGTGTCGCCTTCAAATCTCTAAGCTCCGCAGATGCGATGGTTTGGAACAAGCTTTTCGGAGGAGGAAGTAGTGGCAGCTTTGCGTAGCTTGAGTGGAGATAAAGCCCAGGCCGATGGTTTCTCCTTGGCCTTTTTTCAGCATTGCTTTGGGAAGTAGTGAAAGACGACATTCTCAAGGTTTTTAATCATTTCCACGATAACTTTCGGTTTGAGAAGAGTCGAACTCTACCTTTATTGTGTTGATTCCTAAGAAAAAAGGAGTCGGTGGACGCCAAGGACTTCAGGCCTATCGCCTAGTTGGCGGGGTGTACAAGCTCATCTCCAAGGTGATGTCTCGAGAGGTAGAGGAAGGTGTTGGGCAAGATCATCTCCGATTCCCACCATGCTTTTGTCATGGAAAGGCAAATTCTTGATGCATCTTTGATTGCCAATGAAATTGTGGATGCTAGATTAAAAAGTGGCGTTCCGGGGATTCTTTGCAAGCTAGATATAGAAAAGGCATATTGATCATGTAAATTGGGGTTTTTTGTTACACCTTATGGAAAGGATGGGTTTCGGTCTCAAGTGGAGAAGATGGATCCGGTTTGCATATCTTCGGCTAGGTTCTCGGTGTTGGTCAATGGAGATTCCGCAGTTTTTTCCCGAGCTCGAGGGGTTTGAGACAAGGAGATCCCTCTCCTTTTTTGTTCATCATAGTCATGGAGACCCTTAGCAAACTTACGGAGAAAGCTACTTTGGGTGGCTACATCGGTGGGTTCAAAGTGGGTGGGGAAAACTCTACGGACTTTGGTGTCTCATCTCCTCTTCTTGACGACACTCTAGTTTTTTTGCGGTGCGGAGCAGTCCCAAGGCTATCTTAGGATGGTCTTTGCTTTTCTTTCGAGGCGGCTTCTGGGTTGCGCATCAATATTTCTAAAAGTGATATCATTCCAGTGGGCGATGTTTAGGATGTTAACGCTTTGGCTTCTTTTTTCGGATGCAAGATTGCCTATCTTCCGTCCGTGTACCTTGGTTTGCCTATCGGAGCCACGTATAAGAACAAGAATGTATGGAACTTCGGTGGTTGCTAGATTCGAGCGTCGTTTAGCGGGGAAGAAGCGATTTGTCGAAAGGGGAGATTGGTGTTGGTGAAAAATACTCTCTCGAATTTGCCTACGTGCTTTCGTCACTCTTCGTAATCCCAGCTTCGGTTCGTAATAGATTAGAGAAGCTGGAAAGGGATTTTTTGTGGGATGGTTGGTCGTCAGTGCGGAAACTTCATCTTGTTAATTGGGACATAGTTTGCTCTTATTTGGGGAAAGGGGGCTTAGGAGTGAAAAATCTCAAATTGTTTAATGAAGCCCTGATTGGGAAGTGGTTGTGGAGGTACTTGGTAGATAAGGGGGCCTTATGGAGGAAAGTGGTGGAGAGTAAATATGGCTTAGGGAATCATTTGTGGTTTCCAGCAGAGGTCTCTGAAGCTTTTGGGGCAGGAGTATGGAAAGGTATTAGTAAAGGCTAGAATGCTTTTGGTAGGAATATTTCATTCAAGATTGGGTCGGGGGCGAAGGTGGAATTTTGGAAAGACTTATGGTGTGGAGACGAGGTGTTATCCAGATCATTTCCAGAGCTCTTCTCCTTGTCTAGGGAAAGGAATAGTTTGATCAGCTCAGTGCTCTCTTTAGAGGGAGGTCGAGTATCCTGGAACCCGACGTTTAGAAGAAATTTTCAGGATTGGGAGATGGATTCGGTGACTAGATTCTTTGAGCTCCTTTACGCTCAAAAAGTTGGTGGCGAGTCTGATAGGGTGGTTTGGAGAGGGTCGAAGGACAGCAAATTCTCAGTGAAAGGTTATTATGCTAAACTGTCAAATAGAGATCGGTCATCTTTTCCATGGAAGTCGGTGTGGAAGACGGTAGCTCCAAGTCACGTAGCCTTTTTTGCATGGGAAGTGGCAAACGAAGCTATTCTAACCGGGGATAACCTGAGGAAAAGAGGGATCATATATGTTAACAGATGCTTCTTGTGCAAGGAGGGTGAGGAGAGTGTAAATCACTTGGTTTTGCACTGCCCGGTGGTTGGGGAATTGTGGAACCTTTTGTTCCGCTTGTTCAAAGTGGAGTGGGTACTCCCGGAGACCTCCAAAGATTTGCTGTGGAGCTGGAGATATTTTTGGCGTAGGAAGGAAAGAAATCTTTTGTGGGAAGTTGCTCCGTTGGGGGTGTGGTGGACAATATGGAAGGAAAGAAATCGGAGAGCTTTTGATAACGCGGAAGGACCTATTTCGAATTTGAAGAGTGCTCTGCTTCATCTCCTGTTTGTGTGGTGTACAAGGGCTGGGCACTTACATTCTCCCCCGTCTTCCTCTTTTGTAGATTTTGTGCAGACCTTTCCTTCACGATAGTTAGTCTTTTGTCTTATTTCTTCTTTGTATATAAGACGCGTCACCTGTTTTGACGCTCAGATATTTATATACATTTACCTTTATCAAAAAAAAAAAAAGAATTTTTGTCAAATTTGGGTCCTACGAGTATTAAATTTTTACAGCGGTAGTCCTTTTGATAGACGTCATCTGTTCAAAACCGTTAAGTTGAACATGTGCCTCCCACGTGCAGTTTTTCAAGAGCAAATTTGGTATTTCTCAAGGGCTATTTAATTATCTTGATTAAATCTATGACACCTTCCTCCCTCCCCTCATCGAACCGTGCTTGAGAAATTGGTAGGTGGCCGGAGATGGGGAATGGAGTTGCATGGGACGCCGGAATTGTGGAGGGCACAGCTCGAGATGGAGCGAGCACCCGTGTCTGGGTTGAAGTGCTAAATGAAAGAGGCTTTCCCCTTAACCCAACCAAGAGAATTCTTCGTGTGTAACGGGGGAGGGAGACAAGCCTCGTATCAAATGGGACCCTTGGGGAGACGGCCTTGCGTCCCTGGTGCATTCGACCTACTCTTCTATCGAGCCTTCTTGGACGACATAAAGCTTGCTTGGCTTCAAACAATTGTTTGCCGATTTGCCATGGGAGGAAGATTGAAAGGGAAGCTACAAATTTCATTGCGAGTCCCATAGACGAAGTCAAGAGCAGGCCTAGCGCAGATCGCTTCTTCCAAAGTGCGTCCCATTCGTTCCGCTCGCAACACCTTTCTCTTATTGCTTGCAACTAATCTAATCGAACTATGGAGATGGAGAGAAAACGGAGGAGAAATATGGGGTCGCTTTGGCTGTGTTTCCAGCATAGATTTGGGGGAGCCATGACTGGAGCTTTTCTGATTTAGGGATTTAGGTCAGGAGAGGGGGGTATGGAACTGGAGATGGAGAGGAAGGCTCGATTGGGGTTGCTACTGATGGGGATTGAAAATGGAGGAGGGAGAAACCGAAGCTAGCAAGGATGGAGGCCGGAGGTTGGGGGATCTGGGAAGAAGTTTGCGTTGAGAGGGAGAGAGACCGACAAAGGGATTTTTTTCTTTTTTTTCTTTCGCTTTTTTTTCCTTACCGAATTGTTTGATTAATATAGGTGCTGAGAGACATCAAATTAGCCCTTGAAAAACTGCACGTGGGAGGCACATGTTCAACTTAACGGTACAACAAACAAGACATCAAACAGGATAAAAAATAGAAAGAAACAAGGGAAAAGGAGAATGCAAGAAGCTAAAGAAGAACCACTTCCAAGGGAATCGGCAATAAGCTCTCCTCATAAAGCGCCAAAGGCTTAGGCCCAGACATAAGCATAAGAATATATTTTCCCCCGCAAAAGAGAGTAAGCGCCCGATCCCAATAAATGCAAGAATTCCTCTCACTCCATATGCCCCACAATTTACCAAACACTGCACCACTGCCAAAGAATCTCCGTCATCCTTGCTCCCCCACCAAAACCCAAATACATGACATAAACAAAGCCTCCATTGAATCATGACAACCCACTCCTCACCATGAATATCAAATAGAGAACACCACAATTCCCAAGCAACCAAGCAATATAGAAAGAGATGCTTATGGGTCTCATTATGCCAGCACATGATGCAAATATCTGAAGAGATGGCCTTCTTGGGCCTTCACCTTTGGCGCCACTCATTAGTATTTAATCAGTTAAACACGAGAGACTGAGCAAACGCCTTAAGCTTGTACTGAACCTTGGATTTCCAAATGAAGGTACCTATTAGAAAGGCACCAAGAATTCAAATTGTATTTAAAATGTTATGAAAGATTTAACTTAGAAGAGACAACTCGGATCCAAAATCCAAGAATGTCGTCTGCCCGATCCGAGGGATGGAAAGAATGCAGTTGATCGAGCAAATCTATGACTTCCTGAGTTTCTCTGTAATTCAGATTTCTAAGAAACTGAAAATTCCAAGAAAAATTGATATATTTCCAGACCAGAAAGCTAGACATAGGAACATCATGAGGGCCATGACATGATGCCCCAACCCAATTTTTTTTTGATAAGTAAAGAGTATATATAAATAACAAAGGCCAAACAAAACGCAGCCTTTGTACACTAGGGGTATACAAACTACTCAGCAAAATCTAAAACTATTCACAAAATGAACACCACAAAAACAATGTGCAAGAGAAATCTGTCAATTGATCTGAACACCACAAAAACAATGTGCTATTATCGAAAATTAACCTCACTGTTCGCTCTTTACAAATAGTCCACGGACACCCGCCGAATAGCACCCCAAAGAATATTACTCCTCCTATGATTGGAGCGGGACCAACTCAAAAGCATCCCCGAACAAACCGGGCATTACCCACGAGATCCCAAAAGACCCATAACAACGGTATACCATAGAGAGCGAGCCAGGACAATGCGGTAACAAGTGATTAACGCTCTCTTCGTCGCCTTTACACATGTAACACCGGTTCACATAAACCATCCCCTTTTGCGAATGTTTTCTCCGTAAGAATCGCCTCGCTGACAAGCTTCCCAAACAAAAAATGCAACGCGGCTGGGAGCAATACTCTTCCAAATTCCTTCCAAGGAAAGGGATCCCCCACTCTGCCCGACATAGCACAAAAATAAGATTTAACAGAGAACTTTTTGTTGTTCGATGCATCCCACCTTGCCTTATCAATTCTACTCCCGTCAATGAAGCGAATAAAGCGAAGTGAAAAAATTTCCACAAACCTCCATCTCCCAATCTTGAAGATCCCTACGAAACAAGGGATTCAGACCACTCTACCCTAATCAATATGCAACACCGAACTAACATAGCGGTTTTTGTCCACCGCCAAATTGTACAACTCAGGATAGACTCTCCATAGTTCTTCTTCCCCACACCACTTGTCTTTCCAAAATCTCACTCTCGAACCATTGCCAACCTCAAAAGAAACAAACCTTTCAAACTGCGCCCACCCTTTACAAATCCCTTTCCAAACTCGACCCAAAAGAACCGACGACGATTTTAGGAAACCAAAAATGATCACCCTCTCCGTATCTCTTCGATCACCACCCTCCTCCATAACCCATGCTCTTCCTCCATATATCGCCAAAACCATTTACCAAGTAAAGTCGAATTGAAACAACTTAGCTTTTTGATACCTAAGCCTCCTTTCCGATGTTACAAACAAACCTTATCCCAATTAACTAAATGGATTTTATGCTCCTCCCCTTGACCCTCCCACAAGAAGTCTCTCTCCATCTTTTCCAAAATATTGCGCAAGCGAGGCACCACAAAAGCGAAAGGAAATAAGTGGGTGGATAAAGTATTTTGAATAAGCTGGATAAAGTATTTTGAATAAGTAAGTCTACCCGCTGGACCCGCTTTGGAATAGAGCTGTTTCTTCCACCCGTCAACCGCCGACCAAATCTTTCAATCACCGGATTCCACATAGCTCTACTTTTGAAAGACGCACCAATCGGCAAACCAAGATAAGTCGAAGGTAGATGAGAAACCTTGCACCCAAACACCGAAGCAAGGCCGATGAATATTCTCCACCACACCCACCGGTATGATTTCACTCTTAGCAATATTAATTCGCAGCCCGACACCATCCGGAAGAAAATGAGCACAAGGCGAAGATAACCCAATGCGCCCATCTCGGCATCGCGAGAAAATTAAAGTATCATCTGCAAAGAGCAAGTGAGAGATGGCAACCTCCTCTCCTCTATACCTTCCCAACCCGAAACCACGAATAAATCCTCCTTTCACAGCTTTCTCAATAAAAGCGCTTAAAGCTTCCATAATAATGATGAATAGAAAAGGAGAGAGGATCTCCTTGCCTCCCCCTCGAACTAGCAAAGAAACCAGTTCGCCATTAACCAAAACCGAGAACCGAGTGAAGAGATGCAAAACAAAATCCACTTCCTCCATTTAACACCGAACCCCATCCTTTCCATTAAAAACAACAAAAACTCCCAATTAACATGGTCATATGCCTTCTCGATATCCAGTTTACAAATCAACCCGGGACATCCCTATTGCATCCTTAAATCCACAACCTCATTGGCGATAAACGACGCATCTATAATTTGTCTCTCCCCCACAAATGCATGTTGAGAATCCGATACCAACTTCCCAATCACGTGTCGCAATCTGATTGACAACACTTTAGAAAGAATTTTATAAAAACCTCCCACCAGACTGATAGGTCTAAAATCTCCCAAATTTGTAGCACCGACCTTCTTCGGGATAAGAGTGATAAAAGTGGCATTGAAACTCTTCTCGAAGCACAAATTGGCATGAAAATAGTGGAACACATCCATAATGTTATCCTTAAGAATCTCCCAACAAGAAGAGTAGAAGGCTATAGAGAAACCATCAAGACCCGGAGCCTTATCACCATTCATACTACGCAAGGCTGCCAAAACCTCCTCTTCCGAGAAAGGGCGTTCTAAAGAACACCTATCCTCCACCAGATTCTTAAAATCAGTGTCTTCCAATTTGGGATGCCACTCCCCACTATCCGAATATAACTTAGAATAAAAATCCACTATGTCATCCTTAATAGCATCCCTTTCTTCAAGAAGATTCTCTGCAATAGTAACTTTCCGAATCTGATTCACATTCTTATGAGCACTTGCCATCTTATGAAAAAATTTAGTATTCTTATCCCCTTCTTTCAGCCACTGCACTCTCGATTTTTGCCTCCAACATACCTCCTCCTTGATAAGCAAAACCTCAAGCTTGCTTTTCCAATTTTTCCGTGCCTCTTCTTTCGATTCATCCAAACCTTATTAACCCGCCTTCTCATCCAACAATCTGATCTCTTCCATGATTTTCTTAATCTTGATATCAATCCTCCCAAACACCTCCCTATTCCACACTTTCAAATCCAACTTAAGAAGTTTCAGTTTCTTAGCAAGAATAAAATCTGGGCTCCCATTAATCTCATACAAGCACCATCTAGAACGTATCCATTCTAAGCTCTAAAAAATGTTCTCGAATCTAAAAGGAGGCATAACCCCACACTCTAAGGGGAATATGGTCCAAGACTACTCGGTTAAACAATGCTGCGACGTATCACTAAATACATCGACCAATCGTGTAGAAGTAAGATATCTGTCAAGTCCGGAGAATTGCTGTCTGTCTATCCCATGTCCGAACCACGTGAAATTGCCTCCCAATAAATTCAAATCCACTAGCCCCATTTCATTGATGAACTCGTTAAATTCCGTCATTGCTCGAGAAAAGACCTGTGCACCCGAACATAGGAAATCTGACCACATTAAAATCCCCTCCTATGCACCAAGGTGCTCCCCATCTCAATCTAATCACTCTTAACTCTTCCCACAAATTCTTACGGAGGTTGTCTGCACATGGCCCATACACCCCAGAAAAAATCCACTCCTTGTCATCCACAATCGACTTCAACAGAACAGAAACAGAATGTTCTCCCACCACTGCATCCACCTTATCAATCACCCTTTTATCCCACATAACAAGAATACCACCAGCTGAACCAATAGACTGAGAAAACACCCAATCAGTCCACCTTCCAAACCCTAAACTACTAGCCAACCTACTGTCAACAGCTTGCATTTTTGTTTCTTGAAGACAGATTAAATGCGGATTCCACCTCCTTAAAGCAGCCTTAATAACTAATCTTTTCCTCACAAAATTTAGACCCCACACATTCCAAGAAACTATTTTTAGATGCATGATAACTTATTTCTGATTGCGATTCCTCCTCCCCTCCCCCTCCAAACTACCAGACTTATGAAACTTCAGACTACTACACAACTGCTTTAATTCTCTTTTTCCTTTTTCTCTCACAGCTGATTTCTGTGGCCCTTTTTTCGCATCTGAAGTTCTCCACTGCTTCTCAATATCCAAGAGCAAATCCATAATCCTATCATCAAAACCATCACAAGCCACTCCCAAATATCTGCCAAGACCTTTGGCTCTCCTACGAACCCATAACGACAATTCCTCCTGCGATGTACAATCCTGCAAAGAATCTGAATCACTCACATCCTCTGGATGAATCGCGTTAAGAGGGGTGCATTTGATTGGCTCCACCAGTTCTTCCTTATCCACCATTTCCACCTCTTGCCCCTCCATCAATTGGGCACACCCTGCAGAAGAGTGACTCCCTTCGGATCTGACTGCACCCGACACTTGCTCCGTAATACCTTCAGGAGAGACGAAATCCTTTTCGACACTCTCATCACTTCGAAACTCTTCAGACGAACCTGTCGCTTGCTCCTCCACTTCAGGCGCCTTCATCACATCTACGAAGGCCTCAGGAAAGAAGAATCTCGTCTTGTCATACTCCACTTGAGAGCCCAGTAGCCTATCCTCAAATATAACTGGATCTTCCTTCTCCTTCTCACCCGACTCATTAACATTAATTGATCTGATCTTACCATTAGCATAGAAGGCAGATACAAATGGCCCACTAATTTTGCCTCCTGTAACCACATCCATCTCCTTCTGATAAACCGAAGGCTTGTTCTTAATGGGAGCCCAAACAGCCTTTCCCTTCACTCTCTTGTTAAGAATCCCAAACCAATGCCCATTTTTTTTGACAGCCAACCCATGTGACCTAACACCACTGCCACCCCTATTCGAAGGAAACCCACTCCTCCTCTTAACTACGTTGATTGGTTTTGAGGGTCACGTGCTTGTCCCTTCTCCTCTGCCCTTATGCCTGGAGCTACCAGTTTCTTGAAAGCCTTGATGATGCACTCCTTGAAACCCGACATGCTCCTCGCTTGCAATGTTCTCAACGAACTGCACCATCGATACCACCGAACTTTCTGTGTGCTTACCTTTATCCTCCCTACTCCGCGGAAAGCAAGAAGTAGACGACTCCACCCATAACGGAACAACGAAGATTTTGTCCCCAACCCCAATACGAACAGTCTCTGGCATATCTTCCTTGTGGCGAACCAAAATACGACCCCATCTCAGTTCTGATTTGTTCTCGGTAGCTTCATCCAACCTCACCAATCCTCCACATTTCTTCCCAATCTCCTTAAATACCGACCTGCTCCACAAATGCAAGGGTAAACCTAGAACCCTCACCCAAACCTCCTTTGGGTTTCTTCCTTCAACATAGCACAAAGAAAGTGGATCCCAACATTCCAAATATAATGAACTCTGATTAACAGTCCATTTTTTTTAATTTAAAAGACGTCGAGCCTCTTTACCGGAGGGAAAGACAAACAGAAAATGAACCCCACTCAAGGCAAAAATCTTGACTCCTCCAACCACTTTCCAGTGACTATTTACCCATCTTTGCAGTTCCTCTTTGGTTATAATTGAGTCATCCAACTCCCCTACACGCCCAACTAAACACCGACCTAAAAACTCCAAATGTCTGTCGCACGACCTTTCCTCGATATCAAAATCCACTGAGGACCCTCGACCAAAAAGAAAATTGATCGAGGGTTACCTCCTTAGGGGGCATTGAGATAAGTAAAAGGCTACTCTTTCACAATACACCAGACAAGCAAAGCATGGTCTCCACAAGAATCTCAGCTAATCCCCAGTTAGACAAATTAACTCAGACCTGAAACCGACTAGAAATCTGTAACACAATCAGAATGTTCTTAAAAAACCTGGCCCCTAGGACAAAAATAAAATTAGCATTTGTAATACTGAAAATGGGCACTCTAACCTCGTCTAGACCCATCAAACATCCCTCAATGACAACCCTCTTCTCACACCTCAAAAATAATATAGGAAGTACATCAACAACCAAGATAAAACAGAAATGGAGAACACATAGATCCGCAACACCAATCAGCACTAAGATAAACAGAAATGGGGACATGTGTTCCCCTAGTCTAAGGCCCCTCGAAGCTCTAAACCACTTCTTAAGCTCACCATCGATCATGACGAAAAGCAAAGCAGAAGAAGACACCTTGAAACTCCACCTACACGGCTACACCACCTGCTACCAAAAACCCTTCCTCTCCATAATGTGGCTAAGGAAATGCCGGTTCACTTGACTATAAGCCTTCTGACACTCGAGCTGAAAGACAAGACCCACCTACCCCTACGACTCATGTCCTCCACAAGCTCGTTTGCAACAATACCAGCATCAATGAGCCCCTGACCCCCGACAAAAAAGCAGTGCATTGCGGAAATGGTATCCACATATCACCACCTCCTAAAAAGCATCTTCATAATAATCTTATACATGCTAGTCACCAAGCAGATGGGATGAAATCAATCACCTTAAGGAACCTATCCCTTTTAGAAACAAGGGTGATAAAGGTGGAACTAATGCTTTGACACAAAAATTTTATTCGCGTAGAACTGAGTAAAAACCCTCAATATCATCGTTAATGATATCCCAAGGCCAACACAAAGGGGAAAATGCCATCTTAAAACCATATGGACCTGTCTCATCCCCTGCTAATACAGAGACCACCCACATCTCCAACTTCTCAAACGTCCTTTCAAGCCAACCCACCCTCTTAGAACTCCAAGAGCACCAATACAATCGCATGCGTATATTGACACACCTCGAAGTGCACCATCAGCCAAGGCCCATAGGGACGCAAGAAAGATTACCATATCGCAGAGGAGGAGCTAGAGCCGCGACTGATCCCTAAACATTCAATAGTTCTTCCTGTCCAAACACACGCCAAAGAATGAGAAGAACACCATACTACCACAGGGTAACCGCATCACCACAGCCACTGAAATGCACCAAGAGAAGAGAAGAGATAACCCCAAACAAGTTGTTCCATAGAGAAAGATCCCCCACTCAGTGAAGAAAAAGATGAACATGAGATCTGGAACACCATTTGCACACGACACACCAATCCAGGGAAATCCTCCTCTTATAGGGTCTACCTTAAAAGTGGATCTAGCTTTCCAAATGAAAGAGGAAAGTGGAAATGGAGTGTTCTGGTAGAACAAATCAAGCAGAACACAAGAAGAGAAAAGAAGGAAACTTGGAAGCCTTCAAAAGTGACTGGAATCACAACTTTGAAAAGGACCAGGGTTAGAAATTTTAAATTTGTAAGAAGATTATAGGTTCATGCTTCTTGAAAACCTCAAGACCTAGGCTCTGTGCAATTAATAACACATTCACCTTCAGGTTAATCATTGCAACTTCCAGTTTTTCCAATAATGGACTATAGAATTAGTTGATAACAGATATACTTTGGCCAGATTATGTCCAAAGACGGGGTATATCCATTGTCTTAAAAATGTTATGTAGCGTTCATGGTAAGATGCAACAAAGATGAAACTTTTATACACCATATAAAAGATACCACTTGGTTGCTCCACACACAGAAATAAGAAACAGGATCCAGGACAAATCCAAAGAAAAACCATGAGCTTCTTTTTGTTATGTAGTGTATTAATCTTTATCAAATATTATCAGACAAGGGCCTAAGATATTGTCTGTCCACGGGATGGCAAGAACTTGCTACAAGCAAGGATAGAAGACCATTAGTCTCTGGGAAATAGTAACCACTCTCTACCTGCTCTCGAAGCAAGGACAGAAGACTATCAGCATCAGCTTTTGATAAACCTTTCTCTGGAGTTAACAGTACCTTTGGGCACTTGAAAGGATATCCCGGTAAACACCTGATGAGTAAATGAATAAGAAACAATAAAGGTCACAGCACGAAGTACTCCTTGCCAAAAAAATAACATCCATACACTAACCTTACTGAAAGAAGTGCAGAAACATCTAAATCCTCATAGCCTGTATCCTTTGAGTACGGCCTGTCATTACATCCACTAAAACTCAAAACTCAATCTAAATATGATGGTCACTGAATGTGTTCAAGAGTAGTCAGAATACAAAACCTGAGATGGATATTGATTTGGGGAGGAGATTCTAAAACAACTATGCAATCTTCTTGAAATATTGCACACCTGAACAGCAACAAAACCTATTAACTAAAGTAAAGATATGAAAGTAAGCAAAAAAGATTCAGCTGAAACTTGTAAATTAGCGTCTGAAGAGTTTCACCTAGGTACAACAGTCTTGATTAATGAATTTCTAGTCACAATCAAAATGTGGGATATCCCATGGATGTACCAGCACATTATTTAAAGACGAGAATAGTACACAGATGCAAAAGAACAATACAAAGTACAGAACCAAATGAGACGTTCAACAACTAGAGAGAAGCCCTATCCGGAATATCTATAAAGGACAAGCCTGAATGTATCAACTAGGCTCCATTTATTTGACGTGAATTAACTTGCAAAAATATCAGACTTCTGGGAGCATTTCATGGAGATCATTTCATGTAAAAATAAGAAAGAAAGAAAAGAACTGCATTTTCTTATGGTTGGTTATGACAAGGAATCTTGTCCCCATATAACCTTATGCAAGTCATCCTCAGAAGCCCTCCCCTTTCTTTTCCTCCAAATAGTCCAACACACTCCATAAAGGGCAGCTTCCCAGCGAAAATTTCTTCCTCTCACGCTTGTAGAGGAACCAGCAAAAGAAAAGCTCATTCACTGTGCGCGGCATAACCCACAAGAGATTAAAGAGGTTGAACAAATGACTCTACACCTCAATTACCACTGGACAGTGAATCAAGAGGTGGTTAACACTCTCTCCGTTCCCCTTGCACATGGAACACCTATAAACATAAACTTCTTAACGATTCCGCAATTTGTCCCCTGTAAGGATAGCTTCATTAGATGCCTCCCAAGTAAAGCCATCACTAGGACACGTCACCTTGTTTGACACATTTATTATATACTATTCATTTACTTATCAAAAAAAAAGGTAAAGCCACATCAATACTCCGACAGACCCCCACCAAATCTCTGTAAGCCATCGAAATGATATCCCCAAGATATTGCTCATGTGCACTTAATAATAATCTTGTAAACACCCATCACTAACTATTAGGACCTGTAAACACCCACTTAAACCGACCAGTCCTCTTAGCCACCATAGTAACAAAGGTAAAATTAGAACTCTTGCCCATAATACCATTCCCATGAAACTCCCTAAACACGCTAACATATTACCAAGTCTCAACAAGGATGGAAGAAAGCCATCGAAAATCCATCGAGGCCTTATCCCCTGCCATGCCAATAACAGCAAACTGATCTTCTCCTAGAGAAAGGTCTCTCCAACCGCTCACACTTATCACGAGGCAGATATCTCCACTCGAGACCCTCAATCTTAGGCCTACGAATATTCTCCTCACAAAAAGAACCTTACACCATGTCCCAAGAATCGAGTTGAATTTTCGTGATAAAACCCCTACTTTGTTTACCCGTCGCAACTCTATGGAGTAACTTGAAATTACAGTGGATGCTAGAATGAAAAGCCGAGTCCCTTGTTTTTTTTTTTTTTTTTTGATAAGGAATAGGGATGGATCTATTCACTGATATCAATTATCAAAAAAAAAAAATTCAATTATGTAAAATGTCTCACTCTAACTTTCTCTCTCTAAAATGTGACTACTATGGCAAGGACTTTCTTTCACGCGGGTAGGAAGTCAGTCGAAGTCATCTGTAGAGACGATCGTGGTCTCAGTCTTCTTTTTGTTAGAGAGGCACAAAGGTTTAGTTCATGAAACAGTTCTGTCCGACATCGAGTTGTTGTGGGTTTGTGAATGAAGAAAGTCTCCAAATCTCGAGCTTTATTTTGGAGGAGGAAGGGGATTAAGCGTGAAGTTTTTCTGGCAAAGGAGGAAAATAGGAATGTCATTTTCTTCAGTATAGCAGAGTCCGGAGTAGGAAGACCGGAGAGGATTTCCATCCCGGGAATCACCCCTTGTGGGGGGTGGGAAATGATAGCAGCGAAGGTTAGAAGTTTTGTTCTTGACAACAGAGTTTTTAGTTGTTCTTGGGGAAATGGTTCAAAGGGCTATGACGCCAATTGGAAGCAGGATTCAAAGAGGAAAAACGGAGGTAAGACTTTCAAGGAGGTTGCTGAGATTCCGCCTTGGCCTGATATAGACCTCAATATCATTCACGGTCCTCATGATAATGTGGTTGATTTTGAGGTGGAGGCAGAATCTTGTGGGGGAAACATGAAATTCTTAGAGAGATGTTTGGTGGGTCGAGTTGCTAAACTCGAATGCCCCACCTCTCTTAATAATCTGCTTCATAGATGGGTGAATTCAAGATGGAAGACAGCTGGAGGGGTGGAAGTGTGTGAACTGAATGATAACTACTTTCTCTTCGTTTTGCCATCAAAGGAAGAAGCAAGTCGTATCTTGAAAGAGAAGAAATGGGTATTCAACCAAATGCACCTGTATTTGAATCTATGGGACCCATTAGGTCGTGGGGAAGGAGCGAGTCGCGAGCCTCGTGAAATCTGGATTAGGGTGATGGGGCTTCCTTTGCATTTATGGGGAAATGCTGTTTTCTCAGAAATCGGTCAGAGGTGTGGAGGTTTTATCAAGGTGGACGAAGATACTGAGCAAAGGAAGAACCAAAGGTGGGCTCACATTCTGGTCCGCTATAATGAGGAAATTCCGGCATGCGTGAGAATAGCTGTGGGAGATAGGGTATTCCCCATGCCTATCTGGGCTGAAAAAAACAGCTTTCGTCAGCCATGGAGGTCGCACGGTGATGGTGTTGGTTCTCAGTCGAAAGCTAAAGGGGCGGAAGGGGAGAAGGAAAGTTCAACCCACACAACTTTGTTGTTAGAGGGAGGGCGTGGGAGAGACAAGGGCTTCAGAACTTTTTCTGTCAGCATGTGCTCCGGCAGAGATTTCAAATTCAAAAAGGAGATAGAAACAGTGACGCTTTGGGGAAGGGGAAGAGGCCAGTTAGTGCTGGTTTTCGAGTTGGGTTTAGGGGCAATCGATAAGTTGGGCCAAAGATTGGGCCAGGCCAATTTAAACGCAAGAAACAAAGGGCGTATACAAGACAAAAGTATTGTATAACAAAAGACCTATCCATTGTATATACAGAATAATCCCCTGATCTCAGAGCAGCTTCAAAGCACCAAAATCTAAGAGTCTGGAAAAAAAGCTTCCTTGATCCCTTCTAAATCAGTCTCAACATTCTCAAAGATCCTTTGATTCCGTTCCATCCAGATTATCCACCAAATCGCTGAAGGAGCAGAGATCCAGAAAGAGTTCCTGTTTCTTCTTTTGTACAGAGAGCACCCACGCAGAAGCTCAATAACAGTCCGAGGCATGACCAAGAAACCCCTGACCAAATTGAAGAACAGATTCCACACTTCTTGCGTTATGGGGCAGTGCAGGAGCAGATGATTCACATTCTCCTCCTCCTTTTTACACAAAAAGCACCAATTAACGATCTTACCACGAGCTCTCAAATTTCTCCCCCGTTAAAATGGCTTCCTGGGCTGCCTCCCACACAAAAACACTCACCCTACTGGGCACCTTTACTCTCCATATATCTTTTCAAGGGAACAAAATTCTGTCACTAATATTCAGATTGGAATAGAAAGACTTGAATGAGAATTTTCTATCTTTAGTCCCCTCCCAGGCAATTCTATCTTTGCCCGAATCTTGTCTCTTCACTTCGTGGAGCATAGCCAACAATTGAACCAGCTCCCCAATCAACCAATCCCGGAAATTTCTGTGGAAAACAGGATTCCAAGAATCTGCCCCACCATGGACTTCTAGAAACGAGCTCACCATACCCTCCTTGTTAATCGCAACGCTGTACAGATTAGGAAACCCGAGTTGTAACAGTGTGCCCACACCACTTATCCTTCCAGAACCTGACAGAATTCCTGAAACCTATTTCGAACGAAATGAACGGACTGAAAGCATCCCACCCTCTCATGATTCCTTTCCAAACACTACAGCCATGCTTACTGTGGACTTTCTTGGGGAACCACAGATGCTCAGCCGTACCAAATTTGCCCACTACTAATCTCCTCCATAAACCTTCTTTATCAACTAAGAACCTCCACAACCATTTGCCTAACAGAGCAACATTGAATTTTCTGAGATTCTTGATTCCTAAACCACCAGCCCCCTTGCTGTTGCACACTGAATTCCACTTCACTAAGTGATATTTCCTATCCTCCTTACCCCCTTCCTAAGTTGGGCAGGGTACTATTAACCAATGTCAACCTACCTCCCTTTGATAAATACTGTCTCTTCCAGCCAGCAAGTCTTCTTTCAAACCTTCTTTCCACCACAGCATTCCACATATTAACATTCTTATACAAAGCTCATAGGGGAAGACCCAAATACATCGAAGGAAGAGCAGATATTTTACACCCAAAGAAAGAAGCCAGGCTCTCCACATTATCCACCCTACCTACTGGAATGATCTCGCTCTTCGAAATGTTGATCCTCAAACCCGACATCCCTCGGAAGAATAATAAAATCATCCGGAGGTAACCCAACTGATCCCTACTTGCTTCATAGCAGACCAAAGTGTCATCTGCAAACAGTAGATGTGAAATAGAAATTCTGAGATATGTAGCTCTTCCCACCTCAAAACCCCGAATGAATCCTCCTGCCACGGCTTTATCAATGAGACGACTCAGCGCTTCCATGACCACAATAAACAGGAGAGGAGAGAGGGGATCCCCCTGGCGCAACCCTCTCGAGCTTGAGAAAAAACCTGCAGGTTCTCCATTAACCAGAATTGAGAACCTGACTGTTGAAATGCAGAACATAACCCATTTTCTCCATTTTTCCCCAAAGCCCATTCTCTCCAAAAGGTAGATCAGAAAATCCCATTTAACATGATAATAAGCCTTTTCTATATCGAGTTTACAAATTACACCCCACTCCTCACCCTAGCATCCACCGCTTCATTCGCTATCAATGCCACATCTAGAATTTGACTATTCCCCACGAAAGTATGTTGAGAATCTGAAATCACAAGCCCTACCACTTTTCTGAGCCTGGACGACAGAACCTTTGAAATCAGTTTGTAAATACTACCGATGAGGCTAATAGGCCTGAAATCCTTCAACTCATCTGCACCATTCTTTTTCAGAATGAGGAAAATGAAGGAGACATTGAGGCTCATCTCAAAGCCCTCCTCCTTGAAGAAAGATTGGAAGACCTCCAAAACGTCGGACTTTACCACTTCCCAGCAGTGTTTAAAGAAGGCCAAAGTGAACCCATCACGGCCTGGGGCTTTATCACCCTTCAAACTCCTCAACGCCTCCACAATCTCCTCTTCAGAAAAAGGTTGTTCTAGCAAATACTTATCCTCCTCTTGAAAAGATTTAAAATCGATGCCATCTAATTTCAAACCTCAGGTGTTTCCATCCGAATACAATTTCTGATAAAGCTCAACAATGCCTCTTCTGATCGGTGGAATCTCTTCAGTCACAGCATCTCCAATTTTCAATCTGTTGATCCGATTTTTTTTTTGATAAGTAATAATTAAATAAAAAAGCATCAAAAAAGGTGATGTGTCCTTTGTACACTAAGAGTATACCTTACCAAAAGGATTATCCAATGTCTATACTATTTACAAAATCTACAATAGCAGTGTTAGGACTAGAAGTGGAGTGATCAGCCTCGGAACACCAAAAATGAAGGGTGCGAATCAACAAATTCTTCAGATCCGGGACTGACATTTCCTCGTTATCGAATGTCCTATGGTTTCTTTCCTTCCATAGAGTCCAACACACTCCCAAAAGAGATGTCTCCCATATACGACTTCTCCTATTCTTATACCCTATAAACCAGCCTCTGACATGGTCAATAATCGACCTCGGCATGACCCAAGACATCTTGAACATTCCCAACACAAAATTCCATAGCTCTATAGCCACTTGGCAGTGTAGGAGCAGATGATTTACACTCTCCTCACTAGCCTTACACAAATAACACCTATTGACAAAAACCATGTTACGTTTCCGCAAATTGTCCCCGGTTAGGATAGCCTCGTGAGTCGCTTCCCACATGAAAAAAGTCACTCTCTTAGGGGCTTTAGAGTTCCAAACTGCTCTCCAAGGGAAGGAAGTTCTGCCATAGTTGAGAAGCTTGAGATAATACGAGTTTACTGAAAAAATAGGACCCCCTATACCTTTCCAAACCACCTTATCCACCAACCTGCCTGTATTCTAGAGGTGGCAATGACTGACACGGCACGATAGCACGAACCAGCACGACACGATTATAAAACACGATTATAGAGACAAATGGCACGATAAGGCCAGTACGACACGACACGAAATTGTTAATATATTAAAAAATAATTATTGTTATATTTATGATCAAATTAGATATATATCATGAAAACATGATAATAAGGCACGAACACGACACGATAGTACGAATTGCCACCCCTACTGTATTCTGCTCTTGAAGCCTCCTTAAGAGCTGCACAACTGACTCAAATCTCCCAATCATGAAAATTCCTTATGAACGTGGGATTCCAGATAGACTTACCCTCCACCGTAGACAAAACAGAACTAACTCTACAATCCTTATCCGTGGAAAACTCGAATAAGTTCTGGAACACTGCCCTCAAACACGTATCCCCACACCATCTATCTTCCCAAAATCTCACCGAGACCCCATTGCCAACCTCAAATGCAATGAATCTTTCAAAAGAGCTCCACCATTTCCTGATGCCTCGCCAAACTCCCACCCCATAAGTAGAATTGACCTCACTTGGGAACCAGCAGTGATCCCCTGCTCCATACTTACAAGCCACCACTTGTCTCCAAAAAGCCTCCTTGTCTGTGAGATACCTCCACAACCATTTTCCCAGCAAAGCCTCATTAAAGAATTTGAGTTTTCTAATATTCAGACCTCCCTCTTCAACCCTAGAGCACACTTTTTTCCCAGTTCACTAAATGAAACTTATATTGGGGCAGGAATCACAAAGAGCGATAAGAAATAGGTCGGTAAATTAGCAAGAGTGCTCTTGATTGGGACTAATCACCCCCCTTGGAAAGGAGTTGACACTTCCACCCTGCCAATCTCTGCTCGAAACGCACGATCACTGGATTCCACAACGCCCTGCTCTTTGACTGTGCACCTATGGGAAGCCCAAGGTAGTAGGCAGGAAAAAAAGCAGACTTACAACCAAAGAATGCAGCTAGATCCCCAACAGTTTCCACAACCCCGAATAATTTCACTCTTGGAAACGTTAATACGAAGGCCTGAAAGAATAATAATACCAATCGAAGATACCCCAACTGAGCCTTATCTGCGCCGCAAAAAACCAAGGTGTCATCTGCAAAAAGAAGATGGGAAACCAACACCTCCCTCTTCCCTCTCCTCCCTACCTTCAAACCACTTCTAAGACCTTCAAGCACTGCCCTCTCTAACATCCAGCTAAGAGCCTCCATAACAACAATAAACAGAAACGGGGACAAAGGGTCACCTTGACACAAGCCCCTCGAGCTTAAGAAAAACCCCGATGGTTCCCCATTCACCAAAACAGAGAAGTGAACCGTAGAGATACAGAATCGAATCTATTGAATCCATTTAATACCAAAACCCATCCTTTCCAACATATATAACAAAAAGTCCCAGTTCACATTATCATAAGCTTTCTCTATATCCAACTTACACAACAACCTCGGAACACCGCTTTTCAACATGTCGTCCACGACTTCATTGGCAATAAAAGACGCATCCAAAATCTGTCTATCCTTCACAAAAGCGTGCTGCGACGCCGAAATAATTCTACCCATTATCCTCTTCATTCTTTGGGCTAGCAATTTGGAGATCAGCTTGTAAATGCCACCAACCAAGCTAATCGGTCGAAAGTCTTTCAAATCAGTAGCACCACTCTTTTTCGGAATCAAGGCTATGAAAGCAGCATTAAGGCTTTTCTCAAATCTCATACTAAAATGAAAGAACTGAAACACCTCCATGATATCCCCTTTAATCACCTCCCCCAATCTTTGAAAAAAATGCCATAGGAAACCCATCGGGGCCTGGTGCTTTATCTCCCTCCATCTTACGTAGCACTACTGCCACTTCCTCAATCGAAAAGGGATGCTCCAGCACTGCCGAGTCATTTGGTCTCCAATCCCCACTATCCTCATACTGTCGCCTATAAAAATTCATGATGCCAACCCTAATCTCTGCCTCATCCTCTAACAGCACATCTTCAATCTGGACAGACCTAATTTTTTTGCTACTCCACGGATCTTTGCCATCCTATGAAAGAACTTGGTATTATTATCTCCCTCCTTTAACCATAGAACCCACGACTTTTGTCTCCAACAGATCTCTTCGCGAATAAGAAGACTCTTCAATTTCTGTTTCAACTACACCCTAAGAGACTCTTCTGCCACATCCAATAAACCAACCCCTGCTCTCTCATCCAATCTGCATATCTCATCCGAAATGTATTTGATTTTAAACTACACGTTTCCGAAAACCTCTCTATTCCAAACTTTTAAATCCTCCTTGAGCAACTTCAGTTTTCTAGCTATCCTGAAACTCAGATCACCTGCCACCAAATAAGAGTCCCATCTAGCCTTCACCCAATTCAGAAACCCGGGCTCTTTTAACCACATATTCTCAAACCGAAAAGGAGTTTTCCCTTTAGAACTACCGTCACACTCAAGAAGTAAAGGCACATGATCTGATGATAGCCTCGGAAGACAGGACTGAACAGAACCACTAAAGCAACACTCCCAATCCCCTGAAATTAAGAATCTATCAATTATCGAAAATTGATGACGCTCCCCATTTCTAAACCACGTGAAATCACCCCCTACCATAGCAAGATCTACCAACTCCATCTCATTAATGAAATCATTAAACTCCATCATTTCTCTATAATAGATTCGTGAACCAGAACATTCGTAAGGGAATCTAACCGCATTAAAATCACCCCCTACACACCAAGGCACATCCCATCTAGCTTTTGTATCCTTTAGTTCTACCCAAAATCTCTCCCTAGCAGCAGTGCTACATGGCCCGTAAGCCCGTGTAAAAAGCCACTCTCTACTATTATCCAAAGTCTTCAGCAGACATGTGACTGAGAATTCACCCAGCACTGAATCAACTTTCGACAAAACAATTCTGTGCCACAAAACTAGAACCCCCCAGCTACCCCAACAGAACCTAAATGAACCCAATCCACCCCTCTAGCACTCCAAATACTATCAATGATACTAACATCAACCTTCTCCATTTTCGTTTCTTGCAGACAAACAACAGTGGGTTTCCATCTCCTAATCAATCCTTTTATCAGAGTTCTTTTATTTACATCATTAAGGCCCCACACATTCCAAGTCACAATTCTAATATGCATATTAAACATTTTTTTCCTCCTATTCCCCCCTCCCTGGCACAGGAACATGTCTGCATTAAGACTACTGCACAACTGTTTAAGTTCCCTTTTACCTTTCTCCCTAGTTTTGTTCTGCCTCTTGCAGCTATCTCCCCCTAATGATCTCCACTTCTTTTCGATGTCCAGAAGTAACGCCAGAATCTGATCCTCATAACCTGAACCAGCCACCACCAAAGCCTTCCCGACACCTATAGCCTTTTGTTTAACCCACAGTGAAATATCCTCCTCCACCTCTTTATTTGTAAGATATGCCACTTCACAAGTGTCTTCTGGACGAATCATGTTGATCGGAGTGCAGGAAATAGGTTCACCTTCTTCCTCGAGCAACTCATCCTCTAGCTTATCAATAGGCGAAGAAGACTCGTACCCAAAATTCCCAACATTCAAGAGCTTCACTTCATGCCCCTGACCTAACTTGAGAGTCTGCAAAGCGTTCTCACCTGCCATATAACCTTCTGCAACTACCCACTCCTCGAAGAGACAACGATCCTCGTACTTACCCCAGATTCTGCCATTCCCGAATTGGACGAAGATTCTGCTTCATTGAGACCGGTCAATAACGTATCTTCAGCGACCTCTACACAAGGAGCCCTTTTCGATGCCTCCCCACTAGACTCCGATTGAGGTTGAGACTCTGTTGATCTGATTAAAGCTCTTATAAGCACTAGCCATCTTAAGGAAGAACCTTGTATTTTTATCGCCCTCCCGGAGCCACAAAACCCTCGATTTTTGCCTCCAGCAGATTTCCTCCTTGATAAGCAAGTTCCTAATAACAACCTTAACCTCCTCTCCATGGGCCAGATCACCTTCTCCCAAAGCACCCCTACCCTCCATGTCGTCTAACCTTTTAACTTCCTTCATTGCTTCCTGAATATTGACGGAACACCTCTTTGTTCCACACTTTTAGATCCACTTTGAGCGTTTTCAACTTCTTAGCAATCTTAAAACACGGCTTCCCAAAAATAGCATACGAATCCCATTTCAATTTGACCCAATCCACAAATCTCGGTTCCTTCAACCACATATTTTTTAATCTAAACAGTGTCTTTCGCCTTGCTAAACCCTCATACTCGAGCATGATAGGAGTGTGATCAGATACTGTGACGACCCGACCCGGACCCCATCACGGAATCCCGAGGTCATGTCGTTAAATCAACCTAAACAATAGACAAGTACTTGCTAAACGATATTGTACGAGTCAATAGTCGAGCTACACGAGCTCTAAGAAGGAAGTAAAGCCATAACGACGATACAAAACAACAACAAAACTTCGAAAGTAAAATATAATAAAATGGAGGCCCGAGCTATCAAGCTCCGGGCGAACACAACCAAAGAGATGGTAAATCTCTTGCTCTAAAAATTTGAACCGTGTAGCACAAAAAAAAAAAAAAAACAACCAGGATGGCCAACTTAAATACATAACTTAAGACATCGACGACACTACATGCCGAAACCCAACAACTACAACTAAAAATTCCCAAACATCATTTTACCCAATGTAAAGCTTACATAACTTTACATATACGTTTGGCCTCACCCAAATGAATGACAATACAAATAGTATTAATAACACTAATACTAATGATAAAACTTCCACGAGCTAAGCCTCGGAATAAGACTGCCACAACCGCGAACTACTCGACCTCAACGCAAGCTAACGATCAACTGCACACCAAGGAAACAAAAACACGGAATGAGTCATATTATTCTGTCGTGTTGCTCCTGCAAACACCTGCACAACAAAAATGTGCCCTCGATATCAATTTCCTGGTATCGACGTCCCCCCTCGATGACGATTTCCTGGTATTGACGTTCCCGAGACAATTCCTCGCTCGAGAACCCTAGCTTCCAAGGTTGTGCTTACTGCTGCAAACAGTGGACAGCTACTTCCCTACTGTGGCCACAGTGGAGGCGTGTGGAACCCTTAGTCTCTGATACGGTGACCCATAGCGATCATAAACCCATAATTCGTGAAGGCGATGCGTCGTCCCATCCTTGACTAACCACACAAACAACATCCCGATAAGGCTCCCTTAACCGGATACCTTATCGTAACCAAGCCGGTCCATAATCCTGCAAAACATGTTACCAAACACATACTGGCAGGTAATCATCATCACATACATGCATATATTTCCAAATATAACACATAGTCTAGTGTCTACATGCATATTAAGTTCATAAAATCTTCAAATATAAACTTTCATAAATCCAGATTGAGTTCTCAGTCAATCCAAGTCCAGTTAGTTTCTCACTCTACTAAAACATATCAAATCATGCATATATATATATATATATATGAATCATTAACCCCATATACTGAGGTGACTAATTAGATCTAACCTCAAACTATATACCAAGACTATATATTTAGTCTAACTCCAACATTATTCATTGAGGTACACAATGATCCCCAAAACACAATTACTTAGACTATTAATTAGTCCAATTTCCATTCACATACCAAGACTACATATTTAGTCTATAATCATAGTGTATCATCGATCACTATTCGACTCCGTTGAGTCTTAACTCCATATTTCATTCTTTAGGTCATTATTGACTTAAAGCATAAAATTTATCCAATCATCACATGATCGGTATCCTTATATCAAATATCACAAAACCCAAAATGTCAAGCATGTCCTCAATGCTATCGCAATCGTAACCCAAGACTATCTAGATAGTCTCTAATCATAGAGTGCCCTAAAGTACACTCATAATCATCACATATCCAAGCTTGAGGGGTAGTCGTGAAAAGGAGCTTCAACTCTACAATCCAAGCTTGAAAAACGGGCAAGATGAGTTATAGAACTCAAGTTCAATCTTCATGAACCTTCAAGCCTTCCATGGCAGCCCTCCATTTCATATCTAGAAGAGGAAGAAGTAGCAAAAAACATACTCAAAGTCGGTTGGAAGGAAAGTAATTAGAAAGAGCTTCGATTGCCTTGTCTTGGCTTGAAAATCGGATGAGAGAAGCCATGGGAACTCAAGCTTGAATTCCAAGAACACCTAAGGCTTCCATGGAAACTCTCCCTCTCTCACCTCACGGTTTCTTTGGGGAAAGTAGGACTGAAATGAGGGAAGTCTATTGCTGATTTCTCTTGGTCTTAGGTAGTCAAAAAGCATGTGGGACAAGGCTCAAGTCACAAGGCATTGGGTATGGGGAAGAATAGATTCTTGCGGGTATTGAGGGACTTGTCTCCCACTCCAAACCCCACACAACCTTGTTTAGAGCTGATAGGATGGCCTAGGAACCGAATTTGGGGGGTTTATCATTAAGGGTAGGTGTGTAATTGGCCAAAAATAAAGTCTAACACACAATGAGTGGTCAACTATAGTAGACCAGAATTTGGGTCATCTTACAAAATGTTCTTGTACCGAAATACACGTCCTAAAATTACACAAAAGGTATGGTTAAAAAGCTCTATGAGTCTAGTTTCTAACGCATCAAACGGATCCGAATTCTGAGTTCCGTACACAAAGTTGTGACCAAAATACTACATACCTATCGTGGCCTTCGAAAATACGCGAATTACCAAAAATCAAACCCGAGCGTATGTAAACGTTTACACGACCACTCCAAAATAATTCTAAGTTAATTCCCCAAGGTCCCCTAGTCATCTAGGGTCAAAATAATACCAACCAAGTAAAGCGGTCATAGCCACAACTGGTATGAACTCATATGACAAGTCTACCATGCAAACGAGTCAAACTTGCAAAATAACAGGGTCTTATATTAAATGGTGAATTGAGAATATGATTATATTACCTATTCATATTTGATGATTATGAGTGTACTTTAGGGCACTCTATGATTAGGGACTATCTAGATAGTCTTGGGTTACGATTGCGATAGCATTGAGGACATACTTGACATTTTGGGTTTTGTAATATTTGATATAAGGATGCCAATCATGTGATGATTGCATGAAATTTATGGTTTAAGTCAATAATGACCTAAAGAATGAAATATGGAGTTAAAACTCAACGGAGTTTAATAGTGATTAATGATACCCTATGACTATAGACTAAATATGTAGTCTTGGTATGTGAATGGAAATTGGACTAATTAATAGTCTAAGTAATTGTGTTTTGGGGATCATTGTGTACCTCAATGAATAATGTTGGTGTTAGACTAAATATATAGTCTTGGTATATGGTTTGAGGTTAGATCAAATTAGTCACCTCGGTATATGGGATTAATGATTCATGATATATATATATATATATATGCATGATTTGACATGATTTAGTAGAGTGAGAAACCTACTGGACTTGGATTCATGGATTGACTGAGAACTCAATCTGGATTTATGAAGTTTATATTTGAGGATTTTATGAACTCAATATGCATGTAGACTATGTGTGTTATATTTGCAAATATATGCATGTATGTGATGATGATTACCTGCCAGTAAGTGTTTGGTAACATGTTTTACAGGATTATGGACCGGCTTGGTTACGATAAGGTATTCGGTTAAGGGAGCCTTATCGGGATGTTGTTTGTGTTGTTAGTCAACAATGGGAAGACGCATCGCCTTCACGAATTATGGGTTTATGATCGCTATGGGTTGCCGTATCGGAGACAAGGGGTTCACACGCTCCCCGCCATGAGAAGCTGTCCATCAAGGTAGTGGTAAGCACAACCTTGGAAGCTAGGTTCTCAAGCGAGGAACTGCTCGAGGACGCCGATACAGAAATCAGAAAGCATCGAGGCACATGTTTGTTGTGTAGGTGTTTGTAGGAGCAACACGACAGAAACGGATCAAGGAGGCACATCTTGGTTCATTGGGTTTATTATAATTAGAGAATTATACTCTGATTATATATTGTGGTTTATATGCTTTCACATGATTGTTATGGTGTTGCATGAAGATTTTGGAAAAAGAAAGGAAAATGGTTTTTATGTAAAGTATCAAATATATTAAGATACATGTGCACGAATTTTATGATAATAAGATGATGTCATAGTTATCAAAGTCGAGAGGCGCCAAAAAGGCGATAGGTCCAAATTTGAGGCGAGAGGCGAGGCGCTGAAAAGGCGCCAAAAAGGCGCTCACGGAAAAAATACTAAGAAAAAATACATAAAATATATATAACTTAACAAATATCAACAAAACATGTTATAAGTGAACATAATACATGAAACTAAGTCCTAACATAATATATATGATGAAATTCTGAGCTAGTTTAAAATTCCAAGTAATATAATAAATAGTTAAGCAACCAAAGAAAATAAAGTTTATTAAAAAAATAAAGTAAAATCCAAAAACAAAATGAAAAATTAAAATAATCCCAAATCCCAAATTAAAATATAATAAATAATAAATAAAATGCCTAAAAATGAAATGAAAATAAACCCCATGTAATGATATAAGATAGCCAAAGAACTCAAAGACATTAGAAAAAAGGGAAAAACATGAAATAAACAAAAGAAATTACAAAATCACACACTTAATCTCCACCGATCAACAAACCAATCATGGGAAGCAGCCGCAGGGAGCCGGCGACTCGTCGCGATGCTCCGGCAAGAAAATTCCGCTGGGGCGCGCGTGAGGATGATTCCGGCATCCTCCGGCGACGTCGAAAGCCCAGATGAGTTCGCCAGGTAGAGATGAAGCCATCTATGCTGTTAGATTTCATTAACATCTAATATTGAAGGCTAGATCTAGAATCGAAAATCTCGAGATATCTGCGGCGATTAGCGCCCGACTTCGACCCTCTTCAGCGACAAACCCTCAAGCGGCCTCGACTCTGCGCCAAAGGCGGCGCCTGACAACTATGGATGATGCCATGATTATTTATGATTGTCCATATTATCATGTTAATTGTAGTAACTTGCTGGGTCATTATGACTCATTCTGTGTTTTTGTTTCCTTAGTGTGCAGTTGATCGCTAGCTCGCGTTGAGGTCGAGTAGTTCGTGGTTGTGGCAGTCGGTTTTTCCGAGGCTTAGCTCGTGGAAGTTTTATCATTAGTATTATTGTTATTAATACTATTTGTATTGTCATTCATTCGGTGAGGCGAGCGTATATGTAAATTATGTAAGCTTCACATTGGGTAGAATGATGTTTGGGTATTTTTAGTTGTAGTTGTTGGGTTCCGGCATGTAGTGTCCCTGATGTCTTAAGTTATGTATTTAAGTAGGCCATCCAGGCTGTTTTATTTTTGTGCCACACGGCTCAAATTTTTAGAGCAAGAGATTTACCATCTTTTTGGTTGTGTTCGCCTGGAGCTTGATAGCTCGGGCCCCCATTCTATTATATTTTGCTTCCGCACTTTTGTTGTTGTTGTTGTTGGTTTGTATCGTTGTTATGGCTTTACTTCCTTGTTAGAGCTCGTGTAACTCGACTATTGACTCGTACAATATCGTTTAGCAAGTGTTTGTCTATTGTTTAGTTTGATTTAACGACACGACCTCAGGGATTCCGTGATGGAGTCCGGGTCGGTCGTCAGCTTATCGGAGCTATATGTTAGCTATTCGCCAGGATAGGTTCCATGGCCTTGGTTGGGTTGGGTTATTATTGAGTTGTTTCCACCGAGTGTTCTGTATTGATGTCTTGATGGCATGTTTCATTGTAGGACTTGTGTTTGGAAAGCCAAGTCCATCGCATATTAGATCGTCGTGAGAGTAGGAATTGATAATCAGGGGAAATATGTCCCTACCATTTCACTTGTAGGCCTAGTGGTTACACCAAGAGTGTGTGCTATAGTTCGATAGAGTCATTGTTTCCTTACTCCGTTATGAGAGATCGGAGGAGTTAGTGTGTCGGTCCGAAGTATGATCGTTGTGGAATGACTCTTTAGCAATATGATTCTCGAAGGCTCCTCGATTACGTTCAGTTCATGAGATGCGACACTAAAAGTCGACTAGGGTTTGAGTCGCTTCGGGTAGGGTTTGAGTTTGGGAGGAGTTGCGTCGTGTTTTGAGGTTCAACACCTAGGCACAGTAGTTCGCCAAGCCTAGGCGACTGCTTCTCTTTTCGCCGTCGGAAAATCGCCGGAAAGCCCATACGCGCCTCGCGGCGCGTCCGCGGAAAAATCTCGCCGGAACCTCGACAAAGTGCTCGAGCAGAGGTCGCTTTGAGGGAGTATATCGTGGGGTACTTTCTGGATTTTTCATTAGATGGGTGATGGGTTTTCAGATAGGAAGGAAGACTTTTGATGTTCGCCGGTGTTCGGTTAAAGGTCTCGAGTGTGTGAAGTTGGTGGAGAGATCCGGAGGGAGACTCCATGAAATCTTTCTGTCAATATACGAGTTGCGTTGGGTGTGTGAATGGTGAAGAAAGTGGAGAATTTCAAAAGTGGGTTTTGGAGAAAGATTCAGCGAAATGGCGAAGTAGTTGTAGCAAAGGACTCGAAGCAGATCTGGGAATTTCGTTAGGATTTTAGTGAGGGAGGGAGGCAGTGGGGTATGCTTTGTATCCCACGAAGGAGCGAAGAAAGTAGGTGGGGCATGGTGGCGGAGTGGTTTGGCAGCCATCGGTGGCGGTGAGGCGATGAAAGGTAAATACCCTAAGTCCTATAAGGAGGCAATGGATATTCCTCCTTGGCCGGTCATGTCATTGAAGATTAATTGCGTTTTCGATGAGCGGGAGGTGGACTTTGAGGTGGACGAAAGCTCTTGCTCGATACGCAGAGGTTTTTGGAGAGATGCAGTGGGTAGAGTTGGGGGTTGGAGTTTCAATGCCTCCTAAGCTTGAGGTTCGGAGGTGGGTTAATCGAGATGGAAGGCGGTGGCGTGAGGGTGGTGGAGTTGGATGGAAGTGATTTTTGTTTGAATTTCCATCAATAGAAGAAGCATCTCGCATTCGTGAAGGAGAAAAATTGGTTCTATTCTCAAGTTCCTCGTTGTTGGATCGTTGGAACCCTTTTGGCGCCGCCATATGGAAGGTAGTCATCCAGTGAAGTTTGGATTCGTGCCCTGGATTACCCCTTCATTTGTGGGATTCAGCAGTGTTTAAGGAGATAGGCCGCAAGTGTGGAGGCTTCTTAAGGGTTGATGAAGATCTGAGAGAAAGAAAATCGAGATGGGCGAGGATTACAGTTAGATTCTGAAGAATATTCCTGCTGCAGTTCGAATCGGAGTGGGCAGTAGTTGGTTTGTGTCCCATTATGGGTGGAATCAAGCCCTTTCGGTTTCAAAGGAGGACTGGCAGAGGTGTCTCCGGCAGCGGTGTTGGGGAAATTATCGGGGAGAGGAAATGAAGGGGAGAAGGGCGTGTTACGCATGAAAGTGGGGCTCTCGTCAAGTGTGTGGGTCAAAGCTCTGGAAATTCAAGAAGCAGTGTTTACAGTGGCATGTGGGGCAGAAGATTTTTGAATTTCAAACGCACTCATCGAAACAGAACCGCTCCAAATAGTAGGCCTTATAAAAGGGGATGGGCTTTAGGGCTGCAGATAGGAGCCTCAAGAATCGTGGGCCAGTAAAGTCTAATAACTATAAGAGGAAACCAATATGGGTTTGGGTTCGAAATCCAAGAGTGTCAAGGGCGGGAAAGTTCTGAGTGCAGTCCGGAGGTTATAGGAGGAAAGTTGAGTGGGCCATTTCAGTCAGATTTTGTGTCCCCTAATAGCTTCGCTTTTGGGTCTAAGCCAGGGACTTGTAAGGTGTCGAATGAGGAGGAAGGGGAGGCAACGCAGAGCTCGAAATACCTGGTTGATGGTCGCGCAAAGTTTGTAGGTCTGGTTCGTGCAGAGAGATGGAGGTCGAGCTTGAGTCGAAGATTCAGCGTCGAGACAAAGGGGAAGGAGGTATGGACAATTCAGAGTCGGTGCGGAACAGAGACAAGATGACAGTCCAGCAGCAATGTATACAGTGGAGATAGTACAGGTCAGATTCAGCAGGGAGAAGCTCAACTAGGCAGGCTTTTTGGGGACTCAGCTAGTGGTAAAGGTGTCGCAGCCCCTTGTGAAGCAATTCGATTAGTGTGATCAGTCCTAGTGTAGATGAAGATGAGACTATTATGATCGAATCGAGGAGGAGGATATTTCGTTATGGGCTAAGAGAAGGGCGGATAGATTTGGTAAGTTTTTGGGAATCCCCTTTGATGGCTTTGAAGATAAATTGCTGGACCTATTGCTGGATATTGAGAAGAAATGGAGGTCTACTGAGAGGAAGGTAGTATCAAGAAAAGTTGTAAAGCAAGAGACAAAGGAAAAAAGAGAGCTGAAGAATCGTGTTGTAGTCTCGAACTATGAGCAGTTAAAGGGGAAAGTGGGGGATGATGGGTGGGAAAAAATTTGTTTGATTATGCATCTACGGATTTTATCTTGGAATGTGCGGGGTATTAATGATGAGGATAAACGAGGTATTATTAAGGCTGCGCTCGGAGATGGAAGCCTCATATTGTCTGCGATTGAAACTAAGATTGACAAGGTAAACAGGAAAGTGATCTCCAGCTTATGGGGAGTAGGTGGTTAGAGGGAGTGTTTAGATTCGGTGGGGGCAGCAGGAGGGATAATAGTTATGTGGGATCGCAGGTGGTTTTCTAGGTTGGACTCTATTGTGGGCTCTTCCTCTGTCTCATGCTTACTGAAGATGGAAGAAAATGATAGATTGTGGGTTTTCTCGGGTGTTTATGGTCCATGCAGCGGTGGATAGAAGAGTCTTGTGGGAGGAACTTTTATCAGTTAAGCGTAAGTGGAATGCCCCTTGGTGTATAGGTGGTGATTTCAATGTGGTTCGCTTCCCGCTCGAGCAGTCTGCTTCTGAGTCTATACTCGAGCTATGTCGGAGTTTAATGATTTTATTAATGCAGGGAATTGGTAGATTTAGCTTTGTCGGGGAGGAGATTTTACTTGGTTTAGAGATGGGAATACTTCGCAATTTTCTCGCATAGACAGGTTCCTTGTTTGTGGCCAGGAGGAGTTTTTCGAGGCGAGTTCAGTCTTGTTTGCCTAGAGTTATTTCGATCATGTTCCCTCCTTCTTGAGTGTGGGGGCTTTTGAAAGGAAAGGTCCGTTTAAATTTGAGAATATGTGGTTGAAGGCCCGGGGTTTGCGGATTGGGTTAAAGAAAAATGGTCTTCGTATTCAGTTGTAGGAGACCCTAGCTTTACTTTGGCTAGGAAGCTTAAATTGCTCAAAGAGGACTTGAAAGTGTGGAATAAAGAAGTTTTTGGTAAGCTGGGATTAAGGATTAATTCTTTGATGGAGAGAATCGAGTGGCTTGGATGGGTTAGTAGGGGTTCGAGCTTTGAGCAAGGAAGAGGAGCTGCTCCGTCTGAATTCTGCAAAGGGATTTAGATCAGTTATTGCTTTGCGAAGAGATCAGTTGGAAGCAAAAATCCAGAATTCAATGGCTCAAAGAAGGGGATAGAAATACTAGATTCTTTCATAGAATGGCTAGTGCCCATAAGTCGGCGAATCAGATTAGGGAATTATGGATCGATGGAGTTCAGTTGTCGGATAGCAAGGATATTAAGGAAGGTATTGTGGGCTTCTATCATCGGTTATTTTAAAACAGAGGGTGGCAGCCTTCGTTCAACAGTACATCTTTTACTTGCCTTGATGTAGATGACAGTAATTTTACGGAGCTTCCTTTTTAGAAGAGGAGGTTGTGGTAGCCCTTCGTGGTTTAAAGGGTGATAAAGCACCGGGTCTGATGGTTTTCTATGGCCTTCTTCCAGCATTGTTGGGAGATAATAAAGGAGGATGTGATGAGGGTGTTTCACTATTTTCATGAAAACTTGTGCTTTGAGAGAAGTCTGAATGCTTCCTTCATAACTTTGATTCCAAAAAGAAAGGGGCAAAGGATTTGAGCGACTTGAGACCTATCGGTTTAGTGGGTGGTGTCTACAAATTAATTGCTAAGGTGTTATCTTTGCGATTAAGGAAGGTAATAGTAAAATTATTTCGGTGAACCAACATGCTTTTGTGGGAGATCGTCAAATTGTGGATGCCTCTTTTAGCATAGCGATGAGGTGGTGGAGGCTAGACTTAAAAGTGGAGATCCGGGTTTGATCTACAAGTTAGACATTGTGAAGGCGTATGATCATGTCAAGCTGGGATTTTCTTTTATATTTCTTTGGAGAGGATGGGGTTTGGTCTTAAGTGGTGGAAGTGGATTCTTTTTGCATCTCGGCAGTTCGCTTTTCGGTGTTGGTGAATGGTGAGCTGCTGCCGGATTCTTTGCTAGTTCGAGGGTTGAGGCAAGGAGATCCTCTTTCTCCTTTTTATTTATCATTGTGATGGAGGCTTTGAGCAAGATGTTGGATAGAGCGTGTGGGGTGGTTTCTTGAAGGGGTTTAATGCGGGTAGAGGTAGTGGAGAGGAAGTGATAGTGTCCCATCTTTTGTTTGCGGATGATCACGCTTGTTTTTGTGGGGCTAACTCTCATCGGATTAGGTTATTTGCGGCTTGTGCTCCTTTTCTTTCAAGCGGTTTCGGGTTGAGAATTAATATCGCTAAGAGCGAGATTATTCGGTTGGCGTGGTGGCTAATTTGATTCCCTTGGCCAATTTTTTGGTTGCAAGGTTGGGGGCCTTCGGCGGTGTATCTTGGGTTACCTTTAGGAGCGAAGCATAAAGTAAAGATGTGGATCTCGTCATCGAGAGGTTCGGCGGAGATTGGCGGGTTGGAAAAACAGTATCTTTGAAAGGGGAAGGCTAACTCTAGTGAAAAATACTCTCTCTAGCCTTCCACTTATTTTATGTCTCTTTTGTGCTTCAGTTTCGGTTCGACGGACTTGAAAAATTGGAGAGATTTTACGTGGGATGGGTCTATGGAGGCTGCGAAAGTTTCATTTGGTTAGATGGGAGAAAGTGCGTGATAGTGTGAGAAATGGAGGCTTGGGGATAAAAATCTTAAGTTTTTTAATTTGGCTCTTTTGGGGAAGTGGCTTTGGAGATTTGTGGTGGATAGGAATGTTTGGTGGAGGAGAGTGGTGGTGAGCTTGTATGGTGAGGGTGAGCATTTGTGGTTTCCGAAAGATGTTTCTACCTGTATGGGATGGGGTTTGGAAAGGAGTCGGGAAGGGTTGGGCTCGGTTTGAGAACCGTCTCTTTTGAGGTTGCAATGGGTCTACATTAGATTACGGAAGGATAAATGGTGTGATGACGGGAGCTTTGTGGAGATCTTTCCCAGATTTGTTTAATTTAGCAAGTGAGAAAGATTGCTTAGTAAGTTCGATTTTGAATATAGAGGAAGGGAAAGTCTCTTGGAGTTCCATATTTGGGAAGATCTTCAAGATTGGGAGATGGACTCTTGTGTTCGATTTTTGCTAAGTTATACTCTCTCGGTGGGGCAGCATGAGATAGTAGGGTGGTGTGGGCGGGTTCGAAGAGGAAGATTTTTTACGTTAGATCCTACTATCATATTCTTTCAAGCAAGAGAAGATTGTGTTCCCTTGGGAGTATTTGGAGAGTGAAAGCTCAGAGTAGAGTTTTGTTTTTGCATGGGAAGGCGCTGTGTGAAGCCATCCTTACGGGGGGATAATTTGCGAGGCGTCGAGTGATATATGTTAGTGGTGTTTCATGCGAAGGATGTGAAAGAAGTGTGAATCACTTGTTCTTTCTTTGCCCTATTATTGTCTATGCTTTGGAATTTAATGCTTGGTCTATTCTACATTTGCTTGGGTGATCATGAGATCTGTT
>CM028381.1:34245009-34334719 GCA_013146195.2 Codonopsis lanceolata | reverse complement strand
TACCATAGTGAGGAGTAATGCAAAAGTTCACGAGGCGAGCCGTTATTGCACGTATCCGATTCCTCACGGGCTCGGAGGACACAAAAGTTTGTTAAAGGGTTGAGGACTGAATTTAGGAAGAGATTCTAGCACTAAAGCTCACTTATCGGATTTGCCGGTTGATAGAGCTTATGAGGTTGAGCAAGATATTGAGGAGCACCGAGTCAAGAGTAATTCGGGTAATGCACTGACAGGCTACTCGAGAACACTAATCGGGGAAATAATTCGGGGAGCGAAGGGGATACCAAGGAAACCGATAGGAGAGTGGAGGCCAAGGTAGGCCACGAGGCGAGACGAGGCAACAACACTTCTTCTCGAGGCGGCAAGGGTCTCGCAATGAGACTATGATTTGTTCGTTACGCAGAAATGCAGGCCACGGTGATAGATGTTGGGGAAGGCTGGGAAGTGTTTCGCTTGTGGAGATGGGACTCATATGAGGAAGGATTGTCCCAAATATAAGGCCAATCGGTCGGTGGCGCGAGCGATGCAGGGCTAAGAGAGATATGGATGGTAAACCGAAGTTCGGGGCCGTGTGTTTGCGCTTGATCGGCGAGGTTCGAGGGGTCTGGCGGTGATAGGAGGTACTCTTTCTATATTTGATCATAAGGCTCGAATTCTCATAGATCCGTGGTCTTCGCATTCTTATGTTGCTTCTCGACTTTGTTGAGAATCTCTGCATTGCCTCAATCTTTGCCATACTTGCTTGAAGTGTCTACCCCCGCCGAAATATATGCTATAGAAGTGTTTAGATCTTGTGATGTTTTGGGTGGGTGACCACACTTTCAGCGGACTTGGTAGTTCTACCCATACGCGACTTTGATGTGATTCTTGGCATGGACCGGTTATGTGCTTATCATGCTATAGTTGACGCTGCTAGGAAGAGGGTTACTTTTATATGCCGTGTGCCTGAATTTACTTTTTGTGGGTGATCATGCCTCGAGTGACGGTATTTATTTCTCGCTGGCTGGAAAATTGTTGTCTCAAGGGTGTACGTTATCTTGCTGCGTTGTTGATAAGAAGAGGTCTTCGCCGAAGTTTAGAGGAGGTTCCTGTGAGTATGTGAATTTCCCGATGTGTTTCTACCGATCATGCTATGCCACCCGAGAGAACTAGAGTTTTTGATTGAGCTTATTCCGACTTCACCGATTTCTAAGGCACCATATAGAATGGCACCATGGAGCTAGGGAGTTGAAAACTTCGCTGTGAACTTCTAGAGATTGGTTTTGTTAAACCAAGTGTGTGTGCCTGGGGCGCACCGGTCTTGTTCTCAGAGGAAGAAAGACGGAGTTTCATGGTTATGTATAGATTACCGAGAATTGAATAAGGTGACTATTAAGAATAAGTATCCTCTACCCCACATCGATGATCTTTTTTGACCGCTTGCAAGGGTCTATTGTCTACTCTAAGCTTGATTTGCGATGGGGTTACTACCATTGAAGGTTAGAGAGGAAGACATTCGAAGACTGCTTTTCTAAGACTAGGTATGGGCATTTTGAATTTGTGGTTATGCCGTTGTCAATTTAATGCACAATGCACGCGTGTTTATGGATTTGATGAACCGTGTTTTTCACAGCTTATCTTGATTGCTTTGTTGTAGTCTTTATTGATGATATTTTGGTATATTCGAAATCTCTGGAGGAGCATGAGAAACATTTGAGGATTGTATTGTCTATTCTTCGAGAGAAGCAGCCTTTTACGCCAAGTTTAGCAAATGTGCCTCTTTGGCTGAGGAAGTATCTTTCTTGGCATATTATTTCTAGCGCCGGATAGCCGCTGATCCTTCTAAGATTGAAGCGGTGACGAATTGGAAGAGGCCTAGTTCGCCATCGAGGTCTCGGAGTTTCTTGGGGTTAGCGGGTTATTACCGAAGTTTATCGGAGGATTTTCTGATTGTGACTCCTATGACGAGGTTGACACGTAAGAATGTGCCTTTGTTTGGAGCGAGAAATGTGAGTCTAGTTTCCAAGAGCTTAAGAAGCGGTTGACATCGGCACCTATTTTGGCTTTGCCTAGTGGAGGAGAAAATTTTGTGATCTATAGTGATGCTTCTAAGGAAGGTTTGGGTTGTGTGTTGATGCAGAATGGTAGAGTTATCGCCTATGCGCGCCGAGGAAGTTGTCTATTCATCCATGCGTAATTACCCGACACACGATATGGAGTTGGCTGCGATTATTTTCGCGTTGCATAAGTGGAAACACTACTTGTATGGGTCTAAATTTGAGATCTTCACCGACCATAAGAGCTTGAAGTACTTGTTTTCCCAAAAGGAGTTGAACATGAGGCAAAGAAGATGGATGGAGAAATTAAAAGATCATGATTGCACTATCTTGTATCATCTGGAAGGCAAATGTGGTAGCGATGCCTTGAGTAGGAAAGTTCATATGTCGTGCATGATGGTTAAAGAATGGAAGATGTTAGAGGATTTGCGAGATTGGAGTCCTAGTGTTCATGATAGAGGTGTGATTTTTGCAAATATTCGTGCGACGCCTATTTTATTTGGGAAGGTTAGAGAAGCTCAAGGGAATGATCCGGAGTTGAGGAAAATTATCGATGGGTTGGCTGAGACAGTATCGCCTGATTTTGTGGTTAATAGCGAGGGTACCTTGACATTTCGAGGTAGGGTTTGTGTCCCTTGTAATGCGGAATTGAAGAGGTTGGTTCTAGATGAGGCTCATAAGACGAAGTATACCATTCACCCGGGGAGCACGAAGATGTACTTAGATCTGAAAAGACAATTTTGGTGGAAAGGTATGAAGAGAGAGATTGCGGAGTACGTGTCAAAGTGTTTGACTTGTCAGCAGGTTAAGGCTGAGCATCAGAGACCTGCGGGATTTCTACAACCATTGGAGATTCCTGAGTGGAAATGGGAGTTCATTACTATGGATTTTGTGACAGGGTTACCGCGCACGCGGAGAGGTTTTAATGCAGTTTGGGTTATAGTCGACAGATTGACTAAGTCTGCACACTTCATTCCGATAGCTATCACTTATTCGTTGACTCAGTTAGCAGCTTTGTACATTCAGGAGATCGTGAGACTTCATGGCGTACCGGTTAGTATTGTGTCTGATAGAGATCCGAGGTTCACATCCAGATTTTGGCAGAGACACAGGTTAGAAGCTTTGGGGACCATTAGACTTCAAGATAGCGACTTTTTCATCCGCAAGCGGATGGTCGATCCGAGCGATTGATTCAGATTTTGGAGGATATGTTGCGAGCTTGTGCCGGTGGATTTCAAGGGAAGGCGGGATTCTCACTTACCTTTTGAGTTTGCGTATAATAACAAATTTACCGGAGTATCAAGATGGCGCCGTATGAAGCTTTGTATGGGCGTAAGTGTAGATCGCCAATTTGTTGGGATGAAGTTGGAGAGGCGAAACTTTGGGGTTCCGAGTTAGTGCAACAGTCGGTTGAGAGCGTGAAGTTGATTAGAGATCGTTTGCGCACCGCTCAAAGTCGACAAAAGAGTTACGCGGACAATCGAAGACGAGATCTTGAGTTCCAGGTGGGTGATTACGTGTTCTTGAAGGTAACACCGAGGAGAGGTACTAAGAGGTTCGGCAAGAAAGGGAAGCTTACACCGAGATTCATTGGCCCATTCGAGATTCTTGAGAGGGTTGGGTCTTTAGCGTATCGCATTGCATTGCCACCGTCACTTTCGGAGACTCATAATGTATTCCATGTTTCCATGTTGCGAAAGTATTTGAAAGATGATACTCATGTACTCGAGTATGAAGAGATCACGTTCGAGCCGGATATGTCATACGTTGAGAAGCCCGTGAAGATTTTGGATACTAAAGAGCAAGTGCTACGAACCAAGAAGATTCCCTTAGTTAAAGTTCTTTGGAGGAACCACAACATCGAAGAAGCGACTTGGGAAACGGAAGCGGAGATGCGCGAGAAGCATCCACATTTATTTGACGAACTTGGTAAGAATTTAGGGACTAAATTCCTAAAGGAGGGGAGAGTGTAACGCCCCGTATTCTTGTATGTGCATTCTATGCCTATCTTCTTACTTTCATGGTTGATTGTGAGCATGTTTACTTGTTATATAAATGTTTTAGAATCATTCATAGATCATTCTAGAAGTCCTTAACATGTTTAGAATCATATAAACTTGTTTGTAGAATCGCCGGTTTGATCGCGTTGAATTTAGCCTTAGCGATTCCTCTCATTGCTCGTATTTGTTTCTATTTCGACGTACGAAGTGTTCGTTGAGTTCTTAGCTTTATATTCAAGTCTTAATCAAGTTGAAACAAACCTTTTTCATGCCCAAGACATCCTAGTTTGATTGGCGTTTGATTGTAGTTTAATCCGTTGTTCATTTGTCGCGTGGTTCGCGCCTTGTCCTAGCTTGTTCCGGGGGTTGTTCGGGTGCGTTTCCGACTTGTTTTGAGTAGGGTTAGACCTTAGAATGGTTGCCCAAAAGTTTGGGACCATTTAGATCAAGTTTGAATCAAGTTTTAGAGGTTCTGGAGCCGAGGCGGCCGCATGGGAGCTGGTGAGGCGCCCGCCTCAAATGCAGGGAGCAATTGCTGAATGGTCGAACTTTGGGAAGGCTCAAGATTGAGGCGGCCGCATGGCTTGGTGAGGCGCCCGCCTCACTTGTTTCTTCGCTACGGGCTGATTTCCTCCTGTTTCGGAATTTGACGATTTGTTCACTTCCAACCCCTACTTAAACCTATCCTAAACCTCCCTAACCCTTCCTACTTAAGTCCTAACATCCCTAACTAATTTTAATGATGGATTAAGAAGGCTTGTTGATCATCCAAACCTTATCCTAAGAATCTCAAAGGGACCACAAGTGGTTGACACATGTCCCACTCAAGAATTAGACCAATATAAGCCCCAAATCAGATTTTTGACCCTCATTCTCACCCTCTCTCTTCCAAAAACGAATTTCATCTCTCTCAAGGTTCTTCCATGGCTTCTTGGAGCTAAACCCTTCATCTTCAACCATCCATTCATCCATTGCCCAAGAGCCTTTCATTAAAGTTGAAGAGCTCATCAAGGGGAGCATTTCCATCCGAATAGTTTCTTCTATTTCCTTCTTTGGTGAATAACTTGTAAGTTACCTTCTTTATCTTCCTCTTCTTTTAGTTCTCATTGACCCTAAGGAAGCAAAGTCTATGTCGGTTGAGGTCAATGAGGGCACTTGTATGCTTTCCATGCTATAATCTTGTATGTTGAAATTATGAGCTTGCTAGGAGCATGATTAGGATGATTTCCTACCTATGAATGTTTATAATGCTCTTCCATCTTGTCTATTTAAGGTTTTGAGCATGTTAAAGCCATGTATGATATTTATGTTGGAAGTGTTGATTTATGAGAATGCCCTAGTTATGCCTTCTTGAAATGTTGTAAAAGTGTTATGTGTTCTATTCTAAATTTTGGACTCTATGATGAACTTGAATCACTTTGCATTGCCTTGGTGAGTTTAATACCTTGTTGAACCTAGAATTGACCTAGGTTGGGTTATGAAGCATATAGCTTCAATTTCTCCAAATTTGGGAATTTAGAGCAAAGACTCAACGGAGTCGACTCTAGGGAATATTTGAACATGTTGAACTCTAATTTCAATCCCTACGAAGTTTGAACGCCGTTTGATTTGGTTTACTCAAGTATGAGTTTGGTTTAATTGATTATAACAAGTTGTTATGAAAGGTTGGTATTTGCGCAATTTAATTGCCTTGATATGTTTACGGTAGAGATTAATACCCTACTTGGTTGGTCGAGTTCGCTCTTGTCGAATTCGGTCCTTAATTGGTTTAAGTCAAGTAAATATCTACTTGTGCATTGCATTGAGTCCAGCTGGCATAATTTGGTTTGTTTATCAAGTCAGGGTGGGACGATGCATCGCCTTCACGAATTATGGGATTCGTGTTTGCTATGGATCGCCGCACCTGGGACTTCACACACCCCTCCACTGTGGGCCGCAGTGGGGAAGTAGCCCCTTTGCCGTATCAGTTAAGTGCCGCATTGGCTTGCTATTGAGATCGAGTAGGTTCTCGATATGAGTCGATGAATTCACATAACATCGATGGCACGAACTAGTAACAGAATGTTTTGCAGGAGCTACGAAGCGGCCGTGACTATCATATCCTACTTGTATGATTTACTTTACGCACTTATGTGAATAAGGTGCTAAGTGTTAAATGACGATAAAATGCCATAATTGTGATAATTGTCATGCTATAACATGAACATGCATATTTTAGTAACTTACTAAGTCTTTCGACTTACCCTATTTGTTTGCTTTGCTTTCCTTAGATCAAAGCCGAGGAGACGTTCCACGTTAGATCCGTGTTCGCTTGGACGTTGTGAGCGAGGTTGCTCTTTTGGACTATTAACTGATTAATCTTTTATTTTGGAAAGGACGTTGGGAAGCAAGTCATGTAGACTTGGCTTGGGTATTTGTATGTTGTAGTAACTTAAATATTTGGTACTTGTAATTCTTTTGGTATGCCGACTTTATGTCGAGCTTGTTTATATGTTGTTGGTTCATCACAGTTTCTTCCGCTGAAACTTATTTAAAGTGTTATTATTGTTGTTGTCTCCGGCATGTTGTGGCCGTTGAGGTTTTATAAGCATGTGTTAATTGTAGGAGTAGTTGTTGGGTTCCGGCTGTAACGTCGCCGATGACTTGTTTAAATTAGGTTGTTTTTCCGGCCAAGTGTAGCCGAGTTGTTAATTGTCTGAAATGTTGCGCCACATGAATTTTAAAATCCTACTTGTGCATGCTTATGTGTTTAATTTGATTATTTGGACGGCGCGATTCGGGATCTCGCATTGGGGTCCGGGTCGGGTCGTCACAGGGAAGGAGTTAAGCACCCAACTCGCCCTTTTGATCTCGTTTTGGGGATTTTGTTAAGTTAACATGTTTTTAATGTGTATAGTCCAAAAAGTATATTTTATATATATGTATCTTTGAAAATAACATTACTTTGTGTTTAATGTTATTTGGGCATAGTAACAGCTATGTATGTTTATACCTAAATACTAACAACATATATAAATATTACAAATATATATATATATATATATATATATAAATTTGTTGAACAGCACCCGAATGATCAGTGAAATTGATGACTCATGTATTCATCATATGATGACTCAGTTTTTGCAACCACCAATATATTCTAAGACACGGTAAATTGATGTCATTCCTCTTTCGTGTGAAACGTTTTCTTACAGTATGCAACAATGTTTTCATTAATATTCCACCGACAAAAGAAAAATATTTTGAAGTTAGAAAAGTAACATTGATTACATTTATCAACGCAAGATCTCGGTCAGTTAAAATCACAGTGGGTAGGGAGGATTGATTCATCAAAGTTTTGAAGACACTAAGTTCCCAAATGTAGTTCTCTTGCTGCTTAAACCTCATATAAACAGATGCAACAAATAATGTCATATGTGTCGACGTGACACCAACAATCTCCAACAAGGGTAACTTGTACGTGTTTGTCTTGTAAGTGTTATCCATAAAGAGAACGTTCGGGAAAAAAACGCAATAACTCAACGCTCATAGGGTGAGCAAAAAAACAAATTCTTCACAGTGCTATACGACTCACATATCCAATGATGATAGTAATATCCATACACAATCAATTTCGATACAAGTTGTTGCATATGCGATTGATCATCACGCTCGAAAAATCTATTCTTCATATGACAATTGTAGACATTCTTTAATGACGACTTATTATCTTCAATTTTTTGGTGTAAACCAATGAAAATGTCATTTGGTCGAATATTGTCATGTGACATGTCCATAACATATTCTTTCACCTCCCATGATAATCGACCAACATATGAGTGGCCATGAGGCGCAACTGAATGATTATGCAACCCATATTCAACCATAAGTTCCCATTCTCCATCACCAAATACATGTGTGCCCCTCAAACGAAATGGACATCCATAATTCTTTGATCCATATTCTCTCCTACCATCTTCCTTTGTTAATTGTTCTATTTCTTCTTTTGTTGCCCTTGGATTGATGTTGATACCCACTACGTTCGCAACCCAAATACAATCGTGGTCCTCTCTTACCCATACCACTGTCCAACCTACTAATAACTATCACAAGGCCATGTTCCCTTCCCCTAGCATGTACCCAATCACATAAATTCTCTAGAGATGAAAAATATGCAGACACTGTGAACACATCGATGTAATCTGTAACAATATCTTGAACTAGAACAATCATATTATTGGGGGATCCTGAACCTACAACACTATGCTCTGTAGGGGATGCCTTTGAATCCTAAAAATAAGAAAATTGCATGGTTATTATATTCTCTGCGGTAGTGGAATGTTGCACACATTCAGGGTTGTGCGTCCAATATTTGGTACAAAAAAGAAAGCTTGTGCGACCAATGTTTGGTGCACTGAAAAAGACTTGTGCGACAACCATTTGGTGCACACTAGGAGGTCTCTGCGACACACCAAAGCCGCACAAGACGAACAAACATCAGTTCTAAAAGTTAGAAAAAAATTGGTAAAAAAAGAATTTTAATCGGATAAAGTGGAAGGAATACTTACATGATTTTTCTTCATTACTTCTTTAGGCTCCATGTATGGTATTTTTCAACAGTGTGATGTATAGGGTTTTGAGTTTGAGAGAACCTTTTTGTAGGAAATTTGGTAAAGGAGAGGAAGTAAAGAAAAGTGAGAATGAAGGGAAGATTCAACATGTATAAAATTTTGTGTGGGGTGTAATTAGAATATTTGGGGTGCAAGTAAAATATATTCATGGGGTGTAGAAAGAAATTATTGAGGTGCATTTAGTAGAAGGGTGTCTTTTGTCATTTTACACAAAGACATTTTTGTAAAGTTTAAACTTTGGGTGTAGAGAGCACATCTTGGTATGTGGTTAGCGTCACCCTTAAATTTAACCAACAAACACTAACTTTCCAAAACAAGACTCCTAAAACTCAAGGGTAATTAATAAAACCACAAGGAAAAGAAAGCTACCAAAAATATACAAATATGGTAAAAATCTCAGTTTTGGAATCCTTGGGCGCTCAAAGTTGTGTTTTAAAGTTTTTTAGCCCTTTGGCTACGACCAAACTCACCCGTAGCTTTTCAAACATGGCCCTTGAGCCCCTCCATTTGATGAACACAATTATTGGACCATCACATAACATCAGACTCCATATCGACGATTTTTGTTCCCTACACTTAAATTTCATATTCTGACTCCGCCTACCAAGACGACGAAGATGAAGAAGATGATGGTGAATGTTGGACACAAGTTTTTCAGGAGAGGGTTGAGACATATTTTGCTAGATAATCTTAAGATGCTAAACACTCAAAATACTTGAATGTTTTGTTTGGCCTTGAACTGAAATGAAATAACGCTTTAAATAGCCATTAACTGAAAGCTGAAAAATAGTTCACGTCGTTGAACTGAAAATCAAATATAACAACATTATTCAATGGTCTGACAAATTCCTCCCCATAAACTAAGAATGCATGAATCGATTCAGTTTATCTCATCAAGAGACCTCACACCAAACACTTTCCTGAGTTTTCAAACAGCTCCTACCTTAAAGGCTTAATCATGATATCTGCCACTTGCTCACTGGTACCACAATGACTCAAATCCACAACGTGATGTTTAATGTGATTTCTTAAGAAATGAAATATCAAATTAGTATGTTTACTTCTACCATGGAAAACTGGCGTCTTTGTGAGCTTAATAGTAGAAGAATTATCACATAAAATTGTAACACAATTGCTTTGAGTACCTCCATTTTGTTTAAGAATCTTCCACATCCAAATACACCGACACGCATGTACATGAAGCTGTTGCCACATACTCTCCTTCTGTGGTTGAAAGTCGCTTTTTGGTTCCTTCTTGGAGATGCAAGGCAATACTCATCCACTTAGCATGAAAACATATTCAGAGGTGCTTTTCCGGTCATTGCATAACCCTTGTTTGTATAGGTTGAAAACTCATCTTGCAATCGTTCTTGTACAAGATGCCAAGCTGAGTAGTATCTCTCTCAGTACCAAAAAAATCTATTTGCTGCAAGCATGTTTAATTCCACAAGATTTGACACAAATCGACTAATGAGACAAACAGAGTACATCAAATTCAGTTTCATGGCAGTCGTGCACATTAAACTTCCAACCATTTTCCTGAACAAAGCTGACTCAGATTTTTTGCCTTCCTCTTGCTTGGACAACTTTTTTCTGGGAACCTTCAGATTCTTAACTCCATTACACTATTGCACACTAAACCTCACAAGTATGCCTTTTGCATATCTTTATTGGCTAATATGCCTTCTAACTAAGTTTTGTACCTTATCTTCTGTAAACAGAAATAAAGAAGGAGAAGAAGAGAAGTCGGCAGAGACGCAGAGTCGTGGGCAGCAAATCTGTGCGCTTAACTGATATAAACAATAACGACACATATATATACAAAATACCCAACCATCTAAATTACTTAACTACCCTTAGTATCTAACACTCCCCTTCAAGCTGGAGCATATATATTTATCATGCCCAGCTTGTTACAAATATAATCCACCCTTAACTTTGTCAAGCCTTTAGTCAGCATATCAGCCGGTTGTTCTCCCGTACGCACGTATGAGGTGGAGATAAGATTCTTTTGGATCTTTTCTCGAATGAAATGACAATCGACCTCTATATGCTTAGTCCTTTCATGGAAAACTGGATTTGTAGAAATATGCATGGTCGCTCGATTATCACACCACAATCTCATAGGCAGAGGAACCTTAAACCCAATCTCTTCAATCAATTGTTGTATCCACATAAGTTCACAAGTTGTCTGAGCCATAGCACGATACTCAGACTCTGCACTTGATCTCGCCACCACACTTTGTTTCTTACTTTTCCATGATACAAGATTGCCGCCCACAAACACACAATATCCGGTAGTTGACTTACTATCATCCGGTGATCTGCCTAATCAAGATCGGAGAATGCTTCTCGCATATGCCCATGATTCGCATACAATATACCTCTACACGGTGCTCCTTTCAAATATTTCACAATTCGAATCAATGCATTCCGTAGTAGTAGGGCAGCCATGAACCGACTCACTACACTCACCGAAAAGCAATATCCGGACGAGTTACTACAAGATAATTCAACTTACCAACCAATGTATCGTTCGATCCTCGAACATCTCCCCTTCTCTACAAGTTTGACATTAGGATCCATTGGAGTGTCACACGATTTCACTCAAGCATTCCAACTTCCTTAAGTAAATCAAGGACATATTTTCTTTGACACAAGAAAATTCCTTTCTTGGACCGTATCACTTCGATCCCAAGAAAGTACTTTAGAGTACCCAAGTCCTTTGTTTGAAATTTTGTTTGAAGACACGATTTGAGTGTTTCAATACCATGTGTATCACTACCTGTGATCACAATACCATCTACATAAACAACCAAAACAATACAACCACTGCTAGTCTGCCGAAAGAACACAGTGTTATCACACGCATTCTCCTCGTAATCCAAACTCTAGCACGACAAAGACGAATCGCCAAACCAAGCCCACGGAGACTGTTTCAACCCATACAACGACTTTCGTAACCAACATACTTTATTCACATACTCCCCTTGAGCAACAAACCCCGGAGGTTGCTCCATGTAAACCTCTTCCTGCAAATCACCATGAAGGAATGCATTCTTGACATCCAACCGATACAAGGCCCGCTTATTAGAAGCGACTAACGATATCGAAGACGAAGTGAGCTTAGCAACAGGAGAAAAGTATTAGTATAATCAACACCATACACTTGTGCATACCCCTTTGCAACCAAACGAGCTTTTAACCGAGCAACAGTGCCATCATGATTCATTTTAACCACGTACACCCATTTACATCCAATAGCCTTCTTACCATCAGGAAGTGTTACCAAGTCCTAGGTGTCATTAGCCTCAAGAGCCTGCATTTCCTCTTCCATAGCGGACTTCCAACCACAAGATAAAGCTTCAGAAACATTTTTAGGGGTGACAACAGAATCAAGGGAAACAACAAATGAATGAGAGGAATCTGACAGGTGAGCATATGAGACACAAGAGGTGATAGGATGAACACAAGTACGTGTACCTTTGCGGAGTGCTATAGGGAGATCAAGAGACGGATCTGATGACGTGGGAACCGGTATCGGAAGTGAATCTGTTGGAGCATCTGCAACGACTGGTTCTTGGGTTGAAACAGGAGTGCGCCGAGTATACACTTGAGTTATAGGAGGACGAGAACCAGCTTCAACACCAACACCAACCTCAGTATTATGGGGACGAATCAAAGTATAGGTAAGAAAATCATCGGGAGAGACAAACTCAGACGCCGAAGTAGATGACCGACCAAAATACGGGCTAGACTCAAAGAAAGTGACATCAGCTGACACTAAGTACCGACCCAAATCCGGAGAATAACAACGATACCCTTTATGAGTTCTAGAGTATCCAAGAAAGACACGCCTAAGAGCTCTTTGGTCTAACTTACCAACCTGTGGCCGAACATCTTGGACGAAACAAGTGCAACCAAACACTTTAGGAGAAACTGGAAACAACGACTGCGAAGGACGAAGAACAGAATATGGTATGTCACCTTTAAGAACAGACGATGGAAGACGATTAATGAGAAAGGCAGCAGTGTGACCAACATCAGCCCAAAAAGACTTGGGAACATTCATCTCAAACATCAATGCCCTAGCAACTTCCAACAGATGGCGATTCTTGCGTTCAGCAACACCATTCTGTTGTGGGGTGACAATACATGAAGATTGATGAATGATCCCATTCTGAGACATATAAGAAGAGAAAATACCAGAAAAATATTCCTTAGCATTATCACTACGAATATTTTGAACCAAACAATTGAAATGAGTTTTAATTTCAGCACAAAAAGAACAAAATAACTGAAACAACTCATCTCTAGATTTCATTAAATAAAGCCAAGTACTTCTGGAATAATCATCGACAAAAGTAACAAAATATATGTACCCTGATTTGGAAGGCACATTACAAGGACCCCAAACATCAGTATGAACTAACTCAAATAGGGACGCAGCCCGTTTATTAACTCTAGGAGGATACGACACACGATGGTGTTTAGCAAACTCACACGACTCACAAGGTAAACTAGAAATAGACCCTACTTCTTGACACAATTTCTTAAGGACAGTCAATGACGGATGACCATAACGACAGTGTAGCTGGAGAGGAGACAAAGTACTTTGACACGTAACTGATGCAACAGTAGAAGAGTGAGCAGCAACAACTTCATCGAGCAGGTACAATCCATCATTTTCACTTCCTTTACCAATAATCTCCCAAGTCCTCAAATCCTGAAAAAGACAATAACCAGGAAAGAAAGAAACACAACAATTTAAGGACTTTGTGAGTTTACTAACTGATATCAGATTATAAGGAAACTTGGGCAAGTATAACACAGATGTTAATGATAAAGAAGCAACAGTAGTGCTACCACTACCCAAGACTTTGGAAGAAGATCCATCAGCAAGAGTAACAATCGTAAACTTATTCGACGACTCATAAGTGGATAACATACTTGAATCTCCAGTCATATGGTCAGTAGCCCCTGAGTCAATTACCCAGTGCCCAGTTGAAGACAAAATTCATGTTATGGGTTTACCTGACTTGGCTAAAGTTGCTTTGGAAGAGGAGGAAGGCTGAGATTCTGAGACATCTTGTTGTGAAAATCGGCAAACTCCTCGTCATTCATAACAACATTATGAGTCTCAGGTTGACAAATTTGCTCGGATTTGCGAAAGCGGTATGAGCGAATCGGATTGCTTTTTCTTTGATACTCCATCATTCTTTGAGTGAGAGGCTTAGGACACTGGTTTTTGAAATGACCTTGGTCTCCACAATTGTAACACACTCTAGGTCCTCCACGACCTCCGGACCCTCTACCACCACGAGTTCCACCACGAAAACCACCACGACCTCCATATCTACCTCCACGATAGCCATTACCTTGTGAAACCAATGCTGATTTTTCAGATACCTCCATATGTGATGACTCACCATTCCTCGTTGCAGTCAAAAGCCTATCAAAGGCATCAGACAAGGTACCCAAATCTTTATTTGACAATAACTGAGACCGAACCACATCATACTCTTTCTCCAATCCTGATAGCCAGCTAAACATCAACAGCTTTTCACGTTGAGCTTTCATCTCCTCAACATCATCAAAAATAGGCATATCAGCAGTGAAATCCTCGCTCATACGCATGAAATCATAATAATAATCCATAAGACTCCGTCCTTTCTGACTAGGGCGATGAAATTCCTGTGACAAATTATACAGCCTATTCAAGTTACTTGCTCCAGAGAACCATTTATGCAAGAGTGTCCACAGTTCCTTAACTGTTTTGCAGTGTTGCATAGACAGTATAATTTTCCTACTGATACAATTCACAATTTTCGGAAACAACACTTTGTCATCATCCAACCACACCTTAGCCACCTTCGCATCAGTAGGACAATCTTCAACAAGATGTCCTTCTTTCCGTAAACCACCCATGTTCACCTGAACTAAATATCGCCATTCCGCAAAATTAGACCCATCAGCCTCCAAGATAATGTCAATCAATCTATTTTGGTTAGAAACAATTGTCATTATCGGTCCCGTAGACTGGTCGTCAGCCATCAAAGAAGGAAAAAAGAAAATTCAAACTATCAAGCAAGTCTGAACTACAACAAAAAAATCAAACGAGAGACAAATCTGAGAGACACGTAATAGCCGGACTCTTCACGTAACAACCGGAATCACACACGACAGACAGTTCCAAGCTGGAATCAACAACTAACACCTTGAAACCTACTGAGAGACAAATCCGACACCTGCACACTCCTATTCCGAAAGCTAGGGTTCCTATTCTGATCTCACGCGCCACCACTCACCGGTGCGTGGCGTCGGAAAATCAACAAGTCGGCTGACGAACTCCACAGATCTGGTCGCCCTCCTATTCCGAGTCAACCCTTGTCTCGGAATCTACCAACCGAGCTCTGATACCATGTAAACAGAAATAAAGAAGGAGAAGAAGAGAAGTCGGCAGAGACGCAGATTCGTGGGCAGCAAATATGTGCGCTTAACTGATATAAACAATAACGACACATATATATATACAAAATACCCTACCATCTAAATTACTTAACTACCCTTAGTATCTAACATCTTCTTTTGAGATTCCTTCACTGCTGGTGTAGTCTTGCAAGTAGGCTAAGGGATTGGTTTGTCTCTTATCAGGCACATGTGGTATTTGTTTACCTTGTGAATTTTCTTTTTCATCAGAGCTGCTCAAGTCATACGCAGGATCTTCTCTGGTGCACTCTTTACCAGCTTCTATCACACAACTCTTCATCAATTTCTTCCCAATCAAGTTCATCATTATTAATTGATTCTTCAGTCCTCCCCTAATTCCATCTTTCTATTTCTTTGAACACTACACCTCTACTGACAATCGCCTTGTTTGCAATCATCTTGTAACCTTTTGATTCTTCACCCAACACCAATGATAGATGTGTTTTATACGCATCTATTGGGTACTTATACATCTTAGAAATATCAATTCCACGAGGCTTTTGGATACTAATATGTGTTTTGGAGCTTAATTGTGAGTTTCAGGGTTTTTGTTGGAATTAAGGAATTCATAAGGCTTTAAGTGAAGAATTAAAGGAAGGGTGAAAAGTGCTAAAAGGCTTAAAGAAGAAGAACCAGAAAATCAAAAGGCCTTGCGGACGCAAGACTCAAGACCCATGCCCCTGCAAGGTCTCCAGAATGTCAGTCCCGAAAGTGTCAAATGCCTTACGGCCACATGACTCTCCACCTTGCCCCCGCAAGCCTTTCCGTCTCACAAATTCGGGAATTGTACCCTAATTTTATTTCTTGCCATGTAAACACTAGTATAAATACAAACCTTGTAGCCCTAGGTTCTAGGTCAGAAATAATTCGAATTTAGTTTGTAATTTGGAGTTTTTATTGTTTGTAATCATAGTTTACGAAGATCGTTCATGTATTCTTTCATCCAATTGATCAGTTCATCTTCAAGGATGAACTAACCGCTCATATCTAGGAATTGAAGGTAACTTGTATTGAATCTTCTGCTCTAATATAATTTCTATTCAATCAAATCTTGTTGATCACATTGTTTATCAATCTCTTTGCTATTTGGCTTTTTCCTAATGAATGGTATCACAATAGTTAAAGACCAAGAGGTGCGGATAACTGCACGACCATATGCATATGTTATACACTGGTTCACCATTGTGATAAATTATACCTAGCGATGCACGAGAGTGATAAGTTATGGTTAGGTTCATATGTTTCCGAGTGACAATCGGAAATTCATATGTTCTTGTTCTTAAGGGTATAAACTCGGATGAATTATTTAAGATGGAGACTGAATTATAATTTGACGACCTATACCAATCTTTCGTGAACAAACCCAAGATTAATTGATTGATGCATTAAGCAAAAGAGCATTAGAGTAGATACAAGTGAATCTATATTCCTAGATTCTCCTCCACCATTAGATCTTCACAAATTGTGTTTGCTGTTTTAATCAATGTTAATTAGATTACTTGTTTTCTAGTAGAATAATTTAGATAAATCAAACAACCCCCCCCCCTTAGATATAATTAATTGTTGCCAGTCTACTCGCTCTAGATACTTCTTGTCTCTGTGGTTCGACCCTTGCTTTCCGTACACTATACTTTCTATTGATTTGTACACTTATGAGGTAAATAAATAAGAACCACTATTTTGGCATTAGTCACTATTTTGGCACTTCGAATTTCAAGGGCATTGATCATTACAATGCCCACATTGCCCATCTCATCTCTCTTCAAGAGGTTAATGCGGTGATCGCAACTCCTGACACGGTTTGGACCTATCATCAAGGTCCACCGTTTGGCCCCTGCACTATGGACGAGTCCTATTTGACGAACGTGGCCAAAGTCGTGTTCAAATTTATCTGTGCACGCCTTATGACATTCAACCACAAGCACACGATGTCATGGCATAAGGTCGTTTTGATCTATACAATCCTGACCGATGGGTCTGCTAATGTTGGGCACTTGATCAATGCCCAGATTCAGACTCTCATCATTGGTAAGACAAACTCATGATTCCTTTTCCCGAGTTTAATTATGGGTTTGTGTGGAGGGGCTGGAGTCGTCTGGACTTCAGATTCTGAAAGAGTTCGGGCAGTACCCGACATTACTACTGCGTTAATTTTTGATCACCGGCTTCAGCCACGTGAAAGGGGACCACGTGAATAGCCTCAAGAGAAGGCTAACATTGAGGACGATGGGGATCCTTTGGAGGCCCTCTCCAATAGAATGGATGAGCTCGGGTTTGACCAATAGATGATCCAACAACAGTTGGCACAGATTCGCGCTGACCAGAACTACTTCTTTGGTTGGACAGAACGGGTGGCAAGAAATGTGGCTTCCTTCAATGGCTACCCACCCGGTACTATACCCGAGTTCCTTCCTCCTTCGTTATTTCGTCCCGACTCACCATGAGTCGAAGCATAAGTTTCTTTCATTAGGCGGAATAGCTATGTCCTTTCGATATTTCTCCTCCATCAATCTCCTTATAGGAAAACCCTCAATTTTGGGGGAAAAATAGAAACTAAGTTTGGGGGGGGGGGGGAATTCTAAATCCAGGGTCTTTGCAGGATCCATCTTAAGAAGGAGTGGAGTTGTGCTATATTTTTTAGTGTGCGGGACAATTTTTGCTCCTCTATCGTCTCTTCTCCTCTCTCTATTTTCTTGCTTTTATTTTTGTTTATTTTCAGAGAGGTTGCCTTGACCAGAATACACTAATATTTGGTTTTTTCGGGAACCCATCATCAATTGGGTCATCAATTATCTCCAACTTTTTTTTAATAAAAAAAATTATAAAAATTCAAAATTTTCATTCTCGAGTCCTGATGTGGGAATTCCAGTCAATGATGATTTAGTGCAATGAACCACATAACTTTCACATAGATCACTCTGGAACTCACCCGAGTCTGCAAAAATATTAACATTCTCCAAACCCTTGTGCACTTTTCCCAGTTATGAATATGGATAAATTTGAATACTTTTACTAAGTTTATAGTGTACATTTCATTCTAGCACAAATAGTTTGGTGCACAAGAATATGATGAATAGTCATCCCAACATTATTGTTGCATTGAATTGTAACTTAGGGTCAATCGCATGTAGGGGTGGCAATTTGAAGCACGACACGATTGACCGACACGAACATTGCACTAAATTATAGGGTTTGGGCTAGGGCTTATTGGGTTCGGGCCGACCCGATAAGGCATGTTAAGATTTGGGTCGTTAAAAATAGTCTCTCTCTCTGCAAAGAAAGAGGCGACTGCCGATTTCTCTCTTTCTCCTCTCAGACCTCAGTCTCTCTCAGACCAGCCAGACAGTGCCGCCTCCGCCACCGCCAGTCCACCTCCGCCTGCTCTCCCTCAATGGCTCTCACTCTCACCAACACAATCCCTTTCTCTCTACACCTTAAAAATTGTTTAAACCCTAAAAGGTAGATACTCAACTCAATCTCTTTCTTTCTCCAAAAACGACTTTGTCTCTCTCTAAATCTAATCAGCAATTTATTTATTTAGTAGTTGGTTATGTTTGTTTATTTATTTACTTTTTTTTTGGGTTTTTTGGGTGTAGAATTCTTTGATACTGAAATGCGAAATTATCGGATAGGAATCATTTGAATAGTTATTTTCTAGCATTAATTGCTGATTCTGATGAAATGCAAAGCCAGAAATCTGGTATTTTTGATTATCGAATAGGAAACATCCGAATAGTGAAGATCATAACCTTGGTTATTAATTTTTTGGTAAAGATCCATTTAAATCATAATCATACCCAGCCAACTGGTTACAATGAATAAGCATGCCTTTGCTCTAAAAAATTTATTTTGATTCTCTTTAGTCTAGCCTATAATGCAGTTGTGTATATGGTTAAGTTATGCTTGTAGGATCTTTCCTATTTAGTAGTCGCCTTGAAATCCATTGGAAAGATGTGCACCTTTCTGGTCATTGTTCAGTCAATCAAGTACACCTTTGTCATCCTCTTTGTCATTAGTTTACCTTTGTCTGTTTATTCTCCATGAACATTATATCATAGATTTAGTAATTCTCCTTGTTTGATGAACTCAAAGGTATAAATTAACCTGTTGTGAGAAGGTTATTTTTTCATTTTCAGTTTTTCCACATAATAAGATAGGGAGTATAACTTTTTCTTTCATTTGGAGTCTTAAATTGTTAGAAAATGATGTTTTGTCTTGGGTAGTCACCATGTAAAGATATAAGTCAAAAGTAATACTGCCTCATAAAATAATTCCCGTTTGAGTGACTATCCAAAAGTGAAGAATGCTTTGATGGATGTGCTCGAGCTATAAGTATAACTCTTCAAACATGAATTAATTAATAGTTAATCATGCAACTAAAAAGAAAAAAAAATCATGGAAAATAAATGGAAAAATCACCAAATGGAAAGAAAAACAAAGACACTTCATTGACAGGAATTATGGTATTTATTTACAAAAATTATGATATTTATTTATTTCATTCAATTAGTTTGTTTATTGGGATGAGCCAAGATTGAATTGTGAAGACCATCTAGATATTCTTGATTATTGGAGATCAAATCAATATCGGTATCCTGATATTGCAGCTATGGCTTGAGATATTTTATGCATTCCAGTTTCAACTATTGCATCTGAAGCATCATTTAGTATTTGGTACGTATTTAAATTTTATTAAATCATACTGTTGGATATTTTAAGTTTTAACTAGCTTTATGACATCTATATGAATAGGTTGGTGAACGTTGAAGTGGATTGAATCATCGGATAAACAAAGGAAGTTGAAGTCATAACTGTTTTTGGACCATTTGTGTAATATTTAGACATTTTTTGTAATCTTTAGACTATGTTTGTGATTTGCACTTCTAGTTTAGTTGTCGACTAGTGGTTTTGGTCCCTTTGGACCTTTGGTGCATCAACTCCTACCATTCCCAATTTCCTAATTTCTAGTCTTGACTTGTTGACTAGTGGGTTTGTGATTTTGTATTTTTGTGTAGTTGTGTGTTTTGTAACTGACTAAGTAGTCTAAGTGCACACTTGTTGTGCAAGAACAGTGATGAGAATGATTGAATGTTGATAGATAATTTATTAGAAATTTATAATTATTTATTTTTAAAATCATGTTTAACGGGCTTATCGTACCTAACAAAAAAAAACTGACTGTTTTGCTTATCGTGCTTATTGTGTCGTGTCGTGTTTTCGGGTTTTTATCGTGTTGTGTTTGCGTTTTGATTTTAGGCACGATAACCTTATCGTGTCGTGTTCGTGCCAAAGCTTATCGTGTCGTGCCCTTATCGTGCTAGCCCGATAAGGGCACGACACGACCAATTTGCCACCCATAATCGCATGATAGTTAGATCCCTTGGGTTTTTCTTACTAATATATTTCAAGCACATTTTTGAACCGTGACTGCATGTTAGTCTTTATTGTCCCTACTTCTTTTCTAAATAATGCGTATGTGAAATCCAGTGATGCTAAATCTTCAATTCCACAATTTTCATAATGGATGTGATATTTTATGTGTGTTTACTTTCTTAAAAACTGACATGAGTAATTCTGACATTAGGATATGATTTAGGCCATCTTTGGATCATTTGAGCCTAAATATTTCCCGACCTTACTAAGGAGTTCGTTTGTTGTGGCTGATGGCTTATGACTTATGGTTGATAGCTTAAGCTGGTGGCTGAATGACTTGGGGCTGATTGCATGATATATTGTTTGTTACAGCTGTTGAAAAGTTGCTTATGAGTTGTTATAATTATTTGTTAAAAAAAACTTGAAAATTAATATTCATATTTTTATGTATATTTCATAAAAGGATTAAATGGGGATAATCAAATATTTATTAATGAATAATTGTCTTCATGTTTAAAAAAAAAGCCAAAAAAGCTTAAAATTTTGGCTTTTTGGCTTTGGTTTTTCAATGCATAAAGTGTGTTGTAACTTACTTATTGGCTTTTGACTTATAAGCTGAAACAAACACTCTAAATATGGTTTTCAAAAGCCAAAAGTCACTCCAAATAAGCTGCAACAAACGAGCACTAAAAATATCCCTAGTGTCCACTTTTGAGCTTAATTAAAGAATGGCGTACGCTAAGCATGCAACAACCCCCATTCGACTTCATTTCTTTTACCCACATTAACTTAACTCTTAAAGGTTATACACTTTAAGCCTACCCTTAAAGAGAGTAGGATGTGAGTGGAGAATTAATTTTATGGGACAGTTGTTATATGGATGATTTCCTGATGACTTCCTCTTATTCGTCGTAGTCAATAAAAAAAAAAAGTGATGGAAAAGAAAAAAAAATTGGTACGACAAAAGATGATGAGAATGAAGAAGAGTGCAAAAAGATTCAAATGAAAGCATAGCTTTCAAGATATAGATATATTAGGAAAAGTCATCCGAAGAAAGGATCACTAGTTATTTTTAACATATTATATTAAATAATGCAAGTTTGGGGGAAACTCCCCACTTGTGGTCTTTTCAAATCCTAGCCTAATGGGAAATACTTCTACATGTTTAGAATCAAATGGGGAAAATGGTAGTTTTGCTCTCTCACTTTGTATTATATTCCCTTTCCATCGAATCCCCCAATACAAAAGCCTTACATTACAATCTTAATAAAGTCCTATTGATTATTTTGTCAGTTTCTTGTGTTGGTTGATTCGATTGTAATACATGTAAATTGATCCCCACTTCATATATTCATACTTTACGCCAAAGCTCACTGTATTAGCATAATCTTAGCTATTATAAGTAACTAAGATATGAAAACATTGTATGTCATACATAGAAAGTGCATGAGATGGATATGTAAGTATTTGCAATCCATTGTGTTATCTCTTTCTGTGATAGACCGGGTTTGGATGGTAGATTACATACTATGTGTTGTACATGTTTTTATTGAAAATCGGATCTTAAGAATGAATGTTGTACTTAGCTTAATAAAACTAGTTAAGTTTGTAAATTTCCATGACTGGTTAGCACACACACAAAGAAATGTTGGCATTAGTTGTAGGATTGAGTGTAAGTCAGTATGGTTTATGGGTGAGTCTGTACACATGTGTTGAGCATTTTCCTGAGGCAATTATGAATTTCCATGCTATTGTGACTTGAGAATGACCCAAAAAGATTTTATTTGTATTTATTGTTTTTAGAGTAATTTTAATTATATGCTTTTGTATATAATTTTTGTACTTAGCATAGTCGAGTCACTCGTTAGAGTCTCCTTGAGTTTATGAGTTTATAAATGAGTGTAAATAGTGTCACCCTCCAAAAATATTTTCTTAGTTTTTGTAATTGAATTGCTTTTGTATTTATAAGTTGTTGTTTACTCGTGGACGAGCAAAGTCTATGTTTGGGGGTATTTGATAGATGTGTTTTATACGCATCTATTGGGTACTTATACAGTTTAGAAATAGCAATTCCACAAGGCTTTTAGCCACTAATATATGTTTTGGAGTTTAATTGTGAGTTTCAGGGTTTTTGTTGGAATTATGGAATTCACATGGCTTTAAGTGAAGAATTAAAGGAAGGGTGAAAAGTGCTAAAAGGTTGAAAGAAGAAGGATCAAAAAATCAAAAGGCCTTGTGGACGCAAGCCTCAAGACCCTTGCCCCCGCAAGGTCTCCAGAATGTCAGTCCCGAAAGTGTCAAATGCCTTGCGACCGCATTAGTCTCCACCTTGCCCACGCAAGCCTTTCCGTCTCACAATTAAATTCGGGAATTGTACCATAATTCTATTTCTTGCCCTGTAAACACTAGTATAAATACAAACCTTGTAGCCCTAGGTTCTAGGTCAGAAATAATCTGAATTTAGCTTGTAATTTATAGTTTTTATTGTTTGTAATCATAGTTTACGAAGATCGTTCATGTATTCTTTCATCCAATTGATCGGTTCATCTTCAAGGTTGAACTAACCACTCATATCTAGAAATTGGAGGTAACTTGTATTGAATCTTCTGCTCTAATATAATTTATATTCAATCAAATCTTGTTGATCATAGTGTTTATCAATCTCTTTGATATTTGGCTTTTTCCTAATGAATGGTATCGTAATAGTTAAAGACCAAGAGGTGCGGATAACTGCACGACCATATGTATATGTCGTACACTGGCTCACCATTGTGATAAATTAAACCTAGCGATGCACGAGAGTGATAAGTTAGGGTTAGGTTCATATGTTTATGAGTGACAGGCGGAAATTCATATGTTCTTGTTCTTAAGGGTATAGACTCGGATAAATTATTTAGGATGGAGATTGAATTATAATTTGACGACCTATACCAATCTTTCGTGAACAAACCCAAGATTAATTGATTGATACATAAAGCAAAAGAGCATTCACAAATTGTGTTTGCTGCTTTAATCAACTGTTAATTAGATTACTTGCTTTCTAGTAGAATAACTTAGATAAATCAAACAAAGCCCCCCTTAGATATAATTGTTACCAGTCTACTCGCTCTAGATACTTTTCGTCTCTGTGGTTCGACCCTTGCTTTCCGTACACTATACTTTTTATTGATTCGTACACTTACGAGGTAAATAAATAAGACATCACCTAACAACACACACTTATGACTTTTAGCATCTAACTTAACCTTTTAGCTTTAGACACATGCACATTTCCTACATACCGAAACACTTTAAAATGGTGAAACATTTGGCTTCACATCTCTCTAATATTCTTCAAGAATCATTTTTATCACAATTTTGGTAGGACTTCGGTTAAGAACATAGCTTGTCCACTTCACTATCCTGGCCAGAAAAGCTTAGGCATTTTCTTTTCCCAAGCCAAGTATTGTATCGTTGTAAAAAAAATGGTTCTTGCGTTCGACTCTATGATTTTTTTGAAAATGGAAGTTAAAGGTTGCGCTAACGACTAAGACCAACTCCAATCCAAAAACCCACAATTTGGGGTAGTTTAAGGCTTTAAGCGCTATCCACTATCTCAAGTCCAACTCTTCGTACTAAATTTTACCCCCAAAAGAATATTCCTCATCATATTTTATTTGATTTTCTACAAACATTTTAAATTGTATTTATTAACATTACACAATTAATAATTTAATTATATTTAATAAGTTTATTTTTATAATATTATTTTTATAATTAATTATATTTAAAACTAAGTAATCATTGTATGTCATGTTTTATTTTCACATTGTATGTCATTTTTATTTCAAGTTGTATGTCCTTTTTATTTTCAAGTTGTATGTCATTGTTAATTTAAATATGAGACTGTATTTAATACTTTGAAATGAATTACATTATTAATATTTATAACATAGCTATAATAAATAAAATGAATAAACATTGTTAACGATGAACTTAGAGCATCCACAATTCTCCAATGAGAATCTTAAAAATGGGTTTTCCACCTTGTGGAGTTTTCAAACCTGGATTCTCTAATTTAGGGTACCTAAGAGTGGGTTTCACAGAGGCTCAAACAAGTATTTCCTACAAATCTTGTAAAATAACGGAGGATCACCGGTGAATCAAATTTGATTCAGCCCTCTCAAATCTCTGTCCAAGGCACCGCTCATTTTTTGGAAAAAAAAAAACAACACTTTGCCTTTTCTTCCGGTCATTGCTCTTTCTCTCTCTCTCCAAAATGAGTGGGTCCTTTAATTTTTTTTCTTTGATTTTTGGCCTTTTTGTAATTCATAAAAAAAATAAAAAAAATATTTTTAAGAAGTACACATGTTTATCTATAAATAGAGACTTGATTTGACTCATTTGGACACCAAATGATTTTTTTCAAATTTTGAAGTTATTGGCGATAAAGATGGTGGGGCATAAAAGATTATTGGGGTTTGTGTCAAGCTGTTGTATGATTATTTTGTTTGGATAGGTTATGAGTATCAAATACTCCCTCCGTCCCTTAATAATCGTCCTGGTTGACCCGACGCAATGTTTAAGAAAAAATAATTTACTTGATTATTTATATTGGTTTAATGTGTAGTTTCATTTAAAGCCCATGTGTATGTGACCCATAATTAACGTGAGTGAAAAAGTAAGGGTAAAGTGGTAAAAGCGATGTTCTAAAAAGGTAAGTTTCAAACTGGACAATTATTTTGGGACGGACGAAAAAAGAAAGAATGACGATAATTTAGGGACGGAGGGAGTAAATTTTTATCTTTATTTTTAATGAGTTGAGTATTAAATGGGGATCAAATATGATCCATTGTTGTACAAGGCCTAAATCGCCCATTTTGGATACTAGTTTCAACTAGGGGTGGAATCGGGATGAGACCCGTCTCGATACCCCTCATCCCGATCCCGTTCCGATAAAATTCGGGATTTCAATTTCCTTCTCAATCTCGTTCCTGATAAGTGTCGGGACCCGATGAATCGGGATCCCGACAGTTCGGGAAATAAAAATCTTGTAATCCCGACTATAATATTTATAAATAATATTTTCTAACACTAAAATATTTTTAAAATATCTCCATCATGATTAAGATTTCAGACTGTATATTTACAAGTATACTTGAATATTTACTTAATTAGAGCTGTCAAGGCGGGTTGGCGGGGCGGGCCAACCCGCAACCCGCTATAACCCGCCATTTGGCGGGGCGGGGCGGGCCAACCCATCAAATGTGGTGGGCTGGAAAATTATCAACCCAACCCAACCCATCATGGGTTGTGGGTTAGACGGGCCAACCCACCAACTTTTTTCCCAATTAATCTAAATAATACAAAAAAATGTCACAATTCATTAAAAAATTTATATTTTCTACTACTATATTTTTAATAGTGGTTTCTAACAATTTTCTCTAATATTAATAGTATAAAATGAGAAAAAAAATAAGTAAAAAACTATTTTATCATTACTCTTTTTGTATGTTCTTATAATCATCTTTCTATAAATATTGCGGTTAATATACCTTATTCTGACATTTTTAGTTGCTATAAGTGTCACTTTTTGAACGAATTCAAAATCGTTTACTAATATTTCAGATATAAAAAATAATCTTACATTTTGAGCGAAAATGATTTAAACTAATTATTCAAACTTATGAATTGGTTATTTGAATCTAGTATATGGCGGGTCAACCCGCAACCCGCCGCGGGCTCAACCCGTTTGACCCACCTCCTAATGGGTTCATATTTTCTCAACCCAACCCACCTTTTTTAAGTGGCGGGGCGGACCAACCCAACGGGCCCAACCCATTTTGACAGCTCTATACTTAATGGTGTATATTTCTAAATCTGTCATTATAAACAAAATGCACCCTTCACTCGCAGGAGATGAGCTACACTAAGTGTAGAAACGTGATAGAAAAAAAAAACCACAACATTGTGAAAATAAATTTAACAAATATCATTAAGTAATTTTATCAAAACACAAAATAGACATTGTTTAGCACTCACAATATTTATAAAAAAATAAAAAATAGTCGGGACGGGTCGGGATTCGGGATTCGGAATTTGAAAATCCCGACGGGATTAATTGTCGGGACGGGTTGGGAATCCCAACGGAATTGATAATTATCCCGAATATCGTCTCAAAATAAGTCGAGATTGTAAAAATCACGACAAAATCGAGATCGAGATTTGTCGGGATGGGATCAGGTCGGGCGACGAGACGAGTCGCGAAAAACGGGATTCTTGTCGGCCTTAGTTTCAACACAAAAAATTTCCTCCAGCCCCACTTCTTTCCTCCCTGCGTGAGGACCACTGACCAATCGGGATGAGGCGCCAAATTTGTGCGTGAAGGACATCTCAGCAAGGTCTGACGCTGACCCACCCCCTCCTGTCAACCTTGTCCCCCCTTTCCCCCATAGAAAACGACACCCCCACCTAGGGGTGGCAAAATGGGTGTTTTGGATAATTGGATAATAGGCCATTATCCATGGATAACCATGGATAATGGCCTATTATCCAATGATCCAAAACACCCATTTTGCCACCCCTACCCCCACCCATTCTATCTCTCCTTTTTATTTTCTTTTTTCTTCTCTGTTAATCTTTCACCCTTTTTTTCTCTGGTCAAATTATTTTTTTCACCCTTTTTTTAGTTTGTTGTTTTTTAGTATTTTTGAAAAAAAAATATTTTTTTAAAAAAAGTTTCTGAATAAGTTTTTTTAAAACTTTTTTTAAAACGTTTTTTTATTTTAATTTTGATTTTTTTTTGTTTTCACTTTTTCTGAAAATTGTTTTTTGTTTTTTAATAATATTTTTAATATTTTTTGTTTTTTTTACTATTTCTGTGTTTGTATTATTTACATTTTATGCGTTGTACGAAATTACGAATTTTCTATATTAGTTTTATGTATTATTTCTTATTTGGAATTTTTAAAAGTGTTTCTTTGTAACAAAGTATTTGTTGTTTGTACAAAATATTTAAAAATCAGTAATGAAAATTACATCCAATATATTAATGAAAATTACAAAAATAAAATATAAATTATTTATCTTTTTTTGTTAAGGAAAAATATTTGAAATATTTGAAATATGTTAATATACTAACTAAAACTATAATTAAATTATGCAATATATTAATTAAAACTATATATATATATATATATATTATGAAACAGGGACGGACCCTGCATCTTTTATTAAAAATTAAAGAACAAGAACAAACAAGAAAGAGACAAACAGACCCATATAACGGGAGGATAAAGGAGTCTAACCTTGAAAAAGAAATACATGACAAAAGTCTAAAAGAAACCAAGCAAACCAAAACTACTTACGAAAGTTATGCAAATCCAAACAATCCTGATTTATTGCTAATCTCGCCGATTGTGGAAGCTCGTTAGAAATATTGTAACTTTGGAACCCTCGATGAACATGGGTCGAAGCAACCAGAATGTGCAATAGAATTATGCTCTCTATACACGTGCTGCAATGCACAATCCCTCAACAAATTACCACTCCTTTAATTCATACTCATACCGCCATTGACTGTTATGTTTCCTAGAAATAGCTGAAACAGCGACCAGAGAATCAAACTCCACAACCAGATAATGGAGATAAAGATCGTGACAAAGCCGAAAACCATCCCGCAGAGCCAAAATTTCAGCTCTAGTATTAGTACCCGACCCATAAAAGGCTGAAAAGCTGTGATGAGCCGACCATCAGAATCACGAATAATCGCTCAACCCGAACACAAACCATTTATAGAGGACACATCCGTGTTAAGTTTATAAGAACCACATACAAGGGGATGCCATCGAACTCATTTACCTGCTCGGCAAACCTGCACAACCAAACGAAGACCCAAACGCTCAATACCTAATCGACTAATTTGATCTGTGTAAGCTTTCAGACCGAATATATAAAAAATATCTTTAAGGCATTCCTTAACACGCTGAATAATACGACTAGCTTGCATAGGAATGTTCTCAAAAACAGATTTGCATCTTTCCTTCCATAACTCCCAACAAGAGTAAAGAATAAGAGGTGGTCTCCTGTAAGACGGTCTTACGGATCCTTATCCGTAAGACGGATCTATCAAGGTTAAATGGGGCAAAATTCAGAAATATCAATGCAGCCCTTTAGTTTTAGAAAATTACAGCACCACCCCTCATGTTTATATATGCAGAGTGTCACTTTTTACTATTAACAGTGTCACTTTATAGTATAAAATGCGTCACTTTTGGCCTTAGAAGTGTCACTTTACATTTTTAATGAAAATCATAATTTATCCCTAAAAAGTGTTACTTTTTGGGCTTAAATATGTCACTTTTAGTCTTAAATGTGTTACTTTCACTTTGAAAAGTGTCTCATTTTTTTATAAATAAAAATCATTACGTTTGACATTAAAGTGTTATTTTATAACATTAAAAGTGTCACTTTTTAGCATTAAAAATATTATGTTTTAGTATTAAATGTGTTACTTTTGGCAGTCAACGTTAGTATTATATGTGTCACTTTTTAGTATTAAATGTGTCACTTTTTAGTATTAAGCGTATCACTTTTTAGTATTAAATGTGTCACTTTTTAGTATTAAATGTGTCACTTTTTAGTATTAAGAGTGTCACTTTTTAGTATTAAAAGTATCACTTTTTAGTATTACAAGAGTGTCACTTTTTAGTATTATAAAAGTGTCACTTTTTAGTATTAAGAGTGTCACTTTTATCATTAAATGTGTCACTTTTTAGTATTAAGAGTGTCACTTTTTAGTATTATAAGAGTGTCACTTTTTAGTATTAAATGTGTCACTTTTTAGTATTAAGAGTGTCACTTTTTAGTATTAAGAGTGTCACTTTTTAGTATTAAATGTGTCACTTTTTAGTATTATTTTGTATTTTAATAAGAATTATAATAAATTTTCATTTATAGTGTCACTTTTAACATTAAAATGTGTCAATTTTGTGTTTTCAATGTGTCACGTTTGGTTTTAAATGTGTCATTTAGCATTTCGTCAAAGTTTGTTAGGATCTGTCAAGTACCCCAAGGCAATTGATGCTAACGGAGCTGACAAAGGATTAAACTGGAAGGCGTGGAAAACATAAGACTTTCGGCGGCAAACATTGAAAGAGGATTGACACCGAAGCAAATAAAGGAAATGAGCATTAACCTCCTTAGGCTAAAACTTTAAAGTTCACCTTTGACCAACTCGGCTAGCCAATTTTTGTGATTTTTATTAATATGTTTAGTTATTAATCCGTGAATTCCTAAATTGAGCTCCGTCTTACACAAGTCTTTGCCAAAGAATAATACACAAGAAACACGCCACATGCTGACTTCTCATGGTGCTTGTTTGGTGGAGCGTTTTGACCAAAACGTTGATAAAAAACACAGCATTTTCTCTTTAAAAGTGTTTCAATGCAGCGTTTTAAAAATGTGCAGCGTTTTAAAACGCTCCAAATTGGAACGTTTTAAAAATATGTTGCGTTTACAACTATTTTGTGTATAAAAATACCGTTTTGAAATAGTTTTCCAAACATGTTTACAAGAAAAAAATTACGTTTTAAAAACGCTGCGTTTTCAAAATGCTGCACCAGACGAGGCCATAGACACATTAGAACACCAAACCTCAAATAAATGATGAATGGAGACGTAAGAGCTGATCTTGTTAAAAGGAAGGGCAAATAAATCCCACACATAGGCATTAATTATTTTCATAGGCACCAATTATTTTCCGAAGAACCAAAACAGATTTTATGGATGCATTGTTGAAGAGCAACATGTAATCATCATAAAACAAGTGAGAGATAGGAAGGCCTCCCCGACCGTGAGAATAAGAAGTTATAACTTGATCCGCAATGGCACGATTCAAATTAAACGAGAGAACCTCCTGAGCCAAAATAAACAGTAAAGGAGAAAACAGATCCCCCTGACGAACACCCCGCGATGATTTAAAGAAACAATAATTAGCTCCATTGAGGTACATAGACTACCAAACGCTGCTTAACAGAGCATAGATGCAATTACAAAAACTATCAGCAAAACCAAAAGCAGATAAAGACCGATGTAGGAAATCCCATTCCAGACTATCGTAAGCTTTCGACATATCCAGTTTAAAAACTACATTGTCTCCCCTCACTTTATGCCCGATCCTTAGACCCGGTTTTGGGGAAGTTCAAAGTGATCGAGCGAACATGACCCCCAATGTAAAAGGGCTCAATTTTATATATTTGTAGGCTAGTTTAACTTAGACATATTATAAAGAATGTAAACTTAGTAATTAAGTTGTCTTTAGGATCAATTGGTTAGGAAGTTGGGTAAAGGATTTGTATAATGCGGGAGGTATTGGGTTCAAGTTCTTGCTTTGTAATTTTTTATTTATTTTGGGTCTACGATCAATTATTAATTTTTTTATATACATAGTATATCATATACTTCCCCGATTTAGTTAAATAGTTTCATATACTATTTTGAGATATTTTATGTAATAATCAATTTTAAAAAAATATGCTTATAATTTTCAAAATATGTCATCTTTATCATCCACTTGTATTGTACGTATAATGGTTGGGTTCAAGTCCTTGCTTTGCCATTTTTGTAATTTTTTATTTATTTTGGGTCTACGATCAATTATTAAATTTTATATATACATATTATATCATATACTTCCTCGATTTAATTAAATAGTCTCATATATTATTTTGAGATGTTTTATGTAATAATCAACTTTAAAATAATATGTTTATAATTTTCAAAATCTTGCATCTTTATCCTCCACTTGTATTGTACGTATAATGGTTGTGATTAAGTACTTTTTTAATTAATTACCAATTTCAAAACTACTTATATATGTTTTAATTACTCTGGAACCTAATAAATGAAGAGTTACTATACAAAGATACATATTTTGTATTCGATTCAAGCAAAGTTATACAACTTTAATTTTATTTTGGGTTCGCTAAATTTACTTATAAAAAAAATGTTAGTTGATCATCATTTTTTTATCTGGGTCATAAAAAATAACAATTGATTGGGTATATAATATCAATATTTCAAGCAAAAATCAAATTTTATTATTATGTTACTATCATTTGCATTGCTTATGTTTATTTAATCCTTGTTTTTTTACTTGAATTTATAGTGCATAATACATGTTACCAAAAAATATCAATCCATAAGTCAAAATATAAATAAAATTAAAAAAATTGAATAAAGTATATTCTTTTTATTGCAAATTATTTTAACGAATGAAAAATAACAGCTTTCAGTAATTATTTAAATATCAATCAAGTCCTTGCTTTGCCATTTTTGTAATTTTTTATTTATTTTGGGTCTACGATCAATTATTAATTTTTATATATACATATTATATCATATACTTCCCCGATTTAGTTAAATAGTCTCATATACTATTTTGAGATGTTTTATATAATAATCAACTTTTAAAAAATATGCTTATAATTTTTAAAATATTTCATCTTTATCATCCACTTGTATTGTACTTATAATGGTTGGGTTCAAGTCCTTGCTTTGTCATTTTTGTAATTTTTTATTTATTTTGAGTCTACGATCAATTATTAATTTTTTTATATACATATTATATCATATACTTCCCCGATTTAGTTAAATAGTCTCTTATACTATTTTGAGATGTTTTATGTAATAATCAACTTTAAAAAATATATGCTTATAATTTTCAAAATCTTTCATCTTTATCCTCCACTTGTATTGTACGTATAATGGTTGTGGTTAAGTATCTTTTTATTAATTACCAATTTCAAAACTACTTATATATGTTTTAATTACTCTGGAACCTAATAAATGAAGAATTGCTATACAAAGATACATATTTTGTATTTGATTCAAGCAGAGTTATACAACTTTAATTTTATTTTGGGTTCGCTAAATTTACTTATAAAAAATTGTTAGTTGATCATCATTTTTTTTATCTGGGTCATAAAAAATAACAATTGATTGGGTATATAATATCAATATTTCAAGCAAAAATCAAATTTTATTATTATGTTATTATCATTTGTATTGCTTATGTTTATTTAACCCTTGTTTTTTTACTTGAATTTATAGTGCATAATAAATGTTACCAAAAATATCAATCCAGAAGTCAAATATAAATAAAAGCAAAAAATTGAATAAAGTATATTTTTTATTGGAAATTATTTTAACGAATGAAAAATAACAGTTTTCAGTAATTATTTAATACTTATTTTCTTATCTTATATTTTTTTAAGGGTCAATTATTTTATTTTCGCTCTGGACCCCCAAAAGTTCATGAACAGCCCTGCCGATCCTATCTATCAGCTCCTGCGCCAAAGCGATACTCCTGAATACTCCTTCCCCGAACAAAACCCGATTGCTCCCATGAAATAACCTTGGGTAAGATGTTGGCCAGACGAGAAGCCATAATTTTGGAAATAATCTTGCTAGAGAAATTACACAGTCTGATGGGCCGAACGCTCAATTGGAGGATTAGGGAAATCCTATGGATTGCAGCTTTCCCCAGACTCCAAGTAAAAGCATGGACTTGATGCCCCACCAATTGATTCTGAGTACCTTTATCGAGATATGAAGCAAATTGTGCAAAAGTTTCTAATTCTGTCAATTGCGCCAAGTCCAATTTTAATTGGCATAGAATTTCTTTCTCCGTCTTTACCTTACTTGGGCGAACGACGGGAATTGAACCCGCGAATGTCGTCAGGCTTTCACCCATTGCGGAGAATTCGAATGATCAAATCTGCAATCGGTTGTTAGAATCAATAGGTCTTCAAATCCTTTATTTGAAAAAATTGAAACCCGTTGGAGATAAGCGGACTCGAACCGCTGACATCTGCCGCAGGGTAAAGCACCGCCTCTCAGGTCCCCCGACCAAAAGTGTTGGTTTCAGAAGACGGAATGTCTAATGTTTGTTCACCCGAAGAACTTCTTCCGTGATGAACTGTTGGCGCCAGTCTTACATTTTGTCTCTGTGGACCGAGTAGAAAGGGGGCTCGGCCTGTTTGTTGACCATAATTCATGAACTCAATTTCTAGTCAGCAATATCAAGGTTATACTGTGCAGAAATGATCACAATCGGCATTGCAGTGCTTAGGCTTTGAAGTTGTTTGCACCCTTTGGATCCATCCAGTGCAGGAATGATCACAACACTAGAGCAAGTGATACTAAACTACCACACATGTTGTGCAATCTGTTTGGTTAGCCCCTACGTTTATTCCACTAGTGTGGTATGCTGAAAGTATTAGTTATTTGAACTAACCATTAAAAGAAAATTACAAGAAAAATGGTAGTAAAAGAATGATACCCAAAGGCAAAGCCATTCTGGCCACAACACCGTTTAAAATCAGCTCTAATAATAATACCATTAGCTTGTTCGTCTTAATTACCAATCCTCCATCACTTGTACATCCTAAATACCAATTCTCCGTTACACCTACTGGTATAGATCAGTTAACCCTACTCACACCTATAACCTAGTGAAATCCCAATTCTTGTGACCAAAAACAAATGGTTTAATAAGACAAGACCAAGGGACTCACTTTACAGATGCAGATCCTTAATGAGACTACATGTGAGTCCCCCTTCCACATCAAGAGGGGGTGTAAGCCGCCTCTTTTTGGAAGCATGCTCTACATCAAATTGCAATGCCAACAACTCATCTTCCAAACCAAGACTCCCTCCCATACATTTGCATGTCGAAGTTCGGGAGATGCCCCTGTAGGTTCTCTAGGGATGATGTATGATAATCTACGCCACTGTTGCCATTAGGCATCTCAATAGGTTTTGTTAAGATTTCGGTTAATGGTGAACTAGGTTGACCTGGATTCTCCTTGAAGCCAAAATCAACATCAACTTGACTATCATTCTCGTTAACCTCTTCTACCGAATCGTCACATACAAAAATTGATGCTTTCGGTGACGACTTGATATCGTCGTCCACCCTCGGTGGCAAGAAATTCCAAAGATCCCAAGATGTATTGGTTCTAAAATCTTTGGATGAACATGGTAGGGAAGAAGCTTCAGTACTATTCCCCGGCTTTGATGGAGTCTAGTTCTGGCGATGGAGAATACACAAAATGTTCTCGGTTTCCACCCCTTCCCGATTCAAAAGCAGACACGGTATATTATCAGTGTTCAAGAATTCAAAACAAATATAACATCACAGTTATCATAACCGGACTGGACACCACCACAATGTGGATTCTTTTATATGAAATTGTGAAGGTTTTGTATGACACATCATGTGTGTGTGTGTATTTGTTACAATCTCAAAGGATGCGTAATAACGGTCCTATTGATGGGAGAGAGTATGGGCTGGAATTGTAAGAGGTTTTAGTCAAAAACGGGGCTGTTTTGAGAGGGTCGTTTGTGCGGCTTAGGGCAGTCCAAAAACGTACACTTTGTTACACTTCTCATGTGAAGCAGCCACTATTGGATCTCCCTCATCAACCACCTAGATCGTTTGTCAAGCTTCTTTTTTAATTTTATCCATTTGAAATAATGATTTACGGTTTCACACTTATCAAAAAAAATTTGATTTACGGTTTATAGATATGGTTCACGATTTGACAGTTCAGAACTACCCGTCACCAATTCCAACTTTTTTGAAGATGAACGGAACCGAGAAACCGCGTTCATGACCGGGTTACGTTTTACGGTTTGTGTTTGTAGTGCAACGGTTTGAACGGTAAACCAGGCTGGTATGTGCATGTCTAAGAGCATTTCCATCAGCTCTTCCAATCACTTATTTAAGAAAAGAAAGAAGAATCAATGGAGGAAATCTTCTTATCATGCCACGGAGGAGAGATAGTGGGAAGCTTTCTTATTTAAGAAAAAGGAAAAAGACAAAGATGAAAAGGGCGGAAGGCTGCGTTTGTGGTGCACGGCTCGCCCAAAGCAAGCTCGTGCACCACTCGCGTTGGTTTGGGGCATGAGAATGTCTGATGAATGGGTCTCATGTCCAATTTCACAGGTTTTAAATTTTTATTTGTTATTTTGAAAATGTTGTGTTTTTAAACGCTGCACCAAACGAGACCTTAATCGTTTATACTCAGACAAAAATAAAAATGTAAAAAAAGATGACATTGTCTACAAGATCCGAATGATACATTTTCCAAGCATGAAATTTTACTCCTAAAACAAAATCTAAGATTAATATGAAAATATCATAATATATTCGTTAATTTGAGTATTTGTACCAAAAAAAATTATATGTTAGCATTGTATTCATGACATTTATTGAATAAAGGGTACGTTTGTCCATACAAACTGAAATAAACGTAGTGGATAAGTAATTTACTTATGAAAATAGTCTCTCCTTTTCATTTTTAATGATACGTTTCTAAATTATTTATTGGGAAAAATACTTGAAATAATTGCGGGTCGATCCATTTTTTAAAACTTTTAATCAGTAAAGTATGCCGTTTTTATTTTCAACTGGAAAAAGTCACTTTTAGTAGCAAAATGATTACGATACCCTTAATGAACTGTAGGCGCGCTACAGAGGTCATTATTTTTGCACCGCGATTCATCAATTTTATCGCATTATTTTTTGCACTACGGTTCAATAGTGTAACATCTAGTCTATTTTTGTGCTGCGATTCATCAATTTTAATGCATTAATTTTTGCACTATGGTTCAATAGTATAATTGTTAGTCTATTTTTGAACTGCGATTCATCAATTTTAGAGCATTAATTTTTGCACCACGATTCATCAATTTTAGTGCATTAATTTTTGAACCGCAATACAAAATCATATAAGTATTTTGCAAAACCGAACTTATATATCATGTTAGCTATATATCAAATCAAATATGACAATTATTTTGCAACAAATCATTAAGTATTTTTAATGATAATTTTTTTTTTCCGTTGACTTAACCATCTATTAATTATTTCAGTATAATAATGATCTCAAATCTTTTATTATCCAACGGTTAATAATTATTTCAAATATTTTATCTTCTAACGGTTAGTACAAATCAATTCCGCCAAGAAACTAACGGTCAATTACGAATCCTTTTCCTATTTGTATTCGGTAAAGTGTAAACCAAATTTAACGACTGCTACTGTATATATAAACATACCCTCTCTTTAGTTCTCCATAACCATAATCGAATTCCTTTCCCTCTCTTCAATTCTCCATAATCATCTTCTTCAATTCATCGCCTCTCTGTCTGTGTTGGTTTTCAAATTCAAGAAACATCATGGACCCAACTAATGATTCTCAGTTGCCAAGAATAAGATTGGGTGACGAGTTAAGTCATGCTCTCATCAATCGTACCCTTGCCAGTTGCCAATATCGATCGCTCTTCCATGTCTCGTGAAGCTTATTTGGAATTAGTCGACTACATCAACTACGATTCACATCTTTCTCCCTGCAACATTCATCGATATCTAGCTACTCAGCCGCCGGTGCAAGTGCAACCGCCTTCTTACATGCCCTATTACCCTCAACTGCCCCAACAATCATACGCTACTCCTATCTCCTATCCGATCCACCAATACAACATTGTTCCCCCTTCAGTGTACCCTCAAGTCGCCCAACAATCACACGCTTACAGTCCAATATACTATCCGATGCAGCCATACAACCTTGTTCATCCCCCTCTAAGGCCGGCATATGATGATCAGGTTAGATTTGTTGATGGAGTGACCATTATTTTTGAGGCTGTTGAAAGCACCGATGACTACAAAGATTTGCTTCACCTACAAGAACAAATGGGCATAGTTAATGTGGGTTTATCGAAGGAAACAATCTTCAAGAACTTAAAAACGAGCCGGGTCATCGATGTTGCTAGTAAGGATAAAGAAGAAGGTGGTGAAATATGTGATGTATGCCAAGATGAGTACAAGGTAAAAGAGACAATTGGGACTCTTCAGTGTGGACATCGATATCATGCGAATTGCATAAAAGAGTGGCTGCTTCGGAAGAATGAATGTCCAATCTGCAAAGCCAAGGGTTTGATCACATAGATTTAGTTTAGTCTTTTGTTTGTAATGTTGTTTTTATACATAATTTGTGTTCCAGAATTTGAAATTTTGGGTTTAGTTTTGTATTAAAGTTGGTTTTGAGAGAGTTTTGAAAAAAAATTAGATGAAGAAGGAAGAATGAAATGCACCGTATACCGTAATGTTGTTATACTAGTACTTTTGCTCGTGCCGATGGCACGGCGCCTGTTTGGAAATTTATCAATAAATGAAGCAGATACTGTGGAAATGAACTAGTTTCTTAAAAAAATTGACTTTCTAATGGAGCCTCTTTGTCCGGAATGGGGGGATTAATTAATAATTTGTATACGAAATTACGGGTCGAAAAAAATGGGCAGGACAAAAATTAAATTGATTACATTAATTACGATAACAGTTAAAAAGAAAAAAAACAAATATTTCAAATTACAAAACTTACGATTTTTTTTTATTTTTAAAATTTGTATACGAAAAAAATTTTAAAATAAAAAAAATACAAATACAAATTTTCGCAACCATAAAACTGTAAAACTGTAAAACCTTAAATCTATAAATTAAATATTTGTTTAAATAGTAAATCACACTCAATAAATGGCGGAAGATGGGAGTTGCAACGGCCTTCGCACATCTTAGTAACTTACAAATTTGTAAATTATAAAAATCAGGAAATCAGTAAATCAGTAAATCAAAGTAAATCACAAACCAGTAAACAACGGAAGAAGAGAATTGGTAACGACCTTCACACATGTGAGAGTTGAAGAAATACTGCCGTTGGATCACCGTAAAACAGTAAATCCTGATCTTTTTTATCCTAAGTCAATTGTAAGCGTGTAACACTGAGCTGTATTGTATTATATATATTTTTTGGATTGAGATGTAAATATAACACAATGAGGTGTATATAGTTTTATTTGTCTTTTAATTTAACATAAAAGTATTATAATAATTTGAATGAGGTGTATAGATTATTTTATGGGGTGTAATGCCTTGAATGATGTATTAGGTCATTTCATTTAATGACATTTCTGTAATTATTTCAAGTAAGATGTAGAAATAGGATTTTGAGGTGCGATTATTAGGGGTGGCGATTTGAGGCACGACACGATTAACCGACACGAACACGACTCGAAATTATAGGATTTGGGTTGTGGCTTATCGGGTTCGAGCCGTTATAGGACCAACACGATAAGACACGATAAAAAAATGAGTTGTTTTCAGGCTGGCTTGATAAGCACAACAAGACATGATAACTAAAATATATATGTTTTTAAAAAATATTTTTAAAAATTTACTAGGAGTTATTCACTTCTTTCGAATTATTTTTATTATTATTTCATAGTTTTATCATTTGAAAATTTATGACTCTTAAACTACTTGATTATTTATATTGATAAATTTTCAAAATATGTATTAAAAAAGCAAATTTAAATATTTTATAATATTAATTGGGCTTAACAGACCTGACTAAATAAATCGTATTTTTTTGCTTATCGTATCTATCGTATCGTGCCGTACTTTTTGTGTTTTTATCGTGTCATATTCGGATTTTAATATTAAACACAATAAGCTTATCGTACCATGTTTGTCTTCATGCTTATCGTGTCGTGTTGTTATCACTCCGGTGCGATAATAGCCTGGTACGACGGATTTGCCAACTCTATCAATTATCCCCACCCTATCAATGGCTATCATATAGACCAAACAAGCCCTAACTAATACTAGAAAAACTGAACGGTAAATAGCCTTTGATTCACAGCGTTCACTCCCAATTCGTTTTGGACTGACGACTGAGTAACAATTTTCACAAAAACCATACAGGCACAGAGAGAGGGAGAGGGAGAGGGAGATAGAGAATGGGAAGAGAGGTATCAGAGAGCTGTGTGGACAGTCTGATGACAGAGATAGTGTCTTCGTATTGCAATCGTTTCTACGCCAATAAGCCTGAGCTCGCCGCCCGTCGGATAGAAGCTATTGGCTATCAGGTCGGTCACCAGCTCTCCGAAAGGTAAATCCCACTTGAGAAATCCTTTGAATTATAAATTTCATCTGAATTTGTTTTAGGTTTTAATGATTGTGGAAGTTTGATTCATCGGATCTTAATATTTGATCTGATGTGCGAATTTAGGAAATTGTTAACATTTTGATTTATATTGGGACTAGCATTTTGCTATTTAAGACATGAAATGAGAATTTTTTATTAGTAAACTATAGTTGTAGTTTTGTTTTGCCAGAATTTCAAGTTTGATTCATGAACCTGGGCTTGAAAAATCGTGTCTGTCGTAGTCAACATAGTTTAGAGGCGAAGAATGAGTACAGTACTAATTTTAGCACTAACTTTTTCATTTCCAATAAAATTCAAATTCATCATGAATGGGCCGTTTTGAGAAGTTAAACTGCTGCAGTCGTCTAGTTGCTGTTCACATAAAATTTCACAAAAATGGCGGATTATGCAACAGACATTAGCCATATAGATAATTATTATAGAGCCTGAAGACCAAGCCAAAGCCCATGGGTCCTATGCTAGCTAACAAGTCCGTTGGCTTAAGAGAAACTGTTGTTGGTAGGCTTTGGGGTTTTATTATTGTTATTGTATAACACCGTGGTTGTTTAGAAGTTAGGGGTGCTAATATAATTGGTGTAGTTGGTAGTTGTAGCCCCAGTCCTTGTAGTATGAGGAGAGTAGTACTAGTAAGCTATAAGTAAAAGATGGAATCATGCAAGGGTAGTTAAAGTTGATTATTAAATTTGAGAATTAAGCTAGGGATCTGTGTCATGTGTCTATCAATCCTGTTTGTGGGTAGACTCTCTATCGCTTATACCCTTCCTTGTCGAAGTATTAATAGGGAGCAACCTATCTACACCTACGGTATTCCTGAGAATTGAGGAACTCGACTAACTTAGCCTTTTCCCCTATTATCTGGACAAGTTACTAGAATCCTTATTCACTACTTTGTTTGTTTCGTTCCAAAGGTCAAACCACTCACTCATATCCTTCTTATTGTTTGTTGTGTATGAGTGGTTTTGGCTGTCTCTTACCTCTAGCATTGTTGTTGACATTGATATTGTCATGCTGCTGCACTAAGCTGTCTATATTGAATGTGTTGATACCATCTCAAATGATTTTTTTCATTTTTATCTCTAAACAAGTTTACTTTTGTTATCTCAGGAATGTTTTTCTTTCAAATTCCTATACACTCATATTATTATAATTTTGTTTCTTTGTTTCCCTCAATAAGGCAAAGTCGGTATTATTGATGTCCTATAGAATTTTCCATAAATGAATACTGCTCACACAACATTTTAGGCTCGCTTCACTTCACCTAAACTGAGTTTGTTCAATGACTAACATCATCTCCCACACAGGCGGATCTATGACCAAAGACTGCCTTGCAGGGGTGGTGAATGGGGGAGATACATGGAAAGGAAAAGAGAATTAGACTAAAAAATATCATATACACCAAGAAATAACTTTTTAAAATAGTGTGTCCTAAAAAGTGATGAAAACGGGTCTCAAGATTAATGATGATTACACAAGTTCAAGAATTCTAGATTTTGTGGGGACCAAGTACATGGTTTAACAGTTTATAAGTACTAAATAATTTTTGTTTTCTTTTGTGGGGGGCAAAGAGAGGGCACAAAGTCCCCTTCAAAATCTGCTTTCCCACCTCTCTGGCTTGATTAATAATTCATCCTATATAATGAAAGTGATCTTCTTGTTGTATTTCATCTGTTCACTCCATTAGTCTCTTGTTATTAAAGGTGCATTACATGCACCATATTTTATTCCTACTTATTTTAAGCGCTTCCTTATGTAACTTCTCTCCTCTTTTGAATGCAAACAAGAAAAATATTTGATGATGTCCTTTTGTAGAGTTTGTGGATAGCATTCCTTGTGGATAGTGGTGGTTCTAAATAGTATACTTTGTGTACATAGGACGCGTCACGCACGTCACTAGTTTTGACACTCGTTATATAATATACCTTTACTTATCGAAAAAAAAATATATATATATATGACTTGCAACATGTAAACCTTGAAGTAATGGCTGAAAAAATTGTAGGGAACTACTTATCGTTGTTACAACACACTTTGTCCATTAAATCCCTTCTATTTGGTGTATATAATAAAAAAAAGACTTGACAAACAGAAGCCTTCAAAAGTCTTGGGGCATAAGTGTCTCCAACTGCATAGGTGTTTATATTTCTCGTCTTTGGTCTATAAAGCAAATTTGACTTGACGCTAAAAAATGAAAATTGTTGGGCCTCTCTTTTTTAAGTGCCAGCATGTTAGAAATTGTTTTTACAAGGCCATGGCTTACGCCTCTGAATTTGAATTGTTATGTGAAAGACTGAAAAAAATATGTTGATCACACCAGAAGACGGTTCAGTTGCCTCAGATCTGGATGATCACATCTGAAATAGAAATCTCTATTTATTTTGAGTTGTAGAAATTCTTTAAGAATCATTATATGGCATGCAACTCAGGGTACTGCCCATTCCCTAAATTTTTCTGCGGTTGGCACTTGGCACTCACACTGTTATTGACGGACAGTTTGAAAGGCCAGTTATATGTGCAATCATGAAAATTTAGAGTTACTACCAATCGTTGAACTTTGGAAATCATTCATCATTTAACTTCTTCATATATAAAGAAAAACCAATTTCAGAATAACTCCCCCTTTAATTGTTTTGATTAATTAACACCATGTTAGAATTCCAAGCTTTCACTGGATCTCTTTATAGTTCACTCTATTTGTATACAATCTTGGATGATTAAATGTTTGGGAGAAATAGGGCATGCCCCCCCTTATTGGCATTCAATTGTTACACACTTTTTGGTTGGTTCCTTGTATCCTGTAGAGGTGAATCAGACAAATCTGGTCCTTGGACATGGACTGCTGCAGAGTTAGTTGAGATGCTTTTGAGACATATATGTTTCCTGAAACTTGTGGACTAATAATGTTATTCCATCTAGCATTTTTCCCCTTCCTTTTTCTTTCTATGATGGACATGTTGGAAAACATATATGTATTACTGATCTTAAGGTAGGTTATAGCAATCCTTTTGTAGTTGTTTGCTTGTACTCATTGTATTTGTATATCGAATGCAATTTAAGAAATTTCCTCGTAAGTGGACAAATCTGTTAGATTTTGGCATTTTTAGCCTTTTCTGTTTTATTTCCTAGATCATGTCTGGTTTTAGTGCGTGCATATTTTTGTTTCTGTTTGCAGACACGCATTTGTATAACATTTGTACATTCCTATAAGATAGGGACAATTTGATTACATTGAAAACATTGAGGATATTACCTGTTAGTATGACATGGAAAGAATAAATTGCTGCACCCAGCATCCTATACTTTTTTTGCGTTAAATCTATATGAAAGGTTTTATCTTCTATTTTTCATCTGTCAATGAGGATATTGGATATTCTTTTTGTTTCTTATTAGGTATACCATGGAGCGGCCACGGTTCAGTGATCACCTAGAAGCCATCAAGTTCATCTGCAAGGATTTTTGGTCTGAAGTCTTCAAGAAGCAGATAGACAACTTGAAGACAAATCATAGAGTAAGTTCAAAACCCTATATAGATGCTTAAACTTCCTGTGACAATTTGATAAAGTGGGCTCATGGTTTCAATGCAGGGTACCTTTGTATTGCAAGATAATAAATTTCGTTGGCTTTCACGAATGTCAGTTGATCCAGCATTAGAAAACTCTGGATTGTCTCAAGATCCTTCAGCGATAGGTGAAAGTAAAGCAGCACAAGCAACAAGCATGCATCTATATTTCCCCTGTGGAATTATAAGAGGAGCACTTTCAAACTTGGGAATTCCCTGTGCAGTTTCTGCAGATATATCCAACCTTCCTGCATGTAAGTTTGAGCACCCTTTCATTTTCTGCCTATATTTCCACAATAAATTTGGGGTGAATAAAAGAGGAAAAGGGAAAACAAGGGTAATCATGTTTAAGACTACGGGTAGGAAGAACTTAGTTTCGTAAAAATCACCATATTATCAGGCTTATGGGAATCAGTTTGACTTAGAATCTTCTCATTTGATTGCCACGACTCCCTGATATTCCTGATTAAGTTGGTCTTTGGAAATAGTAATTGCTCGAGATTAGATAGTTTTTGCCATCCTATCTGGTTATTTTTTGCCCAAGTTGCATTAAGCTCATAAAAGTTACTCCAACTTATTATACCATGTTGTGCAATTTAGTAGAGAACCAGCAGATTAGGGGGTTTATTTGCTTAATTAGTCCTTTAGGGTCACTTTAGGCAATACCACAATCAACATTAGGATAGTGTGTGGCTGGAGGTGCCACATGGTTAAAACAATGGGGAAGTGGCTATGGGGTTTTTTGTGTGCAGTATGTGCTGGTAAAATTGATTATTCAATCATATAAGACAGGTATTACACTACCTTTATTTCAGCGCATCAATAGGCCAGCAATTTAGAATCAACATCGTAAGAGATGATTGCAGCCAGATGAGAACTTCAAGACAGATGTACAATATAGACTCTAAGAGATAAAAGTTCCTTTAGACAATAGGGAGTAATGTACTGATTGTCGCTTGTGATTTTTGGGGACATACAACATTAACAGGGATTTCGGTAATTATGGAGGTTATGGTCACTCAATCGCTTGTTAAACAGGTAGTCTGTCTTTGCCTAGAATTTGGGAAAAGGATCCATATCGTGGACCACATGCAGTTGGGGCAAAGGCTCAGTTGAGTTCAGGCACTTGGTTGGTCCTTGGTCTCTTCGTTTGGAACCGTTTGTAGGTCTCTGGATGTAAGTTTGCTACAGGAAAGCCTGAGAAAGGCCTGGCATAGATGATCAACCCACATAGTTGACCCCTTTTAATTCAGACAAAGGCTCAGTTTAGGTCAGTAGCTTAGTTGGTCATTTATGGTCACTTCCAATGGTGGAGGCACTTAGGTGATTAAAGAGGCCATGGCCCCTGGGGACCTTTAAATAAATCCCACCACCGCAACGACAAGATATTGAGTTATGGTTATATTTGGGGACAAATTATACTATTGGCCCCCTAGAGTTAATTGAAAAATTATATTATTGGCCCCCCTAAAGTCAAAATCTATTTATGGGTTTTTTCTTTAATGGTCGGTTAAAGAAATTTTAATTAAATATTACTTAATTATTAATAATAACAATTAAGTATCAAAAACTAAAATGTTATTTTTATGAGTATTAATCAATTTTATTAAAGGAATATCAAAAGTCAATCTTTACTAACTAAAAAAGTCTTTTAGAAAATCTCAAATTGGCTATTGAATATTAGAATACAAACATCCAAAACTACCTGCATCACATCTAATGAATTAACGTTAAACTAAGCCAAGCCCCTTGGTGCTTTAAAACTTGAGATTAGTTAATTACATCATTTCATTTCAAATTTTCAATCCATTCCAAGTGAAGGAGTGGCAGGTTTGCACTTTGGAAGCTTAAAGCTTTGTTTTTTGAGGCTCAATACTAGATGCTATATAATCAAATCATTGAGCATGAAGTCCATTATTGATAATTTTGTGTTATAAAAGAATGTCATGCACTTCTTTGATGAGTTCTATATTTCTAGAAATCAATTTTCTTGTAGATATTGGTACTTTTTGTTAAGAACTAAATTGTAGCAAAACAATGAATTTGAAAATTGAAATTATATTTTTGTCGAAACAATGTTAAATTTATTTAAGTTTTAACTTTGAAAAGTAGATTGCTAATTTACGTTAATTGCATTAGTTCACCTTTTAATATATATTATATATATTGTACGGCCCCGTGGAGAGGAAATCCTTGCTTTGCCACTGGTCACTTGGTATGGAACCGTTTGCGTATCTCTGATTTCAAATTTGCAACAGTTAAGCCCGAGAAAGAGCTGATAGGGCTTATTCGGTAAAGAAGGATGGCTGGCTGTTGGTTCTTATTTTTTAATGGTGTTTGGTGAAGCATGATGAGTACAGGCAATGGCTATGGTGTGAGAGAGATGTGAAAGTCTTGAAACTGAGTTGATGAGGAAGAAATAAATTATAAAGAAAATGTAGAAGAGGGAAAATGGCATTATTGGAGAGAATCATTGGGATGAGTTTCCTTGAAAACTGAAAGGCATTCCATAATATAACTTATGAAATACGGAGGCGGACAATTTAATAGAGTAACCCAATACGGAAACATGTGGAGACATACTATGATTGTGAAATTAAATGCGAATTTATCAATGTTTTGAATCATGTAAAAAGTTACATGCGTGCACACAGAAAGGCCCTCTTTTCCTGAATATTTATTAATAATTCTAACAATTATCAATAAGTCAGAATCTTGGAATACAATTATCAGACTATGGCTGCCTAAATTTTATCTCCGGAATGCATAGTAGTATGAAGAGGATGAAAAAATAGGAGATTTGAGGCAAACAGATATTGAAGAAGAAAAAAGCAAGTGATTGGGAGAAAGGTTGAGTGGATGGAGATAATTTTCAATTGTTCGATATCAGTTTTGGCAGATACTTGGATTGCCTTTTAAATATCTGTCAGATTTACGGTGAGATTAAAAAGTTCTATCTGTTTGAAAAAGAGGTGTCAACTGCTGTTTGTGATTGAGACTATCTTGAAATGAGAAGACCAACTTATATTGTGAATTTTGGACATACTTGGTATTTTTCAACTTGAATTAGATTAAAATGCAAAATTCAATACAAGGATGGATGAGAAATCCATCAAAAGAAAGAATGTATAACAGAAATTAAAAAAAAAAAACCATCAAAATTAATACAACACTGTAATCCATTCGCGTTGAATTGCTGAAATAGGCATCCCTCTAAAAGCACCATTAGCAGAAGCCAACAACGAAACAAATATACAGCTACTCCCTTCGTTCCCGGTAGGCGGGTAAAGAGTCCATGTTTGAAAGTCAACATTTTTAAGAAAAAAAATGATATCCCAAAAATGCCCTTTGCAAGTTTAAGCTAACAAACTCTCCCCACATTAACCAGAAAACACCACTTATTTTTTGGAAAAGAAAGAAAGAAATTATAGCATTAAGTGAGAAAGAAACATTACACATTTTTTGAATTGTCAAGAAGTATTAGCCATTTTACAGAAAATCATATCGGTAAATCACTTCCGACAATCGGAAAATCACTTCAATTTTTTTTTGAGGGAGGAGGGTAAAGTGCAAATTGAAACTGAAGATGGGAATTTGAGATACAGATTTGCCAAAAAATACTAAATCCCAAATTCAAATCGAGTGATATATGTGAATTGGTGTTTACAAAGGATGTGAAGAAAGTGTGAATCACTTGTTGCTGCACTGCCCTATTGTGTCTATGGAATTTAATGCTTGGTCTGTTCTCTGTTGTGGATGCCGAGATTGTTAAAGATCTCTTTTGAGTTGGTCTTTGTAAAGCGGAGGAAAAGCTTCTGGACGCAGTCCTGGGTATTTGGTGGATCATTTGGAGGAAAGGAATGAGGGTGTTTAATGAGGAGAGGACGGTGGATAAGTTAAAGGATGAGAATTGACACTAATTCTTCCAACATTCACAACATTTCTACGATTTTGTGAATAGTCTTTCATAAGTCCGTTTGTGTTCTTATATGTAAAAGGCCGCTCCTGTTTAACGCTTTGTATATTCTTTACTTATCAAAAAAAAAAACTGTAAATGGGAATTCAAACGAAACAACTACTGCTACTCCTAGTTGCTTCGGATAATATTTAGACATACTTATTGAGATTTTCCTTCGGAAGGAACACTCTAGGGATGAACTGTGGTTGACTAGTAAGTTCCAGAGTACGTGAAGAAGTTAATTATAATGCTGGAAGTATACACAGAGGAAAGGTCTGGGTAATCGAGTTTCAGAGCTTTGAGTTAATGCGTGTTGGAGTTGGCTCGGAGAAACTGTCTGTGTAGTGCAGACAATCAGAAAGAATTCAAAATCTTAGTTCAAAGAAGTGTATTTGGAAATTCTAAAAATTCTATGGCTTAATTTTTTATAGTGTACTCTTTAAGTGAAACATCCCAAAATGGAATAGTTGACTTTTGCCTGGAACGGAGGGAGTATATCCCAAAGAAGGTGCTGCGACAGAAACTGCTCCTGAAGATCCTGCATTCTGCTCAATCCAAATACTCCAAAGAACAGCAATCACCACACTGCCACAACTATCTAGCATTTTTGTTCCTTCGAAACACTCTCGGGTACATCTTTAGAAACAAAGAAATAGAGAGAGGGCTCACCCAAGCTTACCCCTACTCCTGTTATGAACTATTCCAAAGAAGACTAGCCCTCTCATAGTGAAGGAACAAGTTAGTCTGGAGATATTTTCTCATAGGGCCTTCAGTTTTGCCAGATTTGATAGATATGATTAGTATTGAGCTTATTAAGAACTAGAGACCACATTAAGGCTCGCACCTCAAAAGGAACCTTTGCTTTCCAAATAAAGGTCAAAAGGGAAAGGGAGAAGGATCAAATTTAATAAAAGAGAAATAGTGGCATTAAACTTTCCGAAACATTCAAGAAACCAAACTTAAGAGTCTGCCTCCTTAGAGAGTCTAACTTGGGACAAGATATTAATGAGAGCAAGGACCCTCTCGGTTCTCTTGATCATGCAAGTTATGAAAGAAATGGAAATTCCACGAGAAAATCATCAACGCTGTTAAGGAAAGTAGAAATAGGAGCCATGTCAGCCGAGGAACGTCGATATAGGTGAGGAAAATAGATGTTTGAATGAACCCTCCGGTTCCAACCCACTCATCTTTAAGCGAGTAAGAGGAATAAAACAAGAATAGCATAAGTAACAAAATTTCAAGGGCTGTTATGAGTAACCGAGCTTCCAATGCAAGCATTCCATCCATTCTGGTGCATGCTTGACTTGCTTTTAATCACTTCATGCCATATAGACTCCTAGGGAAACCGCCAAGGCCATTTACCAACTAAGGAGATGTTCCTTTTAGATAGGTTCCCTAACCCCAAAACCTCTGTCCAACACGGGACCAAACACACTATCCCGGGCCAGTAAGTGATCTCCTTCACTCTCGTCAGCCCCTCCCTATGAAATCCCTCATGATCCTCTCAATCCGCTCCCCTACATTAACTGGGATCTCAAACAAAGATTAAAAGTAAAGAGGGCTACTCAACAGACACAACCTAATAAGAGAAATTATACTGCCAATGAGGAAAAGGCACGTTTCCAATCATCAAGATGTCTTGACACTCTCAACAACCGGGTCTGAAAAGGTCTTTGCTCTCAGATTACCTCCAGAGGAACATGTGAGTAGGACATAGGCCAAGAAAGAACCTTGCATTCTGTTAAGCTTGATATACATTGTTGAGCTCCTATCTAACAGCTTAAACTTTTAGATGAGTTGGTTACTTAACATTGTATCAGAGCTCTAGTTTGGCAAGGTTGTGGGTTCGAGTCATCCCGCTTGGATTTGTTACCCGGAATATTGTGAGTGCATGTTTATCTCTCCACGTGTGGACGGGTCACATGTGAGGGAGAGTGTTAAGTTTGATATACATTGTTGAGCCCCTATCTAACAGCTTAAGCTTTTAGATGAGTTGGTTACTTAACACATTCGATAACGGAAGCATACATAGTACCTCACTGTCATCCAGATTAATGCCATCAATCCCACTTTTCCCCAAGTTAACCCTAACGCCTGAAATGGTCTAAAGGCTAGGAGAAGAGTAAGTGCCTTCTTAAACTCCCAGGGCCCCTTTGACAAAAACTTACTTGTGTCATCTGCAAATTGCAGAAGGGAAATCCTATACTCTTCGACCAATCCTTCGGCGGACCACTAATAATAACCAAGAATGAGGGAAAGCAGAAGCAACCGCTAATCGGGTGACGCAGATTTTACTGACATCCTTTCTTTTTATAATTATATCCAAAATGGCAAAACCCCCCAATTCACTCGATCATAGGCCTTCTCACCATCTGGTTAAGAACAAGACCTTTTCCTCCTCTTGTGCCCAAGTCCTCTACCACCATTAGCCACCAAAGCAGTATCCATGCATTGGTGACCTCCCACAAAGGCACTCCGGGCCTCAGAAATATCATCATCTAGTACACTAATGATCGTCATCGAAAAAACCCAACTGATAATCTTATACAAACTTGTGACTAGACTAATGGAACAGAAATCACTCACCAGCCCCAAGCTATCCTTCTTAGGGACCAAACTCATGATGTCGATTTAATGCACCTCCGTGACACTCCCTTTGCATATAATTCTAACAGCCCTTCAAAACATCTCAACTTTCATGTTTCGTGGTGGAAGGCCATGGAAAACCCATCCAGCCCTGAGGCTTTGGCACCTGCCATATCCACAACTGCTCACGACTCAGCTTGTCCAAGAATGGCCTCCAACTATCCACCCCTCACCGGCAAAGGGGAAACCAATCTAAGCCCTCACTCATAGGTCTTTCAACACTCTCGTCATGGAAAAGAGATTCAACTCTTATTTCTTCTTGGTGTATATTTACTTCAGCACAAAGGGATGGTGGACTAGGTTCCCGAGTCAGAGTGCCATAACCTTGGTTTGTCCCAAGAACAGACATTTCAAAAAATTTAGCTTCAAATCGTCACAATTTTTAATTTATTTTTTCTCTTTCCATAAGCATGATATATGTCCTACGTGTCATGCATAAAAATATTTGACATTAATGCAATTTAGATGAAATATAGAGAGCGAAAAGTTCTTTATTGAAAACAAATTAACTTTTCTAATGTGACTCTTTGTTTGAGACGGATGAAATATTATGTACTCCCACTATTGCATTTGAAGATTCCCTTTTCTTAACGTCATGCCTTTTCACTGTGCATATGTAATTATCTCTCACTGGTATTGCAAGTTTGTTATTTTTTGATGTATGAAGGCTAAAGTTAGAACATAACAAGAGGTGTAAGCGTTGTTTTAGAAAGAGGATTCTCTTAACGAGACTACCAGAAAAAGAGAAGGGGCACTCCAAATTGGATGGAGGGATTTTCTTAGTTCACCAGCTTTATTCCAAGAGTATTTTTTATTGCCATGATTGTTAAACTCTACATACTCTATTGTGTTATGTTTGCTTTCATCTTATGTTGCTGTATCGCTGTTGAACAGGTTCATTTGTGGTCCGTATAAAGGCCTAACGAGAACACCGGGGATTAAAGGGATTAGTATTCCGGCATCTCCATTACACCAAAAGGAAACTTGTACTTTCTTTGTCCTTCGTATGCCATTGGTTGTGTCATAATATATATTTAAATTTCATTTTTATCTTTTCCATTCACAACATTTTAAAGATTTTTTGTTTTTGTTTTACTAGGAATGATTCCACCTTATTGATGTTTGATGGTTCGTTATTCTGAAACTAGCTCACTAACGATGACCATTTCCTATATTGCACTTTGTAACCGTAATACCCTCAACCCACACCGATTAGATGTTGCGGCGTGTGTATAGTGACCACTAGGTACCAACATGATTCATGGATTTGTGGTAAGCCCGCCTGGGTCACCGTGCTTTCAGGGTAGGAAATGACCATAATGCCCTTGTAGTGGCTACCCAAGCCCTTTTTGTGTTTGGTATACATAAAATAACTAAAAAAGTAAAAAAAAAAAAAAAAACTGATAGAATGGCTACTATCTTATTCTACTCCCTTAATGGACAACTACAAAGTACAGTTTCAGCCTTGATTAAATCATATTCTGCAATTAGTGACCGTTCTTTTCTTCGTGTTCTTGTTATCCATCAAGTCGGTCATATTTGTGTATTGAAACTCCGATGATCAAGAGATTCGAGACGGCCAGACTCACACTCCCGATCGATTTGGTTTATTAAAGTAAACTAATTAAGCGGAATCCCACCGCTTTCAGTTGAGTTGAACAATTATACTCCATCCGTTTCACTAGAAGAGTGTCTTTATTTGATTCAACGTACATATCAAGAAAAGATAATTAATTATCATAAACATTTGGATAATGTGTATTTTTTTCAAGGATATTCATGTGAGAGTATGATTTGTCAATTAAAGTAAGAATCAAATAAAGGGTAAAATGGTAATGTAACTTCCATACAAGGAAAAATTAGAAAGTAGATTTTGTTTTTGGAAAAATTGTAGGCCAGTCCACTTTTAAAAGTTTTCAGCCATGAAGTACGATCTGGGTGTCCGTTTTGAATTTTTGAGCCCTAGTTCTTGAATCTATACTACTTCAATTTATTTTTTTAAATGAATTTCTCTTATCCGTAGTGAGCTATCTTGAATTAAACAAGAAAATCCTTCATACTTGGTTCAGTTGGTTGCTCTGTTGATTTTTTGTTCACATAAATTTTGCAGGCTTGCTAGGTGGGGTGGACTGGGCCAGGACTTCTAGGGACCGTTATGTTTGCGGGCTTTTTAGGCCCGCGGGTAAACCCGCCCTGCATTCCTGTTTTGACAACTCTAGTCGGTAATAGGGTTTTCCTTTCTTTTCTGGCTTTCCCAGCTTTCCTTTCTTTCTTGGCTTTCCTTTCTTTCTCGGCTTTCCCAGCTTTCCTTTCTTTCCTGTCTTTCCTTTCTTTTTTTGTTTGTTCTTTGTTGCGTTCACTAAGAGGGGGCCTTTTTTTGCTTCTTTTGCTTACAAACCCCAACCTATGCATCAATTTTTTGCCTCTTTTGTTTACAAACCCCAATCTATGCATCAAATTTTTTATTCCTTTGCTTACAAAACCCATGCATCAAATTCTTGATTCTTTTGCTTCCAAACCCCAACCTATGTTTTTTATTTGATTTGATTTTTCTCCTAAATTCTGATAAGTGAATTGTGAAAGAGTTTATTAAGGTAGCGTATTTTATTCATTCAGTTACTCAGTTGGTTATAGGTCGAGTAGGGTCAACTACTCGACCTATGTTGTTGTGGGTCGGAATAAAGGTCGAGTAGTGTCAATTACTCGACGACGTAAACTTTTTAAAGAGTCGTTTTGACAGTTTATATCTCTCGTTTTTTTGACCCAGTCAAAGGCCAAAAAAGATAAATGAACGGATATTCTGACCATATTTAACCATTTCCTCCTTGTTTGTAATTGCTCGGCCTAGCTAAAAGTTTGCTATAACTTTAAACACTTTGCAACTATAATCAGCATATATTCAGAAGCATAATTGAAGAAAGAAGTTATGATGGAATATGACATAGATCAGGTTGAACTTTTGAATGATTTCATAAATTCATAAATATCTTAACAGGTCACCAGCAAAAATAGTTTATATTCAATATGATTTATATTCAAAGTATAATTTAAAATAAAAATAGTTTTGAGAAATTACCAATTTGCTTCGCCATTGATTCGATTTCTCTAGCTCGATCTCTAAGTTCTTTCACTTTTTCGCCTCGTAAAATCACTCCGACGTGAGCGTAAGTATCGTGTGAGAATCAATAAGCAAATTGACAGTGGTTTGAGGATATAAAGAGTGTGTACCTTGTTTAGGGTTTATGAAGGGTGTATTTATAGGCCCCCAATGACATAGAATCTGTCTAGGATTCATAATTTTCATAGTTGCCCAGTAGGTTTACGAGGAAACTCCTAAATTATAGGTATGATAGGCGGTTGACTGTGTGATTGTTGGAGTAGATATGACAAGTATTCTGCTCAATCAAGGAAACCTTTGACCTGTCTTGGAGAGCAAGTCTCTGAGATTCCCTACTCGATGTTTACCCGTGCGAGTATGGCTCTGCCCGACCAAGGGGCCATCCCCAGGAATCACACTTATCATCATCAGTTTCATATCATGTCAGGCTTAGACATGATATATCAGTGATCTTTGCTTGGGTATCTTGCTAGATTTACCCGCTAGGCTTGTGGATCCCACGCTATCAAGCTCGTGACTGACACGTTGTGTTCGCATGTGTTTTGCTCGTGATTGGATTTGGATATTAGCAACAGATCAGCCGTTAGCTTTTGACAAAAAAATAATGAAAGGTATGTAATCTGATGACAATTGAAAACGTTTATGATAATGAAATTAGTACAAATGATACCAAAAGCAAAAGGCAAGTTAGGGTACTAAAAATAATATCAACCCAAATCTGGAACTATTTAGTCAGGCGAGCATGACTCTGCCTGACCAGGGGGCCATCCCCGGGAATCACACTTATCATCATTAGTTTCATACCATGCCAGGCTTAGACAAGATATATCGATGATCTTTGCTTGGGTACCTTGCTAGATTTATCCGCTAGGCTTGTGAGTCTCACGCTATCAAGCTCGTGACTGATATGTTGTGTTCGCATGTGTTTTGCTCGTGACCGGGTTTGGACATTAGCAACAGATCAGTCGTTAGCTTTTGACAAAAAAATTAATGGAAGGTATGTAATCTGATGACAATTGAAAACGTTTATGATAATGAAATTAGTACGAATGATACCAAAAGCAAAAGGCAAGTTAGGGTACGAAAAATAATATTAACCCAAATCTGGAACTATTTAGTCCGTCACAATCTCTACTCTTTGCATACCCATGCAATCAATCATTCCAAGTAAGCTCATTGGGTTCGAATCCTATCAACCTCATCCTCTAAAATAATTCGAGTGAGCTGATCTGCTCCCATTTCTTTTTCGAGCTTGGAGCTTTGTCCGGGTTCATAGTTCACCATACTTGTAAAGGACAACTTGTACAAAATCAGTTCGGAATCAATATATCAATTGCCATCAAATAGATGTTGGAATATTGGGGTCAATATAAATGGGTAAATGGTTAAGTTACCACAAAAGAGTCTAAACCCATATTGGATATATACTAGAAATTATCCTAGTTTATATAGTGAGAGATTATAAAGAGTAACATTTAAGTTACAAGCCATGTAGCCATGTCTTGCGCACTAGCTAGCTCTGCTAGCCGTTGGTTAGACAATCACTCACGCTCACGCACTCACTCGAGCCCGTGTATGTTGCAAAGTTCGCATTGGGCGCTTTCGAGTTGCACTTTGCATCGTCGCGAAGGAGCGATTGGAGCCTTTCCATTTTATGGAGGCAGCGGGCGGCTTGAATAGGGAGGCATGACTGATCACTGGACCAACACACCCTTTAAAGGTGTGGGCGGCAGTTGGGGTCAGTGCAGCCTTGCCCAGATTCGTAGTAGGCTCGACTGAAGAGTCACAACATTTCGATTGGCAGTCCACAAGTTGCATCAGTTGGTAATAGACTCGACCTACACTATATATAGACTCCCTCTTCTAGTTTTTAAACTCATCGAAGTAACAAAGCAATTTTTTCTCTCAGTCCAAGACATCCGAAAATCAGTGTTTTGCTTCCAAAAGAAATCAAGTTTCTTTTCTTCATCTTTCGTCCTCCAATCTTAGAAGAGCAAGTCAGCTAATTTGGTTCATCTGTCAAAGGTTAGTAAGTGCAAGTCTAACTTTTGAAAGAAACGTTGTATCTTGGAAGACAATTGCCAACCATCCGTTTGCACCGTTACGGAGGCAATATTTGTCTTAAGGAGATTTGCCTCGGCATACCTCGTTTCAATACTTCATCTAGAAATCTGTTCTGAAGATACTAAGACAAACAAATTATTTACCAACAATAGAGACAAGTGTACACACTCATATGATATCGACCATCGTTTTGGAGGCAGCCTACTCCATCTCGCCCCGATAGGTCGAGGCGTGAGACAAGAACTCTAGGATAATATTTCTATGACTACTGCTCCTTTATGAAAAAAACATAATCTTGTAATTTCTATATCTCCAGCTCTCTCCCCTACAATGTGTTTCTAGTAATCATGCCAGATTAAATTTTAATTATTCTCCTCATCTAATAACTCCATTTCTTTCAAGTTGTGGTTGAATCCTAGGAACACAAACTAGGTTTTTATGCAAATGATCACACCAAGATATGAAGTAACCTAAAAAGGATGAACAACAGTGTGAGCGGAGTCTGGATCGTCACCACTCAAACCCCTCTGGCATGAGAGTATGTCTATGATACAACTATGCAGGGCCGGTCCTGAATTTTTGGGGGTCCAGAACGAAAAGAAAACAAGGGGCCCTTAAAAAAATATAAGCATAAGAATTTTAGACGAACAATTTATTTGACTTTTTATCATTTGAAATATTGAAAATGGATAATACCAAAACATATAAGAAAATAAGTATTAAATAATTATTGAAAACTATTATTCTTCATTCGTTAAAATAATTTACAATAAAAAATATATACTTAATTATTATTTTTTTCTTTTCTTTATGTTTTGACTTCTAGATGAATTTTCTTTTCTTCATTCGGATTCTTTCTCTCGTCCCTCCCCACGGGAATGCACTGAACGATTAGAGTTATGGGAGGAGTCAGGAGCTTGCCTCTTCTTCCCTGTCTGGTTGGCGACGGGGTTAGAAGTGGCCTTGGCAGTTGCCTTGACAACCAGAGTCTTCGTGGAAATAGGGGGCTTGGATTTCTGAGGAGCCTGGCACCCCTGTTCAGAGAAAGCAACTTTGGGTAGCTCGGTTGCCTTCTGCTTGCTATTCTCTGTCTGGTGAGCAGAGGCATCATTACTGTAGGCTGCCATCTTGTTTCTCACTAGCTCAACGTTCTTAATACCTGCGATCAAAGTATAAAAGCTTAACCATTGAAATTGAAGGGCTCTAAACAGCTATGCCGGAGATTCTGGGAAAAGAGTTATCGTGACAATTACCCCAAAAGGGGGTGGGTCCTCTCGGGGAGGATGTCTATAATTGAAGAAATAAGTTATGATGGAATATGATAGGGATCAGGAAGAACTTTTGACTGATTTCACAAATTCATTGATAACTCTTAACATGTTACCTGCAAAAATATATGCATAAATAAGTGGAAGAACATCTAACAAACTCCACAACTCCCTAAAACAAGACTTCTCACTATATTAAGAGTTATTAACTCTACCCAATGAGGTAGACATCCAGTGGAATAACAACGATTTATATTCAAAGTAACTTCAAGTAAGAACAGTTGGAGAAACTACCTGTAAGGTTGTCTGTCAAACCAAGGACTCAGCAAAGTTTTGAATTTTGAGGTTTGTCTATGCTCAGCAACAATCTCAACAAGATCAAAAAGTTCATATGCATTAAATGGCATGGGCAAATTGTAGTTAGCTAATAGGTTTCATGAGCAGATTCCCATATATGATATATCCTTGGCTGTTTTATACAGCAGGAACTTTTCTCCAACCTCCGTGGTCATGGTCCCATGGAATTCATTAACCATGACATTACCTGGTGATCATCAATTTTCCAGGATCGATATTTAGGGTCTGTCGTTTTTTCGTTTCTGGAGCAGAGGTTTTGCCTGTTAGGTGTTTGTCCTTCCCTCTACACAGATAGACATGAAAACTGACTGTGACCATGGAAGAAAATTATGGCCATGGAGTTTATGATTTGTGATAAGATGAGAGGAATTATCGAGGACAGAAAGTGTTGGGGAATTAGGCTCGGATCTGAATGTGACTTCCGAGGAGGAGGATTGTGAGGCCATGCTGTATTTGGTCATAGTGAGAGAAGAAGAAAGATTGTGAAGATTTACTACAAGTCATTTCTTTCAAACCTAAGAAGTATTTGGTAGGACTAAGATGTTTTAAGGCAACGCTAAATGTAAATGTTTCTTAACAATGCAACATTGAGCATGAGCCACTAATCAACAAATCATCCACATAAACTAACACAGCAGTAAGGGCAATCTTTAAGCTCAAAAATAAAGAGAAAGCGATCACCTAATCCGGCCACCGGAATTTATTTATTTTTCAATTTTCCACCAGGTTTCGTTAAGTCAGTTAGGTTCCGTTAAGTATGTTAGTCTTTCTTTTCTTTGTGATTCAGTACTAGCCTTTGTAAAGTCTGACAGAGGGCTAACGAAACTCATCCATTCCTCAACAAACTTTAGCTTTCCCACTAGTTTTTCAACTTGGCGGCCGTGGGGGCAATATAGTCACTACACCTGAAAAAGGATTTGGAAGTATTTGGAAGGACCAAAACCTCAGAAGTATTTGGAAGGACCAAGATCTTTTAAGGAAAAGCTAAATGTAGATGTTTCTTAGTAACTGAAGAGCATGAGCCACTAATCAACAAATCATATCCACATAAACCAACACAACAACAAAGGCAATCTTTAAGCCCAAATATAAAGAGAAAGAGATCACTTAAATATCATTTTTTAATATACCTCCTCACGTGCATGCGTGGACATGACTTAAATGTGTCAATATTGTCACTTTCAATATAGGACCAATTTGTACCTCTTTTTAATATATTTAGGGTACATGTTGAAGGAACTTAGGTCGGGTCCCCCACGCGGCATAGGACCCACTCTCACCACTTCATCATTGGAAGCACATAACCTAATTGCCGACTGCCGAGGCGACCAGGGTATGCCGAGTAATACTTCACTCAGTAAATTGGTTTCAGCTTCTATCCAGGTGCCGAGCTACCACACCTCGCACTCATCCACGACATGAACACCGAGCCCTCGAACACGCCTCCTATTACCTAATTCCACATGCATTAAATAATGGCATGATGATTCTGCCAACCCGCCTCCGTGTCAGATTCTTTTGTCTTATTCAACAACCAATTGTATGCTGCCACGTCATCTACATTCTCAGGTATAAATAGGAGACATTCCCCTCCATGTATGGACTATGTTTTCAGAGACACCAAAATATTTATTGCATTTACTCCAACTGCCATAACTACCACCGTTCTTAACCTTCATTATGGCCAGAATACTTACTCTCACGGTGGAAGGTTTGAGTCGGGAAGCACCTGACTCCTTAATGGAGTTGCTCTTTGGCAGGTCAAAGTCTTCAAAGCCACCTCAAACATATTAGCACTATAAACCATAGTCAGCAATAATTCAGAAGCATAATTGAGGAAAGAAGTTATGATGGCATATGGCATAGATCAGGTAGAACTTTTGACTGATTTCATAAATTCATTAATTAACTCTTAACAGGTCACCGGCAAAAATATATGCATAAATAAGTAGATGAGCATCTAACAAACTCAGTAACTCCATAAAACAGTTTTGAGAAATTACTGATTGCTTCACCATTGATTCGATTTCTCTAGCTCGATCACCGACTTCCTTCTCTTTAGATTCAAGCTCCTTGCAGTGTTTTTCCAATAGCATTCCCTTCGAATTGATCTCCTCAATTCTTTCCTCAACAGATTTTTGGATATCCTCAAATTGCTTCTCCTTAACTTTAAACTTCTTGAAAATCCCCTCCACAACTTTTTACTTAGCATCAAGCTTTTCCTCTCTCAATTCAACAAGCTTCATTCTCTCCTCAATAGACTTTCCAATCAAACCCAACTGTTTCTCTTTCAAATCCAATGCATTAACCTGTCCATCTCAAAACACTAAAAACTCCCTCTCCTTATCACCCAACTCGATTTTTCCTTTGATCGAAACTCGAATATAATCCATCTCCTTGTTGCTTTCCACAGCTGATTCATGGACTTAATTCAAATACTTTTCCTTAAGTTGGAGTTCATCCAAACATTCATGAAAGGAGTGTTGGGTGGAATCCATGTATTCTTCGAGATGCTTCCATTCAAGCAGCATAGCAAGAATTGCTTTATGGAGTTCGAATTTCTTCAATTCAATCAATTCCATGTTTGCAGTTATCTTCTCCAGTACCCTCATTCTCTTCCTACTTAATCTATCTCTCTATCATTCACATATACTCATGTTTAAATTTGAGAATGAAATTGAAAGGTGGAGTAATTGAAACAGAGAATTATGGTTTGGAAGGGTATAGAATCAGATTCCTTACGTTGGGTTTACGGTTTAAACCAGTTGTAACTCATTTACCTTAAGAGCAAGAACAATGAGGATTCTTCCCAAAGTCTAACCTAAATCATCCCATGGGGAATTTTAAAAAATCATCACCGCCAATGATTTAAAAAAAAAAAAAAAAACAGAATACTCTGATGAACACACAGTCCCCAAATCCTAGCCTTTCCAAGTGTCATCATCTGAGTGGAACATTTTATTTTCCCTTATTGCCTTTCTTGACAAATTTTAAGTCAAAAAATTTATTTTTAATTTATTTTTTTCTGAATTAAAGTACATATTTTTACATATAAATAAAGACTCGATTTGTTTCATTTGAATATCATAAAAAATTTCTATGATTTATATTAAGTTTTTAATCATGTTAGCGAATAAAAGGGTATTATGAAGGGTGTTATGTGTAACATTATTGTCTAATATGCACTTATATATAAATACCCTAGCCTAACCTTTTGAGGGTTAAGGCTTCCAAATCATATTCTTCTTCTTTCTTCTCTTCTTCGTTTCTTTACATGGTATCAGAGCAGGTTTCTCAATAACAAACTTGGTTTGGTTCACTTCTATTTTATTTAATTCTTATTTTTTTATTTTTTTTTCTTTTCCTTCTCTACATGCAAAGGTAAGGACATCGAGTTCCTTTACTGTGTCGCCAGGCTGTGCGATGCTCGGAGTTGTCGGAGTGTGCAATCTTGATTGATAGGCTAGCCCAGGTTGTGGTTTGCCAGTTGTGTTTGTGCTGAGGGTGCGCACGTTTACATGTGTGCAAGGGTTTTCGTCGCGTTCTTTCGCCCAGACCTAGCGGTTTGGCTGTTTCCTGGTTACTTTTACAACCCACGCGCCACACAGATCCATTCGCCGCCTCTAGGCGATACCGGAGGAGTGGTTTTTCGTTAAAAGTCGTTCGCCGGAGTGACCACGCCACGGCGTCTCCGCCGAATTTCGCCGAATTTTTCCTCGTTAGGTTTCGCCCCCGTAGTCTACCCGTGTGGTTAGTTTTCCGGTTTGTGTGTTGCGACTCTGTCGCTTGGTTGATTTCTTGTTACCGCTTTTTGTTGGGACTCCTCGCTCGTATTATGTCATCGTTCGAGACTGTTTCAGTGATCACCACTCCTAATAAGCTTACGATAAAAAGCTTGATGGTACAAATTATATGATGTGGCGTAAGGTGGTTAGCAAGAGTCCGATTATGGAAAAGGGTGATCATCTCACGGATATTAAAACCGGTGAAAGTGCGAAGGTTTGGATTAGGGATGATGCATTACTCTTTGGCCGATGATGATGAATTCCATGAATTCCATCTTGTTGCGAGTTAGTTTCCCATATTGAAACAAATAAAGATCTTTGGGAGTATTTGGAGGTGTTGTATTCGGGCCGTGATAATCAATCGCTTGTATGACTTGTCCACCGATGTGTTTCGACAGAATCGAAAGATCGCACCGTGACTCAAGACATTGCGATTTTAAGAAATGCCTCGGTGAATGGTGCACTTTGCTTCCAATTACGGCCGATATTAAGGAAATGCATGCACAACGTGAACATCTCCTTGTCATGGGTTTTTGGCCGGATTGCGACTGAGTTTGCTACCGCCGATCGCAGATTTTGTCGATCGATATTTGCTCTTTGTCCGAGGCTTTCGCGGGTTTTACGCACATCTCTTAAGTCTTCTCCAGTTGAGGGGATGCGGTGAGTCTTCGCTCTTGCCGCACGTGCATTTCATGGGCATCGAGGTTCGATCATGGTGGTCGTGGTGGTGGCGGGCGCAGAGGTGGTAGAGGAGGTCGGTGGTCGTGGTGGTGATGATGCACATGGACGTGGTGGGAATCAGGATGTCAAGGTATGTTACCATCATGGGGACACGGGCATCGCAACGCAATTGTTGGAAGTTACATGGGAAACCGACTAGTAATCGCTTCGCTAATGTTGCTACTCATCCCGACCTGTTAGTCAATCCTCTCCTTTGATCGACCTAAGATGGTTATGATGTCGATGAAGAGTATGCTAGGTATACCCGGTGTCTCTCAACCGTCTTCATCTTCCTCTTCGCAGCCACTCTTGTCCATTCAGTAAACCCAGCTGCGTGTCTTTCCTCCTCGAGTCGCAAATGGGTCATTGATTCGTGCTACCGATCATATGACCGTGATGCGTATTTTATCTTCCTTTACCTCTTCTATATTGCCTAGTGTCACGTTAGCCAACGGGTTGCATGTGTTCGTGGGAGCGGAATCGCTCATATCACTCCATCTCTATCGTTGTCTTCGTCCTATACCTTCTGGTTTTCCGCTCAATTTACTATCCATCACTAAATTAACTCGTGATTACAACCTGTAGTGTCTCATTCCTTTCTCGATTCTTGTGTCTTTCAGATCTTACGACGAAGAGGATTATTGGTAGAGGCTACGAATCAGAGGGCTTTACTTGCCGGATGATGTTGTCTCTCCTGTTGCATGTTCCAGTGTCACTTCCCTTACACCGCATCAGATTCATTGTCGTTTGGGTCATCCGTGTCTCTCGAATTTGAAGAAATTGTGTCCTAGTTTAGAGTCTTTGTCTACATTAAATTGTGAAGCTTGTCAAGATGCTAAACACCATCGTGTTTCATACTTTCCTAGAGTCAATAAAAGGGCTTGTGTCTCGCTTTGAGTTGGTTCATTCGATGTTTGGGGTCCGTCTCGGTAGTGTCCAAACTTGGTTATCGCATTTTGTTACATTTGTCGATGATTTTTCACATGTAACTTGGATTTATTTAATGAGAAATCGCTCGAGTTATTCTCCATTTTTGTGGTTTTTGTGCTGAAATTAATACCCAGTTTGGTTGTGCCAATTAAAATTTTTCGAAGTGACAATGCAAAGAATATTTCTTCACCCCTTTCTCTACTTTTATGCATGACCATGGCATGACTCATGAATCCTCTTGCAGACCGATACACCTCAACAAAACGGGGTGGCGGAGAGAAAAAATCGCCATCTAATGGAAAGTGCTAAGGCTCTTAGCTTTCAAATGCATGTGCCTAATCAATTTTGGTCTGATGCAGTTTTGACTGCCTGTCATCTTATTAATAGGATGCCATCCTCGGTTCTTGGGGGAGATTCCATATCGTGTCTTATATCCTTCCCGCTCGTTGGTTGTTTTTCGTGTCACCGCAGACCTTTGGTTGTGTTTGCTTTGTTCGCGATCATCGACCTCATATAACCAAGTTAGATCCTAAGTCCCTCAAATGTATCTTCCTTGGCTACTCTCGGTCTCAAAAAGGGTATCGTTGTTTTTCTCCTGAGTTGAATCGTTATCTCGTTTCTCTTGATGTCACATTTTTTGAATCACAATCATTCTATCCTCTATCGTCTGGTGACTCATCTTCTTCGGACTCAAGTGATGATTTCCTTGTCTATCACGTTGTACGGTCTGAAACAGCCCCTATCCCACCTCCTGTCCCTCTCTATCGTCCCCCCATTCAGCAAGTTTACTCTCGCCGTCCACGAGAGGGACCTCCTTCTGCACCTCCTGATGTGGTCCCTACCGAGCCAGTCCTCTCTTCTGCAGATCCTAGCACTCCGGTGGCACCATTATCTGATCTAGATGTTCCGATTGCACTTCGAAAAGGTAAGCGTAGCTGTGCTCGATATTCCATTGCTGACTATGTTAGTTACTCTAGTTTGTCTTCTTCTACTTCTTCCTTAATTAATTCTCTTGAGTCTTACCCTATTCCTAAGTCTGTGTCTGAGGCAGTGGCTCACCCTGGTTGGAGAACCGCTATGGAAGAGGAGATGAAGGCTCTTGAGGAGAATCAAACTTGGGATTTGATACCTTTGCCGAATAATAAGAAGGCAATTGGTTGTAAGTGGGTTTTCACAATGAAAGTGAATCCTGATGGTTCCCTTGCTCGGTTGAAGGCACGTCTGGTTGCGAAGGGTTATGCCCAAACTTATGGTGTGGATTATTCTGAAACTTTCTCTCCGAGCAAGTTGGCTTACGTTCGGTTACTTGTTTCTCTTCGCATCATACCACTGGCCGCTTCACCAACTAGATGTCAAAAATGCTTTTCTTCATGGTGACCTGCACGAAGAGGTTTATCTTGAACAACCTCCTGGTTTTGTTGTTCAGGGGGAGTCAGGGATGGTGTGCAAGTTAAAAAAGTCGTTGTATGGTGCAAACAGTCTCCTCGAGGTTGGTTTGGTTGATTTAGTGAAGTTGTGTTAGAGTTTGGCCTTATACGGTGCGGCGGTGATCATTCATCTTTTATCGTCGACCGAAGTAGGGTGTATTCTCTTGGTTGTGTATGTTGATGATATTGTTATTACTGGCGGAGATAGTGTGGGAATTTATGCTCTCAAGTCTTTCCTTCAAGAAAGATTTCAAACAAAAGATCTCGGGAACCCCAAGTATTTTTTGGGAATTGAAGTTGCCCGTTCGAAACAAGACATCTTTCTTTCTCAACGGAAGTATGTCTGGACTTACTTACTAACACCGGGATGTTAGGGGCAAAACCGGTGAGACTCCTATGGATGCTAATGTGAAGCTTAGAGGTGATGATGGTGAAGAATTGAATCATCAGGAGAGGTGTCGTGCGCTTGTAGGGAAGTTGAACTATTTAGGCGTGACTAGGACCAGGACATTGCATTTGCGGTAAGCAAAGTGAGTCGGTTTATGTCGTCTCCTCGATCTACTCATGGGAGGCTGTTATACAAATCCTCAGATATCTCAAAGGAGCTCGGTAGTGGGTTACTTTATCGAGATCATGGGCACATGAGAGTTGAAGGTTTTTGTGATCTTGATTGGGATTGGATGTCCGATTAGTAAGAAGTCAACCACGAGGATATTGTATATTTGTTGGAGGCAACTTAGTGTCTTGGAAAAGCAAGAAGCAACAAGTTGTGTCGAGATCCAGTGCGGAGGCGGAATATAGAGCTATGGCTCAGTCGACTTGTGAGTTAATGTGGATTCGCCAAATACTTGAGGAGATGGGGTTTGGTAGTTCAACACCTATGCAGCTATGGTGTGACAATCAAACAGCCATCCATATTGCATCGAATCCTGTGTTTCATGAACGCACAAAACACATTGAGGTTGACTGTCATTTCATTCGCGAGAAGCTACAACAAAAGATTATTGTCACAAATTATGTCAAGTCCGGTGATCAGCTGGCTGATGTTTTGACGAAGTCGGTGGTTGGAAATATGTTGCGTTATATGAGTAACAAAATTGGGCATGCATGACATTTATGCTCGGCTTGAGGGGAGTGTTAGCGAATAAAGGGTATTATGAAGGGTGTTATGTGTAACATTATTGTCTAATATGCACGTATATATAAATACCCTAGCCTAACCTTTTGAGGGTTAAGGCTTCCAAATCATATTCTTCTTCTTTCTTCTCTTCTCCGTTTCTTTACAATTATTAGAGGAGGTACAATGGGGGTTTTCCCCCCAAATCTTGAAGAAATCAAGGGCACAATGGAGGTTTTAAAAAATTATAAATTTTGCTTTACTTGATTTTTAATCCAAAAGAATCACAAGATGAACCTCCACAATTTTTGCAATCTACGGAATAGTCCCTGGGCTACGCCATCGTTTTAAGCTTCAACCCATCAAAACGGCGTCGTTTTGATGGGCCAAATTTGAAAAAAAAGTTCAAGTAGCCGACAAGGCCCGCTTCCATGCTTTCCACGTGTCATTAAAGTGGCAGTTGAGGAGATTTTTTATTATGTGATGTTTAAGGGCAGTTTAAGTATTCAAAAAAGCTTTAAAAAAACATTACATATTTTTATCTATAAATAGAGACTCGGTTTGCCTTTGGATACCAAATGAATTTTTTACAAAATTTGAATTTATTTGTAAGTTTTCTCTCTCTTCTCTTTCTCTCCAAATTTCATTTTTTTAATTAATCCATTTTTAAGTTGTGTATTATTTATTATTAATGTTATTATTATTTACTACTTAAATATTTTAAATGGATGCAGATTATTACATACAATTGTATTTATTGTTAATTGTTTATTATTACCATTATTATTGTTAAATTTCATATTATTATTGTTATTAGTTGTTATTATTATTGTCAATATCATCATTAAGTAATAATAGTTGTAATTAATGTATAATTTTTGTTGCTAATTTTGTTTTATTTTCAGCCATTGTCATCAATATCTTCACACCCAGTTTCTCGTAAAAGCAGAAACTCTCAAAATCGATAATAAATTGATAATATTATTATATTATTTAATTATAATAATATTATATTATAAATAATATTGAATTATTCTGGTTATACTAAATTAATAATATTATAAATAAATAATATCAAATTATAATAAATATTATTCAAATTATAATAAATAAATATTATTTTAATAATGACTATTTATATAATTTTGAAATTAATTATTTATGCAATATCAAATTTATTTGTTAGTATAAATTGAAAGAATATATATTAAATTAATAGAGATAAAGATGGTGAGGTAGGTAAAGTTGTTGGAGATAAAGATGGTGTATTATGTAAATGTGTTGGATTTTGTGCCACCATTGGGAGGAGTTTTTTTGTTTTAAATCAAATGAGTATCTAATGGATTAGTTTATTGGTTTTTAATGAGTTGAGTTTGATTTTCCCCACACCATTGTACCTAATGAGAAAAATATGGTAGGATATGTAAATGTATTGGATTTTGTGTTACCGTTGGGAAGATTTTTTTGTTTTGAATCAAATAGATATCTAATGGATTATTTTATTGGTTTTTAATGAGTTGTATTTAATTTGACAAAACCATTGTACATGCTTCTTCTTGGGAATTGGGAATTGGAACTTTGAACATTGACTAGGTTTAGTGAATCTATATCTGTAGTGGTTTTCAGTAGCTTGCCAAAAATAGAAACTTTTATTTATTTTACATAATTAATGTATTCACTAAAATAAATGCATGTACTTGGAGCATACAAATATATTTGTTTTAATTTAAAAACTGATAATACCCTTTCACTCCTTTAGAATCAGATTAATTGAATATTAAGAGTTTGCTGCATGAGAATTTGAAACGGGGTTGAAGGATTTCTTGGGAGATGAAACAATTGTCAATTATCACCTCAAAAGGTTTTTATGGCAATTTCGAACCGACCCGTGAATACCCGAACTGAACTGGACCGAAGTTAAGGATTATTAACTGGATATGAGATGAGTAACGGGGAATAATCAATATGAAAAATTGGGAAATGGTTAGGCTTTGGTTTTAGAAGTAACTGCCCCATTACCCACCCCATTCCCTGAACCGTTACCCAAACTACTAATAATATAAAATAATCTTTATTCATTCAAATATTTACCATATATATATATATAGTGTGTGTGTGTGAGAGTATACTTTTTTTTATAGAAAGAAAACCCATAACATTATTCTCAACCACGCAAATTTGTCGCTCTGTACGCTTAATCGCTTACTCTTCTTTATCACTTCAAAGTCTGTATATTTGGCAATCAGTATAAAATTTATATCAATCAAACAAGACATCGATAACAATTGATCAACCAAACACTACTGACATCTCAATAATTTTCATTTCTCTCTCTCTCTTTCTCTCACACACACACAATGTCTATTATGTTGACAGACAAGTTTAATGTAAAAATGTTTGAAAAGAGTGTGCTTGAATTAATAGATACTTCGATCCATGAAATGAGTTTGTTTCTCATCTATCATGAAAGATTGTACTTTAGTAATATTGTCTCATATTTTGAAATATTGATCAACCTCAGTCAAATTGATTACATTCTATTCAATAATTTTTTCAATTAGACATGTATCAATTTATATATGCCTAAAACATTTTTCATTTAAAACACTAAGCAATGCTTCATGATTCTTCTATAATTTATGAAATTAAATATGTAATAGACAAATTTACATATTTTCTCTCTGCATCCATTTATGCATCTATAATATTGAACTAAAACTAAGTTTATATATTATTGTAAAACATAGTCAAAGAAATTTTCATTCGTATCAATGTTTACTACTAATATTACATATTATTACGAAATTGTGATTGCATCCTTAGGTATTAAATAAATTTAAATTGAAAGTTTTTTAATTAGATGTTAGATTGTTACTTATAATTTTATTATTGTAATTTAATAAAACGTGATTTAATATTTGGTGAATTTGTGTTTTCGTGTACGTGCACAACATAATTAGACTCTTTAGTTTTTAAATATAATATTATGATGAGTTACAAGTAAAAAATCAAGTTTTATTAACTCGATTATATAATATGTTTTTGAAAGCATTTTTTAATATTTAAAGTGTTTTAATTAAATTGTTAATTAGACCAATTCCCCGTGGGTAATCCCCGATTAACCGTTACCCGGGGGAAATGAATATGGTAGGACAAATTGATTACCCGCTGGAAAATGGGGCATCAAACTGAAAAAGAGGAATGAAGATAATATGATATATAACCACCCCCCGAACTAACTTGTTGCCATTCCTATCAAAAAGGGTTGCCCAACAATATTATTTCACACCTAATTGCATGTCCAACAACATCAAACTCAATATATAATCAGCATAATATGTCCAAACACGTAGTTGTAAACTTTGGAGTTTATTATATCAAATTTGTTGAGATACTTTTTTGAAATTTTTAAAAGTACTTGCAAGATTTATCTTATCTTTAACATACAAGCAGTGGTGGACAAAGAGATTTTCTCAAGTGGGGATAACTTGTACAAATTTGACAAAAGTAGGGGCGAATTGTAAAATTCACAGAGTATAATTTTTTATAAAAAACCAAGTGGGGGCCGTTGTCCCCAGACCCCTAAAGGTGTGTTCGCCACTGCGTACAAGTATGTATCTTTCAAATTGTAAACAAACCGGAATAAGATAACACCTTTATAACCTAAAATTAGTTGCGACATAAAGAAATCTGGTTTTTAAAATTCATTTGCTTTCCCAGCTACGAAAATCAACTTAAAAGAAATAATTTTTTATTAAAACCATAAATAATTACAATTTTGTTTGAATCCAAGTAAAACAATATTACTACATAAGTATGGATTTTTCAAGACAAAGTTACTTGTGGAAAGTAAGCGTATGAGCATTTGTCATGAAAGGTTAGAGGAAATGAATAGACATTGAAGAGATTGAGGTGAGAATCAGTTAGGGTTTGAAGTATGGGGAGGGCAAGATGAATAATGTTAAGGGCGGAAGATTTTATGTATGTCAAGGGTAGATACTAGATTTTTAATTTGGGGCCAATTGGACTGAGTTTATTTAGAAAAAAAATGCGGGCAAGTCATCTTTTCAACGTTGTCAACCGCTTTACACTTATATTTTTTCGTAACTAGAAAAAAATACTCGATGCATCACGATGCACAATTCATCTGGTTAGGTATTACGATGATGTGTCTATTTCTGATTCTGAAAAAAATGTCGAGTTTAATGCGGTTGAAAATTATTTAGAGGGGGCGGTTAATTACAAATTAGTATCATTCGGGGGGCCATTTTCAAATTTGTTGAATGTTCGGGTTTTATATCGGCCCGTAATTAATTGAATGTGATAGAATTTGAGTCTTTTTATATTAGTTAGCGTGTAAGAGATTTTTTTTAATGTTTAGTATAATAATAATAACGATACAATGATGTATCTCAATTAAATTGTTGCCTCCAACACAATTTTTGCTTAATTAAATTTGTCTTCATTTTGCTCGACTATAATTAAATTTTAAAAATATATGTCCGTATGTTCAACTAGTTATTTAAAAAAATTGTAAGTTAGGATTAAAACTACATCGTATTGCTTGACTTTGCAATAGAAAAACCTAACCTAAATTAAAAGCCCTCAAATCATATTTCGACCCTCTTTCTCGAGTAGCTCTGATTTAAGATGGTCGAACAGATATTAATAATTAGAGTATGTCTTATGTAAGACCGTCTTACGGATGTTAATTCATAAGATGAAGTCTCACTTTCTCACAACTCGACCCACCAATACACAACGGATCGGGTAAATATGATCCGTCTTACAAAAATATCCGAAAGCCGTTCTTATACAAGTTTTTGGTTAATAATTAATCCACAAACAAATGCGATACAAAAGAAAATATCCCGTTACCAAGTTTTTTTTCTCGGCATATACTTGTGCAAGACGATCTTACATATCCTAAATTCGTAAAACGGAGCCCCATTTAGGAATTCGCGGATCATAATAAATAAATAAAATGTTACTAAATTTAGAGGTTGCATTTAAGGTTTGGCGGGAGGTCATGAGTTCGACTCCCACAAGGCCCAGAATTAACCTGTTTTGCACATTAATGTGAAGTTCCTCATTTTGTTCCGGTGTCCCTGCATTTTCAAGGTTTTTCGCCGAAATTCCTATGTTTCCCACGCCTTACAGCTTAATCATTTGTCAGCTCCGTTAGCCATCAATTGCCTTGGGATACTTGACGGACCCTAACAGACTTTTAACGAAATGCTAAATTACACATTTAAAGCCAAACGTGACACATTGAAAAGACAAAAGTTACACATTTTAAGGTTAAAAGTGACACTATCAAGGGAAAATTATTATAATTCTCATTAAAATACAAAGTAACACTCTTAATATTAAAAAGTGACACTCTTGATACTAAAAAAGTGACACATTTAATACTAAAAGTGTCATTTTAAAACTAACGTTGACTATCAAAAGTGACATATTTAATACTAAAACGTGACACTTTCAATGCTAAAAAGTGACACTTTTAAGGTCAATAACAACGATTTTTATTAATAAAACAAAATGACACTTGTAGGGTCAAAAGTAACACATTTAATGCTAAAAAGTAACACTTTTAATGTTATAAAGTAACACTTTAATGTCAAACGTAATGATTTTCATTTATAAAAAAATGATACACTTTTTAAAGTGAAAGTAACACTAAGACTAAAAGTGGCACATTTAAGTCCAAAAAGCAACACTTTTTTAGAGAAAATAATAATAATTTTCATTAAAAATACAAAGTGACACTTCTAAAGCCAAAATTGACACATTTTATATTACAAAGTGACACTATTAATTATTAATTATTAATCTCTATATTACAATAAATCTCATTGTCACGCATGTGCAATTGATTAAAGCTATTTCGAGGTTAGGATTAAATTATCTTAAAAATTTTAACGGTTGAGATTCACTCTCACATTCACATGTGTGAGAGTAGTTATCCACTTTTAAATCTCTATTTTCTTTCACTCTATTACAAAGTCACCCTTATAATTAATATTATGAGCAGTCACACTCTGAGATTAATCTTCTGAACAATTACCTCTTATAAAACATCAATCTTACATTCCGCCGTAAAATCAAACGTTTATAGGTCAGTTACATATAACTCCTTACAAATAACCCCCCTCAACTATAAGTCGAGTTCAAATAGCGCCCCCAACTACCACTTGAAATAATGTACCCCGCAACTGTAACATTTTTTTAAAAAATTGCACCTTCCATTTAGACGTTGGTATTTCAATTAACGAATTAAATCAGATATAATGACACCGTACCGTAGGCACGGGTACGAAAATCTAGTATATATACAATACAACTTAATCAATTAACTGAAGCTATTCGACGGTCTGGATCGATTCCGGCTGTAAGATCCAACGGTTCTGGGTCAGTTACAAAATAACCCCCTTACAAACAATCCCCTTAACTATGGGTCGAGTTCGAATATCACCCCTCAACTACCACTTAAAGCAATGTACCCCTTCAATTACGTAGTTAATATATATTGACACTCCAAAATATACTGTCACCGTGCCTATAGCACGAACACGAAGTTCTAGTTATATTATAAAAGAGCTCAAGGTCTAACTGGTGACCCTGATCGAATTATGCTAAATACAACTGACGATCCAGATTGATTCATAAATGAACCCCTCACATATGAGTTATATTTGAATTATCCCTCTATAATTACGTATAAAACCTTCGGTTGTGGGTTTTGTTTGAATTACTCCGTTAGTTATATGTCTTGTTTATCCCGATCATTCATTGAACTGATCTCATATCGACACCGTGCCTATAACACGTGGGCGTATACTAGGTAATAGTAAAAAGTGACGTTTATATATATAAATATAAAGGGTGATGCTATAATTATAATTTTAAAGAGTTACGTTGATATTTCTGAATTTTGACAAATTTATGCTCCTAACCTTCTTACGGATACCAACTCTTTTTTCTCTCTGTCATCCTCTCTCGTGCGACCTCTTTTCTCTTCATCGTCTCCTTCCGGCAGCCACACCACACGCCGCCAAACTCATCCTCACTCTCGGATTGGAAGCTGCTCTAGCCTGGGTTCGGTCAACTGAGCTCAACTCTCTCTCCTCTGAACAAAAGGTATTCTTCTCTCTCAATCTACTGCTTTGCAAAAGGAAGAATCCTTCTTTTTTTTTGGTGATCGATACGTGCTATTAGGAAAGTAGTAATAATATATCAATCAAATTTTTGTCACGATTGATCAATTCTGTCAAGTCATCAGCTATACAAGAAGTTGAAACTGAGTAGTCGGTCATAGTTTATACAGAGTGTTCACCAACTATTTGACAAATTGCGTAAGAGAACTCACAATAATAAAGTCCTATTTACTTTATATGGGTTAGAGTTGCTGCCATAACAGAAAAAATGGGGGCTGTTGGATGAGGAATTCTGGCTTAGGAGGTGTTTATGTTAGGATTCGTGTTAGAGTGTGTCCGGATATCCATGTAAGAAAAAAACATAATTGCAATGTTTATAGTATATATGAAAAAAACATAATGTTACTCTACTACTAGATTGTGCGACTTCTTCTTACTGTCTGAGAATTGCCTTGTGCAACAATGGATGCAACCTGGCCTTTTGTATCTGTTCTTACTTACTTCATGATCTGCTCAATCAATTGGGAAGCGCCTTATGCAAAAAAATTGATGATGGTTGGGCTTTTCGTTTCTGTTTTGTATTTCTTTCATGGTCTGCTCAATCATTTTTAACAATATGCAGTAATTTCAAGTTTAGACTTATGATTTGCGCCGCTTCTATTTCTCCGATTCCTTTCTTTGGGAGGTCAAATTAAATGGATGAATATGTGTTCGAATGTATGTATATCAGTGCGTGTGTTTTCATAGGAACTGCTGATGTTTCATCTGGTCTTTCCTTCTTTTGGTGCATAACTTAGTATGAATTTCTATCTTGTTCTTGTGGGACTGTAGATATTTTTTTGGTGATTGATGCAACTGTGGGCATCCTAATGTAGCTAGATATACTTTAGTACTCTTTAAGATTGGATGTTATAAGCATGAATGTTATTATCTCTGTTTCTGTTTATGTGTGTGTGTGTGTGTGAATATTTCAGTTTTATTCTTTGTCAATTTGGGACTTTCTCTTTGTACATCTTACTTTAACTTTGGAATAAATTACCCTTAGTTGATCATCAGTTTTGTATATGACCCTTCCCGCTGAGGTGTTACTCCAATAATTTAGATTTCCAAATTCCAATAGTCAAAAAACTAAAAGATGAGAGAGTTGGTAGTTGAGAAAATTTATTTTCAAACCTAATACACTTTGATGCAGACACATCATCCCTGTGCATCAAGTAAGCTTCTCTCTCGAAAGGCTAAAAAAATAAAAAATATATAGGCCATGGGCCATTTTCCCAGTGAAATGCAATATGTACTTCTACTACAATAATCATTACAATAGATAATAGAATTTGGACCTTTACAAATTTGGAATCTTTGTAACCATCTCTCTAGAAGAGGCAATTTTAGCAACCCGACAAAATGCAGCTAAAAAGATGAGGAAGCCTGTCTCTATTCTTGCAAAGTCCAGTCAATAATTAAACATTATAAAACCAGACTTTGTACCATTATCTCTTCAAATCACTTCATCACAAATGCACTAGACACTGTACCACTACCATTATCTCCTCAAATCATCTCACAAAAAATTCCATTGGCAGTTTCAATGCTGAGAATCAATCAAGATTCCAAATAATGCATTGTACATGTCAGCTCTTTTTTTTTGATGAGTAATAATTAAATAAATAGCATCAAAACAGGTGATGCGGCCTTTGTACACTAGGAGTATACCTAGCCAAAAGAATTAGCCACTAACGATAATATTTACAAAATCTACAAGAGTAATGTTAGAACTAGGATTGGATTGAGCTGCCTCGGAGCACCAAAAGTGAAGGGTGCGAATCAACAAATTCTTCAAATCCGGGACAGCCATTTCCTCGTTGTCAAAGGCTCAGTGGTTTCTTTCCCTCCCAAGAATCCATCACACTCCCAAAAGGGCTGTCTCTCAAAAATAGTTTCTCCGATTCATATACCCAATAGACCAGCCCCTAACATGTTCAAGAATCGACCTCGGCATGACCCACGACATCTTGAACACGCCCATTACGAAATTCCACAACTCAGCAGCAACTTGGTGTGCAGGAGCTGATGATTTACACTCTCCTCACTACCCCACAAATTGTCAAGAACCATGTATCGTTTCCGCAAATTGTCCATGTTAAGAATAGCTTCGTGAGATGCTTCCCACATGAAGAAAGCCACTCTCTTTGGAGCTAGAGAGTTCCATACTCCTTTCCAAGGGAAGGAAGTTCTATCGCAATTGAGGAGCTTAAGGTAATACGATCTCACTGAGAAACCAAGACCCCTTGTACCATTCCAAATCACCTTATCCTCCAATCTGTTTGTGTTCTGCTCATGAAGCCTCTCTAAAAGGTGCACTACTTGATCTCCCAATCATGAAAATTCCTTCTAAACGTGAGATTCCAAACAGGTTTACCCTCCTCCATAGACAATACATAACTAACTCTACAATCCTTATCCGTGGAGACCTCATATAAGTTCTGGAATTCCACCCTCAAACACGAATTTCCACACCATCTGTCTCCCCAAAAACTCACGGAAACCCCGTTGCCCACCCCAAAAACTCACGTGTCAGCTCTTCGATTTCAACTTTTTCCTACCTGCTATGATTTTGTATATGATGAAGTCATGGAACTAGTTTAATCATATTCTGGGTTTTGGTGAGACGCTGGGAAGTTCAGTGAACCCTATGATTTTGTTTATAACTCTTATCGTTTTAAATATATGCAATTGTATGAAGATATTGATGCTTTTGTTTATTAAATATAAATTAATGTATTATGGGTTATAATGACCTTTGAAACGGTTTATGCCATGTATAATGAGAAGGTTAATAGATTTAGTATGGCAAGTAGTATAAATAATTTCTTGCATTTTCCTGCTTTTACCTACTGAATATGCTCTCCCATGCTGGCATCATATTTAATTGATTAGAAGTATATAAAAACAAAGTTTACATAGTTATCCGCATTTCAAAATTTTCCTGTTTTCCCTGTCTTACATTTTCCCATTTCAATAAACTTTCCTCATCATCAATGAGTCGGGTTTAGTTAGTTTTATGACTTGGATAACCAGATGGCTTGTTTTTCTTGGATTTTTTAATGTATACTATATTTTGTTCTACACCTACTTATCTTTTGATCAGAAACATAAGTACGATCATCGAATCCTGTTAAGAAATCTTATTTTGGGTATGACATCGCAGCCATCTGTATCTGGCTGGCAATGGTGTCAATATGCATTTTGATAATTATTAGTGCTGCTTTCTTGATTGCTATAAAGAGATGGGGAAAACGCTTGTGGCTGATTCGAGGCAGTCATGTGTCTGGATTGTCTGTCTATTTGACTAGTACCTCCAGGCGGAGTAGTGACTCCTTAGATCATCTAATCTTTATATATGGATACTATTGCTTAGCACACAGACAGATATCTGTCTTAGTTTGAGTGTAGTGGGACTGTGGGATAGAAGGCACTCAGAGTTGTCCAAGTCAAGCCCTATATAGTGAATATAATATTATAATGGGACCAGCTATAATGTCAGATTGCCTTCCTATGCCTATTGTCTTGTTTGTGTGCTCTTCTCGTTTTATTTTCAGTCTTGATAGAATTCGCTATAGATGAAAACATCAAACATGCCATTAAAAGAATTGTATGGCTGTTTTTTTTTTTACTTATCAAAAAAGAATTGTATGGCTGCATTTTATGACATACCCAAATTTATTTATAGTTCTTCACCTTATTACATACTACAAAATATTATGACACACCTAACTCTACTGATAGTCCTTACCTTTCTTGTACGTGTCAGCTCTTTAGCATCTCTAGTCATTGGACTTTAGTCTTTCGGTAGAAGGGATCTCAGGCATATAGAATAATCTTTTAACCCGTTCATCATGTGAAGGACCATTTGTCTTTGATATGACTATACAATCTTTGAAGTAGGAAACAAGGTTATCTGACCTTAGTGATTATGACTTGTGTCTGACAATGGATGGCCAGTTAGGAAGATAGTTACCAAGGCTGACAATGGATAAATAATACTCCCTACTCTCCACCCAAAGAGTTCATGTTTGAGAAGTTTAATATTAAAGGTGAAATAAGTATTTGATGCGTTAGTTTACTCCTTCATTTTGCTAATTTATATATAAATTCTAAATGCAAATGTCTAACGATCGGAGTTGGATGTATCGTCGGCTTGAGGATGGCGGCATGGGTATTAGATCTGAGTTTATAGTGGGGGTACGACAGTTTATAGGTTTTGCACTTGGCCATCCTGAATGTATGTCTAGAGACAAAATACGATGTCCTTGTTGTATTTATTTGAATAAAAAATTTCAAACTTAGAGACACTTAAAACACACTTGTATAAAAAGGGACTCAAGCTTTTGGCTTCTCAAGGAGAGAAGGATCTATCAAATATCAATCTTTAGACAACAATCAACAATTACATTAATCATAATTGTCCCCTGCGCGTTTTCACAACATTTTTTTTGATAAGTAATCGTAATATTTTCACAACAATTATATAAATTAAATACTCAATTAGGGCTATTATTTCAAAAATAGGGCTATTTTAAAATTAGGGTTATTTTAAAATTTAAATCACAATTATAATTTAGAAATTCATACATTCATACTCTGATTCAGACATTCAGCGCGACAGCGATTCAGAAATCAGAATAATATATGAGTAATTGATTGACTTATTGACCAAATGAGTTAATGAGACTGAGAGAGAGAGAGAGCCAGAGAGAGGAAGACCCAAAGAATACCTCACGGTGTTGCCGAGTCCAAAGTGCCGACTGGAACAGTGGAACTGGAGCTGTGTGCAGTGTACTGCACTGCTCCTGTTGCCGTGGACTGTGGTCGGATGGAGGCTGGAAGTCTGGAGCACACGCAGAGGCTGTAGTGGAGCGGCTAGGGCTGGGATGGGAGAGGGAGACAGGAATGAGTGTTGAGATTCAATTTCACTTTCCGGAAAGAGAGAACAAGTGAAAAAAATTAATTTTTTTTTACTCAAGTGGGGGAAACTTGTAAAATTTGACAGATTATTATTAGAAAAAGCATTTTTAAACAAAAAAAAACCAAGTGGGGACAACTGGCCCCAAACCATGAATGATGTGTCCGCCACTGGTAATTGATGTTGCCAAAAAGACATTTTATTGTCACTTTGTGTTATTCTTTCGGATGTCACTTGTTTGTTGAAATTCCTCCTCAAAGAAAATCTGCGTTTTCATATCCTTGGTAAACAGTACACTCCTATCCAAGGGGAAAGTTTTCGTTTAATGGTAAGTTTTGTATGACTTGTAGGTCTGTGGGTGTTGTCTTGTACTCCAAAACAAACAATCTTTGTTTATAATTGTAGTAGGGTAAGACTTGGGACAGTACCCTTTTCGACGCAGTAACTAGTCTGGTTCGTGCACTTCGCTTATCCAAAATCTAAGGTGCTAAAGAGACTGCTGAGTGCTGACTGTCTAACAAAAATGTAGACATTTGTGGAGTAATTTGAATTGCATTGAGATTAATTGGAAAATTGTACATAAACCATAAACTAAGATAGAGAAATTGTACATGGAAAATTGTTTGTTTGTTTTTTGAGTGATAATAGAAAAAAAAAACTACATAGGAAGGCCCCGTTTGACATACCAGCCTTGGGCCCCCAATTTCACAGGGCCCTGAGAAGGGGACTCTTTGCTAAAAGGAGAGGGATTATTCTGTTCCATAATTCCTATACTAAGCTAATTGGATGTTTGTGTGTGTCGCAGAGAAGTTTGTTGAAAATGGAAGGTGAGAGTGAAGAAGTGCTGCTGAAGTCTTTTGAAGAATTGGGAGTATGCAAGGAATTGGTGGAGGCTTGCGATAGTTTGGGCTGGAAAAACCCTTCCAAGATTCAGTGTGAAGCCATTCCTCACGCTCTTGAAGGTTCTCATTTCATCCGCTCTTTAATTGTTTTCATCTTTTTATTAGCCCCCGCTCCCCCCTACTCTAAAGTTTCAAGAGATTTCCCATTTGTAAATCTCAATTGCAGCTTGTGCTTCCTCCATTTCACTCAAAGAATATGTACATAAAAGTTGTCTAATAAATTTAAGAGTAGATGATAACCGTGGTGGTACCCTTAATAAATACTCCCTCAACCCCACCACTCCCCCCAAAGATAAAGTCAAAACTTTTTAATCTCTTACTTTCACTTCTCTGTATAACTTTTAATGGCACTAAAGTTGGTTTGTTTTTGAATGAAACTTATCATAAACATCATGTTTTGAGAAGAAGGAAAATATTGAAAAAATAATGAAGATTTTCCAGTTAAAATCTAGATATGGGACTTATTTTTTGGGGCAAACCAAATGGAAAGTAGGATTTCTTATTTTTAATGTTTTTTTTTTGGGGGGGGGGATAGTGGGAGTAACTTGCTATTGTTTCATATGCTATTTGTATGACTATATGAAGGGAGATCTAGGACATTGGAAATTAACAAACCTATTGTAAGATGACTCTTTGAGTGGAACAACCCTGAAACAAAGGTACAATCCTTTAGGTGGTGGAACCGATGGAGAATTTGTTATTTCTGTTGATTGCTCAAATAGATTCTGTTCTGACATATTGGTTTGATGTTATGCATTTAGGGAAAGACCTAATTGGACTTGCTAAGACGGGTTCTGGTAAAACTGGTGCTTTTGCACTGCCCATACTCCAAGCTCTCTTAGAAGCTCCGCATGCATTCTTTGCCTGCGTGCTCTCTCCAACACGGTACCTTGCCTCATTGTTTGGTTTGAAATTTACTGCAATTTGCTTGTGGTCTTTTATGTGTTTATTGTTTCCTCCTTGTAGGGAACTTGCAATTCAGATTGCTGAACAGTTTGAAGCCTTGGGATCTGCAATTGGAGTAAAATGTGCAGTGGTGAGACTCTCGTCCTTGAAATGTATCCACATAACATTGTTTGGGCCCTGCCCATTTTTGTATTTGCCATATATATATATATATATATATACATATACATATATATACATACATATACATATATATACATACATATACATATATATATATATATACATACATATATATATATATAATCCCCAAGTGGTCTGTTTCATATTAGCTTACTGTAGTGGTACTCTGAAGTCTGGTCGTGGTCATATGCAGGTGCTACGAATTAATTCTGTCTATCTTACTTAAGTATGGGCCTTACGAATTATCGAGTGTGGTTGCAGTATGCAGGTGCTTTTTGTTGCTTCAACGATGGTGCTGGAAAATCTTTTGTTTTGGGTCTAGGTTGCGGGCAGTGTAATGTGTTCACACAAGTTCTTTTGAAGATTCAAATTCTTTAACAAAGAATCAAATTTAGGGATGACAATGGTGGTGTGGTATTGGCCACAGGGTTTTCTTTCCCACCCCAACCCTGTTTAGGGAACACACTTTCCAACCCACTCGACTTTATTACATGTGATGGCTTATTAGAGTAGAATCCATCCCCGTCTCACCCCATCCCATCTCTTTTTCTTGATCTACAATCTTAATATACTATGCACATGTAGAACAAAATAACAAGCATAAGAGTTGTATATAGTTGATCCTCCTTTTCAACCTTTTCAATAATCAGATTCGATTCTTTACCTATCAAAAATAAAAAAAAAAAAAATAAAATCAGATTCTATCATACTTCCAAATACAATTGTCTTGATTCTTATATGATACAGAGTATCTTAGAACATAGCACATCCAACTTACGATTATAAAGAACAATTTCCTTGAACCTAAAATCATTCCAGAAAATTAGTTTTTATTCTTTTATTGTAATCATTACATTAGTAAGACTAATACTTTTATGGGGTTGGGTGTAAATATCGTGAATGTATGTCTTCCCATCTCTGTCCTATGTATTTATCCCACTTATAGACATCCTAACTCAATCCTGTTTGGGGCAGGGGTGGGGTGAATCAGGTTTGTATTTAGTTAAGGTAGTAGAAAATGGGATGATTTGGAAGTGCCCTGTGTAAATTTGTAAACATGCTTTTGGATTTGCTTATCCTTTGTTTAGGAACATATTATCCGTTACATTAGAAGTAGGGATGGTAAAGGAGCGAGGTAAATTGGAAACTGCCCCTCCACACTTTTAATTGGATGTTGATGAAGTTGCGGTTAGATGGGGATACCTGCCCCATCTCGTTTATAGCCTTGTTCATTTTGTGTTGCAGGCTCACTTTTAAGTTTCGAACATTACAGTATATTCTCAATTACATTTGTAAATGGCGGTAGCCTTCTTCTCTTAACGTGTCATTATGGAAACAATGATTGTACAATATGTATCTTTTGCAGCTTGTTGGAGGAGTGGACCAAGTGCAACAGAGCATTGCCATTGGGAAGCGACCGCACATCGTTGTAAGTACTTGTGTTGGTAGCATATTGTTGTATGTATTTATGTTGGTAGCACATTCTTGTATTATGTTGTAAGCCTATTGCTGTCAGTACTTTTGCTGGTAGCTTCTAGTTTCTCCATAAACTCCGGCTGATAGTTATAGTTTACCAGATGGTTTTAGACAAGATTACGTTGTTATCAATCATCATCTTTTGATATTGTACTGTGACAACAGATTTGGGCTTTCAAATAAAAAAAAGTTTGACGTTTTCTTTGTTTTATGATCAAGCTGTCCTCCTGTCTTCTCCCGGGGGGGCTTGTTTGAGGTTTGGAATTGTTGGATCTTGCCAGCGACGGGATGGGCATTGTGTTGTAATTTTTGCTGGGTTTTTTTAATTTTTAGTCAGCTTTGGATAATGGTCTTTCATAGTCTGGGTATGCATTATAGTGTATATATGGCCAGCTCAGTACATGAGGCTCCTTGGGATCTGGGAAGTGTCTAATGGATGGATTAATTCCCCCAAATTTATAATGTAAAAAATTATTCATACAATAAACAATTTGATGCTCATGCAAGTATTATATGCATAATATATCACTTCTGCTTGAACTGTCTTCATTTGGTCCTTGCGATTTACAGTTGCATTTGAGATTGGTATATAGCTGTCATCATAATAAATTTATACATGCTACGCCCCGTTAGTTTAGTATCTGTGGTTTTATGGTTCGACTGCTTATGAAAAGGCAAAGTTGACGCGGTGTACACGTATGAGTTACAAAAGCAGAAAACATGATAAAAGCAACCTGGTGCACTAAATATGTGTTTGTTGTATGACATTTTCATGATAAAATTGTGAAAGTGCCTTACTTCTACAACAGTTGAAAATCATTGTGCTAGAAAAAAAATCTCAAGTCACCCTCCTGCTCCTTCTTACCTCACTCCTTTTTGATCTCTTGAATCTCTGAATAATTTGTGATTTATGAAAGAGATAACTTTTGACTGAGTTTTTCTCAATTTTTAAGTACACTTCATTTCTGAACTTCTGCTAATTTCTTTCTGGTTGTGCTTCTTTGCAGGTGGCAACACCTGGTCGCCTTGTCGATCATCTGTCCAATACTAAAGGTTTCTCACTTCGTACATTGAAATACTTGGTAAGCTGTTCATTTTTGTTGGATAGTTAGTTTACAATTGTTTATTTGGTTAAACTATTTTTTTAATTTTCTTTTTGATGTTCATGTAATTGTAGGCGTGTAAAGTCTCCTATTTAGAGAGGATGTTGGATGCTTATGGACACAAAGTCCCTGTCGAAATTTGATTAAAATTCTGCCATTTATTAACGACAGAAAAAAAGAGATGGAAATGTTCAAATAAAATATGGCTCAAAGTTTTCTGTAGTCTGAGTTGTTAGAAACTGTATACATTATAAAAACTAGTTGAGGTCCCATTGTCTATATTGTTTTGCAAATTCATCTTACCTCAAACTACAAATTTGAATAAACATTGGGCTTGAGAAATAGAACATGTAGAAATGTTTAAGTTATTTACCTTGCCAGTTTCTTGTTTAGGCTGACCAACAGTTTTCATTTAGTCAGTGACCATTGAGTTATTTTCAGAACTTTGTTACCGCAATGTTTGTCAGCATGCTTGAGTTCATTATCTGTGCGGAAATGTGGCACGATCTAAGGTCATGCAAAGTCGGACAAGATCAAGAGTAATGTGGTTTATATATATATATATATATATATATATATATATATATGAAAGAAACTGCAGAATGAAATTGTGTTTCTCGAGAATTGATGAGGGGTTCTCTTTGGCTAGATGCCGCTTTCCCATCTCGGTTCAGTTGACTCCTTTATTTGGAAAATTAGAATTCTCTTAAACTTGAAAACTTTTACCTGGTCGCTTGTGTTTAATTCGCTAATCACAAATGAAGTTGAGACAGAAATGTAGGTCCTCAAGGCTATTTCCCAGATATATCTCATGTGCTACAATGACAGTATTACTCGTGCATATTTTTCTTCCCGTGGTATACTGGTATGGAGCTTATGGTTTGTTTTGTTTAATTCGATGGGGGAGCAGTGGGTGTGCCTGTTGTCTGTTTAGAGTCTCCTCCTTGTGTTGCGTTTCGGGAGGACGAAGGATGTCTCTTGTTGTGGCAATGTGGTATATTTGCGATTTTATGGTGCTTTTCGGTTATTCTGGTGAATGAGCTAATGGAGCATGGTCTCTTATTAATGTTTTTTTCCTTTCCTTATGTACTTTATTTTCTTGTTTTTGGTTTTGTTTTTGTCCACTCTGTATGTTCTTTTCCTTCTTGTTGAGGGGAAACGAACCCCCCTCCCCCTTGTCGCGGTTGTATTTCCTTTTCCCTTTCAATGCAAACTCTTCTCTTGATGGAAAAGAAAAAGAAGTGTTCTCCTCGATTTTCTGTGATGCTTTGCGTACATTTTGCAGGTTTTGGATGAAGCAGATAGGTTACTGAATGAGGATTTTGAGAAAGCAATTGATGAAATTTTGAGTGTGATTCCTCGTGAGAGAAGGACGTATTTATTTTCTGCTACAATGACCAAAAAGGTGACTACTTTGATTACATGCTTAGTTTGAACCTGTGAATTTGGTCTCTGAGTTCCGTGATTAGCCGTCTTTCTTTCATTATGGGGGCATGTGGTGATGGCTGTCTTGAAGGTAGTTTGCACATGCACAAACCATGAGTCTCTCTCTCTAACGAGTAGCGCATGGTAGGAATGTAAATGGTTTGGTTTGGTTCGGTTCGTTTTCCTTTCGGGACAAAAGTTTGAATAAAACCACTCTTATAGGTTTGAAGAGAAAATAAATTGAGTTGAACCAATTAAATTGTAATTATTGAACTGAATCTCTGTTCAGTTTGATGGTGTATAACCTTGAAACTCGAAAGTGCTCTTATAATATGTGAAATTTATGACTGAATACAATGGAAATCAGTGAATTGATAAAGTCTCATTTAGTAATTAATTTGAAGTAACATGTCTTTGAACGAAGTCTTCGACTGCTGAGGTGTATATTTGAAATGCCAGGTGAAACCATGCTGCCTAGGCGGTCCAATTTTCTGTTTAAAATTTAAGATGGCATCCCATAAGGTCACGGAACTGTGGTTAAACTGTTTATATCCAGTATAATATTCTAGCAATCCATCTCTAATAAGTAATCTCATCTAGTCATATCCAAGTTGTTGAAAGGGAATTACTCTATTTTGGCTCTAAAGTAGTTTTCACTTCTCTTTTTTTCTTCTTCAAAAGGTATATTTGTGTTCCCATGGCATTGCAGCCCATAGCATTGAAGGTGTGTCCCAGTTTGTGCAACATGTTAAGGGTTTCCAAAAATAATAAAAGATCAACAGTTTCAGGGACATTTCTGATTATGTTGCTGTGTAACAAGCATATGGTTTGTGTTGAAATTTGACTTGTGGCCTTAGAAAGTTTGTCAGTAGTTCCTATGCTGTTGGTCTGCCACCTATTTAAAAGGAGCAAGCAGTTATCAATCATCACAAAGATATCTCTGATTGAAAAAGTTGTTATGCTCCAGACGAGGTTTTTCCCCTTTTGAAGTGTCTGCATTACAAATACTTACCACTTTCCTGATAGATGGCCTTGCTAAATCAAGTAACTTCTTGTGTTCAGTAAGTACAAAGAAATCTTATCTCTAACTGGGTGGTTGGACAAATTTTAACTACTAGTGTTTATGGCTGCCGTCCAACTTATTTGTGTTTCCTCTCTTATTTTTTTCCTACTATTTCTGGTTCAATGAAAACCTTTCACATTTTCAGTTTAAGAGGTTGAGTTATGCTTTGTCCTTTCATGTGTCTTGACGTGTCGGAGGCATTTTTCACCATGTTGGTATTTAATTTCTTTTAATGCTTCTATGAGCCCAAGACGTGTTAGATCATGTCATGTGTCAAACTTTAACACGAACCCTCCCTGAGATTGTCAGTGCTTCATAGTTGTCATCCGTAATTGCTTTTTATTTCAGTTCATCACATGAAGAGTTGGAACCAAGTCACGAATTTCGGCGGTTTGGTGAAAGTTTTGATTTCTTGAACCCATTACTACTCTTAAGTGAATTCTGGTGGGCTTCTTACTGTGCTCTCTGAATCACCATTCCTTCCAGGGCTTTAGTCACCGGGACCCTCATTACTAGAGGTTCCCATAGCCTCTAAACCGATGATATAGTATAAGAGAAACCAACTATAGAAACAATGTGGAAGATAAGGTAGCCACGACGTTTTATTTTTCCCTTACATGCGGAAAGGCAGTTGATGTGCAGATTTTCTTGCAAAATGGCTGGTGAACAAGAAGATTTGGTGCTCTATGTTGAAACATAATGGCTTGTTGTCATTGTCATTTTCTTCTGGTTTTGTCCACTTTACTGATTAACATCAGCAATTAAGCATAGGTTTGTCCTCGGAGCTTACAATAAGTTTATTGGGGCAGATGAAAAAGAAGATGTATTCTATATGTGGTGTTAAGTTTCCTTGCATTGTTTGTTCTTGCCCCTCACTAGTGCTTTATCTACCAATGTATAAAGATTTGAGTTGCTCATGAACTACATCCTTATATTATAGGGTTAATTTTTTGAGAATTTGGATAAATATTAATCACTTTTTCAACATACAGGTGGAGAAGCTCAAGAAGGCTTGTCTCAGGAATCCAGTCAAGGCACGATAGAAACATACAGACATCTTTCTTTCTATTGATATATTTTCTTTGAAGATGATTTCCTTTGTGAAGGGTCGATTAATTGGTCATAAAATTTTCTCAGATTGAAGCTTCAACCAAGTATTCTACTGTAGATACACTGAAACAACAGTTTCGTTTCATTCCAGCAAAGTACAAGGTATTCCTCTTCTGTTTTACAATACTTCATTTGGGTACTAGTCATCTGCTAGTAAACCTTCTATTGACATTTTTGGTAGTAGGTGAGTTATCTATTATTTATGTTTTTATGAACTTCAAATCATAGCTTCTAACCCAAAATGGAGAAAGAGTAATAATATCATCCCATTTTTGTGCATCTTGCAAGAAATGTGAAATTGTTTCAATCAATATATTCTGTTTTAGGCTGGTACTTCTGGATCCTTGCATCACAATCAGCTGTGTGGACCATCCTTTTTTTATGCGAGTGTGCATCTAACAGCTGTGCTTAGTGCTGGTCTAAGCATAAAAGTGAATCTAAAAAAAAACGTGAGAAATTAATTTGTGCATGGTGTAAGAAACCTAGTTGGTGGATCTTTGTTCGTGCATGGCTTTGGGTGTCTATCCTCATCCCACTCCCTATGATGCATGGATACAGGATACGGCTCCAAGACAGCGTTTCACGTATCCGATATGCTCCGGATACGGATCGCCTGGATACATACAGGGGGCGAATCTGCAATTTTCCAAACTTTGGATAAGTGAACTGGATATGCATGTCCATTACCCAGATATGTATACCGAATCTGGGGTTAATTGAGGTCGAACTGTTCACACTCACTCTGTTTATGCGACTGAGATCTGAGAGGGAGACAGGCGAAGGGCGAAGAGACGAAGGCGATTGACGAGATACCTGCTGACTACTGTCATGAGTCCTCGACTCCTCTTCTTCACCTCTTGCTCCGCTGGCCGCTGCTTGGCCTTCATCTTCGGCCGAGGTAAAGTCGTCTTTTCGAACCCTAGTTTACAAACTAGGGTTCGCGACTTCTATCGTACTCTCTGCGTCTCTCTCTGCGTCTGGGTTAGTGGGTTTGGGTTGTGAGCATTGATTTGTCGATTTTTCGGCATATATTATACTCATATGCTATAGAGTATAGCCTTTATGCCATATATCTATATAATATATGTATATTAGTATGCCTGTATCTATATAATATATGTATATTATTATTAGTATTATAGTATATTAGTATATACTATTTATTGCATATATATTATATATGCTGTTTTTGTATCTAAATAATATATGTATATTTACATTTTGGTCCTTTAAGTTTGAATATTTACATGTTGGTTCTTATAGTTTGAATATTTACACTTTACCCCACGTATCCGTATCCAGGATTTTCAAAAATCTCGTATCCCCATATCTCGTATCCGCGAATCCGTATCCGTGCAACCTAGCCCACTCCAACCACCTCCACCAGCACAGTTATTACACTAGGGAAACACACGCACACAAGTAGAAAGATGTAGCAAGTCCCTCAACTTTAAAGAAGGATGGCGTGGTAAAATTATCTCAATATCACTTACCTATAAAAAAAAAAAGTTAAATTATCTCAATATATCTGACTTACTGTTTCCTCCTTTTGTCGTTCCTTTCTTCCTGCCAGAAACTAGAAACCATAGAATTGTGTGAGTTTAGTAATACTATTGATAGGATTACGGGCTGTTTGGGGACCATTGGATCCCACCAAACTTTTATGAATTATGCATTTACTACATGCCCATTCTACTGTCATGTCATCTCTTCTTTATCTGTAAACTCTAATGTCAATCTGCTACAGGATTGTTATCTTATATATATTCTGTCCGAGATGTCTGGAAGTACGTCAATGGTTTTCACTCGTACTTGCGATTCTACTCGCTTTTTGGCTTTGATTCTTCGAAATCTTGGATTTAGGGCTGTTCCAATTAGTGGTCAAATGAGCCAGGTATGTAGCTGGTCTGTGTTATGTACTTAGATGTTTTGTTCTTCTCTAAGCTATTTATCACACCTCAATTTTGTTTTTACTGCAAAACTTTGTACATTGTTGATATTGCATGACTTCTCTGTGAATTCTGTGGCAGTCAAAAAGACTTGGAGCGTTAAACAAATTCAAGGCTGGAGAATGTAATATTCTTGTCTGCACTGATGTGGCCAGTAGAGGACTTGATATTCCATCTGTGGATATGGTTATTAATTATGATATTCCCACTAACTCAAAGGTTGGCTTTCCCATCCAAGTGTTAGCTAAATTACGTTTATATTTGGTATATCAGCAATAGTTGAAGCATAAGCCAGTTTCCCATGGATATACAACCTGCTTTCAAAGTGCCGATCATCAATCACCTAGTTCCTTGAGTTTTTACATATATTTTTGGTGCAAAATGATGCCTATTCATATAGTCCTCCATGCCGTATGTTTTCTTTGCCTCAATGTGTCTTCGATTTCAGAGTGCGTAGTGTTCCTCCTTACTGGAAAAATGGATCTAACCATTTCTGATAATCTGTTTCTATACTCTCAGAAAGTCGTGAATCTATTCAGTCTTGCTTCAGAAAAGAAGTTTGTTAATATCGCTACATGTTGTAATCCCAGTTTTTTATGAAATGTCCTGTAGGATTATATTCATCGAGTAGGAAGAACTGCTAGGGCTGGGCGATCTGGTGTTGCCATATCGCTGGTGAATCAATACGAGTTGGAGTGGTATATACAGATAGAGAAGCTTATCGGTAGGCAAACGTATCATATTTTGTGTGGCTTTATCAATTTTAACAATTGTTAGGCTAACAATTATTTGTTTCAGGTAAAAAGCTACCGGAGTTTCCAGCACAAGAAGAAGAAGTTCTGCTACTGTTGGAGCGTGTCTTGGAGGCTAAAAGAATATCCATAATGGTATGGGCTTACTGTTATCATAATTTAATAAGAGTTTAATATCATATTGACAGTAACACCCTTGTTTTCCCATCTAACTTGTTTAACTGATGTTCACTCCAACTCCACTGCCTCCAACATTTTTAGTTCCCTCTTATAAAACTTAGGGCATCTCCAATGGTTAAATTCTCTACACAGTTTTTTATGTGCCACATCACAAGAGCAATTAACTCATCTCTTCACAAACCTTTCTCCACAATGATTAAACCCATTTTACAACTTTTTAAGGGTCCCACCATCACAAAATCTTTAATCATCTCACTTCTTTTTTCTTTTTCTTTTTTTTATCCATGAACCACTCCTTTATAAACTTTCCACAATGGTAAAACTTTTTGATAGAAACAAGTGGCAGCAGCCACTCAAAACATACAAAAGGCGTGGAAAAGATGCCTCAGTCTAAGGCTCAAGCTCTGATTTGGGATGCCTTTGATGATATAGGGCCTAGTTGGGATTTGGCATAATTACTTATGTTTGTTTTCTGAATTGAGTTAGTTTGTCAGTTAGTTAATTGTTGTTAGTTAATTGCTGTTGTGGGGAAAGTAGAATTATTACATCATAAAGCACAACAAAGGATCTGACAAAGTAGTTATTTTGGGCAGTTATATAGGCAGTTATAGGCAGTTATTAGGTAGTTTTGGGCTGTTAAATAGACATGGCTTTTCCTAGAGATGTTTCTAACTGATGTAACTGTTAATATTAGTGTCTTTTAAGTATTTTGAAGGCTTATAAATAGGCCTTCCTGCCTTTGTAACAAGAAATGGATTAAAAAAAAGAGTTTAAATAAAAGTTTCCAGCAAATTCTTGCTTTTAAGTGTTGAGTGCGTGATTCAAAGTCTTGAGTGCGCTCAAGAAACCTAGGTGCGCTAAGGTTGCCTCGGTGTGAAGCCGGGTTTTGTTTATCTTATTTTATCTTTTATTGTTTGTAATCAAGTGTGCACACAAATTGCTTCCGTTCGCATCAATTTGGTATCAGCAGCCGATTAAACAATGACTACTCGATCCGGAAGACCTTACAGACATGAAGTCGCCGATGAACGCGATGCCATCCTTCTCCGTCCTAGATCGCCTTGACCGCATTGATTTTCGTCTTGATGGTATAGAAGGAAGGAATCGGTTGAGGGAGATAATCCAGGTGGAGTTGCCGGTAATGGTGAAATTCGGATCCCGGAGGTTTGAACAACCCTGTCTGGGACAATCCATTCGGTCATGAAGATTTGCAGCAAGGAGGAAGGCAACCAGGAAGAGGTGCTCGTATTCCGTAAGCAGGGATCAACTGCATTCAATTGAAGGGAAGTTCTAGAAAGAGGTCGTTGTCAACCACGTGATACATGGAGTGAAGCGATGTCCCAAATTTTGAAGGAAAATCGATCCTACAATATTTTCGATTGGCTTGCTGCACTTGAAGAATATTTTGATTGGTTCGACATGTCGGACGGCGACGAGTCAGGTTTACGAAGATGAAACTTGTTGGTTTGGCTAAAGTGGGTGGCGTGGAATTGAAGAAAACATGAGGAGGTTGGGACAACAACCTATAGGAACATGGCAAGAGATGAAGACAAAGCTCCTCGAGAAGTACATGCCTATCAATTACCAAGACAAGCTGTGTGAACAACTTGTTAATCTAAAGCAAGGTGCCGAGTGTAACAGAGTATATGCAGCGGTTTGATGAGATTAAAACTTCAAGTCAGATTGTTGAAGATCCTCGTCAAAGCCTAGCACGGTTCAAGGCTGGATTAAGGCTGACATACGTGAGAATTGCTTAGAACAACCTGTTTATAGTATGGAAGATGCGTATCAAACAGCCGTTGAATTGGAGGAATACCTTAAGCCACTAACTAAAAGGTTTCCAGTAACTAATCAGAGTATGAGATCACCCTATACGCAACCAGCAAGTGGAGCAAGTGGTTCGAAGACAAAGGCAGATGATCGAGAAGGGTAAGAATACCATGCCTCCTAGAGATACCAGAAAGTATAATGATGGTTGTTTCAAGTGTGGAGAACCAGGTCATATGAGTTACAATTGTCCAAAGAAAAATCTGCC
>CM028381.1:34196408-34244909 GCA_013146195.2 Codonopsis lanceolata | reverse complement strand
ATACTAAGTTAATGGATGTTTGTGTGTGCCAGAGAAGTTTGTTGAAAATGGAAGGTGAGAGTGAAGAAGTGCTGAAGTCTTTTGAAGAATTGGGAGTATGCAAGGAATTGGTGGAGGCTTGCGATAGTTTGGGCTGGAAAAACCCTTCCAAGATTCAGTGTGAAGCCATTCCTCACGCTCTTGAAGGTTCTCATTTCATCCGCTCTTTAATTGTTTTTTTCATTTTTATTAGCCCCTGCTCCCCTACTTTAAAGTTTCAAGAGATTCCCATTTGTAAATCTCAATTGCAGCTTGTGCTTCCTCCATTTCACTATATACATAAAAGTTGTCTAATAAATTTAAGAGGAGATAGCCGTGTGGTACCCTTAATAAATACTCCCTCAACCCCACCACTCCCCCAAAGATAAAGTCAAAACTTTTAATCTCTTACTTTCACTTCTCTGTATAACTTTTAATGGCACTAAAGTTGGTTTGTTTTTGAATGAAACTTATCATAAACATCATGTTTTGAGAAGAAGGAAAATATTGAAAAATAATGAAGATTTTCCAGTTAAAATCTAGATATGGGACTTATTTTTGGGTCAAACCAAATGGAAAGTAGGATTTCTTATTTTTAATGTTTTTTTTTTCTGGGATTTTGCTATTGTTTCATATGCTATTTGTATGACTATATGAAGGGAGATCTAGGACATTGAAATTAACAAACCTATTGTAAGATGACTTTGAGTGGAACAACCCTGAAACAAAGGTACAATCCTTTAGGTGGAACCGAGAATTTGTTTTTTCTGTTGATTGCTCAAATAGATTCTGTTCTGACATATTGGTTTGATGTTATGCATTTAGGGAAAGACCTAATTGGACTTGCTAAGACGGGTTCCGGTAAAACTGGTGCTTTTGCACTGCCCATACTCCAAGCTCTCTTAGAAGCTCCGCATGCATTCTTTGCCTGCGTGCTCTCTCCAACACGGTACCTTGCCTCATTGTTTGGTTTGAAATTTACTGCAATTTGCTTGTGGTCTTTTATGTGTTTATTGTTTCCTCCTTGTAGGGAACTTGCAATTCAGATTGCTGAACAGTTTGAAGCCTTGGGATCAATTGGAGTAAAATGTGCAGTGGTGAGACTCTCGCCCTTGAAATGTATCCACATAACATTGTTTGGGCCCTGCCTTTTTGTATTTGCCATATATATATATATATATATATATATATATATATATATATATATATATATATACATATATATATGTATACATACATATACATATATATATGTATACATACATATACATATATATAATCCCCAAGTGGTCTGTTTCATATTAGCTTACTTTAGTGGTACTCTGAAGTCTGGTCGTGGTCATATGCAGGTGCTACGAATTAATTCCGTCTATCTTACTTAAGTATGGGCCTTACTTAATTATCGAGTGTGGTTGCAGTATGCAGGTGCTTGCTTCAACGATGGTGCTGGAAAATCTTTTGTTTTGGGTCTAGGTTATGGGCAGTAATGTGTTCACACAAGTTCTTTTGAAGATTCAAATTCTTTAACAAAGAATCAAATTTAGGGATGACAATGGTGGTGTGGTATTGGCCACAGGGTTTTCTTTCCCACCCCAACCCTGTTTAGGGAACACACTTTCCAACCCACTCGACTTTGTTTACATGTGATGGCTTATTAGAGTAGAATCCATCCCCGTCTCACCCCATCCCATCTCTTTTTCTTGATCTACAATCTTAATATACTATGCACATGTAGAACAAAATAACAAGCATAAGAGTTGTATATAGTTGATCCTCCTTTTCAACCTTTTCAATAATCAGATTCGATTCTTTACCTATCAAAAATAAAAAATAAAAAATAAAATCAGATTCTATCATACTTCCAAATACAATTGTCTTGATTCTTATATGATACAGAGTATCTTAGAACATAGCACATCCAACTTACGATTATAAAGAACAATTTCCTTGAACCTAAAATCATTCCAGAAAATTAGTTTTTATTCTTTTATTGTAATCATTACATTAGTAAGACTAATACTTTTATGGGGTTGGGTGTAAATATCGTGAATGTATGTCTTCCCATCTCTGTCCTATGTATTTATCCCACTTATAGACATCCTAACTCAATCCTGTTTGGGGCAGGGGTGGGGTGAATCAGGTTTGTATTTAGTTAAGGTAGTAGAAAATGGGATGATTTGGAAGTGCCCTGTGTAAATTTGTAAACATGCTTTTGGATTTGCTTATCCTTTGTTTAGGAACATATTATCCGTTACATTAGAAGTAGGGATGGTAAAGGAGCGAGGTAAATTGGAAACTGCCCCTCCACACTTAATTGGATGTTGATGAAGGTGTTAGATGGGGATACCTGCCCCATCTCGCTTATAGCCTTGTTCATTTTGTGTTGCAGGCTCACTTCCTTTAAGTTTCGAACATTACAGTAATATTCTCAATTACATTTGTAAATGGCGGTAGCTTCTTCTCTTAACGTGTCATTATGGAAACAATGATTGTACAATATGTATCTTTTGCAGCTTGTTGGAGGAGTGGACCAAGTGCAACAGAGCATTGCCATTGGGAAGCACCGCATCATTGTAAGTACTTGTGTTGGTAGCATATTGTTGTATGTATTTATGTTGGTAGCACATTCTTGTATTATGTTGTAAGCCTATTGCTGTCAGTACTTTTGCTAGCTTCTAGTTTCTCCATAAACTCCTGGCTGATAGTTATAGTTTACCAGATGGTTTTAGACAAGATTACGTTGTTATCAATCATTTTTGATATTGCTTGTGTGACAACAGATTTGGGCTTTCAAAAAACAAAAGTTTTGAAGTTTACTTTTATGATCAAGCTGTCCTCCTGTCTTCTCCCGGGGGGCTTTTGAGGTTTGGAATTGTTGGATCTTGCCAGCGACGGGATGGGCATTGTGTTGTAATTTTGCTGGGTTTTTTATTTTTAGTCAGCTTTGGATAATGGTCTTTCATAGTCTGGGTATGCATTATAGTGTATATATGGCCAGCTCAGTACATGAGGCTCTTGGGATCTGGGAAGTGTCTAATGGATGGATTAATTCCCAAATTTATAATGTAAAAATTATTCATACAATAAACAATTTGATGCTCATGCAAGTATTATATGCATAATATATCACTTCTGCTTGAACTGTCTTCATTTGGTCCTTGCGATTTACAGTTGCATTTGAGATTGGTATATAGCTGTCATCATAATAAATTTATACATGCTATGCCCCGTTAGTTTAGTATCTGTGGTTTTATGGTTCGACTGCTTATGAAAAGGCAAAGTTGACGCGGTGTACACGTATGAGTTACAAAAGCAGAAAACATGATAAAAGCAACCTGGTGCACTAAATATGTGTTTGTTGTATGACATTTTCATGATAAAATTGTGAAAGTGCCTTACTTCTACAACAGTTGAAAATCATTGTGCTAGAAAAAAATCTCAAGTCACTCCTCCTGCTCCTTCTTACCTCACTCCTTTTTGATCTCTTGAATCTCTGAATAATTTGTGATTTATGAAAGAGATAACTTTTGACTGAGTTTTTCTCAATTTTTAAGTACACTTCATTTCTGAACTTCTGCTAATTTCTTTCTGGTTGTGCTTCTTTGCAGGTGGCAACACCTGGTCGCCTTGTCGATCATCTGTCCAATACTAAAGGTTTCTCACTTCGTACATTGAAATACTTGGTAAGCTGTTCATTTTTGTTGGATAGTTAGTTTACAATTGCTTATTTGGTTAAACTATTTTTTTAATTTTCTTTTTGATGTTCATGTAATTGTAGGCGTGTAAAGTCTCCTATTTAGAGAGGATGTTGGATGCTTATGGACACAAAGCCCCTGTCGAAATTTGATTAAAATTCTGCCATTTATTAACGACAGAAAAAAAGAGATGGAAATGTTCAAATAAAATATGGCTCAAAGTTTTCTGTAGTCTGAGTTGTTAGAAACTGTATACATTATAAAAACTAGTTGAGGTCCCATTGTCTATATTGTTTTGCAAATTCATCTTACCTCAAACTACAAATTTGAATAAACATTGGGCTTGAGAAATAGAACATGTAGAAATGTTTAAGTTATTTACCTTGCCAGTTTCTTGTTTAGGCTGACCAACAGTTTTCATTTAGTCAGTGACCATTGAGTTATTTTCAGAACTTTGTTACCGCAATGTTTGTCAGCATGCTTGAGTTCATTATCTGTGCGGAAATGTGGCACGATCTAAGGTCATGCAAAGTTGGACAAGATCAAGAGTAATGTGGTTTATATATATATATATATATATATATATATATATATATGAAGGAAACTGCAGAATGAAATTGTGTTTCTCGAGAATTGATGAGGGGTTCTCTTTGGCTAGATGCCACTTTCCCATCTCTGTTCAGTTGACTCCTTTATTTGGAAAATTAGAATTCTCTTAAACTTGAAAACTTTTACCTGGTCGCTTGTGTTTAATTCGCTAATCACAAATGAAGTTGAGACAGAAATGTAGGTCCTCAAGGCTATTTCCCAGATATATCTCATGTGCTACAATGACAGTATTACTCGTGCATATTTTTCTTCCCGTGGTATACTGGTATGGAGCTTATGGTTTGCTTTGTTTAATTCGATGGGGGAGCAGTGGGTGTGCCTGTTGTCTGTTTAGAGTCTCCTCCTTGTGTTATGCTTTCGAGGACGAAGGATGTCTCTTGTTGTGGCAATGTGGTATATTTGCGATTTTATGGTGCTTTTCGGTTATTCTGGTGAATGAGCTAATGGAGCATGGTCTCTTATTAATGTTTTTTTCCTTTCCTTACGTACTTTATTTTCTTGTTTTTGGTTTTGTTTTTGTCCACTCTGTATGTTCTTTTCTTTCTTGTTGAGGGGAAACGAACCCCCCTCCCCCTTGTCGCGGTTGTATTTCCTTTTCCCTTTCAATGCAAACTCTTCTCTTGATGGAAAAGAAAAAGAAGTGTTCTCCTCGATTTTCTGTGATGCTTTATGCACATTTTGCAGGTTTTGGATGAAGCAGATAGGTTACTGAATGAGGATTTTGAGAAAGCAATTGATGAAATTTTGAGTGTGATTCCTCGTGAGAGAAGGACGTATTTATTTTCTGCTACAATGACCAAAAAGGTGACTACTTTGATTACATGCTTAGTTTGAACCTGTGAATTTGGTCTCTGAGTTCCGTGATTAGCCGTCTTTCTTTCATTATGGGGGCATGTGGTGATGGCTGTCTTGAAGGTAGTTTGCACATGCACAAACCATGAGTCTCTCTCTCTAACGAGTAGCGCATGGTAGGAATGTAAATGGTTTGGTTTGGTTCGGTTCGTTTTCTTTCGGGACAAAAGTTTGAATAAAACCACTCTTATAGGTTTGAAGAGAAAATAAATTGAGTTGAACCAATTAAATTGTAATTATTGAACTGAATCTCTGTTCAGTTTGATGGTGTATAACCTTGAAACTCGAAAGTGCTCTTATAATATGTGAAATATATGACTGAATAAATCAGTGAATTGATAAAGTCTCATTTAGTAATTAATTTGAAATAACATGCCTTTGAACGAAGTCTTCGACTGCTGAGGTGTATATTTGAAATGCCAGGGGAAACCATGCTGCCTAGGCGGTCCAATTTTCTGTTTAAAATTTAAGATGGCATCCCATAAGGTCACGGAACTTGTGGCAATTTGAGTGCTGGCTCTCATTATCGTATTTTCATATTATCTATCTTATTTGATCATAAATATAGCAATAAATATTAATTTGAATTTATTAACAATTTCGTATTTTTTGTGTCGTGTTTCGTGTTGTGTCGTGTCGTGCTAGGCTTATCGTGTCATTTGTCTCTATAATCGTGTTTTATAATCGTGTCGTGCTGGTTCGTGCTATCGTGTCGTGCCAGGCATTGCCACCCCTAACGGAACTGTGGTTAAACTGTTTATATCCAGTATAATATTCTAGCAATCCATCTCTAATAAGTAATCTCATCTAGTCATATCCAAGTTGTTGAAAGGGAATTACTCTATTTTGGCTCTAAAGTAGTTTTCACTTCTCTTTTTTTCTTCTTCAAAAGGTATATGTGTGTTCCCATGGCATTGCAGCCCATAGCATTGAAGGTGTGTCCCAGTTTGTGCAACATGTTAAGGGTTTCCAAAAATAATAAAAGATCAACAGTTTCAGGGACATTTCTGATTATGTTGCTGTGTAACAAGCATATGGTTTGTGTTGAAATTTGACTTGTGGCCTTAGAAAGTTTGTCAGTAGTTCCTATGCTGTTGATCTGCCACCTATTTAAAAGGAGCAAGCAGTTATCAATCATCACAAAGATATCTCTGATTGAAAAGTTGTTATGCTCCAGACGAGGTTTTTCCCCTTTGAAGTGTCTGCATTACAAATACTTACCACTTTCCTGATAGATGGCCTTGCTAAATCAAGTAACTTCTTGTGTTCCGTAAGTACAAAGAAATCTTATCTCTAACTGGGTAGTTGGACAAATTTTAACTACTAGTGTTTATGGCTGCCGTCCAACTTATTTGTGTTTCCTCTCTTATTTTTTTCCTACTATTTCTGGTTCAATGAAAACCTTTCACATTTTCAGTTTAAGAGGTTGAGTTATGCTTTGTCCTTTCATGTGTCTTGACGTGTCGGAGGCATTTTTCACCATGTTGGTATTTAATTTCTTTTAATGCTTCTATGAGCCCAAGACGTGTTAGATCATGTCATGTGTCAAACTTTAACACGAACCCTCCCTGAGATTGTCAGTGCTTCATAGTTGTCATCCGTAATTGCTTTTTATTTCAGTTCATCACATGAAGAGTTGGAACCAAGTCACGAATTTCGCGGTTTGGTGAAAGTTTTGATTTCTTGAACCCATTACTACTCTTAAGTGAATTCTGGTGGGCTTCTTACTGTGCTCTCTGAATCACCATTCCTTCCAGGGCTTTAGTCACCGGGACCCTCATTACTAGAGGTTCCCATAGCCTCTAAACCGATGATATAGTATAAGAGAAACCAACTATAGAAACAATGTGGAAGATAAGGTAGCCACGACGTTTTATTTTTCCCTTACATGCGGAAAGGCAGTTGATGTGCAGATTTTCTTGCAAAATGGCTGGTGAACAAGAAGATTTGGTGCTCTATGTTGAAACATAATGGCTTGTTGTCATTGTCATTTTCTTCTGGTTTTGTCCACTTTACTGATTAACATCAGCAATTAAGCATAGGTTTGTCCTCGGAGCTTACAATAAGTTTATTGGGGCAGATGAAAAAGAAGATGTATTCTATATGTGGTGTTAAGTTTCCTTGCATTGTTTGTTCTTGCCCCTCACTAGTGCTTTATCTACCAATGTATAAAGATTTGAGTTGCTCATGAACTACATCCTTATATTATAGGGTTAATTTTTTGAGAATTTGGATAAATATTAATCACTTTTTCAACATACAGGTGGAGAAGCTCAAGAAGGCTTGTCTCAGGAATCCAGTCAAGGCACGATAGAAACATACAGACATCTTTCTTTCTATTGATATATTTTCTTTGAAGATGATTTCCTTTGTGAAGGGGTCGATTAATTGGTCATAAAATTTTTCTCAGATTGAAGCTTCAACCAAGTATTCTACTGTAGATACACTGAAACAACAGTTTCGTTTCATTCCAGCAAAGTACAAGGTATTCCTCTTCTGTTTTACAATACTTCATTTGGGTACTAGTCATCTGCTAGTAAACCTTCTATTGACATTTTTGGTAGTAGGTGAGTTATCTATTATTTATGTTTTTATGAACTTCAAATCATAGCTTCTAACCCAAAATGGAGAAAGAGTAATACGTATCATCCCATTTTTGTGCATCTTGCAAGAAATGTGAAATTGTTTCAATCAATATATTCTGTTTTAGGCTGGTACTTCTGGATCCTTGCATCACAATCAGCTGTGTGGACCATCCTTTTTTTATGCGAGTGTGCATCTAACAGCTGTGCTTAGTGCTGGTCTAAGCATAAAAGTGAATCTAAAAAAAAACGTGAGAAATTAATTTGTGCATGGTGTAAGAAACCTAGTTGGTGGATCTTTGTTCGTGCATGGCTTTGGGTGTCTATCCTCATCCCACTCCCTATGATGCATGGATACAGGATACGGCTCCAAGACAGCGTTTCACGTATCCGATATGCTCCGGATACGGATACGCCCTTGGATACATACAGGGGCCGAATCTGCAATTTTCCAAACTTTGGATAAGTGAACTGGATATGCATGTCCATTACCCAGATATGTATACCCGAATCCTGGGGTTAATTGAGGTCGAACTGTTCACACTCACTCTGTTTATGCGACTGAGATCTGAGAGGGAGACAGGCGAAGGGACGAAGAGACGAAGACGATTGACGAGAGATACCTGCTGACTACTGTCATGAGTCCTCGACTCCTCTTCTTCACCTCTCGCTCCGCCGGCCGCCGCTGCTTGGCCTTCATCTTCGACGCGAGGTAAGTCGTCTTTTCGAACCCTAGTTTACAAACTAGGGTTCGCGACTTTCTATCGTACTCTCTGCGTCTCTGCTCTCTGCGTCTGGGTTAGTGGGTTTGGGTTGTGAACGTGATTTGTCGATTTTTCGGCATATATTATACTCATATGCTATAGAGTATAGCCTTTATGCCATATATCTATATAATATATGTATATTAGTATGCCTGTATCTATATAATATATGTATATTATTATTAGTATTATAGTATATTAGTATATACTATTTATTGCATATATATTATATATGCTGTTTTTGTATCTAAATAATATATGTATATTTACATTTTGGTCCTTTAAGTTTGAATATTTACATGTTGGTTCTTATAGTTTGAATATTTACACTTTACCCCCACGTATCCGTATCCAGGATTTTTCAAAAATCTCGTATCCCCATATCTCGTATCCGCGAATCCGTATCCGTGCAACCTAGCCCACTCCAACCACCTCCACCAGCACAGTTATTACACTAGGGAAACACACGCACACAAGAAGAAAGATGTAGCAAGTCCCTCAACTTTAAAGAAGGATGGCGTGCTAAAATTATATCAATATCACTTACCTATAAAAAAAAAAGAAGTTAAATTATCTCAATATATCTGACTTACTGTTTCCTCCTTTTTGTCGTTCCTTTCTTCCTGCCAGAAACTAGAAACCATAGAATTGTGTGAGTTTAGTAATACTATTGATAGGATTACGGGCTGTTTGGGGACCATTGGATCCCACCAAACTTTTATGAATTATGCATTTACTACATGCCCATTCTACTGTCATGTCATCTCTTCTTTATCTGTAAACTCTAATGTCAATCTGCTACAGGATTGTTATCTTATATATATTCTGTCCGAGATGTCTGGAAGCACGTCAATGGTTTTCACTCGTACTTGCGATTCTACTCGCTTTTTGGCTTTGATTCTTCGAAATCTTGGATTTAGGGCTGTTCCAATCAGTGGTCAAATGAGCCAGGTATGTAGCTGGTTTGTGTTATGTACTTAGATGTTTTGTTCTTCTCTAAGCTATTTATCACACCTCAATTTTGTTTTTACTGCAAAACTTTGTACATTGTTGATATTGCATGACTTCTCTGTGAATTCTGTGGCAGTCAAAAAGACTTGGAGCGTTAAACAAATTCAAGGCTGGAGAATGTAATATTCTTGTCTGCACTGATGTGGCCAGTAGAGGACTTGATATTCCATCTGTGGATATGGTTATTAATTATGATATTCCCACTAACTCAAAGGTTGGCTTTCCCATCCAAGTGTTAGCTAAATTACGTTTATATTTGGTATATCAGCAATAGTTGAAGCATAAGCCAGTTTCCCATGGATATACAACCTGCTTTCAAAGTGCCGATCATCAATCACCTAGTTCCTTGAGTTTTTACATATATTTTTGGTGCAAAATGATGCCTATTCATATAGTCCTCCATGCCGTATGTTTTCTTTGCCTCAATGTGTCTTCGATTTCAGTGTGCGTAGTGTTCCTCCTTACTGGAAAAATGGATCTAACCATTTCTGATAATCTGTTTCTATACTCTCAGAAAGTCGTGAATCTATTCAGTCTTGCTTCAGAAAAGAAGTTTGTTAATATCGCTACATGTTGTAATCCCAGTTTTTTATGAAATGTCCTGTAGGATTATATTCATCGAGTAGGAAGAACTGCTAGGGCTGGGCGATCTGGTGTTGCCATATCGCTGGTGAATCAATACGAGTTGGAGTGGTATATACAGATAGAGAAGCTTATCGGTAGGCAAACGTATCATATTTTCAGTGACGGCTTTATCAATTTTAACAATTGTTAGGCTAACAACTATTTGTTTCAGGTAAAAAGCTACCGGAGTTTCCAGCACAAGAAGAAGAAGTTCTGCTACTTTTGGAGCGTGTCTTGGAGGCTAAAAGAATATCCATAATGGTATGGGCTTACTGTTATCATAATTTAATAAGAGTTTAATATCATATTGACAGTAACACCCTTGTTTTCCCATCTAACTTGTTTAACTGATGTTCACTCCAACTCCACTGCCTCCAACATTTTTAGTTCCCTCTTATAAAACTTAGGGCATCTCCAATGGTTAAATTCTCTACACAGTTTTTTATGTGCCACATCACAAGAGCAACAAACTCATCTCTTCACAAACCTTTCTCCACAATGATTAGACCCATTTTACAACTTTTTAAGGGTCCCACCATCACAAAATCTTTAATCATCTCACTTCTTTTTTCTTTTTCTTTTTTTTATCCATGAACCACTCCTTTATAAACTTTCCACAATGGTAAAACTTTTTGATAGAAACAAGTGGCAGCAGCCACTCAAAACATACAAAAGGCGTGGAAAAGATGCCTCAGTCTAAGGCTCAAGCTCTGATTTGGGATGCCTTTGATGATATAGGGCCTAGTTGGGATTTGGCATAATTACTTATGTTTGTTTTCTGAATTGAGTTAGTTTGTCAGTTAGTTAATTGTTGTTAGTTAATTGCTGTTGTGGGGAAAGTAGAATTATTACATCATAAAGCACAACAAAGGATCTGACAAAGAGTAGTTATTTTGGGCAGTTATATAGGCAGTTATAGGCAGTTATTAGGTAGTTTTTGGGCTGTTAAATAGACATGGCTTTTCCTAGAGATGTTTCTAACTGATGTAACTGTTAATATTAGTGTCTTTTAAGTATTTTGAAGGCTTATAAATAGGCCTTCCTGCCTTTGTAACAAGAAATTGGATTAAAAAAGAGTTTAAATAAAAGTTTCCAGCAAATTCTTGCTTTTAAGTGTTGAGTCTGCGTGATTCAAAGTCTTGAGTGCGCTCAAGAAACCTAGGTGCGCCTAAGGTTGCCTCGGTGTGAAGCCAGGTTTTGTTTATCTTATTTTATCTTTTATTGTTTGTAATCAAAGTGTGCACACAAATTGCTTCCGTTCTGCATCAATTTGGTATCAGAGCCCGAGTTAAACAATGACTACTCGATCCGGAAGACCTTACAGACATGAAGTCGCTGATGAACGCGATGCCATCCTTCTCCAGATCCTAGATCGCCTTGACCGCATTGATTTTCGTCTTGATGGTATAGAAGGAAGGAATCCAGTTGAGGGAGATAATCCAGGTGGAGTTGCCGGTAATGGTGAAATTCCGCATCCCGGAGAGGTTGAACAACCTGCAATACGGACAATCCATTCGGTCATGAAGATTTGCAGCAAGGAGGAAGGCAACCAGAAGAGGTGCTCGTATTCCGAAGCAAGGGATCAACCTGCATTCAATTGGGCAAGGGAAGTTCTAGAAAGAGGTCGTTGTCAACCACGTGATACAGCTGGAGATATCACAAAGAAAGTGAAGACTGATGTCCCAAATTTTGAAGGAAAATTCGATCCTACAATATTTTCTGATTGGCTTGCTGCACTTGAAGAATATTTTGATTGGTTCGACATGTCGGACGAGCGACGAGTCAGGTTTACGAAGATGAAACTTGTTGGTTTGGCTAAAGTGTGGTGGCGTGGAATTGAAGAAAACATGAGGAGGTTGGGACAACAACCTATAGGAACATGGCAAGAGATGAAGACAAAGCTCCTCGAGAAGTACATGCCTATCAATTACCAAGACAAGCTGTGTGAACAACTTGTTAATCTAAAGCAAGGTACTTCGAGTGTAACAGAGTATATGCAGCGGTTTGATGAGATTAAAACTCAAGTCAGATTGTTGAAGATCCTCGTCAAAGCCTAGCACGGTTCAAGGCTGGATTAAGGGCTGACATACGGCGAGAATTGCTTAGACAACCTGTTTATAGTATGGAAGATGCGTATCAAACAGCCGTTGAATTGGAGGAATACCTTAAGCCACTAACTAAAAGGTTTCCAGTAACTAATCAGAGTATGAGATCACCCTATACGCAACCAGCAAGTGGAGCAAGTGGTTCAAGACAAAGGCAGATGATCGAAGGGTAAGAATACCATGCCTCCTAGAGATACCAGAAAGTATAATGATGGTTGTTTCAAGTGTGGAGAACCAGGTCATATGAGTTACAATTGTCCAAAGAAAAATCTGCATATCGGTGCTGAAATAGAGACTGAAGAACAGCAACTAGAGAACGAGACTGATGGGGTTGATTATGATTTCGGGACATATAAGACTGATGATTTAGAAGAACAAGAAGAGGACACTTCGCTTGCTACAGTAGTTAGGCGGATCCTAACAACTCCTAAAGTTCAAGAAGAGGATTGGCGGCGCATGCAATCTTTCAAATGTTGGTTCGTTGTGGGACTCAAGCCAAGAAGCTCATAATAGATAGTGGAAGTTGCATGAATGTGGTTTCAGCATCAACAGTGGAACGTCTCAAACTTCCTGTTGAACCACATCCGCATCCCTATAAAGTGGCTTGGATCGACAACTCAACAATCCCGGTAACACAACGTTGTCTTGTTTCATTCTCATTTAAAAACTATCATGATTCAGTGTTGTGTGACATTGTACCCATGAAAGTTGCCCATATTCTACTGGGACGACCTTGGCTCTATGACCGAAAGGTGAAACATTGTGGGGAGAGTAACACCTACAGCTTTTCCTATCAGAATAAGTGTGTAACTTTACTCCCGATGATTGATGCGGAGATCAATAAGCATAAGGAACCTTCACCAAAACGTCCCGTTACGAGTAAAAATACATTCCTCCAGATTTTGACGAGGAGGCCTTTCATAAGAGAGACTAAGAAGAATGAAGTGGTACTTGCTGTAGTAGTAAAACGCATTGAAGGATCTAAACTGCCCACTTGTGAAACACCTACGGAAGTCCAAACATTATTGACTGAATTCTCAGATGTATCACCCGAAGAGCTACCAAATGAGCTGCCCCCTTTGCGTAACATTCAGCATGAGATAGAGTTTGTGCCGGGATCCCAATTACCTAACCTTCCAGCATATCGCATGAATCCTACCGAACATGCAGAGCTTAAGAGACAGGTGGAAGAGCTGCTAGCCAAAGGGTTTATTCGTGAAAGCTTAAGTCCATGTGTTGTACCGGCCTTACTAACGCCAAAGAAAGATGGAACTTGGCGTATGTGTGTTGATAGACGAGCTATTAACAAGATTACTATCAAGTATAGGTTTCCTATACCTCGATTAGATGATATGCTAGACATGATGGCTGGTTCTATGGTCTTTTCAAAGATAGATTTGAAAAGTGGGTATCACCAAATTCGTATCAGACAAGGCGATGAATGGAAAACAGCATTTAAGACAAAAGATGGCCTCTACGAATGGCTTGTAATGCCATTGGGACTCTCAAATGCACCCAGCACATTCACGCGCTTCATGACACAAGTACTTCAGCCTTTTATTGGTCGTTTTCTGGTGGTATACTTCAACGATATCTTAATTTATAGCAAGAATAAGGAAGAACACTTGGACCACCTGCATCAAGTCTTGAGAACTCTTCGCCAAGAAAAGCTTTATATAAATATGAAGAAGTGTTCGTTTATGAGTATCCAGGAAACATTCTTGGGGTTTGTAATTTCTTGCAGATGCATAGAGGCTGATCCAGATAAAGTAAAAGCTATACGTGAGTGGCCAGTTCCCACCTCAATTCATGAAGTACGGAGTTTTCATGGCTTGGCGACATTCTATAGACGTTTCATACACAATTTCAGCAGCATAATGACACCCATAACAGATTGCATGAAACCGAAAGCTTTTTCGTGGACTAAGGCAGCAACACAAGCAATCCAAGAAATCAAGAACAGAATGAGTAATGCTCCTGTTTTGCGGCTACCTGATTTCTCAAAGTTATTTGAAGTAGCATGTGATGCATCTAATGCTGGAATCGGAGAAGTTTCTAGTCAAATGGAAGGCGCGCCCACTTTCAGAATGTACTTGGATTACTGATCAAGAGTTTCAACGTCTTAACCCTAAGCTTTATGAGCAGTATCACGCCTTTAACTCGTCGGAGTCGAGTTCTTTCAACCCGGGGAGAGATGATAGAAACAAGTGGCAGCAGCCACTCAAAACATACAAAAGGCGTGGAAAAGATGCCTCAGTCTAAGGCTCAAGCTCTGATTTGGGATGCCTTTGATGATATAGGGCCTAGTTGGGATTTGGCATAATTACTTATGTTTGTTTTCTGAATTGAGTTAGTTTGTCAGTTAGTTAATTGTTGTTAGTTAATTGCTGTTGTGGGGAAAGTAGAATTATTACATCATAAAGCACAACAAAGGATCTGACAAAGAGTAGTTATTTTGGGCAGTTATATAGGCAGTTATAGGCAGTTATTAGGTAGTTTTTGGGCTGTTAAATAGACATGGCTTTTCCTAGAGATGTTTCTAACTGATGTAACTGTTAATATTAGTGTCTTTTAAGTATTTTGAAGGCTTATAAATAGGCCTTCCTGCCTTTGTAACAAGAAATTGATTAAAAGAGTTTAAATAAAAGTTTCCAGCAAATTCTTGCTTTTAAGTGTTGAGTCTGCGTGATTCAAAGTCTTGAGTGCGCTCAAGAAACCTAGGTGCGCCTAAGGTTGCCTCGGTGTGAAGCCAGGTTTTGTTTATCTTATTTTATCTTTTATTGTTTGTAATCAAAGTGTGCACACAAATTGCTTCCGTTCTGCATCACTTTTTATGAACCGGATCATATTCCTAAAAAACTATGATAAACCTTACCATTGCAGATGCCCTTAACAGTAGATAGAACCAGACCCATCCTCTCCTTTATAACTCATGATGTTGTTTTGAAGGAGATTTAAAGGAAGGAGATCTTGATTGTCCTTTTGCCTTTCTTGAGGAATCAATTTGCCTCCCGATAGTTTTCTATAAAGCAGAATAGCCTTGGTGGAAATTCCCTAGCCTAGCCCTTTTTGAATGAATGAGCTCATCAGGATGGGTAGTTTTCTTGTTTCTGTTTGAGCATTAGATTGCATGTCATAGCAGTCATATCAAATAAATTGCATTATCCTGAACTTTTTGGACTAAGGCAGAATATCATTAGAAAAAGAGAAAATGTACTGTAATCTAACAAGAAGTCACCCAACAAGTGGAGAACTCTGTGAATATGAAAGGTCAAATAAACCACCTTAGCCAAATTCAACTGAAAGGGCAAAGTCTGATTGTGCTAGTTATGTGTGTCAAACATGGGTCTATGGTAACATCCTTTAGCTTTTGCCCTCAAGTAACCATGTGCAGCTGAGCTAGTCATGTGTGTTTCCCCTTTTGCCCTTAAGACGTAATGATAATGGCAAAAACTAATTGACATTATGAATGGCCCATATTTAAAACAGAAATTGGACCATATTTGACAAAAGGATGCAATGGTGGGGTAACCTTGGACTGCCCGAAAAGAATGTTGCCTGTTCTTCTTATCCCATTGGCTTGGCCTAAGATCCAATTGGCATCTTACTTAATAGCTGATCCTTGCAGTCTGTATAACTCTAATGAGGATTGTAGCTGAACAAGGATCATGTCCAAGGTTGTGCCACACAGATGGTGAAGGTGTTTGTGACCCTTCAGTTTGTTATAGATTGTTTTTTGGTGTTTAATTGTTTATGATGGAGTTGTTTAGAATGTCTATTAAATTTCTTTTTATATCTCGTCATTTGTCAGCTCAGAAAGTAGTTGCCCCTCTATCAGTCTATCTACTTTGATTTAAAGTTTTCGTTATATCCATGGTTACATTTTATATTGCTTAGCCCATGATTGTCATGTCATATTAATTTCATTTGGCTAAACTTATGTAGAAAATTAAAGAAACTGGAGGCACGAGGAAAAGAAAGGGCGGAGGAGATGATGACGAGGAAGACGCCCAACGGAATTTAGGCCATAAGAAAGGGAAGTCATTTAAGAAGACAAAGTCAAGATAATGGAGGGGAGGATATCATCATATACTACAGTCTTCTGTAATCAATTTTGATAATATTAACTATTCCCTAAATTTTTTTTTAAAATTTTTTTTGCACATTTTGAAATTGCACATTTGACATGTAGTTGGAATTTGGAAAGATAAATTTAGTAAGTTTATAAATAGTTATTTTTAGAACACTTGTTATCGCCTGCGTGTGCTTCTCTATTGTTGTATGTTATTGAAACTGGTCCAAACTTCAAATCCTCTCAAACTAATGGGCTAATAGCACAGAGGACATTTTCATCTTGGATTGAGGACAACGTTGAAGATTTGACACACGAACATTAATTTTTTTGTTTCCTATTTTGTTAAGGAAAAAGGCACGCACAAAAAAGAAATTAAAGATCGATAGATGAAGAGGAAAGAGAGTGAGAAGTTAGGGTGATGCATTAATTAAATCTAAGGTGAAACATACACGTGTTATTCACTACCTGACCTTTCCATTCTTTTCCTCTTCATCCCCGCAAATTCGAGCCGTAATTTCTCTTTTGTGGGTATTTTATGAATGATTTTACGAAAATAGACTTTAACAATTGAAAAAAAACACGAAACTTTAGAGGTTATAAACTTGAGAAATATAAACATAAAAGATTGAGAGGTGAGAGAAATGAACAATGTAGGATGGACTTAAGGCTGACATGATGGAGAAGTGGCAACAACAAATACGAAAGACCGAGGGTGTGTGTGTTTGTGAGGGAGGCAAAGGGAAGAAAGACTATTTAGGTTTTGATGGGCATTTTGGGAAGTCCGTGTCATTTTTTTTTTGTCAAAGACAATATAATTGACCATGTCAAATGGTCATGCTTGATTATTTCTGCGTTTTTTTTTTCATAGCTAGGTTCTGTTTGTTTTACGGAAAATGACTTCCAAAAACATTTTCCTCGTGTTTTCTGGTGTTTGATAACTTTTGGAAAATGTAGTCAACGTAAAAAATTTTACAAGTCAATGGAAAATGAATCATTCTTTTCAAGAAAATGACTTACATATTAATTTCCAGTAAATCATTTTCCAAATGTTTGAACACTTCTCCACCCCCTTTCACAATTACACATATTTACATATATACACTCAAAATTAATTTTCTTAAGAATATAAATTGACTTTGTGCACACTATTTATAAATTATAATTTTAAAAAATAATCACCATGTCCTAAAATTAGTGTCCATTATATTATTTATGAATGTCTCAAACATTATGCATGTTATTTTTTAAAACATTTTTTCATATCAATTATCAATTTTTTTTATTTGCATATGTGAGATTGAAAAATGATAGACATTATTGACTTGACACCACTAATAATAAATTGGGGAAAAAAAACTTAAGCTTCAACACTATCTTATACTCTCTTCGTCCCTAAATTATCGTCCTACTCGACCTGATGCACGGATTAAGAAAAAACAATTGACTTGATTATTAATATTGGTTTAATGTGTAGTTTCCTTTAAAGTCCATGCATATATGCCCCATAATTAAAGTAGGGTGAAAAAGTAAGGGTAAAATGATAAATTTGATGTTCTAAAAAGATAAGTTTCAAACCGGAAATTATTTTGGGACGGATGAAAAAGGAAAGGAGGACGATAATTTAGGGACGGAGGGAGTATTAATAATGAGCATTGATATTTGAATATAATTTTTATATTTATTCATAAATTATTTTTTGTAATTTGAAAATATTTGCAGAAAATTATTTTTGGTTAAACAAATTGAGTCTTGGTTTGAATATGGTAAGGCGGTGAGTTTCCTTCTTGGAATGGGCTGCCGTGTAATTATTAGCACGAAGGTTCCTAATTCCTATGCTTCGGAAATTCTTGGTTGCATATATACTCGTTGCTATCTACGCCTTCCAAACCCTAATTCTCTGTTTCAATAACTCCGCCCTTCAATTCCATTGTCAGATTGAGATTCAAACGTGATCATATTTGTGTAGTAAAGAGGATGGGCGTACTGGAGAAGATCACAGCAAACAAGGAATTGGCTGAGCTGAAGAAATTCAAATTCCAGAAAGCAATTCTTGCTATGATGCTTGAATGGAAGAATCTTGAAGAATACATGGATTCCACCCAAAACTCTTTCCAGGAATGCTTGGTTGAACTCCAACTCAAAGAGAAGTATTTGAATTCAGTCCAGGAATCAGCTTTGGAGAGCAACAAGGAGATGGATTCTATTCGAGTTTCAATCGAAGGAAAAATCAAGGAGTTGGATGATAAAGAGAGGGACTTTCTAGTGTTTCGTGATGAACAGGTTAATGCATTGGATTTGAAAGAGAAGCAGTTGAGTTTGATTGGAAATTTTATTGAGGAGAGATTTATTCTGGTTGAATTGAGAGAGGAAAAGCTTGCTGCTAAGCAAAAACTTGTGGAGGGGATTTTCAACAAGTTTAAAGAAGAGGAGAAGCAATTTGAGGATATCCGAAAATCTGTTGAGGAAAGAATTGAGGAGATCAATACGAAGGGAATGCAATTGGAAGAACGCTGCAAGGAGCTTGAATCTAAAGAGAAAGAACTCTGTGATCGAGCTAGAGAAATTGAATCAAAGGAGAAGCAAATCAGTAATTTCTCAGATATGAAGGCCGTTGAACTTGTGAGAAAGAAGACGACTATCTACAAGAATGATGCCTCTGCTCACCCTACTGAGCTTAGCAAGGAGAAGGCAGCCGAGCTACCCAAAATTGCTTTCGCCAAACAGGGGCGCCAGGCTCCTCAGAAATCCAAGGGCCATGTTCCCACGAAGACCCTGGTTGCCAAGGCCACTCCTAACTCTGCCGCCAACCAGACCGGGAAGAAGAGACAAGCTGCTGACTCCTCCTACAACTCTAATCGTTCAGTGCGTTTGCGTTCCAGTGGGGAGGAAGGAGAGAAAGAATCCGGCCAACCCCAGGAAAATGCTCCTCACCCCTCCCGAGTGCTCTCAGGCCTCTTACTCCCAACTCCTACTCCCAACTCCCATAATGTTACAAGCCTGATGGAGACAATGATGATGAGGGATGAGGATGAACTACTCAACGCTGCTACCGAGAGCAAGTTGTCTGCCAGGGCTGCTCAGGCCAAGGAGGCTAATCAGACCGAGGCTGTCCAAATCGATGAGGCCCCTCTTCGTCCCATACCCTGGTGCAGGCCCAGTCATAGACATAGGACTCGCTCGCTGCATCGAGTTTACATTTCCTGAACTGCAAGACACTATCTTTTCCTTTCCTGTTTGTAACTATTCTTATTATCTATGAAAAATATAAACATGTTTTATCAGCTCATATCTGTCTTTATTGTTCTACCAACTCTGATTCTACCTGCGATTGTTGCCGGATCTTTCCAGAAATGGTGAGTTCAGAAACAAATTACTCAATAAACATTTGTAATTGATTGTGCACTTGTTCTACCAACTCTGAATCTTTCCAGAAACCATACCACATGTGTATCATCATATCCTCTCCAAAATAGCTGCGTTCTTAAACAAAATTTTAGCAGATGCATCTTTTCCTCATAGCCATAATCGCATAAAGAGATAACGATTGTGTTGAGGTCAAATTCAGAACAGCGAGGAACAATCTAGTTTCTGGTCTTCCGGGGATACGTCCTAAATGGAAAACAAAAATAATTATAACACATATATAGTTGTCAATATTCTACAATACTCGATGTCATATCCCGATTTAACAACATTTATGTCATTCACAAAAAAACTGGTCCAACACTCCAATATACAAACTGATATGAATACTAGGCAAAGTAAGGCAATCACAAGGATTTAGAAGATGAGCATGACTGCAATTTCAAGATATTCCAAGGTGGGTGCTTTCTGGAGGAGATCCATACAAGCAATTCTTAAATCCAATATCAATGTGGTCAATTTATAGAATGTAGAAACATGTGCAGTAAGGTCTCCTACCTATAAGTAACCATTAAAGGATGAGATTCTGCAACATCCCTTAAGAAAAGTCAGGTTATCTGTCATGAAAAATAGTAAACTTTATTCATACATACCTCAAAGTGACTTGACATTTTGCACAGAGTTAAACTTCTTCTTCCAAATCCAGAATTGCAATAGACGCATCGACTGAAGAAGGCAGATCGTAGAGAACACAATTAAGTTTGAAATTACTCTCATATCCAAGAAAAACAAGATTTGAACCCAACTACATTACTATTATTTTTTTAATCTTAATTTTAAAGTCATTTATAAATGCGACGACATAAAAAAAATTACTCATAATTTATAAAATGCATGTCCGTGCTTTTAAGTACATGTTTACTAACTTAAAAAATCGTTCATCACACGAGTAATAGCCTAGTTATATATTAAATCATATATATACTCCCTTCGTCCCCAAAATTATAAATTGCCGTCACTTGTTTCTGGTCAACATATGACTAAAGATTTATAAATGTGTTTATATTCTTACGACATTATATATATATTTTTTGATAGGTAAGTGTGACCCATTATAGAAATGGTTATTGATAGTCTTTTTAATATTTTATGTCAATTACTAAAATTTCCTTGTGTAAGATTTTTTTTTTTTGTTAAATAATGATTTGATATCATATTCGATTAACTTTCCAATAACGAAAGGGGACTTTTTTTTTTTGGTATGGAGGGAATACTAAAATTTAGGGTGAGACGGGCGGTCCCCCACTTGGGAATTTCTAACAACTAAACTCATATTTTTTAACCGATAAAAACACTTTTCGTGCAAATAAGATTTTGGTCCTTCAGCTTAGTAACAGTAGTTTCACCATTTTATTTTATTTTTAACGGTGAATGTAACGGTAACCCTGAAAATGGGGAATGTCTAAAAAAAAAGAATAGTAGGACCAAACGAATAAAAAATCAAGAGGCATGACCAAACTAAAAAATAGAAAAAAAGTTGAGGGACCAAAAGATACATTGGTCCTTTTTGTTTTAAAACTTTCTTGATGCAAAATACATGGAGGGTAGTGATGTATTTTCCTGTTCTCCGTTACTTTCATTATCTCAACTGAGTCTAGTGGACTAACTCACTCGAGTTGATAATTTGGGACTTTGGGGGTGTATAAAATGTCTTTACATAGTTGGAGTTTTTTTTTTTTTTTACCCTTTTTGAAGCCCTAAACTACCAATTTGACGATTGCAAGCACTAGCATGCTAGCAACACTCCATCTCCAAACTCTGGAAGACGACAACTTGGCAATTGGCAAAGACGACGAGACGACTTGGATCTTTGCCAATTGCCAATTGCCCAATTGCTGTCTTCCGAGTTTGGAGATGGAATGTTGCTAGCCTGGTAGTGCTTGCGATCATTTAGGGCTTCAAAAAAGGGTAAACTTCAAAAATGAAAAAAAAAAAAAAAAACCCTTCAGCTATGTATCATTTTATACACCCTTACCTTTGAAATTCAGGGTTTCTTCCAAAATAGTCATGTCAAAGCAGTCATATTCAATCATGACCAAACATCTTTTATGACCACTTTTCATCAGAAAATCCCAAAATATCCTTATTGAGTCAAGTAATCGACTCAGTGAGTCGATTAACCGACTAATAATCGACCCTTGAGTGAGTCGATTAATCAATGCATAATCAACCCCTGAGTAGTGGCAATCGACTCATGAGTTGATTAATAGACTCAATAGTCGATGAACCTAGGATTTCGACCGATTCATCAAGAGAGATGAACATAGGGTTTTGACCTAAACTCATAATCAACCCTTGAGTGATGGCAAAAAACTCATAATCGACCCTTGAGTGATGGTGATGGACTCATGAGTCGATTAACCGACTAATAATCGACCTTTGAGTGAGTCGATTAACCAACGCATAATCGACCCTAGAGTGATGGTGATCGACTCATGAGTAGATTAACTGACTCAATAGTCGATGAACATAGGATTTCGACCAATTCATCAAGAGAGATGAACCTAGGGTTTCGACCTAAGGTTTGAAGATAAGAAAGAGAAACATAAAAGATATAGAGGTGAGAGAGACAAACCGTGAAGGATGGCTTAAGGTGGACACGATGGCATAGGCAGCGGTAGAGACGAAAGAACTAAGTCCAAGTGTTTGTGAGAGAGGCAGGGGAATGAAATGCTATTTAGGTTTTGAAGGGCCTTTTGGGAAGTCTGTGTCATTTTTTGGTCAAAGGACGTAAAAATAATTGACCGGGTCAATTGGTCATAATTGACTATTTCCTTTGTATTTTTATAGTTTTTTTTTCTTTCAAAATAGTCATGTCAAGGCAATCATGTTCAAACATGGCCACACTTACTCAAAAACATCTTCTTTGACCACTTTTCATCAGAAAACCCCCAAAATACCCTTAATGAGTCGATTAACCGACTCATAATCAAACCTTGAGCGATGACAATCGACTCATAATCGACCCTTGAGTGATGGCGATCAACTCATGAGTCGATTAACCAACTCAATTGTCGATGAATCTGGATTTCAATCGATTCATTGAGAGATATGAACCTAAGGTTTCGATCTAGGATTTGAAGATGAGAAAGAGAAACAGAAAAGATAGAGAGGTGAGAGAGATGAACCTCGAAGGATGGCTTAAGGCTGACACGAAGGCAGAGGCAACAACAACAAATACGAAAGAATTAAGACCTCATTTGGTATAACGTTTTGAAAACCCAACGTTTTTCAATATACAATGTTTTTAAAACGCAGTGTTTTCAAAACACAATTTTTTTCTTATAAACATGTTTGAGAAACTATTTCAAAACGCTATTTTCATAAAAATAGTAGTTGTAACTTGTAAACGCATCATATTTTTAAACGCTCCAAATTGGAGCGTTTTAAAATGTTGAATTGAAACACTTTAAAAGAGATCAAAATGCTGCATTTTTTTACCAGCGTTTTTGCGAAAACGCTTCACCAAACAAGAACTAAGTGTCAGTGGCGGATCTATGCCTTGCACTTGGGGTGCAAGTGCCCCACTAATTTTTTTTTTTGAATTTATACACTACAAAATGACATTGTTTTAATTTTAATTTTATTTTTAAGTAATAGTTAATATTAGTGACACCGCTGAGATTTATTTTTGGGTCTGCCACTGCTAAGTGTGTGTGTGTTTGTGAGGGAGGCAAAGAAATGAAAGGCTATTTAGGTTTTGAAGGACCTTTTGGGAAGTCTGTGTCATTTTTTGATCAAATGTCGTATAATTGGCCAGGTCAAATGGTTATATTTGACTATTTCCTCGTATTTTTTTGGTTTAATATATAATTTGGTCCATGAACTTAACACTTTAAATTGATTTGGTTCAACCTCTTTAACACTTGCTATTTTGGTCCATAAACTCAAGTTTTGGCCTTCAGTTAGTCCCTCATGTGACGGCCGTCAGTTTGAACGTTAAAAATTGCATAAAATGACTAAAATGCCCTTAGTAGATGGTAAGTGGGATTCTATATTAGATTAGAAAGCTGAGTTGGATTTTTTTTTTAGAGTGAGGCAATTTTTTTTTCTCTTCTCTCTCTTCTGTCACATTTTTTTTCCTTTTCCCTTTTATGTTTCCATTTTTTATTTTATAGTTTAATTTATTCTCTAGTTCATTTCAAATTTAGTCAATTTTTTGTTATCGTTTTCTGCTAAATTTCATTAAAAAAAATTCATTGTGATACAAATAATTATGAAGTTAATCAAAAAAATAATTATTTTGAATCTCATTGGTTATTAATTATTAATTATTTATTTGGTTTACATTTATTTTCTTTTCCTCTTTAAACATTTTCTTTTTAAATTAGTTTTTTTTAAGTTTCTAGTTTATACCCAGACCCAAAATTTCACCAACACTAAATTTTTTGTTCTAGTTACACATTTTCAACAATTTAAAAATAAATTTACTCCAACAATATCCCTTTACACAACACTCTTTAATTTTAAAAAAATAATAAAAAAACAAAAACAACACTGACGCCCTCTTTAAATATAAAAAAAAAAGAAAAAAGAAAAATGAACTGAAAGAGCTTTCTCTGTTATAGTCAACTTCTTCACAAAAACAATCCAAACAATGTGGGTTGTCTCCCATTGCTAGAAACCTCAAAATTTATTTTCTAACTCCCCTCCCACCAACAGTTTGATGCACTCGATTTGTTCAACCTTTCATCGGAAGCTTGGAATTCTAACCCATTTCTTGTACCCATTAAATTAAAGCTTAGAAAAATCCTAGGAAGTGAAGATGTAATTTTTATGAAGAGCAATCAAATGGAAATCACCAAAAACCAAGCGCGGTGCCAATCAATCGGAAGTGTTGAATTCATTGGAGATAAAGTCGTCGGAATTAACGTCGGCCGGTGAGGTGAGGAGAAGGTGGTGGCGGCGGCGGTGTGGGTCTCACTTTTTAAAGGAATGGTGAGGGGAGAGAGAATTGGGAAGATGTAGGGGAGAGAGAAGAATGGGGAAAAATATGTTGGAGGAGAGAGATCGAAGAGAGAGGGGAGGAGAAGAAATACAATGAGACCCAAACCAAATACACCCAACACACCATCTACTGCCTCCTCCTTCGCATCGATAGATTTATAAATTGATGTAAGCAATGAAGACATGAGAAAGGAAATCGAGACTAGAGATGAGATGCAAAAGAAAGTATTCATGAAAGTGAATTATATTAATGGTTGGTGTTGGTGGGTCTTCGTCGAATCCAGGAGGGATTGACAAATGAGAGATAAGATGAAAATATAGAGATTAGAGAGTGAGCAAGAAGAGAGAGAAGAAAAACTCAGAAGATGCTTTTCCTTTCTACCAATTTTTTTATCTAACATTTTATGCCAATTAACAATCTCAGTTACCATCCACTAAGGGCAATTATGTCATTAAATTGAAAATTGAACATATAAGTTAACGACCGTGAAATGAGGGACTAACTGAAGGCCAAAGCTTGAGTTTAAGGACCAGAATAGGAAGTGTCAAAGAGGTTGAATCAAATCAATTTAAAGTGTTAAGTTTAGGGACCAAATTATATATTAAACCTATTATTTTTTTTAGGTAGTTATGTTTTGATATGGTAAGGCGGTAATTATCCTTCTTGGAATGGGTTGCCGTGTAATTAGCACGTAGAGGTGTAAATCGGAATCACCGAACGACGGAATCAAACCGAACCAAGACAAACCGGTCGGTTTGGTTCGGTTTTGGTCGAAGATGGTTCAGTTTCAGTTTCAACAATTGGAAAACCGCTCAGTTCGGTTCGGTTCACGGTTTTTGGTATCAAACCAAACCGAACCGGACCAAAGCAACCTATATACTTGATTCAGCTTGTCTCCTTTCCAAGAATACTTGGTTAAACTCCAACTTAAGGAGAAGTATTTGAATTCCGTCCAGGAATCAGCTTTGGAGAGCAACAAGGAGATGGATTCTATTTGAGTTTCAATCGAAGGGAAATCGAGGAGTTGGATGATAAAGAAAGGGACTTTCTAGTGTTTCGTGATGAACATGTTAATGCATTGTATTTGAAAGAGAAGTAGTTGAGTTTGATTGGAAATTTTATTGAGGAAAGATTAATTCTGGTTGAATTGAGAGAGGAAAAGCTTGCTGCTAAGCAAAAACTTGTAGATGGGATTTTCAACAGGTTTAAAGTTGAGGAGAAACAATTTGAGGATATCCAAAAATCTGTTGAGGAAAGAATTGAGGAGATCAATACAAAGGGAATGCAATTGGAAGAATGATGCAAGGAGCTTGAATCTAAAGAGAAAGAACTATGTGATTGAGCTAGAGAAATTGAATCAAAGGCGAAGCAAATCAATAATTTCTGAGATAAGAAGGTCGTTGAACTTGTGAGAAAGAAGACGACTATCTACAAAAATGATGCCTCTGCTCACCCTACTGAGCTTAGCAAGGACAAGGCAGCTGAGCTACCCAAAGTTGCTTTCTCCGAACAGGGTCGCCAGGCTCCTCAGAAATCCAAGGGCGCTGTTTCGACGAAAACCCTGGTTGCCAAGGCCACTTCTTACAATCAGACCAGGAAGAAGAGATAAGATGCTGACTCCTCCCACAACTCTAATCGTTTAGTGCGTTTGCATTCCTGATATGTGAAAAACTTGCCTGCAACAACACAATATGCCCAGCCTGTTTTAACCAGCCTTTGGACGAAATATTACTCACCAAAGCAGTCCTAAAGCCCTTCCAAACAGCCTCTAACCCGTTATTAACCCTCCCTAAAATCTATTTGTTTTTAGAAGATTTTCCCTTACAATAATGACCCAAAAACTAACTAAACAAATCCTCTCACATAACCCTAACACACGCCTAAATAGAATGTGTATGAATAGCCCAAATATACCACCCTATTCGAACAACTAACCCGCCCACAAGTTGTCCAAAACTGCTCACCAAAACCACGCCTATTCTGCCCTAATGCTCCTTGGCCAAAAGCTCCAAGGAAATTAAAATAGCCACGCCTTTGAAGAAGTAATAGGCTACCATGATATGAAAATAATAAAAAGAAGGTGTAGAAGAAATAGAAGAGGATAGATCGGCTTCACCGGATAAGCTTCACTCACTTGTCGTAAAGAAATCAGTTTGATTCAATGATCAAGGCTTCACTCACCTTGGAAAGAAGAATCGAAAAAAAAACGAACTCGTTCTTTTGAACAATGTTTTCACACACCAAAAATATGTTTTATTCATGAATTAAATTGCCTTATAAAGGCTTACAAAATTTATCCTAATTCCAATAAGAAAATAACTCCCAAACTTGGCGGAAAAGAAATCCTAAACTAGTTGCCAAAGTAAAAGACTTCCTAACCAACTAAAACAATAAAAGGAAACTAATTAATTTAGGAAACAAAATAAATAAAACTAAGTGCAGATTTAAAAAATAAATAAAACCTAGTCTATTTAGGATTGTCTTTAAGGAGTGCGACCACCCTTCCATGTGCCTATAATGCCGCCCACTGGTTGCCTATGTCAACCCATGCCTTGTGATCAACCCAATCATCCCAATGCGAGTCTTTAACTACCTCCATATATACTATGCACCCACAACCCGTGCCCTTTCCTTGATCCCTTTTAGCATGCAAGCGGCCTTTTGGTCCAACCCATCTTTCTTGTATTCCTTGCCCCGTAATAACCCTTATAGTCCGAGTAATAACAAACCCGACAAATGCCACTTGTTTATCTTTCCACTTATGATAATTCATCCATGCATCCATGTCATTACTTGGCCTAGAAACAACCCATATAAGCCATTTAGTACCACTCTCGATGTCCTTCTTTAGATTAATAGCTCTCTTAGGATTTTCCTCCAAATATTTCGCATCAATTCCTGTGGGGAGGAAGGAGAGAAAGACTCTGGCCAACCTCAAGAAAATGTTACAAGCCTGATGGAGGCAATGATGACGAGGGACGGGGATGAACTACTCAACGTTGCTGCTACCGAGAGCAAGTTGTCTGCTAGGGCTGTTCAGCTAGATTGCACGGATACGGATACGTGGATACGGATTCGCATATACGAGATACGGGGATACGTGATTTTTGAAAAATCCCGGATACGGATACGTGGGGGGTAAAGTGTAAATGTTCAAATTATAAGGACCAAAATGTAAATATTCAAACTATAAGAACCAAAATATAAATATTCAACATAAGCACCAAAATATAAATATTTAACATCCAAAATATAAATATATGTTTTACAATTGACATAAACACAGAAACTAGGAATATAAATTAAAAAAACCCTAAACCATAAATAAAATAGTCTTAAATAAATCACAAAATGTAATACTATAACATATTAACACTTTACAGTCAATACTAATAGTCTAATAGGCTCCTAGTGTCATACACCTCAGCCACAACATATAGTTAATTCAATTAGTCAATTTCAATTAGTCAATTTCAATTAGTCACTTTTAACTTACACGCTGGTGAGTACTCACTGAGAGAAGAAGAGACGAACACTGCGACTGCCTTCGACTTACCTCGAAGACGACGAAGAGAGAAGAATCGACGGGTCGAAGGCTGAAGGCTCGAACTCGAAGCAGTGGCGGCTAGGGGATTGAAGCAACGACAACTACGGCTTGAATGGCGAGCGGCGATAGGAGGAGGCATAGCATTATCGCATATGTGAGGTATGCCGTGTCTTTTTTTTCTTTCGACTCTCTCTTGCCAGTCGATTGTTAAGGTAAGTGAATTAGAGATTTCGATTTATCTCCCCCTTTTTCAAGACAAAAAATGACTGTGTTTTGTGAGACGTATCCGGAGTCGGGTATTCCCGGACGCGCTTATCCGGGTCGGTGTATCCAAACTTTGAGAAAGTGACAATTAGCCCCCTGGACGTATCTAGCGTATCTGGAGCGTATCCGATACGCGGGACGCTACCTCCAGAGTGTATCCGTGCATCATAGCTGTTCAGGCCAAGGAGGCTAATCAGACCGGCGAGGCTGACGAAATCGATGAGGTCCGTCTTTGTCCCATAGCCCATAACTGGCCCATGCGTAGACATAGGATTCGCTTGCTGCATCGAGCTTACATTTCCTGACCTGCAAGCCACACTATCCTTTCTTTTCCTGTTTTGTTAACTATTCTTATTATCTATGAAAAATATAAGCATGCTTTATCAACTCGTATCCGTCTTTATTATACTCCTTCCGTTCTAAATAAATACTTCACTGTATTAATTTGGTGTATTTCACTTAAAAAGTTAATAAAACATTCGTCATGTTGTAGGGGATGTTTATAGTTTTTGAAAAAAATGTTTTTTTAATTTATTATATCATTTGAATAAATAATAATATAAATAATATTCTACAATATGGAATTTGTGTTTTTTTGCTATAAAAATAAATATTTTAAAAAATTTTAAAAATATAATCTTACATAAACTGTGTTTTTTTCGAACATGTTGATTCGTATTTCGTTGTCCCAACATTTGTGATTGCGAACATTTTAGACACACCAACAAAAATAAATAAAATTCAATGAGCTTGAAAATTACGTAACAAATGGGAATCCACAAAAATATCTTAATTGGAATTATAATTCATTGAGAACAATGAAGGGAGTGGGAGTGGGAGTGGGAGTGAGAGAGATGTTGTAGGGAGAGTGTGTGTGTGTTTGGGGACTAATGGTTTAAAATGGGGGATTTATTATTTTAATTGGAAGGAGGGTAGTATAGTAATTTGTTATATTAAATGGTATTACATTTAGTAAAAAATATATTACATTTAGGGTGTAACGACCCGATAACTCGGTCCGCTACGTGTAGTCCACACACTGACCTACCGAACACGCAGCACCTTGGGTCATCAGACCCACCACAAGCCGACCCAAAAGTTCATGGATGATGTTGGTGCCCAGTAGTAGCGCATGACTACCTTATAAATCAAACGCAAGTCCCACATCTACCCGACGTGAGATTGGAATTATTACATAGGGTCACTATTTTCAAAAAGTATATTACAATCTCTGTAATTATTCAATTTTACTCTACTCATTTAATATTAATATATTCATTGTGCTAAAAAAATATCGTAATTATGATAAATTTTCATGCTAATTTTTTATCACTTAATTATATGAATTTTCGAACTTAAACTCTCCGGTGAACCGGTGGGCGTAAAAGACTAATGTTCATAATTGGAAACAATCACATGCACAATCACTTGTCTTCTTGAATGTTAAACACTCATTTTCTAAACAATTGTTCTTTCCTTTTTTTCTGTTTAGAAATAAATGTCTTCTTTCATATTTTTTATTTTTTTAAAAAATATTTTTAATACTTTACCCTTATTTTTTCTATCAATTTTAATTATGATCACATGTTCAAGGGCATTAAAAGATTTCACAAATTGCATCAATATTTATAATATAGTCAATTACTCCATCAATTTTCAAATTATCGTCCTATTTGACTCGACACACCGTTTAAGAAAAACTAATTGATTTTATTACAAATATTTATGAAATGTATAATTTCCTTTAATGCATTTGAGCATGTAACCATAATTAAACTATGTATACAAAGTAAGGAAAAATTATAAAAGTGTTTAAATAAAATTTTGAAAAAGGAAAATTATTTTAGAACGGATGAAAAAAAAGTGAACAATTATTTAGAAACGGATAAAAGAACTTGAAATGTGAATTTAGGTGGGGTGTAATGACTAAAGTGTGAAATGTGAATTTAGGCATGATAATTGAGTGAGTTGGGTCGAGTAATGAATCAAAACGAGCCGGAACCCATTAGAACCCAAATATCAAATGAGTCGTGATGAATCAAGTCGAGTTATAACGGGTAACTTATTAAACCGGGTTGATTCGTCTTAACTCAGATTTTTTCCAACAAAAATCATAAATCTATGGAGTGAAAACTAACAGATAAAAAATAAGTTATGAGTTCGACCCGATTTAACCGACCATAATATTTTGTGGTCAAAACGGGTGCGGTTAGTCTCACTTTTCGCTAAACTTGAAAAAGCCAACTTACAGGAAGGTAAAGGTAACTGAGGAATAATACTGTCTTAAGTTTAAACCCTAAACCCAACGCAATGAATCCGACTCCATGAACCATTCCGAACCCTAATTCTCTGTTTCAATTACTCCACCTTTCGATTCCATTGTCAAATTCAAACGTGATTATATGTGCGTGTGTTAGAGAGACAGATTAAAGTAGGAAGAGGATGGGGGTTCTGGAGAAGATTACTGCAAATAAAGAATTGACTGAGCTGAAGAAATTTAAATTCCAGAAAGCAATTCTTACTCTGATGCTTGAATGGAAGCATCTAGAAGAATACATGGATTCCACACAACACTCTTTCCAGGAATGCTTGCATGAACTCCAACTCAAGGAGAAGTATTTGAATTCAGTTCAGGAATCAGCTGTGGAGAGCAACAAGGAGATGGAATCTGTTCGAGTTTCGATTGAAGAAAAAATCAAGGAGTTAGATGATAAGGAGAGGTATTTTCTAGTGTTTCGTGATGACCAGGTTAATGAATTGGATTTGAAAGAGAAACAGTTGGGTTTGATTGGAAAGTCCATTCAGGAGAGAATTAAGCTGGCTGAAATGGGAGAGGAAAAGTTTGCTGCTAAGCAAAAATTTGTGGAGGGGATTTTTGAGGAGTTTAAAGTTGAGGAGAAGAGATTTGAGGATAGCCGAAAATCTGTTGAGAAAAGAATTGAGGACATCAATTCAAAGGAAATGCAGTTGGATAAACGTTCCAAAGAACTTGATGCTAAAGAGGAAGATATTAAGAAACGCTTCAAGGAGCTTGATTCTAAAGAGAAAAAGTTCTATGATCGGGTTAGAGAAATCGAACTAATGGCGAAGCAAATCAGTAATGTTGTTCAAACCATGGCCAAGACAGAGCTTCAACCTGAAGATATACCGGTGAATAGTTCAATTGATATACAATTCTTTACTAGAATGGATGGTAAAGGTTTGCAGTCATTCCTAAACCAGCTGGAAAAGGATCACAATTCAGTGGCTGAGGAAGTTTATCAGGCTCTCCAGTTGTCGCCCGATCCTGCAAAGTTAGTTTTAGATGCCATGGAAGGGTTTTACCCTACCCATCCAAACAAGGGGAACGGAGAGTTCAAAGTGGCCGTAATCAGACAAAGTTGCTTGCTTTTGCTAGAGCAGTTACTGAGGATTTCACCTCAGCTTCAACCTCAAGTGAAAATGGATGCAATGGAACTTCTTTTGCAGTGGAAGTCAAAATTAAGCTCATTACCAGATTCTGTGGAGGTGTTGGGTCTTTTGTTTCTCTTAGCTGCCTACAATTTGCCCATGCCATTTGCTGCAGATGAGCTTTCAGTTCTTGTTGAGATTGTAGCTGAGCATAGACAAACTTCAGAACTCTGCCGGATTCTTGGTTTAACAGACAGCATTCCAGGTAGTTTCTCAAATTGTTGTTTTTTGTAGTTACTTTGAATAGAAATCATACCGATCATTTACATGAAAGGTTAATGTCTACCTCATTGGGTAGAGTTGTTAACCCTCAATATTGTGAGAAGTCCTGTTTTATGCATATATTTTTGCAGGCGACATGTTAAGAGTTAATAATGAATTTAGGGTTAATATCAGTTTTGATACCCCAACTTTACCCGTTTTTCAATTTTCATACCCATCGTACCTAGGCAATCAAATTAAAGCCAAATGTTTCCAAAATCGATCAATTTCAATCACAATCGTTAAGTGGCCGTTAAAGACTAACGATTGACCTGTTATCTTAGGTTAGAAACTGGCTTAGAAACCGATTAAATGCTGAAGGACCCGACTTCTCCAGTTCGCCATCACCCATCTACACCCACCATGTCCGGCCAAACCCCTCCATAGCCAAACCAGCTCCCAACTCTGTTTGTCTTCTCCAGATCCAGCCCTTTCCGTTCTCCTGCCCCATCTTCGATCTCCTTTCCGATCAAAATTTCTCCATCTCACACACAATAGCAGCGAGATCGACTTCGTCGGGCGTCACCATCTCTGTTCTTCTCTGTCTCCGGCGCATCACCGTCACAGCTGCCAGCATCCTTCAATCTCATTCGACTTCATCTCCGGCTCCGCGACCAAGTCGTGGGTCTTGTTTCTGTTCTGAGCCCTCGCCGATGTCATCTTCAACTGTCGTGATCTGTAACAGATCCATCTTCACTCCAGCCTTGTTTCCAGTCGAAAGCATTCCGACGATACTCCATTGTCGGTCCAACAACCCATCTCCACAGCCGCCTCAACAAATTCAAGCCTACAGCTTGGATTTTGGACACAACCTTGGTTATAAAAGGTAAAGGAAGCATTCTCTTGGAACAATGGCGACCTTTATTTTGGGCGAAGGGTCGGTAGCTAGGACCAGTAGGAGTGAGTAGAACGTGGACCTGGCAATGAGATGGAAAAAACAGAGTCTTTCTCCTTGTGGGGGCTGAGCTAAGGTGGCCAATTGAATGACAACTCGTGTCTCCTTCAAAGCACATTAAATTGAGTAGCATTATCTGTGGCATTATCTACTCGCCTAACCGAGAACTCATCAATCACCGGAAGAATAAAGATCAAGGGAGACCTAACCCGAGATTGTTAGCCCTCGTTCATAGTTTTGCAGATGATGATGCACGAGGAAGATTTTTATGGTGGTTCTTCCTTCTAATGATTGGTATATCTATTATTCTTTTCTCCCAGATGAAGCTACAAGCATCGACCTGTATAACCTATAAGAAAGAGATGGTTGTGGCAAGCCGGTTTCCAACCTAAGATAGTAGGTCATCCGTTAGTCCTTAACAGCCAGTTAACGATTGGGATTGAAATTGATCGATTTTGGAAACGTTTGGCTTTAATTTGATTGCATAGGTACAATGGGTATGAAAACTGAAAAACGGGTAAAGTTGGGGTATCAAAACTGATATTAACCCATGAATTTATGAAATCAGTCAAAAGTTCTACCCGCTATGTCATATGCCATCATAACTTATTTCTTGAATTATTAACATCCTCCCCGTGAGAACCCAGTGACCGCCCTGTCTGCAAGAATCTCGGGCATAGCTGTTTAGAGCCCTTCAATTTCAATGGTTAAGCTCTCATACTTTTCTCGCATTAAATTCCTGCTTTTGTTGTCTAACATTTTCCTTTCCTTTTTTGATCACAGGTAGGAAGGCCGTTAAACATGTGAGAAAGAAGACAGCTATCTACCAGAATGATGCCTCTGCTCACCCGACTGAGCTTAGCAAGGAGAAGGCAGGCAAGCTACCCAAAGTTGCTTTCTCCGAACAGGGGTGCCAGGCTCCTCAGAAATCCAAGGACCCTGTTCCCACGAAGACCCTGGTTGCCAAGGCCACTGCCCTGGCCACTCCTTCTAACCCTGCCGCCAACCAGACCGGGAAGAAGAGACAAGCTGCTGACTCCTCCCACAACTCTAATCGTTCAGTGCGTTTGCATTCCCGTGGGGAGGAAGGAGAAAGAATCTGGCTAACCCCAGGAAAATGCTCCTCACCCCTCCCGAGTGCTCTCAGGCCTCTTATTCCCAACTCCCATAATGTTACAAGCCTGATGGATGCAATGATGATGAGGGACGAGGATGTACTACTCAACGCTGCTGCTACCGAGAGCAAGTTGTCTGCCAGGGCTGTTCAGGCCAAGGAGGCTAATCAGACCGACGAGGCTGACGAAATCGATGAGGCCCCTCTTTGTTCCATAGCCCCGAACAGGCGCAGGCATAGACGTAGGATTCACTCGCACCATCGAGCTTACATTTCCTGACCTGCAACTGCAAGCCACACTATCTTTTCCTTTACTCTTTTGTAACTATTCTTATTATCTATGAAAAATATAAGCATGTTTTATCAGCTCGTATCCGTCTTTATTATACTCCTTCCGTTCTAAATAATAGTTCACTTTCACTGTATTCATTTGGAGTCTCACTTAAAAAGTTAATAAAACATCCGTCATGTCGTAGGGGATGTTTTATATTTTTTGAAAAAAATATTTTTTTTAATTTGTTATATTATTTGAATAAATAATAATATAAATAATATTGGGAAAAATATCAAAAAGTCCTAATAAAAAACTTTCCTACCGTAAGCATTATTCGCCTTAGTGTGCGCAATTTCGAGAAGCATCCTACCACAGCTCACGGCCGCGACTTGTGAGAGCTAAGACACAGAAAGCAAGTCAATACAATTCCCGACCTTTCCCCATCGTAAGGCCACCGGGTAAAATTCTCCATCCCTTTCTTTCTGCTCTTCGATAACAATCGATTCTCGCACTCTTCTCTCACTCTTCTCTCCAGGATTGCTATGGTTGATTCTAATGTTTTGTGCACAACTACAATCATTTATTTATTTATTTGACTGTTGCAAATGAACTCGGGTTCTTTTTTTTCCTGTAGGAATTTAATGGGCACTAACTAACTGGCTTGTATTTCCAATTGTGGTTTTGTAGACCAGGTGTTTGTGAAAATGACCAAGTGGGTATGCTATGGTTGATTCTAATGTTTTGTGCACAACTACAATCATTTATTTATTTATTTAACTGTTGCAAATGAACTTAGGTTCTTTTTTTTCCTGTAGGAATTTAATGGGAACTAACTAACTAGCTTGTATTTCCAATTGTGGTTTTGTAGACCAGGTGTTTGTGAAAATGACCAAGTGGATATAGGTTGGTAAGTTTAAAAAGAATAGGTTAATAATATAACAATTAAAGGAAAACATCCTCTTTCGGATATGATTAGGGATTGATGTAGATGTAGAAGACTAGGAAACATTGGTAAGGCAACTTGAGGTGAAACTTGAAATCGTCTTTGGTGGGCTACTAAGCTACTTACTCACCCTTCAACTTGCAAAGTAAACTTATCGTGAGTATGTTCTTTGATGGTTAGAATGCTTTCATGACTATCTTGGCAGCCAGACATATATCTTTTTTCAACTTATATTTTATGGAACTTGTGTTGTTACATCCTTTATTCCCAAGTGATTGGGAAAAGACTGAGTTGAGTTGAGTTGAGTTTGTGTTGTTACATCTTTTATTCAATATTCTGTTTACATGCTTGAGATACTGTCCATATGACTCTTTGTTTTAGAACTTGTTGATATTGACGATAGAAGGAACGACCAAACAAACTTAAGCAAAGCATTGATACACTGACGCACATAACAAATATACACATAAGAATGTTTCTGACCATCTTTTGATTTTCTCTAGCAATCACATCAATGCAAAGGAGCTACTAGCGCTGCCCACATCACACATACAAAGTAAGGAAACAAGTGCAGAGGCTGTAAAAAGACTAGTGTTGTCATGGCAACCTACGCCCACGTGCAACGTAAAGAAACAAGAGCAGAGGCTGTCAAAAGACTCGAGTGTTGTTGCGGCAACCTATGCCAAAATTCACAACCAACCAATTATCAAAGTACTACTCTGTTCATTCCTGACATTTTTCTTAGTTAAATACTTGTCCAGTAAGTATGGCCCGTAAAGAATGAAACCAGCTACTCGAGAAAACCTATGCTATCATGTATCATCTATTGATATATAACTTCTTTAATGATACAAAAACAGCTACTTGACAGCTAAGAGTATTCTTCCATATCTATATGTATACTTCCAATTAAAAGAGTCACATTACCAGCCAAAAGAACCTATGGTATATACCCCGCATTATTAGAACTCTTTCCGATTAGCTTACCTAACAACAACGACAACAACAACAACAACATGGCATGCAACAAAACTTTTCTTGATTGACAATTATACGTACCCACCTATCAATGTATGCCCTGAGATTGTCGGGCAAAGAACCTGAGCTTCCTGGGGGATTCGTTGCATATCCCGAACTTAGATGACTTCGTGGCTCTTGAAAAGTTGGGGAAGGAGTGAAGGTAGTATTTTGTATAACCCCTTGCATTGGTGGTGTATAGGGATTAGCTGGCATTCGAATCGATGGAGGTTGGGAAGCTCGAGCAGCCTGTAGTGGTGGCCGAAGGATAAACTGGCTATATGAAGTGGCAGCACCTGTCAGGCTTCCTCTCATTTTCCCTGAGGGACACTGATTCTTAGATCCCATTGCTGCCAAACCATCTCTGCCTTTGTTCTGTCCTTGCTCACCTATTGTTCTAAGCTGCTCAGACACCATCGCAAGAGAAATTGCCGAACCTGTTCTAGAGGGTGTTTGTTGAACTGGAACGGATGGTGTTGTACTCTGACTTCGCTGAGCAGTACCATTAACTTGAGTGGTGCCATCTCTCTGAACCTTCTGCGGTTGAGCATGAACAAATGCATGGGCCATGTTAAACAAATTGTTTGAGGCCTGATTTGTATAGGGTTGAACATGGTATGGGTGGTGTCTTGTTTGTGGCATACATGGAATGGTTAGCGAAGTAGCAGAGGATACACCTGTAGGCATCAACAGATCCAAATTTCTTGTATTTTAGGCATATGAGAATAGGCTGGAGGTGGCTACATTGCTCTTGGATATCCACCATGGCTGTCTATGCATGTCTACAGGTGGCAACCTCCAATATTCATTTCTTGCAATTGAGCTTCTGTATACATAACTTAAATAATTTTCAAGTTGATTAGTTTGGAAACAAAAATAGAGATACTGTCCAATTTCATTTATTAAAGTGTGTTTGAGTGTGTTTATACTGTAATATGATAATAGAAATTATACAGGTGCACAAGTTCATTTGTTAAACTGTGTTTGCTTAATTTGTATGTTACTCATTTTCCTGTCATGCTGTTGCTTTTAACATTTTGCTTTATTTGGATTTGTACAGAATTACCCATTGAAGGAGGGTGGTTAATCAAACACGGGTACTGTCAACAAATTGATTCTTGGAAAAAAAGAGGCACCTCACATCGTAAAGAAGCCTTGCTGCCGAAGGAAAAAATAGTGGAATAGATGCTTTTGGAGCTGTAGCAACTGTTGGAGTAACCGAGCTTAATATACCCGACTGTTAGTTTAATTCACAGTGGTGCGAGAAACTTAATTTTGATGTAGAGTCTAGTTTGAGAAAATTGAGAATAGCGTTTTATAATAACAAAGTTTTATCATACTATTTTGAGTATAGTTGCACCGATTTATTTATTTTTTTGGTTTTTGTTTTGTTTATGATGGTAGAATTTGAAGCTTGATCAATCATGCATTTGGATCACAAATATAAATGCTTTGGTTGAGTTCAGGACATGAAGTACGCGCCCTTCTAGCAGTGTGTTAAGCGTAGAAATCTGGTTGCGAAATGGGCACCAATGCACCACCTCTCTTGTAGCTAAAGATGGTATCTTTCTTTCGTTCATGACACATTTAAGCAAACCCATGACACCCCACACAGTAATAGACCCCAACAACATACAACCAACAACCATATTGGCAACAACGAAAGTCATAACTGAAAGTGTGCTCCAGGAGAATTTGAAAATGCATTTCCAATTATCTTAATGTGATAATAAAAATAACTTGAATTTGCATGACATCAAATAACTTCATAAAAATTGTAAAGATACCCAAAAGAGGTCAACAAGTCTTATCCTACAAGGCTACAACTACTTCACCAAAAAATAATAATCATAAGAACATGACTCAATGTTATTGGGAGAACTCCAGCAACCTTTGAATGCCATCTAACATTTACCTGCGACAAGAAATAAAGATTTAATAGCATCTACCATTTAAGAGAGATCAAGATATTAAATGAAAATATAACACCTACAATATTTGTGGCGATCCGACCCGGACTCCAATGCGAAATCCTAAGGTCGTGCCATCAACACAAGCTAAGAGACGGACAAGCACCTGCTAAGCATAATGGTGAGAGTCAAAAGCTGAGCCAACAAGCTTAAAACCGGAACGTAAAGCCATATCGGCATAACAGAACAACAAAAACTAAAATCTGCGGAAGCAAATCATAAGTGGAACCCAAGCCTTTAATCCTAAACCAAGGAACGCAAGGCTGAAAGACAACTATCTCTCGACAAATCTACGACGCGCATGACACAACATTGCTCACGGGAAAAAAGCCATCGGCAACCAAAGGCCGACGAACCATCAAGATCCCAACCTGATAAACAACCACTCAACGGCTATAACATGCCGGAGGGACAATTCGACTAAAAGAATAAGCGATTAAATACTAGACAACTAAACCAAAGTCTCACGACTAAACTTGATAGAGATAGAAACAACAATAATCCAATACTAGAATATGCGAGCTAAAACCTTGCTCGGGAAGACAACTGAACGAAGTACTAAATAAATACAACAACGTACTCGACCAAAATAGTAGAACCATAAATACTAACACAATCTACCCAAGTAAAGTTTACATAACTTTACATCCGTATCTCACAAGATGAATAAATACAATAATAAATCCAAGCTATCGCCGGGAAAACCACCTGCTAGAAATCACTAGTCGGCGGCAGTAACGAAATACTAAATAAATACAACAACGTACTCGACCAAAATAGTAGAACCATAAATACTAACACAATCTACCCAAGTAAAGTTTACATAACTTTACATCCATATCTCACAAGATGAATAAATACAATAATAAATCCAAGCTATCGCCGGGAAGACCACCTGCTAGAAATCACTAGTCGGCAACCGCAACGCGTACTAACGAGCTCACTGCACAAACTAAGGAAAACAAACACACGAAATGAGTCATATTGACCCAGTAAGCTACTAAATGCAACTGTATGCATAGCATGGCATGGCATTACATAATGCACCAGTATAAATACAATCGTGACATCATAATAATAATGTATCAATAATAATCATGTACAACCAGAATACAAGCCAACCCTCAATAAATAAACCATGGGTTCAACCCTCAAATGATCACAACATGGGTCCAACCCTCAATGATCACGCATTTGCACTTAGCACGTTGTTAACATAAGTGCGAGTAATAAACCATACAAAACGATATGTTATGGACCCGGCCGCTTCGTAGCTCCTGCAACAAAAACACTGTTAACCCAATATTGTGACTACGATGTTCGTGTCTTCGCAACGATATACCGAACTCCGCTGGCTAATAGTAGCCTGTGACGCACGTATTGATATGGCAAAGGGGCTACTTCCCCATTGCGACCAACAATGGAGGGGTGTGTGAGGTCCTAGGTACGACGATCCATAGCGAATACGAATCTTACGATTCGTATAGGCGATGTATCGTCCCACCCTGACATAAAAATCATACCATATAATGCCAGTTGGACTCAATGCAATGCATAAGCAGATATTTACTCGTCAAGACCAAATAAGGATCAAATTCGACAAGAGTGAACCCGTCCGACCAAATGCTCAAGTAGGTATTTACTCAACATAAACAAATAAGGAACGAATTCGACAAGAGCGAACTCGTCCGACCAAGTAGGTTATCATTTTCTACCATAAATCAAGTCAAGGCAAATACATTGCTCGCAGCGAAATAATCGTAAATGCTCTCAAGTCACCAATTAAATCAAGAATAGCATATAAACTCACAATAATCCATATTATGAGGTCTATAATGGTCCTTTACTCGAAATCAAACCAAAGACTACCCCGTAGTCATAACCTCGCAAGTGCCTTCATGTGCACGCGACCAAATACCCTAAAAGTGATAACTCAATCAATAGTTATTACTCAACCATACTCAAGACCATAGGTTGGTCTCTAATGTACCGTGCTCTCACGAGCACGCTCTAAATAAATCCCCCAATAAATCTCTATAACGTAGGTGTCTCAATTGGACACAAATCGGGATGCTCGGGTGCTCACAATCATAACAAACCAAAACCCAGACATTGTAGGAATTCAACCCAACGTTCATTAACATATTATTGAACTTGTAACGACTTCGTTGAGTCTTAATACTACATTTCATTATTTACACATTTCATAATTCCCCAAAATACATTCGGGCTTGATTCCCAAGCCTAAAAATCCAAGAACTCATCGTAATCATAATCCCACTTAGAGTTTAGAAAACTAAGTGCTCCCCAATCATAATCAAACGAAACCCAAACATCGTAGGATTTCAACCCAAGTTTATTAATACATTATTGAACTTATAATGACTCCGTTGAGTCTTAATACTAAGTTTCATTCTTTACCCATTTCATCAAACCCAACATTAACACCCACTTCAATTTACAATGATTTTCCCAATAATTCGGGCTTGATTCTCAAGCCCTAAAATTCATAAAAACTCAACCTAAATCATAACCCATTTCTTACAAAACACAATATCATTCAAATCATCCTATTCATGATATTAACAAGTTCAGACTCCCAAAAGCCCTCAAAATAGGCATGCATAGCATATCAAGTGTTCATTGCCCACAAATAGCACATAGATTGTTTTCCTTAGGGCCAATGAACCAAAATCAAAAGAAAGTAACTTACCTGGCTTGAATGAAAACTCCAAAGAATGAAAATCCGATCGGTGAAGTTGTTCTACTCGTTGAGGGCTTCAAGAATCCGAAGTTTGAAGGCAATCCGGCGGTTGGATCTTCGTGGATCGAAGGAAGAAGAAGGCTAGGGCTCAAAGTCCCCAAGAACTCTTTCTCTCTCTAATATGTATGAAGGAGGAGAAGAAATGAAGAGGATTTTCTAAATTTGTGAATGGTTTGGGGTTATATACTTCCACAAACAAGGAGGGTAAGATAGACATTGCATTGGTACACTTAGTGATAGATTAGGATAAATCACAACTTAGGTTAGGCTAATGATGCTCAATAAAACCAACCCAACACTTTAGGACTCAATTAGGACTAATTAGGAAGGTTAGGGAGGGGTTAGGATAGGTTTTAGTAAGGGTGGAATGGGTAAAAGATCAAAAATCACCAAAACAGGGCAAGGCAGGTGTGAGGTTCCCGGGTCGCGACCCGCGCCCGCCCTTGGTTAGGGGTGCGCGTACGTGCGGATGCGGGACACCACTGCTCTCGTTCCACCCTCCCTTGTTTAGGGGAAGACGAAATCAAAAGTGGGAGAGGAGTGCTGTCTATGTTAGCGCGTTGGAATGCGCCTCGGTTGCCTTTAGTGGATTTTTAACCCAATATGGGAACTTATGGTTTCCCGCATCAAGTTATCCCTTTTTTAGGGGATACCAGGATATGAGAATGTATTACCCTTTCATTCCCATTTTCCCTTTTTTAGGGGAAACGGAAAAGTGCAAAAAAGGATATTGCGACGCCCCCACTATGGATTTTATTAAAAATAACCTTATGGCCCGTTTCAGATCACTATGGGAGCTTTGGGTTTCCTGCATCAAGTTATCCCTTTTTTAGGGGATACCAAGATATGAGAATACATCACTCTTCCATTCCCATTCTCCCTTTTTTAGGGGAGAACGAAAAAGTGCAAAGAAGGAATGTTGCGAGGCTCCACTGGATCTGAAAGTTTTAGAGTCGCCATCTTTATTTTAAGGCAAAAATAAAGCAAAACCAGAAAAAGAAAAATAAACCAGAGAAAAAGAAAATGGGTTCGGAGGCTAAGTTACGAGTTGGGAAGGTGCTAGGCACCCAACTCGCCCTTTCGGTCTCAAAAGTAGTTTTTGGCTGAAGTATGCTTATTGTTATATTTATTTAGCAAATAAATAAAACATTAAAAGACATGAAATTAAAACAAACACATCCGTGGCTACATTATTTATGGACTTGCAGCCATTTCCTTAAAATTATTACAAATGTACTACAAAATATTTGGCCATTATAACGACTCTTTTACATAATATTTCCTACTCTATTCCGGGCAGCACAACGGCTTATATTGACTACATTGTGCCGGATTTAAATAACAACTTTAAAATAATAAATGAACGGAAAAGTAAATAAATAAATAAAATAACGCCCTTAAAGGCTTTTACCTTTTAGAGCGGTAGTGTGCTCGCTCTGTCCTTCAGGGAGAGGGAGTCTTTTTTGTTGTTTGTTGTGTGGTTGTTGTTTTGATTTGGGCAGAGTAACTGCTTATTTCGGATGGTTTTGGCTCGTTCGCTCGGGCAGAGTGACGGCTTATTTTGGTAGGTTTTGGCCTTTTTGATTGGGCGGAATAACGGCTTAGTTTTTAAGTTTTTCAGCTCATTACTCGGGCAGAGTAACATCTTACTTTGGGATTTTTGGGCCGGGGAAGTGAGGTGGATACCTAACAACTAGGCTAGGGATCACTTATAACCGGTGGATATTTATTTTGGCGGAGTTTGGACGGGGTTTGGAGACTTTAGTGGGCTTCACTCACCTATCTCACACCTATCGCTAATATTTCGGCGTCGTAGAGCGACAGAGTTTCTTCTCGGTTTTTCTTTACCGATTTTCTGAACAAATGAGAAGGGAGCCCAGCTCTCTTATTTATAGGTGGGAGTGAGGAGTCATCCGACATTTGTGAATTTCCTTCAGCCGCTGCCTTCGATTGTACACCGAGCTTCACCGAGTGCACAATGCGTTAAGCGGAGAGCCTACTGTAGCAGAGCTGGCGCGACATAATGGATCCCTTGGCGCGGCATCCAAATCCCTTTTAGGCCGCGCCAAGGCACTATTCTTCTTTCATTTTTGACACTTTCACCCCTCGCAGTTCACTGTTTTGCGCATCCTGCCTTGCCTTTCGCATTTTTAACTCTTGTAACTTGACATTTGTTGAGTTTGAACAGTTCTTGATATCATATGTCAGAGTCACATACCAGGGGTACGAAATTGGGGTGTCTACAGAGCCCCTCAACGATGGAGTCTACGGGTAACCCAAGGCTTACTGAGTAGACGAACATCGTTGATAAACAATAGACTCTCCAATTTTGTTCATTTTAAAATGGGAGAGAAATGCAATTGGTAGCAGTTATAATGCACAGTTTATCATGCTATCCAAACTCCATAACATAGACATATTTAGTCAGTTATAAAAGGTTATCGTAGTTTTTAAGCAGATATGAATTTAAAGTGCTCTGATGGTCGGACCTATAAGTGTAGGCTGCCTACGTATTCCTTATTAAAGGAAATCAGACCAAACGTAGTTCAGGCCAAAAACGTAAACTACAACCAAATGAGGATGTCATGTTCTTCGGGCCAAACTCAATTAAGAACACAACAGGAAAAAGATTTTTGTGTTTTTCGAAAAAGCCGTATTCAAACGGTCGAGAACGGCCGCCCAAATACGGTATGAAGATTTGAATGTTTTTCGGGAACCAAATTTCAACCGGTCAATACCTTGTCATTGAAACATGTTAAGAAGAATTTTCAAAATTGTGTCTGACTGGTCAATACCTTGTTTCCAAATATAACCATAAAATTTTCAAATTTCAAAACCGACTCGACCGATAAAAATCCGTCGTCGAGCACGACAAAGAAAACTTTCATCAAGTATTTTCGAAAATTGGTAAAAAGATCATTCTTTTCCCTTTCCTTTTTTTCTCGCTCTCTCTGTTTTTTTTTTCAAATATTCTTCTTTTTTTGTTTTTTTTAAATATTCATCTTTTTTTTTTGAAATATTCTTCTTTTTTGTTTGTTTGAAATATTCATCTTTTTTTTTGTTTTTTGAAATATTCATCTTTTTTTTTTGTTTTTTGAAATGTTCATCTTTTTTTGTTTTTGTTTTTTTTAAACAAAACTTTCCTTTTAAAGGAAATTATTCTAAAGTTAGAGTAAGAATACTGTACCTGACTAACCCTTTCGTGCCCGAGTGGCTGTCGCGGATTCGACTGATTCTAGTATTTCTACCGCTCTTGCCTTTTCAGGCTGGGGATTTTATTATTATCATTATTTTTTTTCTTTTCTTTTTCTTTCTTCTTTTTTTCTTCTTTCTCTTTTTTTCTTCTTTTCTTCGCCACTTGTAAAATTTCTATGCTTACTTCGTGGCTGACTTACTGGGGATATTTTCCTTTGTCCTCGGACGGATGGCCATTAATTTTTGGTTAACAAAATTAATTTCGTTAACTCTTCGTTAAGCTTAGGGACCATTTTGAAAACTTTGAAATTTGAGGACTAAAGTGTAGCAGCTTCAACTTTGGAGGGGGAAAAGGAAAAATTCCCTTTTCCTACCCTTTTATCATGGACGGGAGTGAGGGAGAGGAGCTACTGCTCCCTCCTTCTTTTCTTTCTTCCTTCTGCCTTCGCCATTGTTGCTGGTTGTCCGCTTTCTTTTCTTATTTCTTCAATTTTGCTCCTTTTTTTCAGTTTTTCTTCGCCAATTTTAGTGTTTTGTTTAGCAGATGACATCTTCTTCTCGATCCAGGAAGGGAAGACTCCCATGCACTCAGAATCTAACGAGAGGAGGAGAGAGTTTCCTCCCTTGGTCCGGAATAAGCTCAGATACCGGTATTTTGATGATGACTGGGGCAATATCTTGCGAGATCGGGACACTCACGTGTCCAATTTTCCTCCCACCACTGTAAGTTTCTTTCTATTTCGAGATTTTCCTGGCTATATTTCAGATCTGCTAAATTTCTGCACTGTTTGGAACTTTTGGAGCACTCCTGACTTTATCAGTAATGCATATGCATGTTCTATTTATGCTTAAATGATGTAATTAAGTAGTGATGCATGAAATTTATATGATTTATTTTTGCGATGCATGATTGAACTAGTGGTCACTATTTGACCCTACTATGCATGATTTATATTATAAATGCAAATGAAGCTATATGATGCATGTTTTACACTAAAACATATTTTTGCATGCAATAAAATCACAAGACGGACTTTTCGGAATATATTTTAAATTTTTCCGAAACGCATTTTCAGACATATTTTCGGATAAAAATGGGGTAAAACAGATATATTTCATGCCCTTAGATTCATTTTTCAAGCATGCAAATCTTTGCCGCAGGACATAGTAAATGCCACAAAATATTTATTTTGATGATTGGTGGCACTTTATCTTCTTTTTAGCGTACCCCTATGGCAGCTTATTGGACAATATAATACACATAATGGATGCATGAACTACTTTATTTGATGCAGAACAATTATGGGATGATGCATGAGTATTTTCATATTTTATTATGTACAGGGTAAATGCAGTTTAACATGCACTCCTATGATGCTTAGGATGCAAAAATAACTATTTAAATGCAAAACAAATCATACATGATTTTTTTTTCTTTTTGCTTGTTTTTTTTGTTTTGAAAGAATGTAAAAAATATGGCGCGTATGTACAACATATAGACTCCTTTTTTTCTTTCTATTATTATTGTTATTTTTTTTTTTGAAAGAATGTAAAAGAATACAATACGTATGTACAACATATAGACTCTTCCCTTTTTTTATATATTTACTTTATATTTCGCATAAAAGAATGACGTTTAACGAAACTAAATGTTTATTTACATGTGACTTTATGTACATGTATAAAAAATGGTATGTGTTTACTTAAAAAATTATTTATTTTTCTTTTTTTTAGATTCGCAGGCAATTCACGAGGGTGCGGGCAACATGCGCCAATGTCGCTGAGATTTATGCCATGTTGCCCGAGGCGGCATCTATTGGTGGAGGGCTCCGGTCTTAGTGTCTTCATGCATTCTTTCACCCATTTCACTAGCTACTTGCCCATCTTCGATGTGCTCAGGGACTTCTGGTGGGACACCACCCATACCTTTCACTTCAGCTGGGGGGAGGCGACCATGATCCCGTGCGACTTCGCCGCGATCACGGGCATTCCTACCAGCATAGGGGAGACCCTAGTTCCTGATTTCACTCTCCGTCGGCGTAGGGAGGAGATAGTGGACCTCCTGGGTTTTGAGTCGGAATTTAAATCGACAGATGAGATTCTTATCGGCAGAGTTCGGAACTGGCTTCTCAGCAATGCCGGGCGGGTGCCGGCCGATGATGTAGCTGTCGTGACTCGAGTGGCAAGAGCGTTTCTATTTTTCCTTCTTGGCACATCGCTCTTTGCCAACTCCTCTACCTCCCTGAGGGTTTTCGTCCTGGCTTGTTTAGCATATTTTGATCGGATCCCTTTATATGACTGGGGAGACGAGCAGGGCTTGGTGAATGTGCTTCTATGGATAGGGCCGGTAGAATGACTCGCCGACTCTGAATGGGTTTGCCCCGGCGTGGGAGGTACATGTCTTTTCCTTTTTTTTTTTTTTTTTTTTATGTATACCTTCTTTTTTATTTTTTATTATTTTTTTTTCAGCACATATTTTCTTTTGCTCTTTTTTTTTTAATATATAACATATATATTTTTTTTGCTTTTTTTTTTGCAGGTCTGGGCCTTCTCATTTTTCATATTTTCGCTGGGTCCTCTCATTCGGCGAGTTCACCAGCCTCCATACTTGTCCCAGTACGTTGACGATAACATGGTTTATCCGACTGAGGACGGTGGTTGCAAGGATAGGGAAGGAATGCTGGAGCGGATCATTAGCTCGAGTCCTGGTACAGTGCACTTCCTTCCTTGGGAGGGTCTGGAGGGCCATTATGTTGTTACTTTGATGCTCAGCCGTTGCCGGATACTGATGGTTTCCATTATGGTGGATTCTTTATATATGGGCGAGCGGGTGAACCGTCAGCATTAGTCTGTTTTAGTAGCTCCAGTGGTGCCTCCTCGGCCTCCTTTCTGGGTGATAGAGCCCGATCGATTGCCCAAGTATCAATAGCGAAATAACTCATGCCGATTATCCGATGATGGCGTATGAGGATTTCACGAGATTATCTTTGCATCCCCCTTCACTCTCTGCCGTGCCCGGGCGGCATTCGATGTTTCGGGCCGGGCCGTCTACTTCATCTCTCGATGAGAACCTGATGTTCACTGAGCCTGATGATATCTTTTCTACCTTCTAGTATCAGTGGGGCGGTGGCATGGTAGAGCAGGTTCTTCCTGATGTCGAGATTCCAAAGGAGCGTCGTGTCCCGGAGCAGGCTCGTTCGGTAGACACATTTACCTTTATTGTCTCTCTTCTATATATATATATATATATATATATATATATATATATATATATACACATATATATATATTATATTATTTTATACATACATACACTTATTTTTTTTTTTGAGACTAACATATTTTTTTTTTCCACTTTTTTTTTAGGTGAACATGTCCACTTATAAGAAGCTGTTGTGGGGCTTTTTCAGTATCAGCAAGCTTTATCAGAAACTTGCTGATGAATTTTCTTGCGGGGAGGCGGCCTGGCCTGGCCAGTGTCGAGATGATGATGATGATGTCGGTCGAGCCGCGGCGAGAGGTCGGGGATATGAATCGGTGGCACAGGGTCCCGAGGTCATGGGTGGTGGCCTTAACAGAGTCGGTCGTCCAGAGCACATTAACCGGTTCTGCGAATATTAGTATCTTTTTTTTGTATATATATATATATATATATATATATATATTTTTTTTTTTGGGTAAAAACCTGTCATGGACATTATGGTATAATGCAATATAATGTATGCGATGCAATATATTACACATGCAAAAATAAATTCACACAGAAAATAAAGCTATACGGACATCTAGAGGTAATGGCACGGCATACTTTGAGAAAGGGAGTTTATGATAATACACTTTTGGATCGGAGTGGGCTTTTCGGGTGATATCGAACAGGAAAATGGTCACATCCCTTATGATTTCGGTGCCACTGTGGCTTGAGCCCGTGCTCGTAGCCACCTTTCATAGCCTTCTTTCTTTTCGCGATCGGGCGTAGGAGCAGTGTCGGACAATTAAACCAGGATACCATGCGAAATTTCACAAGCCGGTGGAGGCACTTGGCGCGTATGGAGGCTATGGCGCGACGCCAAGAGGCACCTTTTGGTGGCGCCATACATTCCC
>CM028381.1:34153388-34196308 GCA_013146195.2 Codonopsis lanceolata | reverse complement strand
ATGTGATCGAGACAGACCAAGGTCGATATATGGAATGCGAATCGGGGCAGATTGAGACTTGTAAGACTCAAGGGGGAAAGCATCCGACATTGGCTTGCCACAGTGGAAACAGGAGCTTGTTTTAACTGCGGCAAAATGGGACACAAGGTCAGAGATTGCCTTGAGCCACTGAGGAATCGGGTTGTTCAGAACAATGGTGGTGGGGACAAACCTAAACCAAGGGAGAAAGGTAGAATGTATGCAATGAACACAAAGAGATGCTCGCTACTAATGACGTGGTGGCAGTGCCGTCAACTCTCTTCGTAGTTTGTATGCATTGATTGACCGGGTGCAACCCATTCTCGTGATATCTACATCTCTTGCACAACGCATGAAACCGCCGTCACAAAACCTAGATATCGACTTAGTTATAGATACACCAACGGGGAGTCTATTCAGTGACTTCAATATATAAGTCTTGTTCGTTAAATTTGGAAGGTAGGAAATGCCTATAGATCCGATTTCCTTAGATATTCGAGATTTTGACATCATTTTGGGAATGGACTGGTTAGCCGCATTTCACGCTAAGGTGGACGTTTTGGGGAAAAAGGTAATATTTTGCATTCCAGGAAAACCGGAGTTTCGATTTAAGGGTTCTAAGCCAACGACCCTAACAAGTTTTATCTCGTCAATGCAAGCCCATAGGCTGTTAAGAAAGGGTTGCCAAGGTTATTTGGCACACATTCTTGATACACGTAAGGAAGGGGTTAGTCTTGAGTCACTTCTCACATGGTTAGGGAGTTTCTGAGGTGTTTCTGAAGAATTACAGGGACTTCCACCGAGAGGAGGTAGAATTCTTAATTGACTTGCTTGCAAGGGGACAACCCCAATCTCTAAAGCACCTTATAGAATGGCTCTACGGAACTTAAGGAATTGAAGGAGCAATTACATGAGAGTTGTTGGAAAAGAGCTCATTAGGCCTAGCGTATCGCCATGGGGTGCTCAGGTCTTGTTTGTGAAAAAGAAAGAGCGGGCGATGAGGTTATGCATAGATTACGTGAATTGAATCGGATCACGGTGAGGAACAAATGCATCGAGGATCGACGATCTTTTGACCAACTACGAGGAGCATGATACTTCTCAAAGATCGATCTTCGTTCGGGGTACCACCAACATAGAGTCAGAAAGGAGGATATTGCTAAGACTAATTTTAGGACACGATACGGACACTACGAGTTTTTGGTGATGCCGTTTGGGTTGATGAACGCTCCGGCAGCATTTATGGACTTAATGAACCGAGTATTTCGGAAGTTTCTAGATCGGTGCGTAATTGTCTTCATTGATGATATACTGATCTACTCAAGAACTCGAGAGGAGCACGAGCAACACTTGAGAGCGGTATTGCAGATTTTAAAGGAGGAGAAATTATATGCGAAGTTCAAGAAATGTGAGTTTTGGTTGGAAAGCGGTGAGTTTCTTGGGTCATGTAGTGTCAAAAGATGGAGTCTCAGTGGACCCGCCAAGATAGCGGTAGTAAGCGGGAGAAACCGGACGGCTACGGAAGTTCGAAGTTTCTTGGGGCTAGCGAGGATATTATCGTCGTTTTGTAAAAGGGTTTTCAAAAATCGCAGGACCTCTAACCCAGTTGACTCAAAAAAACAAGAAGTTTGTTTGGACAGAAGAGTGTGAGACAAGTTTCGAGGAGTTAAAGAAAAGATTGGTGTCAGCTCCAATTCTTGCTTTACCGTCAGGATCGGAGAACTTTGTGATCTACAGTGATGCGTCGTTGAAAGGTTTGGGTTGTGTATTGATGCAAGATGGGAAGGTGATTGCCTATGCCTCGAGGCAATTAAAGAACTTTGAGAGAAACTACCCAACACATGGCTTGGAGTTAGCCGCAGTAGTGTTCGCTTTAAAGATTTGGAGACATTATTTGTATGGAGTGACTTGCGAGATATATACGGACCACAAGAGTCTTAAGTACATTTTCACTCAGAAGGAATTGAACATGAGACAGAGGAGATGGTTGGAGTTATTAAAGGATTACGACTGCACCATTCTTTACCATCCAGGTAAAGCCAATGTAGTGGCGGATGCTTTGAGTCGTAAGAGCAAGGGAACCTTGGCAATGATGTTAACAAAGAGAAGAACATTCTAGAGGATATCGAGAATTTGGGTTTGGAAATTAGGGTAAGGGGAGGAAAAGGTTATCTGGCACGATTGAGTCTTCAACCATCCTTGCTAGAAAGGATCAAAACTGCCCAGAAAGTTGACCCGGAGTTAGTAAAAATTTGTGAAGGGGTAAAGATTGGAGCTCAGGTTGACTTTTGACTTGGAGGGGATGGTATTTTACGCTTTGGTAAGAGGGTCTGCATTCCATCGGATCCAGAGTTAAAGAGGGAAGTGTTAGAAGAAGCCCACAATTCAAGATTCGCGATACATCCTGGGAGCACAAAGATGTATCGGGATATGCGAGACACTTTCTGGTGGAGCAATATGAAGCGAGAAATTGCAGAGTTCGTGTCCAAATGTCTCGTGTGTCAACAAGTGAAGTGCGAACATCAGAGACCGGGAGGATTGTTACAGTCAATGCCCATACCCGAGTGGAAGTAGGAACATATAACTATGGACTTCGTTGTGGGGTTGCCGAAGACATTAAAAGGAAAGAACTCCATTTGGGTTATCGTGGATCGTTTGACGAAGTCAGCACACTTTTTAGCCTTTAGGATAAATGACCCGTTGGAGAAATTGGCCAAGATGTATGTAGATGAGGTTGTCAGGTTACACGGAGTGCTAGTCTCGATTGTGTCTGATCGCGACACCAGGTTTACCTCAAAGTTTTGGGGTAGTTTGCAGAAGGCTTTGGGCACCACTTTGAGTATGAGTACGGCCTTCCATCCGCAGACAGACGGCCAATCGAGCGGACCATTCAGACGTTGGAAGATATGCTTCGTTCTTGCGCTTTAGACTTTCAGGGTAATTGGGATGATCATTTACCTCTAGTGGAGTTCACTTACAACAACAGTTACCATGCAAGCATTGGTATGGCACCGTACGAAGCATTATATGGAAGAAGGTGTCGTACGCCTACATGTTGGGATGAAGTACGAGAACGAAAGTTATTGGGACCAGAATTGGTACAGATTACCTCGGAAAGGTACAACTGATTAAGAAGAGAATGTTGACGGCTCAGAGTAGACAGAAGTCCTACGCCGATAAACGCCGACGTGAACTCGGATTTGAAGTAGGAGATCATGTGTTTCTCAAGGTTTCCCCTACACGTGGAGTTATGAGGTTTGGTATTAAGGGTAAGCTTAGCCCGAGATTTGTGGGACCATTTGAAGTGCTCGAACAAGTTGGGGAAGTCACATACCGACTAGCTTTACCACCGCTTTCGTGGGTGCACAACGTGTTCCATGTTTCAATGTTGAAGTATGCCTGCACCGAGTCATGTGATCGAGTATAAGCAGCTCCGTTTAAGAGAGGATCTTAGTTACGCTGAGCAGCCTATTAAAATTGTAGATCGGAAGGATCAAGTTTTCCGGAAGCGAATCATTCCATATGTCAAGGTTCAATGGAGCAATCACACCGATAGGAAGCTACTTGGGAACTTGAGGAGGAAATGAAGGAGAAGCACCCCGAACTCTTCGCTTGACTTGGTACGTAAGTTTAGGGACTAAACTTCTTTTAAGGGAATGAGAGTGTAATACCCCGATTATTTTAATTTTAAAATATTAATTTATATTTATTAAAAATAAAAATAAAATAAAATTTTTGTTTTGGACATTTTGGTAACTAATTAATTTGGGTTTGGGCTAGGCCCATTTTTGACTAAGACTTTAATTCTAGTCCTTTATTAGTGTAACTTAATTAATTTGAGTCCATTTAATATTAGGCTTTTCGGTTAGGGTTAAGTAAACCCTAACAAGTGGAGTATAAAAGAAAGCTTTAGGGTGAAATAATAATACTAATACTAATAATAATAGAAGTAGGCGGCAAGTCAAACTGCTGGACAAGAAAGTGTTTCGGCGGCACACCAAAACATTCGCCCGAGAGACTGAGACTGTGTTTGGAGGTAAGATACATATTAGCTTGTTTAGTGATTATATATATATATATATATATATATATATATATATATATATATATATATATATATATATATATATAGGGGGTTGGTGATATATCTTACTGCACACGAATTTGGTAGATACTGTACACGAAGTTGGTAGATACTGTACACGAATTTGGTTTATCACAATTTGTTTTATACTGTAATGGGGGGTAAGATTAATAGAGGACAATAAAAAAAAAGACTAAAAGTCCAAATCGGTGGACTGTACTGAATTAATTAGGAATGGCAGTGAGCAGCAGACTTGATGGTTTGATTTGTATCATTTAGATCATTAAATACATATATAGGTATATAGGTTTTTGACTTTTACAATTTGTGTGTTTAGTGTGTGTGTGTGTTTGGTGCGTGTTCTGTGTGTGTGATTATGTGTGTGTTTGAGTTAAAATTTAAATAATCACAATAATAAATAAAATAAAATAATAATAATAACAATAAATTATTTAATAAAGTATTACTATATTTGTTGTTATTTAAATTAATAGGTTTTGGTTGGTACATTTTTTAGTTTAGTGATTGTGTTATATTTTAATTAGATTTGGACAAGACGAATTAAGGCTTCAATTTGCGGTTCGAGACTTTTGTTGTGAGCACACCTTAACAAGGTAAGGGATTACGTTTCTTTTAGGTTTTTTGAAAAAGTATAAAAATACTTTTAATTTTAGGCTTCCGCAAATTCTTGAAATTTATTCGTTCTTTCATTTGTCATGTCCGACCTCATGTCGGTAGTTGCTTTGACTCCGTCGTTAGCGTTGTTGGATATCTTCATTATATCTCTGTTTTCGCAGATTTCATGTCTACTCTAATTTTCATGAAATACCTTTGTTATTGAGAAATTTCTTTGTATTCGTAAACTTTATCGGTATACTCTTTGATATTGAAAATGACGAATTTTGATATTATTTATGTTTTGATAATAGTACATTAACAGTACTATTTATGTTTTGAAATTATTTATGATCACTAAGTATGAACAACCCGTCACGGGGATTTTCGTGACAACATTTGAAATAATTGAAATTGCACCACTTGGCCTGTGAGTGCGGTTATCCGGATATACCTTAATATGTGTACCCTTCGGGGGGATTTGTGTACCCTTTGGGGGATTTGTGTACCCTTCGAGGGATTTGGTTCTTGGTCAATAGACCCTTATGTGATCTAAATAAATATTTTGATATTCGGTTATTACTGGCTGATATGGGACAGTCAGTAATGACAAACTTGTTTGATCCATATTTGTTTTGTTTGAACTCTCCATTTAAAAAGAGATTTTTAAGTCTTACGTTACCTATCTTTGATTTATTTTATTTTTTTTTGCAAGTTGTCAAATATCTAAAACTACGTTTTACATATATCATGATTATTCTTTGAGTCACCCCTCCTTAAAAACCGGAGGGGCGACGTATGATCTTACTAAGCTTTGTTCGCTCACCCTTCACAACCCTCTTCTTCCAGGTCGAAGTTAAAGACTAAGTTGAGGTAGAGGATACCGGCGAAGAAATCAAGATTTTTAGGTTATAATTATATGTGTTAAAAGTTAATGAAGACAAAGAAATTTTTAATAGACTTTGTTCCGAAATTTATTTTGGATGACTGTATTTAAATTAGAGACTTTTGTAATATTAGTTGGATGTCGTTTTAATTTAGTATTTATTTTAAGTTTGAATTTGTAGTGACGTGGCCAGATGTGGGCCCATGTAATGGGACCCGAGTTTAGGGCGTTACAGATTAGCAACTACCGACATGAGGTCGGGCATGGCAAATGAAAGAACGAATAAATTTCAAGAATTTACGGAAGCCTAAAATTAAAAGTATTTTTATATTTTTTCAAAGAACCTAAAAGAAACGTAATCTCTTACCTTGTTAAGGTGTGCTCACAACAAAGTCTCGAACCGCAAATTGAAGCTTTAATTCGTCTTGTCCAAATCTAATTAAAATATAACACAATCACTAAACTATAAAATGTACCAACCAAAACCTATTAATTTAAATAACAACAAATATAGTAATACTTTATTAAATAATTTATTGTTATTATTATTATTATTATTTTATTTATTATTGTGATTATTTAAATTTTAACTCAAACACACACATAATCACACACACAAAACACACACCAAACACACACACACACTAAACACACAAATTGTAAAAGTCAAAAACCTATATACCTATATATGTATTTAATGATCTAAATGATACAAATCAAACCATCAAGTCTATTGTTCACTGCCATTCCTAATTAATTCAGTACAGTCCACCGATTTGGACTTTTAGTTTTTTTTTTTTTATTGTCCTCCATTAATCTTACCCCCCATTACAGTATAAAACAAATTGTGATAAACCAAAATCGTGTACAGTATCTACCAACTTCGTGTACAGTATCTACCAAATTCGTATGCAGTAAGATATATCACCAATCCCCATTATATATATATATAACATAATCACTAAACAAGCTAATATGTATCTTACCTCCAAACACAGACTCAGTCTCTCGGGCGAAGGTTTTTGGTGTGCCGCCGAAACACTTTCTTCTCCAGCAGTTTGACTTGCCGCCTACTTCTATTATTATTAGTATTAGTATTATTATTTCACCCTAAAGCTTTCTTTTATACTCCACTTGTTAGGGTTTACTTAACCCTAACCGAAAAGCCTAATATTAAATGGACTCAAATTAATTAAGTTACACTAATAAAGGACTAGAATTAAAGTCTTAGTTAAAAATGGGCCAAACCCAAATTAATTAGTTACCAAAATGTCCAAAATAAAAATTTTATTTTATTTTTATTTTTAATAAATATAAATTAATATTTTAAAATTAAAATAATCGGGGTATTAACCCAAGTTAATGCCGCTCCATGTTTCCCATTCCGAGCCATACCAATTATAACGAAAATATGCCCATGTACAAGAATTAAAACTGTATTGTAGCATACCTTCAAATCTGAGTTCGAAATTGTTGATGCAATGGGATTTGGATTTTCAACGTCAAACAGATCTCTGTACCAGTGCACTAGCTCCGATTCCTCATGAGTCGTCTTCAATTCATCTTCTTCGCCTTCATGCGCAACTCGTTCCTGTTCAGACTTTCTTTTCTTCATTTTTTGTTCCTAACTTCTTTTGTTCTGTCCCATGCTCATTCGAAGCCAAGTGTGCTTCTTGTGTCTCTTGTTTTTCTGATTCTTACAATGATTGTGCGGAATTCAGGCTTACCTCTTCGTCACTAACATTTAAGTATTGTTCCTGCTTTTTCTCTATCTTTGGTTCTTGGATAATCTGCAACATGTCCGGGCTGCCTTCATCTCTTATTGAGGTGGAACGCTTTAACCTGAATTTTTTTCCTTCTCGTTCCACAATAAAGATATTCTCTTTCCCGTAGTGCACGACAAGCCTATCAAATTGCCAGGGACGTCCCAAAAGGACGTGACAAACATCTATGGGCAGCACATCACACGTAATTTCTTCTTTATAATTTCCTATAGAAAAAGAAATTAAGGCCTGTCTGGTTACCTTGATTCCAGCGCTTTCTCGGAGTCCATACAGTTCGTATGGAAGAGGATCTGCCGTGGTTGGTAAATTCAGCTTCTCAATTAGCGAAACGCAGCTTCCTCCATCAACGACGATTATGCAAACCCGTCCTTGAATCAGCCCACGTGTTCTAAAAATCCGTTCCCTTTGCTCCTTTCCTTCCATGATAGTTCCACGAATGAGAATTCGTAGAAGCCAAGTAATACCACTTGATGTGAATACAATAACCCGAAAAACACAAACTGTGCAAAGCCAATCAAGGCAGCGATGTGCTGGCCGAAATTGCTTTAAAACAGCCCTTCTTGTAACAATTATTCTGTCCAAGTACACTGCCCTAGCCTAGTATAATCAACACATCAACAAGCTGTCCGAATTGACTCTCAAACAGTCCACACTGCACGAAAATTAACCCCCACAAACTAACACAATCAAACAGCCCTAGGCTGCTCAAACTCGGCTCACAACACTGCCCAGATCAAATAAAGACGTAATTAAAATATAAAGGATAGGATACAGATTCACCGTTAAGCGATTCCGTTTAATCGATTCTCCCTAGGCTTCACTCACCTTGGTAGAAGGGATCGAAAGAGAAACACAACCGTGTTCTTAACAAGCTTCTTAGCCGAAAAATCTAGTCTGCTTTGATTCATGAAAAATTGTCCTTAAAAAGGATTACAAAGGGAAACCCTAATTCATCTAACTTACTAAAATACCCTACTAAAAACAACTAACAATACTTTCCTAATTAAAGCAATAAAATAAATCAGCACTTAATAAAATAGGAAACTACCTAAAACAATCTATTAACTATAACTAAAACAAAGTCTCGCCAACTATAAGCCTAGAAATTATTACAAGCTTTAGTAATAGTGCCGTTAAATCAAATCTCCTAAGATATTTACGATTAAATGTGTTCTTTTTAAGTAATGATATGAACATTCCAAATCATCATCAACTTAATCATCTAACGCTCAAACACTAAAGTCATAATTATATCACAAGCTCTAGCTCATATCTTAATTTTTTAAGGAATTTTATGATTCCACATGTCACTCTCTCTATGAATTGTAAAAAAAATTCTTTTTTTTTTCTACCAAAATTGATTAGTTTACGATATAAATAAGACGTTATTGATAAAAGTTTACATTAGTTTAGGATAAATTTTTATCTCATTTGTAGTTATTAAGTAAATTTTATAACATTATCAAATAGTTAACTCTTTTTTCTCTCTTCTTTTTTTATATGTACTCTCTCTCTATCTTTTCTCTTTTAATTTAGTTTAGAATAATCTATTAACTATAATTAAAACATCTAAACTATCTATAATTATTACTAAAACAAAAGTCGCTGCTGTCATGTGACGGCTTTTTGTGAAAAGCTAAAAGTTTTAAAGAGATTTTGCGCTGCCACCTGTCACCTTCGAAATGGTAAAAAAAATTCTTTTTTCAAAATCGATTAATTTAAGATAAAAATTCTAAATCTAATTATATATGATAAAATTCCTAAAACTAATTTGATAAGATAAAACAAATATGAGATATAGTTTTACGAGCAAATTTATGATAGAGATTTAGGATTTTGGTTTTTTTTTTTTCAAATATCACTTAATTAAACTATATTTTATCCTATGAAATTTATACAAGTTTAATTTTACTAAGACTCTTCTATTTCCGTCTCTTTTTATTTTCATAATTTTTAATTTATACAAATTATCCACGGGATAATTATATGCTATTTGTTCTTCTACTAATATATAATTATTAATTATTAGTTACTAATCTATTAATTATCTATTAACTATTATTAAAACAGAAGATGTTGCTACCACATGACGAGTTTCTGTTGTACGCTTAAAGTTTTAAAAGAATTATATGCTTCCACGTGTCACCTTCTATACAAGTTTATAATTATTTTCCTACCAAAAATTAAAACCGGATAGATTTTGAAACCGGTACCTCCTTTATACATGCTAAAAGTTTTTTTGTTTTTTTACCATTTTTTGTTGCCAAAATCGGTTAATACCTGATATATTTTATAACATTTGATTTAAACAAGTTTCACTTGATTAGAACTCCAAATTTTTATGGTATTTTTTTTTTTTTGCGGATAGATTTTATCAATTCTCATAAATTTTAATCTTTCAATTATATGACTACATGATCAATTTTGAATATTTACCTTATTTTTTGTTTTTTTCAAATTATTCTAATTAAAAAAACTATTTATTTATTACAAGTTTAGAAAATCATCTTATTGTAAATATTTTTTGCAAATAAAACAAAAATTATTAAAACCATGCATATGGTACTAAATATATCTATATAAATTCTTTTTTTTTTCTGGCCAAAAATTAAAATATGATAGATTTTAAAACATGTGCCTCCTTTATACATGGTAAAAGTTTTTTTACCATTTTTTGTTGTTAAAATCGGTTAATATCAGATAAATTTTATCTAATTTGATTTTAACGTGTTTCACTTGATTAGCACTTCAAAATTTCATGGTAAAAGTTTTTTATTTTTGGATAGATTTTATCACATTTGATTTAGACGTATTTCAATTGATTAAAACTATTAAAATCTGATAGATTTTAAAACCGGTGCCTCCTTTAAAACAATGTATATGGTACTAAATATATCTATATAAATTCTTTTTTTTCTGCCAAAAATTAAAGTTTAATAGATTTTAAAATAGGTGTCTCCTTTATACATAGTAAAACATTTTCTTTTCTTTTCTTTTTTTTTTACCAATTTTTGTTGTCAAAATCGATTAATACCAGATAGATTTTATCACATTTGATTTTAACGTGTTTCAATTGACTAGTACTCCAAATTTTCATGGTAAAAGTTTTTTTTTTTTTGTAGATTTTATCACATTTGATTTAGACATGTTTCAATTAATTAAAACTTCTCAATTCTCATGGTAATTTTTTTTATTTACCATTTTCTTTCTTACAAAATTGGTTTGTACCGGATAGATTTTATCACATTTGATTTAGACAAGTTTAATTTGATTAGGACTCCTCAATTCTCATGATAAAATTTTTTAATTTTTATTATTTTACCTATACTTGATCAATTTAAAATAGATTTTATCAAATTTGATTAAATGTGTTTCACCAACACTACAAACAACCACTACGAAATAGCTTGCAAATTCTATCTACAAAATTCGCATGAATTTTCGGTTTGATTATTCGGTGTGATCTCATGTTTTTTTTAAATTTATTAATTATGTGGGCATTGGTTTATTCAAATAGCTTGCAAATTCTATCTACAAAATTAAGTTTCAGAAACAACACTAAGTCAACCATGCATCGCACGGGTAATAACCTAGTTACTAACTAATTAATTAAAGTCCAGCCGTGCTCTTTTGATCTCCTTGCCAAAAATAGAAACTACTTCCTTAGAGAACTCGGCTGCCCCTCCTGCCTTGCATGCTCCAGTCTTAGCCACTCCTCGTGATGCAAGTCACCCCCACGAACCCATGTAATCCACACACGTATCCATGCATCCCGTGTGTAGTCTCTTGTAATCCTTCCGATGTCAACAATAATCCTTTGCCTTGTCCTTGTAATGCTATCATGGCTTTGTCCACCGAATCCTCCAACGCTCCCGCATCACAAGCTTGTAGAGCCCACTTTGTATTGTCACCCCGATCCAACCCTTTGTATTGAGTGTCTTTAGTCATTTCTGAATTGAACCATGCACCCATGTTCTTCCTAATTGCTCCCTTCCAGCCGTGTGTCCTATTGGTCCAGCCCATGCCCTTCTTCTCAAACACATTGGTGCCCCATACGCATCAGATATATCTTTCTTTGGAAATTAGACCATTCTTTTGGGACATATCAAAGAGTCTATATATGTTTGAAAAGTTTAATTATTAAGGGATATATACTAGCATTAAAGTTGGTCATATTACAAATATGCTTGTGCATAATCAATATGTTAAATTAAAATGGGAGGGTAAAATTGAAATGTTTTGGACAAGATAAACATAATTTTGTGAAAGTGGACTCTTAAAGTGAAACGTCCCAAAATAGTATAGTAGAGACCATGCTAGGAACGGATCGAGGGAGTATTTAGAATTTGACATTAATAGAAAATTAAATTTGGCAAACACAATATGCCTACGTAATGGGAAATTTATGAGGAAATAGAATGGATTAAAAATCAAATCATTAATTATCTTAGTATCGTTTGTATATTCACATTTTGGATTGTATCAGTTTAACTTCAAAGCATTACTATGATTTGTGTTGCATGTGACCTAACATGTTAGAGGGGTTTACTTCAGTTTTCTTCTATAACATGTATCTCCTTCCACGCTTAATTCATTCCATGTTGCTCATCGTGACATGCTTACTTTTGCAGCTTTACATCCGTTGTGAAAAGTTTAATCAGTCAATATTTCATTGCAACAACATTTCCAGTGTAGTGGAGCCATAAGTACATAAGAGGATATGACTTGGTGAAATATATCCAGTCTCGTCTTGTGGTCATATCATATTTTAGGTAGTCTCAGAGAACCAGCACCGGGATTTGTACTCAACTCACTCATTCAAGATCATCTTCAAAGGAGGTTGTGGGACGTTTGTGCCAATGTTTTTCAACTTAATCAGCTCTGTGAGACAACATAAATGCATAATCAACAATCTGGTTTTGAGGAACAGAGCCTCGATCCTTTGCTAGCAGCACAAACTCCAGTGGATGAAATGATGAGACATGCGCAAGTAAAATTGGTTGTCAATGACCGAGTTTGTTTTATATTGTGATCCTTTTTGTTTCCCTTTGATAGTGACATTTACATGTCATTTCTATTTCAATAGATATGTTGATCCTAATGATGCGACAAGAATCTTTCTGCATCATCCTGATTGAGGGTTCTCAGTTGAGGCGCTGCACATACCAGTCACATCTAGTTGAACACTAAATATGATCTTTTTGTTGGTACTATATATTCAAACAGAGTCGGTGGTTTGAACTAAATTGATGCAGCACGGTGTGGTTCAGCTTGGTTTAGGCATTGCATTGGATCAGTTCGATGTGGATCATTCAATGATAGAAGTGGTTTCGTCTACAGCTAGTAACAAATCAAACCAAACCAAACTGTTTTCGGTTCTTATAAACGGAGTGCTTGACTACAGAGCTAGCAATGAAGCTATCAAGGAGAACATAGGATTTGAATTTTTCAACATTTGTCTCATCGATTAAGAAAGTACATAAATCTATTGAAAGTGAGGTGGGAGAGTGAATTATTAGGATTTAGGTGGTAGCTAATGGTAAAGGGTTGGTGGGTTGGATACAACAGTAGAAACACCACAACAATTTTCCCCATAAAAGTTATTGGGTGGCTATAACACCCTAGAATATCACTTATAGCTTTTGAATACCCTATATTTTACATTCAATTTATCCTAGGTTCGCATCCATGTTATCCTTTGTTGTGCTCATAAGATTTGCTATTTGATGCGTTAATGTCGTGGTTTCAATGTTTGGGAGGTGTCCTTTCATTCTTGCCTTGAACCATAACTTCAAAACAAGCCTAGGAAAAAAGTAGTTCGTGGGAAGTTGGCTCCAAAGATCAATTAAGTTGATATCAAAGTGTTTAATCAAAATTAAAGTGTTCTACATGTTTAGCTAGGCTTGATCACATTTAATTAGCTTAATCGTGTTTAATTAACACTAAACACTCGATTAACATCAACCAATGATAGGACAAGAAGTTTTGTTGAATTCCCTAACTTTTGACTCCTTTAAAGGTTGAAAATCTGTTGGAGAGTTTTCACTACCTAGCTTACTTCAAACACACACAGAACAAAAACAAGAGAAACCAATGGAGATCGAGGTGATTTTCAAGAAGGAACCTTATTTTGAATAATTCAACCGATCAAACCCTAGAGGAAGTGTAGAAGAACAACTAAATCAACTTTTAATCGGTGGAAGTCATTACTAGGTGAAGGTTTAGATTGTTTTATGAATTAATAGCATGTTTAAAGCTTAAATTGTGAAGTGTGCATGTTGTGAACATGGGGAACCATGAAAGTAGATTATTAGGAAATAAAACCTTGCACTAGAATGTTCAAAGTTATTACCCAAACATGGGTAACCTTAACCTCAGTCATGACCATGAGGTTTAAGCTAAATCAAACTTTGTTGCTAACTGGTAGAGCTCTCTGCCCCGTGCTCCAATTAGAGGTAACGTTTGATGCATAACGGGTACAAATTTTCTCAATTGATTCTCAATTCACAACTCATTCCCAATTCACAATTTCACAATTCATAAATCTAGGATATAATGGCTTATAAAGTAAAACCATTATTAACTACTAATTTGGAAATTAAACACAACTTATGATTCTTTCAAATAGCATCAATTTTATCATATATACACCAATAGTCTCTCAACCAAGTTACTTAAAATCAAATATATATATATATATATATATATATATATATATATACACAATAATTTCAGCATAGAACATATTATGAATTCTCAATTATTACTTCCAATAAGTAGGTATTTATGAATGATAAACATCTATAAGTAATAATCCTCCTACCTCAAATTGAAAAACTCAAGAAGTTGATGAAAAACATTTATAAGTATGAATTCATGTATGATAAACAGCTATAAGTAAGAATCCCCCTACCTCAAACTGAAGAACTCAAGAAGATGATGAAAATAACTTTGAATCAATTCAAATGATGGCCCACGACAAGTAGAACAATTTCAATTAAGGTCATAAGCACAAATGGTGAAGATTGGAGGTCCAAATCCAAGCTCAAAACCACACAAACCCTCTTCTCCCAATTCTCACCTTGAATAGGTGTACAAGTATGTGTTTTGTGTTTGAAAATAAATAGACTCGGCAAGAGTCTTGGTTTTGACAAAAAGATTGGTTAATTACTAAAAAACAAGTATATGTGAAACGGGGACAAAGCGGTCACTTTGCCCCTACACGATGCGATCACTTCCTGTCCAAAATATTAGACTTCAAAGCGACTACGGGTGCAATCGCGCTCACTTCTCAATGCGACCTCTTTCTCAGCGATGCAGTCGCTTCTCCAAACCCTATGCGACTGCTTCCAAACTAGGGTTTCAAACACAACTCTCTGCCAAGATGTGGTCGCTTTACAGCTTGTAATGCGACCACCTAACTCAACAATGAGGTCGCTTTTCCAAGGTGGATGCGACCGTTTCCTCTCTAGAAAGTCTCTAAGAAAAAAGCCACACAATGGGGTCGCTCTAATGCGACCGTTCCTCCACAGAACCCAGAAAACTGACCAAACCTCAAAATGTACTCAACTTCAAAACCAACACAATCAACATAACAAACAAAGCCACAAATAACCAAAACATTACCAATATTAACTCCAATTCCACCTTACCACAATTCAATGTAACCAATATGATAGATAACAAAAAATCCAACACAATGATATGCAACTTCATTTAAAAAGAATACGAACATGTAGACTTTTATCTCAAATACTATCTAGCCTTTAACTAGAGTTGTTAAAATTGAGCCCAGCCTGATAGGCCCATGTGTTTGTGCTTGGCCCGGTTCTTAAAAGTCTGATTGGCCCGGCCCAATTGGGGTTGAAAATTCAAAACTCAAAAATAATAAAAAATCAAAAAAAAAAGATTAAAAAATTAAAACCTAAAATCTAAAAAGTTAAAAAATAATAATAAAAATAAAACCTATACTGTTGCCTAAGATTGTGCCTATTGCCTAGAACATATTTGTGATACATACTTGTTCTATACATGCTATGTCGTGACCCGTGATTTTAAGAAATCAATCATAGTGTTCGAAGCATTTCTCCCTCTTTTTCGCCGAATTCAAAGGAATGAATAGAATAATAATTTAATTGTAACTTATATATCCAAAAAAAATTCACTTTGTCTAATCAGTGCGTTAATCAAAAACTCCAACAATGAAGAACACATAATGGATTCACGTCGATGATTTATATATTCTTTAATAAATACATCACATCTGAATATACAACGAAAGTAAACAATATTATGAGCTCGAGATCGTATTATTCTTACAAACTTTAGTGTTGATGTCGTAGTCTTACGAGATTTTGTTGGATGGTTAAATTTGAAGGAGTTTATTAGGCTTATGGACTCTACGTTGTTTTTTCTTTAATTACCTTCGCAAGTGTGTTTTGTTGTGTTAATGTGTTTTATTAATTTATTTTTTCTTGTAATAATTAAATTTTAATAAACTAGCTAGCAAATTTGTGAATTTTTTGAATAAAAATAAATAGTTTTTTTCCCATAGGTCCGTAGTTGACATGAGTGGGGCTTGAGTTTCTGGAGGCCCAATATATCTTAGGCCCAGTGGGCTTGGACCAGTCCGGTTGACAGCTCTACCTTTAACACACTGTGAGTGCCCTGTTCCGAACCTGTCCTCGCTACTGAAAAACGGGCGAAGTTTCAAAACTTCGAGTGCGTAGAATACGTTCGGCCTCGTTGTACTCAAAAATATGTGTTAACAGAGTCGCCACCTCTATTTTATGGATTAAACAGAGAAAACCCAAATATATCAGAATGTATGGGTTCGGACGCTAAGTTAGGAGTTAGTAAGGGGTTAGGCACCCAACTCGCCCTTTCGGTCTCAAAACGGGTTTTTGACTAAATATGTCTTTTTAGACATGAAAAGTAAAGGAAATCTCGTAACAGCTACATTTCAGAGTTGCAATAAAAGCATATGAAATTTAGACTATAATAACGACTTATTTTATAGCTATTTATAATAAAGATTTTACCAGCATAACGATTTATTTTATATTTTATATTATCATAATATTACTAGACAGAAATAAAAATAACTTTGATACCTAACTCTTGAAGTGTGAGGGTTTAAACCCAGGACAACTTTGCTTAAACTGGCTTTTGGGTGTGCTCACTCTGTCCTCTTCGGGAGAGAAAGCCTTTTGTTTGTTGTTGAAATTTGGGCAGCTTAACTGCTTAATATTCCTTTTTACACCGAAATTTAATTTGGGCGGCGTGACTACTGCGTTTGTTGCTTTCCACCTCTCTATCCAGGTGGAGTAACTGCTTGTATTTGTTTTATTTGTGTTGATGCCGTGTCTGAATTTCTGCGGCGTAACGGCTGCGTTGGAGGCTTTTTGGAGCCGGGTTTAGAGCAAGAACCTAATTGGTTAACTAGATTTCTATTTGGACGGTGGTTTATAAGTGTTTAGGAAGGATCACTCGGCCTAAGGGGGAAATGATTTCTACAGCGTAAAAGCGCCCTGTAGAATTCTCTCCGTAAAATTTATCGTCTGATCTCTCTCTCTCTCTCTCTCTCTCTCTTTTCACTGAGAGGAGGCCTCTATTTATAGGCAGAGAAGGTGAAATCTTAACAGCGAAGGAAGAAGGTAGATATTTTATATTTGTGCTTGAAATTGTTGTACCCTACACTGAAAAGGTTGTACGTTAGAAAGAAAACAGGAAGGCTGAAAGCAGTTTTGGGTGCCGCCTTATGTAGAAAGGTGGGCAGCGCCCAAAATTGTAGTGGGGCCCTTTTTGTTTTGTGAATTGGGGAATTTTCACTTTCCCCCTTGTTGTTCATTGTTTTGTCCTTACCCTTTTTCTGATTCTTCCTTTGACATTTTGAACCCTCTGAAAGTTAACGTTTTTTAGTCCTTTTGACTTGATTTAACATTTTGTAGAATGTCTAAAATATGGGTACGAAATTGGGGTGTCTACACACACATACATACACAAAAAAATTAACAACTATGGTTTGAAGCATCAGAGGTCTTACGAGTCTCTTGAGCTGGCCTACAAGGTTTGTGTGGTGCTTTTATGGATCCCATAACCAATGAATATCTGGTACAAATGGAAAATGGTATTACTACCTCGAGTTTGTGATAGTACTACGAGTTTTAGAGTTATAGCCGTTAGATGATTATGTTAGTGATGATTTGGATTGTTCGTATCATTACTTTGAAAAGAACATATTTGATCTAACGGTGTAGAGATCCAAGTAGATTTGATCTAACGACACTACTACTAAAGCTCGTTGTTTGGTACTCTGATAAAAATTGCTCTATTTGTTCCAGGCAAATAATCCATTATATTATTTTGGGATGTTTCACTTAAAGAGTTCACTTTAAAAAATTGTATTTATAATCTTCATAACATTTCAATATTACCTCCATAATTGATATTAACATATTGATTATGCTTAAGTATTCTTGTAATTATGACCAACTCTAATGTCAATTATATATACCTTAATTATGTGACTTTCAAACATGGACGTTTTAAGATGAAACAGGGGAAGTATCAATCATGGTATTATTAGTATCATTGCTATTATGCATTAAGATTAATAATCTTGTTATTAATATGACATTTGGTATCACCAGGATTAGAGCATCTTATCCGAAGTGTATGGTAGAAGTAGAATCAGAATACATTAACGTAACATCAAAATTTCTAAACGTAACACCATTTAAAAGGTAAAATTACTTCACTACCCCTTTCCACATTTAAACTATACAACCCCCTCCCTCCTTCACATAATTTTGATTACGTATCATTGTTGATTCGGTTTCCATTGTTAAGACATGATAGCGCATATTAATTGGATTGATTTTTATTCGATTTATTTTTCATTTTTAATTACGAATAAAAAATTGTTGATTTGCATTTTTTTTTATTTCGGACAAAACATCCGCTACACACTTGCGGATGTTTTATAAAACTAAATGTCACACCCATTTAAAAGAAAGATTATTATTGTGCCCTTGCCCCTAATTAAAACTAAATTCATCCTTTTTTTATATAATATGAAATATTGACCCTCTCTCTCTCTCTCTCTCTCTCTCTCTCTCTCTCATTTTGACGATAGTAAACAATGGATCTTAATCATGATAATTATGTTTATAATGTTACCTATTTTACTTTATTTGATCTACTCGGATTTGTTTTCTGTTTAAAAAATACTAGTTAGGTACACGTGCGTTGCACGTGTTCTTAATGATTTTTCATTTGTGCAAAGTGTTTTGCCTTCATGCTTTTGTTTACTTTTAATTATTGTTCTTATATACGAAAAAAACTATATATGTTTCTGAAAATTGTCCCTTATGAAATTTTAAAGCATATTAATAATAAATTTATATATATATATATATATATATATATATATATATATATATATATATATATATATGTAAATATATAAATACATACATATGTGTGTGTGTGTATTTCCCCTATAAATTAAATTAATCATAAAAAACTAAAGTGAGATTTGATAGAAACTTTGATGAGATTTTTGCTTCATTGGCCTAATTTTTATGGGGCCAAATACGATTCGCACCCGGAAGTATTTACTTAAATCTCATCTTACACCATAACCCACAAATTAAGTATCACACTTTCATACACAATTTTGCTATTCGTCCCACTTTGCCCCCTCACGTCCATGGGAGTAATTAATATTAATGGAAAATGACACGTGTATGTCACATGAGGATTATTTTGGTCATTTTGTTTGGGTGCAAAGTTGGATTTAGTTATAATTCTATCATTTAGTTAACCATTTGATATTTAAGATATGTTTGTAATAAAAATTAATGAATAATTGTTTTAATAATCCAAAAATAATTTTTAAAAATCTCATAATTAACTTTAAAGTTACAAAAATATTCCAAAAATAAAATTAAAATTTTATTGAAGGGAAAATTATATCATTAATCCATGAACTTTAAGAAAGTCCATTAGCAATCTCTGTACAACGCAAATGCACACCACAAACCAAATAATGCAAATTTTGGACACTGATAGTCACTGACCCTAACTTCGTTAGTTGAAGTGCCATGAAGTCAGTAAAATATAGGTTTTTTGTAACATAATCAAAATAAGGGGGTCATATAAAAATTGCAAACAATTGCAATCCAAAATTGGAAGAAGAAGATGGCACCAATAAGCAGCCCCTCTTTAAAGGTTAAAAAGATATGCATAATTAGTGATAGCTTTTGTCTCACATTGAAAAGATGAAAAACACTTTAAAGCTTTAAAAAAGATGTACACCAAAACAATTCAAAATTGGTTGGTGGAAAAATTGGAGGGAAAAACTTAATTTTGTGGAATATATATATACATATATATACACACACACATACATACATATAATGATGCTTAGAGCATCCTCATTATTAATATTAACATCAACTTCTTATACAACTTCTTAACTGGGTCTCACTGCCACCTACGCATTTTTATCTTCTTACTCACTTAAGAATATATTTTCTCATTGTATAATATTCTTACATATCTTCTTACACAAAAAATATTAAATTTAACATCATACCAATAAATACAAAACCCTCCCCCCCACACACAACCCCCGACAACCTGCCCACCTCTCCCCTCCTTTTGCACCTTTTGCAGACAAATAGTAACTTCCTCAATTGGAAGTTATATCTCTTTCTCTCTCATAGGTTGAGATTTATCTCTCCTATGTAGCCACCATGGCACACTTCTCCAAGCTTAAGAAGTGAAAAAAAACTCACGTTAAGTTGGAGATGCTCTTATAGCATAAGAATAATGATTATTCTTATGAAAAGTAAGAAAAATTACTATAGATGCTTACTCCACCAAAGAAACCCCAATATGATGAACTTTTATTGGTGAATGATTGTACAATGAGAGAGAGAGAGAGAGAGATTACAGTCGTGATCACTGTTTTTCTAACTTTTAGAAAGAGAGAGAATTGCTGAATTGTTAAAATTCAAGTGTGTTCTTCTATGGACAACATGTCCTTTTATAATGATAAACAACGGATTTCAAAATAAAAATTTACATCCGAGGGTCAGGTGTCGTAATTGATTTTACTAAATTGTGCTTCAAAAGCACTAATATCAGAGGATTCTTCATTTGAAGAATTAATTTCTTCCAAATGATTTTTGTCTTTGTTTAGGACATTTAAACTAAAACCTTTTAAATATTTTATTAATTTATACACAAAATCCTTATCTTTGAAATCCCTTTATTTAAATTAAATTCCTTTACATGAATTGGTGGTTTTATATTTGCAAATTAATAAGCCCGTTTAGTTTTATCTGGTTGTTTAGTGCCAGAGATACTAGGTTCTGATTTAGCCTTGGAATTTATACTATATTTAATTATGATTAATTGGTCACCAATAGTTTGAAGATGTAGGTTAGTCCAATTATTCTGTTTTACAACAAGATAAATTTCATTTTTGATTTGAGGAGAAGCTACTTCAATATAAGGTTCAACTTCTAATTTTATTTCATCCTTTTTTAATTCTAAGTTTTTTGTATGAGGATAGATCTTTGTTTTAACTATTCCTGATTTATTAGTCCAATTCTTGGTATAAGAATTTAGGACTTGAATCATTTGTTGTTCCGGGCATCATGTATGGAACCATTTTTCAAAGTAGATAATTTATTAATTAGACTCAAGATTATTATAATATATTTTTTAATGATTTGTTGCTGGTATTTATAGCATAATTAATAATCAAGAAGTAATTTTTGAATTTATTACAAACCCTGAAACTAAGGTGATAAATGAATTAAAAATTTTACTTTCTTCAAAACAAAAACATTTAAACTTTTTAAAAGAAGAAGTAAATATTTTAAGTATGAAAGGAAAATTGAATTCTTATGAAATTCAAAATAAAATTAAAAACTTGCAACACCAATTTGAAAAAGAGGTCTGCAATGATATTCCTAATGCTTTTTGGGAAAGATCTAATATACAATAGAGCTCATACTCACACATGTGCAATTGACTAAAGTTATTTAAAGATTGAGATTAAATTATCTTAAAAGATTTAACGGTTGGGATTCACTCTCACATTCACATGTGTGAGATTAGTTCTCCACTTCTAACTCACTATTTGTTCTCACTTTATTACAAAATTACCCCCTATAATTAATATTATGAGTAGTCGTCCTTTTTCTTTTCCCTATAATTAATATTATGAGCAGTCATCCCTTTTTCTTTTTCCTATATTTTCTCGTCACATTACAAAGTCACACCTTGCGATTATTAATCTTTTGAACAATCATCCCTTATAAAACATTAATCTCAGTTGATTGACTGAGGCTATCTGGCGGTGGGGATTGATTTCAGTCACAAGATCCAATGGTCATGAGTTAGTTACATATAACTCCTTACAAATAACATCTTTCAACTATGAGTCGAATTCGAATAGCGTCCCTCAACTGTAACATTTTTTTAAATCAGATATAGACACGGACACGAAGATCCAGACACCTTCTATTTAGGTACTGTCGTTTCAATTGAAATACCGTGCCACAGGCACGTGCACAAAGATCTAGTAAAGACATATTGTATCACTTCCTTATAAGGAAGACTTTGATGAAAAATACCAAATACCGACTAAGGCTAGGCCAAGTCAAATGAATTCAGAATATTTAGAACTTTGTAAAAAAGAAATTGAGATTGTCTTATCAAAGAAGATAATAAGGAAAAGTTATTCTCCTTGGAGTTGTACACTACTTTTTATGTAAATAAAAATACTGAAAAGGAAAGAGGTGTACCAGGCTGGTAGTTCATTATAAACCTCTAAATGAAGCTTTAAAATGGATTAGGTATCCGTATCCTATACCCAATAAAAAAGATTTGTTAGATAGACTTCATATGGCAGTCATCTATTCAAAATTTGATCTTAAGTCAAGTTACTAGCAAATTCAAATTAATGAAAAAGATAAATATAAAATTGCATTTACAGTTCCATTTGGTCATTATGAATGCAATGTTATGTCTTTTGGTTTAAAAAATGCTCCTTCAGAATTTCAAAATATAATGAATGAGATTTTTACACCCTATTCAGAATTCTGTATTGTCTATATTGATGGCATATTAGAATTTTTCTAATGATATTGATCAACATTTTAAATATTTGAAGATATTAAAAAATGTTATAAACAAGAATGGATTAGTCTTATCCTATTCAAAAGTGAAATTATTCCAAGCTGACATATAAGATTTTTGGGATTTAATATATCTCAGGGTAAAACAATACCTATTAATAGAAGTATTGAATTTGCTTCTAAATTTTTGGATGAAATTAAAGACAAAAATCAGTTACAAAGATTTCTTGGAAGTCTTAATTACATTGTTGATTATTATAAAAACATTGCACTAGATAGTGCTATCTTATACCCTAAATTAAATAAAAATCCTAATCCTTAGACTAAAGAACATACTAAAGCAATTCAAAGAATCAAACTACATATTAAACAATTATCATGTCTTTGTTTGACTCAACATGCTTGGTATTAATTAGTGGAAACCGATAATATTGACTATGGATGAATACTTAAACAAAAGAATCCCAGTAATGGGAAAGAAGAATTATTAAGATTTTATTCCGGTATCTGGAAGAACGCTCAGAAGAATTATGCTACTATCAAGAAAGAAATGCTTTCTATAGTAAAATGTATTTCCAAATTTTAGGATGATTTATTAAACCAATAATTCTTACTCAGAATTGACTATAGTGCGGCAAGGTACATCATTCAAAAAGATGTAAAAAATATTGTTTCAAAACAGATCTTTGCCATATGGCAATCTGAATTATCAGTATTTGATTTTAAAATTGAATATATATTAAAGGTATTGATAATTCATTACCTGATTTTCTGACAAAAGAATTTTTGTAGGATGCATTCATCGAGTCGATGGATAACCCCGAAAGGGGTAAAATACAAGAATCAGTATCCTAAAATTCCTTCCACCTCTGGTGAAGGATCAAAAAAGTCCAATTCCTTTGGGAGCGGAAATTCCAACCCGCCTGGGGAAGGAAAGGAGAAACAAGATAAACAACAATAGGTGGTTGTTCCTTATTCGCAAAATTAGCATCTGGAACATATTATTGATTTGTCTTTTGTCGACTTACAATGGAAAGATGACCCTTGGGTCCTCAAAGATAGATATCTAGGTAACCAAAATTATCTTACTCCACAAGGAAAGTTTTGTTATATTTACGAAGCAATATTGGAAGAAACTGGCTTACAACCCTCCAGGTCCTGGTTCAAAATTTTATTATCAAAGACCAACTCCTCAAGATCTTCTTTTTGAAGAAGTTGTTTTCCAACAGCAAACGTCCTACAATGGAAAGACTATCTATGATGGAATATAGATGGTTTATCAAAATACCAAATTTATGAAATAATTCATAAAATGTTCATGTATGCTACTGTATGCAAAGCGGCAGATAATACTGACTCTTATACTGCAAAATTTATTGCAGCATGATTCGTAGGAACATAAAAAGGTTGGTGGGATAATGTTCTCACTATTGGACAAAAAATTGAAATTTTTACTACGGTAAAAATAGAATGGACGATAACATAAGAGGTTTCTGTTTATACCCTCATTCAAACTATAACTCACCATTTTGTAGGATTAGTTCCTCAAAGAAATGAAAGAAATCGTGAATTATTGCAAAACTTAAGATGTCCATCTCTTACCCATTTTAGTCTTTAGATGGTACAAATATGTGTTCATTGTTAAAGTAATGCAAAGAGAAGATGCCAATGTTGAGCATTGGAAAGCAAAATTTATTGATGGATTATCTCCTCTGTTTGCAGAAAAGGTAAGATAAAAATTAAAAGACCAAAATGATGGAAATACCATCCCTTATAATTATATTACCTATGGTAATATAATTGGTACTTGTACCAAAGTAGGATTAAGTATTTGTAATGAAATGAAACTTCTACCAATTGAAGAAACATAATCTAACTGGTAAACAAGAAATAGGTGAATTTTGTTACCAATTTGCTTATGATACAAAAATGGATTATTCTAAGCAAAAGAAAAAAATATAAAATGTATTCTAAGAAGAAAGGATACCGAAGAAAACATTATCATAAAAATAATTACAATAACCAAAAAGAGGATTATAAAAAGAAGAAATATTCTTCTAAACCCATAAGAAAACAGAAATTGAAAACCTATTTTAAATGTGGTAAGTATGGACATTTTGCTAATAAATGTTCTACTAAAAAGAAATTAGAATAATTAAATTTAGAATAAGGATTAAAAATTCAATTACAAAAAATATTGCTTAATTCAGGCAGTGAGAATAATAGCACAGATTATTCAGAAGAGTCAATAGATAGTGAAGAATTAAACAATATTAACTCTAAGGAATTTGGTAATCTGATATTTTAATCCCTTGTATTTCTTCTATGTTAGTAGAAGACATACTTGGTCTTGTCTCAGTAGGTATACTGGATGGTTTATGCCTTAATGATTTCGATCTACTAGACACCGAAAGTCTACTTCTATTTTTTGACGAGAAGATGATTTCTACATCACCATCATCATTTTGAATTATTTGATCAATACTATTGTCTAGTATTGGTTTGGGACGAACAATTTCTTCTAGATTCCATTGGTTTGGAAAGTTGATTTCATTCCAAGTTATTTGTTTTGGAGTGGCTATATTAGTGGTTATAATGTTACTTTCTATAACAATTGTTTTCCCCGGATTATTCCTAAGAATAGCATTTAGACACATAGTGTTCCTAACCTTATAATGTATTCTATAAATAACATTAATAGTTTATATTCCAGTCATAAAATTATAACCCGAAGTTTGTATATTAAGTACAACAGCTTCAAATAAGTTTCTATATGTTAAAGATAAACTCAAATTTGAAAAAAAAAACATTAAAATAGACTGATCCATGATATAAACTAGTCTGAGCTATTCCCATAAGTGAAGGTATAAAATCCAAGCACCTAGCATCTCTAATACAATCTAAAATATAAGCATTTACCCCTGATAACGTTAAAGGTTTAAAAGTAATTTGGATACAACCAATATGCAAATAATTATATTTTTCAAGATAAAAAGAAATATCTTAAGGGTTTAAAAGTTGTAGTTTTAGACTGTTATCTTCAATACTAACAGATTGTTCTAAAGACTTGATACTTTTTCGAATGGAAAAATCAAAGTTCCAATTGAATAAATCTTTTTTGTTTCAATGGAAGGAATAGTCCATTGATTTAACATTTGATCTTGAGAAAGCTCACTGATTTCTGCTTTTTTATTTTAACAGTTTTTGTATTATGTTTTTTAAACATTTTTCTTTTTGAGTAATATATCTCATAAGAAATAATAAAGTAAATAGAGAATAGTAAATTAATTTTTTTAAATAACTAAATTTAAACAAAATATTTTTATCATATAAAATGATGTTATAAACTCCTAATCAACGACGGATTACAACTGATAGTCCTACCTCTCCTTGGGCTTTACAGACACTACCTAACGTGACTTATGGAATTTTTAAGACCATTTTATTTTTCCAAAAATATAAGATTTAAATAAAAGTTATAAAATTCCATTTTAATCTACTATGCAATCTACTCCACTACATTCTTATGTGATACTCCTTACGTCCCAAAATTATTGTCCTACTTTCCTTTTTCGTCCGTCTAAAAATAATTGTATTGTTTGAAACTTACCTTTTTAGGACAACACTTTTACCACTTTACCCTTACTTTTTCATCATACTTTAATTATGGGCCGCATACACATATACTTTAAAGTAAACTACACATCCAATTAATATAAATAATCCAGTCAAATATGTTTTCTTAAACCGTGCGCCAAGTCAATCCAGACGATAATTTTGGCACTGAGGGAGTATATTAGAAAATTATCCAAACATGGCTCTAATACCAAAGTGTAACATGAAAGTAATAATAATATTTTATACTAGTGTCCTTGAAATTATTGGAGTCGATGAAGCCCAGGCGGCTTTACTATTCTGCCGAAAGTAAATTCTTCAATTATCAAGATAATGATAATTTGTCTTGTTCTTGAATTATTGATCTTTGGGGCCCTTGGTTACCGCCTTTTCTTTGCTTCTTTTTACTTTTGTCTTTTTCCCCGACAAACGTGATTCTTCTAAATGGCAAGTTTAATCTTCTTACGAAAATCACAGAATCATTAGTTGCTTTGAAATAGTTAAAAAAACTATTCTTCCATCTTTTCCGTCTTTTGTTGATTTACTCTTTCTTGAGTAACTTCAACCATGACATCCATGAAATCTCCTATTGTAGGAGATATGTCTTCTTCTTCTTGTGATTCCCCGGCAAGAATTGCGAAGGAAGATCCCATAACAACTATTGTTGATGAGTCTCAGGTTGAGAAGCCTGAGATGCATCAAATTGATTCTTCATTGTTTTGAAAACTTTTAATTGACATTCCAAATATGATAATCCTGAATTTTCTTTTCTAATTTTTTCCATCATATATGTAAATATATTATGGATCTCTAGCTGTGTAGAGGGTTGGGAAACTAATTGATTACAAAGTTCCAAATAATTTGAAACTGTTTGAGTAATTTTTTGAAAAGTTGACTTTGTATATATATGGTCAAAGATAGGCACTTGAATTAATGTTAAATATGAAATTAACTTCTTTTTTCCAGAATTTTGTGCATTGTGATGCCCAAATTTGGGCTGGGATTATGCATTGTGTCGATTCCTAATTTTAGATTTGGTTGAGTCATCCTCTTATTCTATTGTACAGTGGCTAAAAGGTCTGCGTACCGATTAGTGTGGCAACTGTCTTAGAATCAAAGTGTTTAGAACTGTTTAAGTGTTAGTCTAGGCGCGGTTTTGCAAAGCTTCTACAGCAACCTTGGAGGAACAGCAGACTTTGAAGTCTGCTCAAAGACCGGAAAATCTATTGGCCAAATCACGAAAATTTGACACGTGTACACCTCTTTAGATATTTTCAAAAATATCTAGTCATTATGTCTTCATCAGATTTCACTTTCAAAAGTCAACTCTGCATGTGACAATGTCGATCGAGTTTCTGGCGAAGGCGAAGACATTACCGTTTTGGCTAAGAAGACTTTCCAAGGCCGCAGAGCACGCAATGCGAAACTTTACTCAAATTGGGAAGGTCTACTCGCACCTTGCATCTCGATGACTGTGGGCATTACATCTTCAAAGCGCGGTGCATTCAATGCAAAAGAACGTTGGACACAGTTCACCCTTTCTCAGTCCAACGGTCCAAAGATCTCTTCCTAGTATTTATTCAAGTTTTGAAGATCTGAAGAAATAACTCTTGCGCATTAAACTCGCAAGCTTCATCTTCAATACTCAAGCATTCAAGAGATCAAAGGACAAGAACTAACACTTCACCAAACTTTCTGAAGCTGCAGATCTGCCATCTTAAATTCGTTTCGACTTCATTTAGTTTGTCTTTAAACTGTTCTTTAATTCTGCACGTGAAGAGAACAATTAATCATTGATTGTTTCTCTCACCTTTATACACTTGGTTAAAAACTCATTTTGTACACGATCCATTAGAGATCTAAATCATAAACCTAGTGGATAAACAAGTGCACTTTTAAAATCCAAAGCTAACCACTTTGGTAGTGGATGTAGTACTATTCACAGTACGAACCACTTCAAATTCATGTGTCTTTGTTTGAGCTGTTTCTTATCTTCCTCATTAATTGCTTGTGCTTAAGCTTTCGAGAATCGCACTACTTCACACACTCTTGATAGTTCAGACTTTGCTTAGTTTCCGCTGCCTTAACATTTCTATTCAAACCTTCCAAGAAATCATTAAGAAGTGTTTAAGAAAAAAGTTTTTATAAAACATAACTAGGCTATTCAACCCCCCTTCTAGCCTAGATTGAGCCTATTTTGGGACCAACAATTGGTATCAGAGCTTGATTCTCTGAAAAATCATTTTTCCAAGCTTAACCTCTTGAGAATAGATCCTATGGCTCACTATATGCTGCCTACTTCAAATACCAGCCACGTCCCAATATTGGACGAAGGCCACTTCGAAGTATGGAAAGATAAAGTTATGAGATATATGAACTCTATTGACAATCGGTTGTGGCAATGTGTTCTAACAGGTCCTTTTATTCCAATGAAACCCAACCTACTTGCCAAGTAGCCGGTGGTCCTCTGAGATACCCAATTCCATGAGCGAATGGACGACGAAGAAAGGAGGCTCGTTGAACTCGGCAACAAGGCTATTCATATTATATCGGCACTGCCGACACCGGCACATATCAACAAATCATCGGATGCAAAGCGCCAAGGAGATGTAGGAAGCCTTGGTGGAATATCTTGAAGGAGATCTACCCACCAGAGACAACAGGAAGTACAACTACATTCAACAATTCGATTCATTCGAAAAGACCTAAGGAGACTCTCAGGCAAGCCTACGGCATTTTGTGAGGTAGTAAATAGTTGTTACTCTTTAGGAAAGGAATATAGTGTTAAAGAAGTAAATATGAGATTTTTAGCTTCTCTATGAAGTTTGTGGCATGTAAAAACCACTGCAATAAAAGAGTCCAAAGACTTGAACTCCATGCACCTCAGAAGTTTGTATGCGAGTTTAACAGTCTATGAGCAATAATTACTTCAAGCTCAAGAACATGACAAACATTTTAAACTTCCTTCTTTTTCTGCTATCTCTCAGGAAATTCCTGCTCAAGAAAGTAAACCATCTACTTCTTCTTCAAATGAGAATGAAATTCTCTCTGACGAGCAATTTGCCATGTTTGTTAAGAAGTTTCAAAAATTCTCAAAATTTAACAAAAGAAAGAAGCAAACCAGCAGACTTTCAAAGCTGGCGAAAACTCACAACAATGAGTTAGTTTGCTACAATTGCGAGAAACACGGTCACTTTGCTTCTAAATGTCCTAAGCCAAAATATGAAGCCTACAAAGAAGACCATCGAAATCATTTTCTAAACATAGAGGTCTTCCTCGGTGAGGACTTAGAAGAAAACCATGTATCCCCTTGGTTTGAAGCGGATTCGGCGAGGATGATAGTGATGACTCACCTGAGCAGGCACACATTTGCCTTGTTGCTCTAGAGTCACCTCCCTTTTTTTTTTTTTTTTTAGTTTTTTTTTTAGAGAAGCAGGGCGGCACCTGCGAAATTTTATTAAAATAAATAAAAGATACAAACTTGAGGGGGACAACCAGCCTTGCCCTTATAAATGGGAGGACAGAGGAGCCTTACCTCGAAAAGAAATACAAAATTAAGAAATTCTAATATAAGGGGTGTTTCTAGCATCAAGAGAAATAATTCCACGAATATGGCGAGGGATGTCCGACAAATAAGAAAAAACCATATCAGAATGGGAGTCACAAGCAAGATTAGCCAAGGCCGTCATTTGCCTTATTATTAGCTTCCCTGAAACAGTGAGAAAAAGTGTATCGCCTTTTCGGATTGATAACGAATAATATCACTGACGACGAATACGAATGGATCCAAGGGAGATTGTGACCTTTAGAGAAGCAATCAAACAGAACCTTCGAATCAGTTTCGATAATAGCATCATGATACCCATTAACATACAGCCAGTGCACACCAAAATAAAGCGCCTTGATCTCAGCAACCATGTTCGAACAAGAGTTGTAAAACTGGGAGAAAGCAAAAATACAACGGCCCATGGAGTCGCGAATAATACCTCCACCTCCACTCAATCCCGGATTTCCCCGACTAGCACCATCGGAATTGAGTTTAACCCGGCCATGCGGCGGGTTAGACCAAGAAACAGATTGAACGAGAATTTGTTTGCGACGCCCAATCTTAATTTGAGCACGATGAGACAAATCAGGAATTTGAAAACCCGCTGCCTGAAGAATATTCTGGAAGTCGAACTTAATATTTTGGATAAGCACAGCTAACGGAAGACGATGATTGTCAAAAGCAGCCTTGTTACGAAACTTCCAAATGTGCCATAGAATGATCGATGGGATTAAAGTAAATGAGATAGCCTTTCCATGAAGCCACCAGGAGAAGCATTGCTGTTGAATAGAACCGGAGTGAGCAGAAACTTCAAAGAGAGTTTGAAAATACTGCCAAATAGAAGAGGCTGTCAAGCTGTTAAGGAAGACATGCAAGAAAGTCTCATTATGACCAAGGTCACAACAATAGCATTTTGAGGCCAATGAGATGCCTTTCCGACAGATAGCTTCATCAATGGGAATCTTATGAAGGAAGAGACGCCAGACGAAAACGCTAATATGCTTTGGCAGAGCCTTGTGCCAGATAAAATCAGAAGAGAGCAAACTGGGTTGAGGGGATCGAAGCAGCGGGAAGACAGAAGAGAGGGAAAATCGCCCCAAAGAATTAAGGGACCAGATAGGCCGATCTTCTGAATCATTGAGCGAGATAATTTGCGACCGAATCAAAACAGAAGCAGCTGCAGGAAGATGTAACATATCTCCTTGAGATGAAGAAAGAAGATCTTTCACCGTATTGCTCGAACAGGCTGAAGGTTTATCCAAGGAAAGACCAAAAATCCAGTTGTCAAACCAAGGAGAACAAAAGCCTTTGCCTATAATCCAGAAGATATTGGGCTCTGCAATGCCCCGAGCCTTTAACATTCGATTCCATGAATGAGATCCCCTATAGTACACTTGAGTCGGATGAAGGCTGTGACAATACCGAGCTCTCAGAAAATTGGACCAGAGGTTAGAGACTGAGCGAAATCTCCACCATATTTTGACACCCAAAGCCTTAGAAATAGCAGCCATGCTTAAAATGCCCAGACCCCCCTCCGCCGTAGGTTTACAGCAATAATTCCAAGCAACCCAGTGACTTCGGCATTTACCTTCTACTTGACCCCAAAAGAAATTAGAGCATAGCTTGTCAATAGCCGAACAGACTGAAACCGGAGGGTCAATAGATGCAAGAAGGTAACTGGAGATTGAGTTGAGAACATGGTTAATGAGAACGATACGGCCAGCAGAGTTGAGAAAATTTCCAGCCCATGAGGAAATACGATTCTGAATTTTAGTGATGAGAGGATCAAAATAATGCCGCCTTTTCCGACCACAATAAAGTGGACAACCCAAGTAGGAAATCGGGAGAACACCTGAATTATAGCCCAACAGAGTGGATATCCTTTGAATACGAGCCGGATCAGTTCGAGGGGAGACAAAGAAAGAACTCTTGGAACTGTTAACCAACTGTCCCGAAATCTCCTCATAATGTTTTATCTCGTCCTTAAGCAGTTGAAGAGAACGCTTTCTGCCATTAGAGAAAATAATAATATCATCTGCGAATGCAAGATGAGATATTATAGGACATCCACTTATGGTGGAATATATGCAATAAGAGACTTGTTGATGAAGAATATTGAGACTCCTGCTAAAATATTCGGCCGAAATAATGAAGAGACTGGGAGATATGGGATCGCCTTGTCGAAGACCACGACTAGAAGAAAAAAAGCATGAAGGAGCTCCATTAATAAGGACCGAGAACCAGTTTTCAGAAATAATACGCCAGATAAGATCCAAGAAAATCTCATGAAATCCAAACCTCCGCATCACATTAATGAGGAATGGCCAAGATACTCGATCAAAAGCCTTTGCCATATCAAGTTTAAGAACCATATTGGAGCCAGAAACTTTTTTCCCCAAAAAACACATCAATTCCTGGGCCAACAGAATATTGTCTTGTATCGTACGACCCTTAACAAAAGCGCTTTGGTTGCCGGAAATTATATGGGGGAGAATTTTGGCAAGCCGAGAAGAAATGAGTTTAGAGATAACCTTATTACAGAAGTTGCAAAGACTGATTGGGCGAAGGTCCTTGAAAGAAGAGACACTTTCAGATTTCGGAATAGCCACAATTAGGGTACTGGTCCAAGCCCTCGGGAATGAGAAACCCGAAAAAAATTCTAACACTGCGGCACAAAAGTCATCCCCAATGATATCCCAACAATGAGAGTAAAATAAGCCGGTGAATCCGTCTGGACCTGTAAGACCCCGATTCCCGGTTAGCTTGAATTGCGTGCAATGCTCGCACTTCTTCCTTTGTTGATCGCTTATTTGATTTCTGAGAGAGTCTAGATGTGCATGAGAGATCACATTAAGACCAAAATACTTTTAAAAGATGTCATTTAGTTGTTAACTCGCTAAAGTCACAAGTCGTAACTCAACGATAATCGAAATGCGACGCGATTGAGAGTGTACTCGAGTTTTTGTGTTCCTGACCTTGATTTGGTCCTAGATCTTTTTACATGATGATTAAATAACATGTTTAGATATGTTACACTTCTAGATGGATGCATATATGTAAGTATTAGATATCATTCATAATATCCTTAACATGATTTAAATCTTGTTTGAATGCTTGTCGAATCGACGGTTTGATTGCTACTTTACTTCTTGTCGTTTTTCTTCTTTGTACGACTTTTTCGGTTGGTATTATTTTGACCCTAGATGACTAGGTGAACTTGGGGAATTAACTTAGAATTATTTTTGAGTGGTCGTGTAAACGTTTACACACGCTCGAGTTTGATTTTCGGAAATTCGCGTATTTTCGAAGGCCACGATAGGTCTGTAGTATTTTGGCCATAACTTTGTGTACGAAACTCGGAATTCGGATCCGTTTGATGTGTTTGAAACTAGACTCATAGATCTTTCTAAACATACCTTTTGTGTAATTTTAGGACGTGTATTTCGGTACAGGACCATTTTGTAAAATGACCCGAATTCTGCTCTACTATAGTTGACCACTCATTGTGTGTTAGACTTTCTATTTGGCCAACCTAACCCTACCCAAACCCAACCTAACCCACCCTAGTTCGACCTATCTATCCTCCTCTGCATTCTTGACAAGTTTTGGGAGTTTTGAAGGGATTAATAGACACTTGGCAAGGAAAGACATCAACATGCATCAACATGCATTGGTCACTCCCTCCCACCCCACTATTCAACCATAAGGTGACCAAATACATCCACCAAAGTCATTTTCTTCAGCCTCTCTCTCCTAAAACGTGGCTGAATACTCCTTGAAGGTTTGAGAGAGTTTTGAGTGGATTGAAAGCCACTTGGCAAGGGAGAACCCCTACATGCATTGGTCACTCTTCCCACTCACATTTTCAAGCCTTGGGGAAGCCAATACACCCACTAAGCCTTCCATTTTCTGCCATCTCTCTCCAAAAACGTGGACAACATTTTGAGAGCTGAAAGGAGAGTTTTCTTAGTGTTCTTGGGAGGTTCTTGAGTGATCAACAATGGTGGCCAACTATTGAAGAAGCCATTTCCAAAACCGAACGGTAGAAGTGAAGAGGAGAGCAAGGAGAACACATACCCAACCTTGCATGGACGTTTTTGTACTTCTTTTAGAGCTTGTTTAAGGTGAGTTACAACATCTCTTCTTATTTATTTTAGCCTCATTGACCCTAGGGAAAACAATCTTGCTATATGAGGTCAATGAGAGCACTTAGGACTTTGTAGAGATGCCATGTTCTAGTTTATGCTATGTGATGAATTTGGGTTGTATGAACAGATTATAGACCTATTATAAACCATGATTTTGATGTCATTTAAGTGTGGTAATGCATGACAAACCATTCTACTTTGTTGTTTAAGTATTGGGAGCATATTGGATGAGATAGTTAGGCTTGTAGAGATGACATGATCTTGTATGTGCTAAATGATGTATTTTGGGTTGTGTAAACAGATTATGATCAGTTTGTAAATCATAATTTTAATGCTATTTAAGTGTGATAATGCATGATAAATCATTCCATCTTGTTGCTTAAGCATTAGGAGCATGTTTGGTGAAATAGCTAGGCTTGTAGAGATGCTATGTTCACGTATATGCTAGATGTTACATTTTTGATTGTATGATCAGTTTATAAACAGGTTATAAACAGGTTGTAAACCACGTTTAAGATGTTATTTAAGTGTGATAATGTATGATAAATCACCCTACTTTGTTGTTTAAGCATTAGGAGCATGTTTGGTGAAATAGCTAGGCTTGTAGAGATGCTATGTTCACGTATATGCTAAATGTTACATTTTTGATTGTATGATCAGTTTATAAACAAGTTATAAATAGGTTATAAACCATGTTTAATGATGTTATTTAAGTGTGATAATGTATGATAAATCACCCTACTTTGTTGTTTAAGCATTGGGAGCATGTTTGATGAAATGGTTAGGCTTGTAGAGATGCTATGTTCTCGTATATGCTAAATGTTGCATTTTTGGTTGTATGATCAGATTATGAACAGATTATAAACCATGTTTATGATGTTATTTATGTGTGGTAATGTATGATAAATCACCCTATCTTGTTGTTTAAGTGTTGGGAGCATGTTTGATGAAATGGTTAGTCTTGTAGAGATGCCATGTTTCACTATATGCTAGATGATGAAATTTTGGTTGATGAACATGTTGTAAAGTATGTTTATGATGACATTCATGTGTAGATATAGATGATGAATTATTCTATCTTGTTTGTTTAAGTGTTGGGAGCATATTTGATGAAATGGTTAGACTCATATTTGATGAAATAGAAAGAATGAATATATATGCCTTGTTTGTGACTTCTATTCTATGTTGACTAGTTAATTGTTTGAGTGGAGTTTTATGGGTTTAATAACCTTAGTAAACAGATTGTAAAGTATGTTTATGATGATATTCAAGGGTAGAGATATATGATAAATCATTCTATCTTGTTTGTTTAAGTGTTGGAAGCATGTTTGATGACTTGTGAATGAGTATATAGCCCTAACTTCTGACCGTGATTCTATGTTGCCTACTTAAATGTTTGATTTGGGGTCTTATGGGTTTAATGACCTTAGTAACCTATTGATTCATGTTAGTATGGACATAGGAGAGTATTGAGGCCAACGGCTTCTATACCCTAATTTTTGAAAGATTGATTATGACTCAACGGAGTTGACCATTGGGTTAGTATGACATTAAGGAGTAATATGCCTAAGTCCTACGAATTTTGGGGTAGTATTAATGGAGGTTAAGCCTCCAAGTATTTTAAAGTGTATGAAGAACACTTGATGATTAGAGCCTTGATTTTATCTCTAATGTGATTATGTGCTAGTTGTGAAGTAAAAGCATGACTAGATGATTGTAGAGTACATGCCTACTTATTTGAGCATATGATAATGTATTACGTGTGCTTGAAGTTTGAGTCCAGCTGGAGTCGGTTTGTTGAGTCTTTGGGGCGGGACGATACATCATCTTCACGAATTGTGAGATTCGTGATTTTGATGGATCGCCGCGCCGGATTGCACACACCCTCTATCGATGGCCACGGTAGGGAAGTAGTTGATCTTAGTTGTAGTATGGAAACATGACTTTGATAACTATCGGAACTCGAGCGGGGAAATGTCTCGGGGACGTCGATATCCACGAAAGGGATATCGAGGACACATAAGTTTGGCACATGTTTTTGCAGGAGCGACATGAACGGAAAAAGGGTAACGATATCACCTCCCTTTTGTATGAATTGACTCACGAGTGCTTATATGTGAATAATGTGCTACGTGAATATGATATGATATGAAATGATGGTTGATTGAATTAATGAAATGTTATACTTGTTGATAACATGATATTCAAGATTGTTAAGTATGAATGCCTTGACATGATTATTTATGAAATGTATATTATGCCAATTGCATGAATTATTATTGTTGAGCATGATGCCATGACAGGAAGTTATGTTAGTAACTTGCTAAGTCTTTATGACTTACTCCTATTTGTTTTGATTGTTTTCCCTAGATCCGAGCCGTGCAAGTGGTTCGAAGTGATTATCAAGATACGTTGGTGAAGCTTGTGACGAGGTTGCTACCTTGTTAATTTTAGTACCTTTTTCTTTTGGCAAGGACGACGGGAACATAAAGTTATATAAACTTTATGTGGGGTAGCAAGACTTGATATGTTTGATTATTAATACTTATTTTTATTAGTACTTAATGTTTTGAGAGCCGACATATGTTAGTCGTGCCTTATGTAATTATAATGCTCATGCTTTAGTTGTTTTAACCATGTATTGGTTTGTTTAATATGTTTATTATCCGGCATGTTTTTAGCCGTCATAAGCATGCTAGACTAGAGTTCTAGACTTAGTTTAATGTTGGGTTTCAGCAAAATAGCGTCGCCGATGACTTGATATATAATTGCTATAAATTGTTATGTGTGCCTATTGTTGCGTCACATGATTTTATTTTTGGACCAAGAGATTCATTATCTCTAAGGTTGTGTTAGTTTGAGCTTGTTAGCTCGGGCGCCTTGTTTATTATATACGCCCGCATGTGTTAAAGTTTTTGGCGTATCGCATCGTTATGGCCTTACCCACTATTTGCTATTTGTTTTCATTACGTGCTTTTCTAGGCGGCACGACCTCGGGGTCTCGTATTGGGACTCGGGGGTCCATATTCTGTCTCGGCCCCCAGAGTCGTTTCATCCCATCGGCCATCTTTGGCCCGTGATGGATAATGAGGCAATTTGTTCATCAAATTTTGTAGAAGCCTTTTGAAGGTTTTGCTAGCCGTTTCATAAGCTTCCATGTTGAGCGTGTGACAATTATCGTGTTAGCAACCTTGTCAGGGAGACGGGCGTAAGACCTTTCAGCCTCTTCGCTTGTTCTCATACTCGATATATTATGAAGAACCCGAAGCTGATTAGTTGCTTCTCTCTTGGCCACCACTATTAGCTCATCTTCCTTGATGGAAGAGTTGACTTCCTCGCTGTCTCTAAGCAAGGCGTTGATTAGCTTTGACGAATGGGCGGCTTGCGATTAGGGGTTATTCTTCACTTTTTCTGACCCGCTATTTGAAGATGATGGCTGAGGTTGAGACGAGGTTTGAAGAATGACGAACATGTAAGATTAAATTTGTTGAGCCTGTGAACATGTCATGTGCACCACTCTTGAAAAGTAGCCCTTAATAGGTGGCTTGTGCAATAGACGCCCGGCGGAGATTCCTCAACATCTTCCCCTTGGATTCCCTAGGGGTATCAACTCCCATCATTGCTTCCCTGCATGAATAGCCTCAAGCAATGGTTGCCTCGAGAGCACCACCGGTGCACACCAATGATGGTGGAGATGGTCTTGGCGATGATAGAGATAGGGCGACCTCTAATCCATCGCGCAGAGGCGTTCTTGTTCATGAGCTCCATCCTTTGGTAGAATTCTTACGCCGAGAAAATGTCATGTCTTTGTCGTTGAGGCGTAAGAGTGGAAGTATTCCAGAGGCATTCATATCCTCGCATGCCTCGACTCCTGGCTATAGTGCGATCCGATTGAGGTCAATGCATCCCGGTATGTAGAGTTTCGATTACAGGGCCACGATGACGCCATGAGTGGCGAGAAAGTGGATATCCGGAGGTTGACATCCACTTGGAGGAATGATGGTTTCGGGTCTAGTTTCTTCCAGGTTGTCACGCTTTGATTTTGATGATTTTACCTGAAAGAAATGCAATAAAAAATTAGGGCTTTTTTTACTTTTTATGTTAAACAGACAGAAATTTTATGTTTTTTGAGATTTATCGAAAATTTTAGGAATAAAAACTTGAAACGTGGCGCCGACTGGCTTCCCTTTTTCTCTACCTTCTAGTTCACGCACAATAGGTGCGATTTCTTTCTGGCCGACTTTCATTAGGTTTTCCTCCTTTTTTGGTATGGTAGGGTTCCTCGGCCAGGATCCCGGCCTTCAACCACCTTCCAAATCCTTTGTGAAACTCTTTGCAACCCCTCTCGCCTCATCTCCTCCTCCTTTCTCTATTCCGCCTTCATCCTATAAAGGAGAACCCTCTCTCAAGCTTTCCCCGGAACTCATTGAATCCCTTGCGGCTCCTTTTCGGTTTGCATTAATTGGCAAGTTTTCGCATGGGAGGCCATCCATGGAAGCCACCCGAAAGCATTTTAATACCATAGGTCTCACTGCCACATTCACAATTAGGCATTTGGATTCCAAGCATGTGCTCATACAAGTTAACAACAATGAGGATTATCAAAGATTGTGGATAAAAGACCAATGGTTTCTAGGCAAACATCCTATGCGTGTGTTCAAATGGTCTCCTAACTTTCGTCCAGACATCGAAAGTTCTATAGTCCTGGTTTGGTTTTCACTGCCTGGTCTCCCTATCCATTTATTCAACAAATCTGCCTTGTTTTCTATTGCATCCTTGTTTGGCAGACCCCTCATGCTTGATCATCCTACAATCAATTTATCTAGGCCCAGTGTTGCGCGTGTTTGTGTTGAAATCGACTTGTTGCATCCTTGCCTTAACCGTATATGGGTCGATGTGGTTCGTATATCAAGTTTTTGGCGGCCGATAGAACGAGAACATCATATTGTTCCCACTGTCTTCGTCAAGGGCATCACGAACTTATCTGTAAAGTCAAGAATCCTGAAGCTCCATCTTTTGAAGCCCCTAAACCGAAATCTCAGCCTCAGCCTATTCCTAAACGTTGGACTCCAAAAAAATACCCTAATGCGCAAGGCATGGAAGCTGGCCCTTCCCATGCAACTAAGCCGGATACTCCTGCTTCCAAAGCCCAAGATTCTGAGACTTGTGTGGATCATGATCACCACCAATTTAATGAGGAAGTTCATAAGGAGCCAAATCTGGCCGATCATGTTAATGAGCCAGTTCAAGATAATGAGCCAGTTACATCTCCTTCTGATTCGGTAGTTCACCAGGAACAATTGGCAAATCAGGTTCTCAATTTGGGCGGGCACCGGTCCTAGTGACATTCCTCGACCAGCGAGGAAGTTCCTATTTACATTATTTCCCAAAATAGATTTGCGGTCTTGGAAGTTCTTGAGATGGAGGATGAAGATGGCGGCTCTATTCAGACCTTAATGCGGAAAGCGACCCCCGCCCGATAAGAATAAACAAAAGCCTCTATCCCCCTCACAGATAGGCTCACTCGATCAAAGGCCTCCAAGCCATCTGCTAGCACTTCCGCATAATTTTTTATGGATATTACAGCCCTTTTTTGGAATATTAGGGGAATTGGTAACGATCCTTCGGTTAGTCGTCTTAAATCTCTAGTTCGTCTTCATAATCTTTCATTAGTTGTCGTTTTTGAACCTATGTTGAATATGGACAAAGTCGCTCTCATTACTCGCCGATGGGTTCGGGTTCTCGCTTCTAATTCTTCTAGTTCCATTTGGATCTTTGTCAAATCCTCTTTCACTTGCCAATTAATTTATAACTGCTCAACAAGTTGCTGCGATTTGTCATTTTCTTGGTCTTTTCACATTAGCTTGTCTACGCTAAGTGCACTTTGGAAGAACGTAAAGATCTCTGGGATGATTTAATTCACGTCAGCTCTTTCGCCCAACAAATGCCGTGGTTGGTCGGGGGCGATTTTAATATCATTCTTCACCCCCATGAAAAATCAGGTGGAGTGGGGTGGGATCGTAATGGTGCTCTAGATTTCCACGCTTGTCTCTGCTGTGGTCTCTCCGATTTGGGCTACTCGAGTGACTTCACTTGGTGGAATAAGAGGGAAGGGAATGCTACTATCCATGGCGAATTGATCGCGTTCTTTGCCTTTCGGTTTAGTTTAAGCAGTTTTATGCTACCAAAATTGACATCGAATAGGACTTGCTCGGACCATTCTCGATTCTTGCAACCATTACTCGTCATTACGAGCGAGGTCGCCGATATTCGGTTTCTTAATGTTTGGGCGAGCCATGCATCTTTCAAAGACACGATTTCCGATTAGCTTGAGTCGGGGCTATGAGGATGCTCGGCCCATAATGATTTTCCTTAAGTTGAAAAGCGTTAAAATTGCCCTCGAAATTGGAATAAAGTTATTTTTGGCAATATTTTCGAAAATGTCGAAAGTGAGGAAGATGTGGCTGAAAAGTGTATTTTTGAGATTAATGCCTCCTTCAATAGGGAAAATCTTATGGTACGCTCAAGCCAATCTTGACACTTTCTATCTCGGGAGGAAAAATATTGGGGCAATCTAATCGTGGCTTAAGGAAGAGGAAATACCAAGTTATTTCATGCCTCACAATTAGAGACCAACGTAATCTTTTTTCTTCATTCCATTAAAGACAAGGATAGTAATACTCTTGATTCGATCGGTCTATTCGACAAGGGGCAATTAATCATTTCAAGAGCGACTTCAATTTGATGGTGACTACAATACTTCTCTCAACCCGGTGTTATACCTCGGCTAATCACAGGAATGGAATGTCTGCTTATTTCTATCCCTTCGACTTTGGAGATAAAGCAAGGTGTTTAGAATAGTGCGGCAGGTCGAATTCAGAAGCTTATTTACTCTCATTGTTGGGATATCATTGGGGATGAATTTTGTGCCGCATTGTTAGAATTTTTTTCGGGTTTCTCATTCCCGAGGCTTGGACGATAACCTTATTGTGGCTATTCTTAAAATCAGAAAGTGTCTCTTCTTTCAAGGACCTTCGCCCAATCGGTCTTTGCAATAAAGTAGTAAGGTTATCTCTAAACTCATTTCTTCGGCTTGCCAAAATTCTCCCCATATAATTTCCGGCAACAAAGTGCTTTTTGTTAAAGGGTCTGATACAGACAATATTTGTTGTGAGGAATTGATGTGTTTGGGGAAAAAGTTCTCGCTATGGTTTCTTAATGGATATGGCAAAGCTTTTGATTGAGTATCTTGGCCATTCCTCATTAATGTGATGCGAGGTTTGGATTTCATGAGATTTTCTTGGATCTTATAAAGTATTATTCAGCGGTTCTCGGTCCTTATTAATGGAGCTCCTTCGGGCTTTTTTCTTCTAGTTAAGTGGTCTTCGACAAGGTGATCCCATATCTCCCGGTCTCTTCATTATTTCGGCCAAATATTTTTAGGGGCCTCAATATTCTTCATCAACAAATTATTGCATATATTCCACCATAAGTGAATGTCCTATAATATATCTTGCATTCGCGATGATATTATTATTTTCTCTAATGGCGGCGTTCTCTTCAAGCTTAAGGGCGAGATAAAACATTATGAGGAGATTTCGGAGACAGTTGGTTAACAGTTCCAAGAGCTCTTTCTTTGTCTCCCCTTGAACTGATCCGGCTCGTATTCAAAGGATATCCACTCTGTTGGGCTATAATTCAGGTGTTCTCCCGATTTCCTACTTGGGTTGTCCTCTTTATTTTGGTCGGAAAAGGCGGCATTATTTTGATCCCTCATCACTAAAATTAGAATCGTATTTCCTCATGGGGGAAATTTTCTCAACTCTGTGGCCATATCGTTCATTAACCATGTTCTCAACTCAATCTCCGATTACCTTCTTGCTCTATTGACCCTCGGTTTCATGCGTTTGGCTATTGACAAGCTATGCTCTAATTTCTTTGGGGTCAAGTAGAAGGTAAATGCCGAGAAATCCGGGTTGCTTGGAATTATTGTTGTAAACCTACGGCGGAGGGGGGTCTGGGCATTTTAAGCATGGCTGATATTTCTAAGGCTTTGGGTGTCAAAATATGGTGGAGATTTCGTTCAGTCTCTAACCTCTGGTCCAATTTTCTGAGAGCTCGGTATTGTCACGGCCCTCATCCGACTTCGGAGTGTACTATAGGGGATCTCATTCATGGAATCGAATGTTAAAGGCTCGGGGCATTGCGAGCCCGATATCGGATTATAGAAAAGGATTTTTGTTCTCCTTGGTTTGACAAGCTGGATTTTTGGTCTTTCCTTGGATAAACCTTCACTGTTCGAGCAATACGGTGAAAGATCTTCTTTCTTCATCTCAAGGAGACATGTTACATCTTCTGCGATTTATTTTTGATTCGGTCGCAAATTATCTCTTTCAATGATTCAGAAGATCGGCCTATCTGGTCCCTTAATTCTTCGGGGCGTTTTTCCCTCTCTTCTGTCTTCCCGCTGCTTCGATCCCCTCAACCCAGTTTGCTCTCTTCTGATTTCATCTGGCACAAGGCTCTACCAAAGCATATTAGCGTTTTCGTCTGGCGTCTCTTCCTTCATAAGATTCCCATTGATGAAGCTATCTGTCGGAAAGGCATCTCATTGGCCTCAAAATGCTATTGTTGTGACCTTGGTCATAATGAGACTTTCTTGCATGTCTTCTTAACGGCTCGGCTTGACCTCTTCTATTTGGTGTATTTTCAAACTCTCTTTGAAGTTTCGCTCATTCGGTTCTATTCAACTGAATGCTTCTCCTGGTGGCTTCATGGAAAGGCTATCTCATTTACTTTAATCCCATCAATCATTCTTTGGCACATTTGGAAGTTTCGTAACAAGGCTGCTTTTGACAATCATCGTCTTCCGTTAGTTGTGCTTATCCAAAATATTAAGTTCGACTTCGAGAATATTCTTCGAGCGGGTTTTCAAATTCTGATTTGTCTCATCGTGCTCAAATAAAGATTGGTAAGCGATTCTCGTTCAATCTATTTCTTGGTCTAACCCCGCATGGCGGGTTAAACTCAATTAGATGGTGCTAGTCGGGGCTCCGGGATTGAGT
>CM028381.1:34111626-34153288 GCA_013146195.2 Codonopsis lanceolata | reverse complement strand
ATATCTTGTCAAGTGAAATAAATTGTTATAAACTTTATAAAACTATTCTAATCAATCCATAGTTATGGCGACTGTGTGAGTGCATGAATAATTTGGAGAAAAGTAAAGTTTCAAAAAATTAAATCTGTGGGATCTACAAATCCACTATGCGCTTCATTGCACTAATCTCCCTTCATGGACTACTTACTCTAGCATTACCACACACCTAAACTCGAGAATGAATATTTTGAAAAAATAATTTCTTTTAATATATATTTTAAGAAATTGGGAAATTTGGAGTGGATGACGATGACATTATATTGATGATGGGTCCCCATAAGGGAACCCACGAGTATCCAATGAGTGTATTCTAATACAAAGCAACACCTCCGAAAATCGAAAAAATAAAAACAGGAAAAATAGGGTGAAGAGTTAAATGGTCATCAAGAAAAGAAATTTTCTTCACCCTAACGACACAGTCTAACTCCATTCCTCGTTAGGCTAGGATCTGCTAAGACTTAAAGTTTTAAATCCCCCCCCCCAAACTTAAGTTCTATTTGTCCCTCAAAATAGAGAACATATGAGGATTGATGGGTAGGACAAATATAAAAAGGACGTAGCTGGTCCACCTAACGAACGAGGATTTATCTTGGGCCTCGACTCAAGGTGAGCTCAAGTGAGATAACGAATGAGGACGAAACTGATCGTGCCCCGGTGGCACCCATAATAATTTGAGACATTATGTCCCACTTGTTAACCCAAATTTAAAAATTTCAGCCTGGCTCAAGACGCATTTGTGCTAACCGGCCGACTCACCATATCGGCTTGAGGACGCCTTCCTCCAACCCTGGAGATCCCAACGAGCGGGTCCTCTTGCTCCTCTCGGGTTCCTCCTCTCGAGGAACCCTCACTCGCCGCCGGGTGATGCTCAAACAAAATGGCCCTAGTAATGACCGACCAGCCTTTCTCACGTGTTTGGCAATTCTCACGTTGCCCCTACACAAGTCAAGAATCAAATGCGGAACGCGAACCTCCGTGATTCGCCCTACTCTAATGTGAGTCTTGATTTGGCCGTTGATCAAACGGCCAACATCAAGACCCACCGCTCATAATGGTGTAAGGTCAAGACAGCTCTCTCCCATTCACCGTGTTTTGGTGACTTGAGGGCATGAGACGCCCCAGAACAAATTTATACACGGCTTGGTCCGTCTGAGGAAGGACTCTCTCATGGTGCGTGGTCCATATGGTGGGTTACTGCTATAGGACCACTCCACACCAGTGGAGAGCAATGACAAAGATTCACCACCTCGACAGGATACGGGGGGAGGTGTGTATAGTCATCGGCACCAACCGCAAAGTCGAGGTGCCGAAATAGGTGTTAATGCTTTGGGCCGAAAAAATTGACTACGATGTCCCTAACATTAACGGTGTCTAGCACACCGCCATCCATGCCAATGTTGCCATTGGCGAGAATTTCTGGACAATGGGGACTACTGGCCCTTAGGCGTGAGAATCTAACAAAGCCCCCACCTACGAGCCATCGAACAGACGGATACCAAAGTTCCTTTAAATCCCCTTCGGCACCAAGGACTTGGAGAGTTTGTTGTGTACCTCTTCGATGCTCGAGGACATGGCGGTGATGTCAAAATTGTGTTCTTCTCCCAGCGGGCCTGAGGATGAAGAGCCGGTATTTCTACGCTTAAACATTTTGTTTGATATAAAATTTTAAAACCTAAAAAGTTTAACAATTAAAATTGTGTTTTAAAATTTAAAAATAAAAATTTATTCTAAAGCATAAAAATTATATCTACGTTAAAAATATCTAACACCCTAGCATGCAAATATTTTACGTATGAAATTAAATGGTGTTAGGTTACTTGTTTGCAGCTTTTTAATCTGAGGAATGCACCTGAGTGGAGCTTGATCTTTTGACGGCAACAATGGAGGATCTTCCTTCTCTTTCTTCAAAATTCAACTTGTGGAGTGCAATGGTGGATGAGTGGATGAGGGAGATGAAGAGTTTGAGGGAGGAGGGAGATATCTTTGAGATTAGTGCCGGAATTTGGAGAGATCTTGCCGGAATTTTGAAGGATTGACCGCCGCCTGCCGGCCGCTTGAAGGAGAGGGAAGAAGTCTGTGATTTCTGAAAGAAAACCCGACATATAAATGGACCTCAAGGCCGAAGGTCTCTGCCACACCTTATCCGCAAGGTGGCAAAAACCGCTTCGATTCTTCGCCATTCCCCATGACCGACAAGACGCGGATTCCCATGAGATTCGGGACCTTGGCCGCAGCAGTTCTCCACACTCAAGGCCCGCAAGGTGGGCAAGTGACTTCCCTTCTTGTTTTTCTTTTCGCTTTTCAGCTTGCGCTTAGCCCTTCCGTTAACTTCCGTTATGTCTTGGATATTTCCTCGTATGCAAAATCTAAACAAAAATTCTAAACTAAAAATTATTAGTAACATATACATATAACACTAAGATGTTTTTCCCCCAAACTTGAATTTTGGCATATTTAATTTAAAATTAAATGTCCAAAAATAAAATTTAACTGGAGAAAAAGCATATTTAAACTAACTAAATAACAAATAATCAAAATAGTGGGTTGCCTCCCACTTAGCGCCTTTGTTTAACGTCTTTGGCTCCGACCAAACCGCAAGCCTAATCTCGGTGGTTCATTGTCACCAAACGGATTAATTCAATTGTTCGCTCAACCGACATTGGCTCAAAATATGGCTTGAGTCGGTGTCCATTCACTTTAAACACTTCATTATTTTTGGGGTTTTGTATATCAACAGCCCCACGAGGATAAATTGCATTCATTCTAAAAGGACCGCACCATTTGATTTTAACTTTCCTCGGGAATAACCTTAACCTAGAGTTAAACAATAATACTTTCATACCGATGAAGCATTTTGTTGGCTAATCCCATGTCATGATACTTTTGGTCTTTTCTTTTATATTTTCGCATTCTCATACGAATTAAGTCTATGTTCTTCTAACTCATTTAACCGACAATGCTTTTCTCCTGCCAAATCCAAATTTAATTCTTTAATTGCCCAATAGGCTTTATGCTCAATTTCAACCGGTAAATGGCAAGCTTTGCCATATACCATTCTATATGGACTCATTCCTATGGGTGTCTTAAAAGCCTCGGTATGCCCATAAAGCATCTTGAGTTTAGATTCCCAATCTTTACGATTTGGCCTAACAAATTTTTTCTAACACCGCTTTTATTTGCCTATTGCTTACTACTACTGTCCGGATGTCTGTGGATGATAAGGTGTAGCTAACTTGAGTTACACCATGCTTTCTAAGAACATTATTTAACAACTTATTGCAAAATGAGTTCCTTGTCACTTATTATGGCCTTGTGGACTCCATATCTTCTAGCCAAATTTGACTATGCTTTTCCATCATTATTCTTGTTGCTTCTATCCATTTAGAAACATAATCAATCGCTACTAAAATATATTCACGCTATTGGACACCGGAAGGGACCCATAAAATCAATACCCCAAACATCAAAAATTTCAACTACTAAATTAAACATGTAAGGGCATCTCGCTTTTTCCTATACCACCTGCTCTTTTGACATTTATCGCATGTTCTGTAAAAACAGTTCACAATCTCTAAAAAAAGAGGCCATCATGCACTGATTGCAAAATTTTACGAGCGCTTTATTACCACTAAAATGACCACCACAAGAATATCCATGGCAAAATTCCATGATACCTTGTTGGTCTTTTCTCGAATACATCTTCTTATTAAAGAATCGAACAAATCTTATATAAGTGAGGAGCTTCCCAAAAATAATTTTTAGTTTCCGCCAAAAATTTCTTTTCGTAATGATCAAAATCCGATTAATGATATCGACACATAATAGTTGACAAAATCGCAGATACCAAGGGTCGATCTTTAATGGCTAGGAGTTGTTCATCAGAAAATTATCATTAATGGGGACAGGATCATCAAGAAATTGACGCTCAAGCAAGTGAAAATTTAACCTAGACAAGTGGTCGGCTACAACATTCTCGGTTCTTTATCCTTGATAGTTATGTCAAATTCTTGTAACAATAACATCCATCTAATTAATCTTGGTTTAGCATCCTTCTTACTTAACGATATTTCAATGCATGATCGAAAAGATTATCACCTTTGATCCTAGCGTATATGATCTAAATTTTTCTAAAGCATACTAATGCTAAAAATTCCTTTTCAAGTAGTGGTATAATTCAATTGAGCATCATTCGTAGAGTTCTACTAGCATAATGGATCACATGAGGCTTTCTATCTACCCTTTGTCCTAACACGGCTCCAATTGCAAAATCTCGCATCACACATGATTTCAAAAGGAAGTGACCAATCGTGGCCGGATAAAATTGGGCAAGAAGTTAACTTTTCTTTTAATAAATTAAAAGCTTCTAAACATTCTTTATCAAAAATAAACTCAGATTGCTAGCAAATTACATAGAGGTTTACGATTTTGGAAAAATCTTTTATAAATCTTCGATAAAAACCAAGATGACCAAGAAAACTTCGAACTCCTTTAAGCGAAGTGGGTAGTTGTGAAATAACTTCGATTTTGCTTTGTCAACTTCAATTCCTTTATTTGAAACAACATGCCCTAAGACAATTCCATGTTTTACCATGAAGTGACTTTTCTCCCAACTTAGAGTTAAATTAGTTTCGCAAAGATTCAGACGTAAGGTTTTCTAAATGATCAAAAGAATTCCGAACCGAGAAATCATCCATGAAAACTTCTACGCATCTTTCAACTAAACCGAAAATATAGAAATCATGCATCTTTGAAAAGTAAGGTGCATTACACAACCCAAAAGGCATTCTCCTAAAGGCAAAAGTACCAAAGGGACATAAAAGTTGTTTTCTCTTGGTCTTCAGCAACAGGATCCGATTATATCCGTAAAAACCATCAAGAAAACAATAATATTCATGACTAATCTTTCAAGAATTTGGTCAATAAATGGCAAAGGAAAGTGGTCTTTCCTAGTTGCGCATTTAATTTTACGCAAATCGATACATTCTATAACTATAGTCCTAATCTATCTTTATCATTTTTAACATTGTAATTCCCGACTTCTTAGAACTACTTGAACAGACTAACCCATTTACTATCCGATATAGGGTAAATTATACCCGCATCAAGAGCTTAAGAACTTCTTTCCTACGCCTTCTTCCATGTGTGGGTTAAGTCTCTTTGTCTTTCTCTAGAAGGTTTACTACCTTCTTCTAAATGTATTTTATGCATGCACATAGAGGACTAATTCCTTTTAGGTCACTAAGGACCATCCTAAAGCTCTATGTGTCCATAAGACTTTTAACAAACTTGCTTCTTGTTTTTCCTCAAGTCGGTCGCTATAATAACAGTAGTGTTACCTTCCCTAAAAATGCATATTTTAAGTGGGATGGTAATGGCTTTAATTTTCGACTTTGGGAGAATTAATGGAAGGCATAAATTCAAAATTTTTTCTACTTTAATTGTTTCTTTTATTTTAGTCTTTATTATTCTTCTTGCTTTTCTTCCTTAATATCTTCTATCTCACTTTCAAAGAGAGATTTCGAATCTCTACTTCATCATCTTTGATTTCATAACTTTCTTCTACTATTTTTTCTCGACTCATCTAATTATTTTACGATTTACTTTTTTTTTATATCTTCTATCTTTTTACTAGCTTCTAATTTTTCTTTTTCTAATCTTTTCTTCTTCTTCTCTTTCAATTTCCTCAATGTCAATTTTTATGGGAGGGATAGGGCTATCATCATAGACAATAAATCTATCTCTTTCATAATCTTCCTCTTCTTCAAAAGTTTCTTGATAATTTTCTCAATCTCATCTATTGAGAAACAGTAGGGCACTATGTCACTAGGTCTATTCATAGCATCAAACACGTAGATTTCACTGCTTTCACCTAGGACCGACATTGTGAGTTTACCATTTTTTCATTAATCATGTTGGCAAGTGCCATAAATGGTCCGTTTAACAATATTGGGACTTCATTATTGGTGCATATCTTCCTTTCCATCTCTAGAACCACAAAGTCTATGATTAATTTATCAACTGAACTAGGATATCTTCCACTATACCCAAAGGATATTTAACCGAAGCTAATTGCAATTGCATATTAGTGGGTTTTAGTTCTCTAAACCCAATTGTTTATAGACCATGAAAGGCATCAAATTACTTGCTCCTAAATCTAGCATTGCTTTCATCTTTTTAACTTCCAAGGAGACTTGGATATTAAACTACCCGGGTCTTTCAACTTGTGGTAATTCGGGTTGTAAACGTAATCCACGTAAACAACAATCTTTTCGTTGTTTTCAAACTTGTGTTTCTTAGAGTGAAGATCTTTGAAAAACTTTGCATGCTGGAATATTTTTAATAACATTAAGCAAAGGTAAATTAACATTTACTTTGGATAACATATTATAAATTTCCGTGAATTGTTTGTCCATTCGTTTTTCATAAGTCTTCTTGAACGGAATTGAGGAACATATGGTGAGCCACAAAGGTTCCTCTTCTTCTTGATCTAACTCTTTATCTTCTTCAACCTGTATTATCTTTATTTTGAATTTCTTCTTTTTCTTGTTCCTTATTTGGAACCTCTAACTCTACTTCTACTTCTAAATTCTACTTCTTGATTACTTAAATCATTAATCACTTTATCACTATCACTATCTTTTTCAATTTCTTTTTCTATTACTTTTCGTAATTTCTCATCAGCATGCATATTGGAAGAAGGATCAATCACTTACCTCTTCACCTATCACCTTACCACTTCGCAGACGGTGATTGACTTAGCTTGCTTGACTAGGAACTTCCTTCTTCTCTTTTATTTGCTTCGAACTTTCAATATGTTTCTTCGATTTTCAATTTCTTCAAGCATGTACTTCATCAAAGCCGCTTGACCTTTACTAGCTACTTCTTGCTTGGGAACTTCTTCAATTCTCAACCGATTTTGATTTGGCAATCGTGGAGGTTGTGGTGGTTGAGGTTGGAATTGTTGAGGTTGCAAAGGCTTATTTCCTCCCCAAGAAAAAGTTAGATGATTCCTCCAACCGTGATTATATGTATTTGAATAGGGATCATTCCTTGGCCTTTGAGGATACATATTCATAGCATTAGCCTGTTCTCGTAATACATAGCACTTGACGACAAAATTAGTAGCATGAGAATATAATCCACATAGAGCACATGCTTCTTGAATTTGCCAATTTTCAAATTGAGCTTGTGTATTTGAATTATCTTGCAATTGATATAGGCTCCTATTTTTACCTCTAGCACTTTTCTCGTTGGGAATTAATACTTAGCATCTCAAATAATTCTTCTAGTGCTTCGGTGTCATTCTATTAATAGAACCACCAACTGCACTATCAACCATAGTTTGTAAACCCGGCGAAAGACCATGATAAAATTGAAGCACTAACACATGTTGAGCCAAATTATGATGAGGACACATAATAAGTAGATTCTTAAATCTATCCCATGACTCATGGAATGTTTCACCTGGTTCATTTTGGAATGACATGATTTGTTTTCTATACTCTGTAAGAGATGCATGTTTGTAAAATTTGCTCATAAACAAATCATATAATTGTGCCCAAGTAAAAACACTGCTATTTGGTGTTAGGTTCATAAACCATCTCTTTGCCAATTCTTTTTAATGCACTGGGAAAATATTTCATTTTAATTTGATCTTCGCCAACCCTCCTAAAGGAAAAGTACTCATCATGTATTCATATTCTCTTAAGAAACCGACAGATCTTCATGGGGCATCCCATGAAAAGATGGTATGGCATTAAAATAATGTCCTTTAACTCAAAATTCCTAACAAAGATCCGCAAGACTAGACATGATGTCACAACATTTAATGAAGGTCTACTAAAATCATTAATAGTTCTTTGATTTACCACTACTTCCATATTTCTTCTTGCAGGCTCTTCTTGTCTTTGATTCCTATTGACTGGGTCAACTAGGTTTTTGTGGATTACGATTATTGTTATTTTCTTCCATTGTAGGATCAACCGAGGATCCTCTCGATTCAATTGGTCTTGATTATCAGGCTCAAAAGCTAGATTTTCAAAATATCTTTGGTATCTTTTAACAATATTTATATCTTGATCTAAGTCTACCAATTCAGGATTTAAAGATCTACGACCTTGCATAAAAATAAATTAAAGCAATTTAAAAACAACTAACTATTAAAATAAAATAAAATAAAATAAAATCTTTTTGTATTTTTATTTTTTATAAAAACTGAAAAAATTAAACTAAAAACTAAATTAAATTAAAAACTACGCTACCTACAAACTAACTACGTGAACTAGCTTGTCCCCGGCAACGGCGCCAAAAACTTGATCGATGTTTTATTTTATCTATTTCCTTGCAAGTGGACAAGACTATTATAGAATAGACTCGGAAGCAAGGGTCGAACCCACAGAGACAAGTGATCACGAACAGTGCGATTATAGATAGCAAATTATTAACCTAAAGGGGGTTTTTATGTTTAATTCTACTCTAATCTACTAGTTATAGATGTTTAACTAATTAGACAGTAATAACAGATATGAAGATCTTATGGTGAGTGGAAATCTAGGATTCTGGGTTTCACTTATATCTCCTTTATGTTCAATTCATAATAATGTCATTCAATGTCTTGGGTTCGCTCACTAAAAATAGATAGTCTAGTCTGTTGAACAATTGGTTCAGCCTCCATCCCCGTAAAATTCACTCATTCTATATCCTAAGCACAGGAACTATCAATCTAGCTATCACCTAGATTTATGATCTATCTGTCACCTAGATCATGTAAGAACCTGGTCCTAACTTATCACTCGTGCATCGATAGGTCCAATTTATTGTGTTGGTGAGCCCAGTTGTACGACGACATATGCACTCTTGGTCATGCAGCTTATCCGCACCTCTAAGCCTTTATTATTTGCGATTACATTCATTTGTTCAAAGCAAAATAATATAGGGATTGATAAACAACACAATCAACAAGCATTGAATAGACATATATATATATATATGAATCAAAACATAAATTCGATACAAGTTACCTCCCACCTCCTAGATTAGGGATGATTTAGTTCATCATAGACGATGAACAAAGACATTACGAAGATGATGGAGACATGATTTGATCTTCAATACTTGAAATTACAAAACCTAACTATGTTATACAATCTAAAACTACCTAAAATCTATGTAAAGAGAGCTTCACCGCCCCCTCCTTATGCTTAGGCTCTGATCCGACTTCTATATATACTCTGGGAGTTGTGATTGGATCGAATGACCGTGTGAAAATCCGAAAAGGTCGATTCCGCCTACCTTTGTACAAGGTGTTGATACCTTTGCGTCCGCAAGGTCTCCAGCAAATGTGGGTGGCTTTTGATTTCTTTTGATCACTGGCTGGGATCAGATCGCCACCATGCGGCCAAATAAGTAGCAGCCCTGAGGCACCTTGCGTCCGCAAGGTGTCCAGCTTTGTGCAAGTGCATCTTTATTTTTTCTTCAATTTTTCTTCCTTGTAATTTGCACTTAAAACCCCGGAGTTTCGCATTTTCACAATAATCCTCAAACTTACAAAACTCACCGAAAACATATATTTGTACTCAAAAGACTCGTGAAATAGCATAATTTAAGTTATAGAAGTATATAAAATCGACGTATAAAATACATCGATCAAATCCTTGAACAAGGAACGGCGTTAGGGAAAAATGAAAACTCCCTTAAAGCCTAAAAACAATTTTAAATAAAAAGTGTAATAAGGGCGCCCAAAATTGTTTTCTCTATCCAAACTTTCCTTCTTTGGCTCAACTCTTTTAGCATAAGGTACAACCATTTTATGCACAAATACAAAATATCTTCTATTGTCTTCGCAGTTAAGATTTCTCGGCCTATAAATACAAGCCTCCGCCCAGTGCATGTAACAGATGAGTTTTCTTTTTTCCAATCTAAAAATTTTACGTAGAAAATTACAGTGAGAAATCTCAGAGCGCTGATAAGCCGCTGAAATCATTTTCCCCCTTTAGGCTTAGCGATCCTTCCTAAACACTTATACCCACCGTCCAAATGATAACCTAGTTAAATGATTAGTTTCTTGCCCCTAATCTGGTTCCAAAAAGCCATCACTAATGCGCCAATCGTTGTGCATTCAGTTAAATTTCAGAACACGATATCAAGCAACAATCAGCCAAAACAAGAAGTTATGCTGCCGAAATTCAGACACGACAATCAACCAATACAACAATCATGCCGCCCAAATCCCGGTTTGAAAAGGAACAAAAACAAGCAGTTACGCTGCCCAAATTTCAACAACAACAACAACAAAAACAACAACAACAACTACTACTACTACTACTACTACTACTACAACAACAACCACCACCACAACAACAACAACAACAATAACAACAACAACAAAAACAACAACAACAAACCAAACAAAGACTTCCTTTCTCGGAAGGACATGGGAAGCACACCTAAAAGCGTACCTTAGTAAAGTGGTCTTGGGTATAAACTCTCACGCTTCAAGAGGTAGGTACCCAAAAGTTATTTTCATTTTTTTCTCTAAAATGATATCATTATAGTAGTATAATAATATAAAATAAGTCGTTATGCTAGTTTAATTTTATCATAAACAGCTATAAAATAAGTCGTTACTATAGTCTATTTTATATCCGCTTTTTTTGCAACTTTAAAATGTAGATGTTGCAAGTTTTTCTTTATTTTCTTTATCGCACATATATCTAAATATATAAATGTTTTATTTTGATTAAATATATAAAAGGACATATTTAGCTTAAGAACCCATTCTGAGACTAAAAGGGCGAGTTGGGTGCCTAACCCCTTCCTAACTCGTAACTTAGTCTTCGAACCCCTACATTTTGGTATATTTGGTTTTTCTCTATTTATTCCTTAAAATAAAGATGACGACTATGTTAATATTTTTTTAGTCCATAAATGAGGCCGGGCGTATTCCACGCACTTTAAGTTTTGAAACCACCCCCTTCTCAATAGCGGGAAAAGTTCGAAACGGGGCAGTCACAGCAAGGCTAATATAGCATTGATGTCTAGTAACAGACTTTTAGTTAAGATTGTGCTCCTAATTACAACATAACAGTCATTTAGGCCAATAAGAAATTGAGTCACTTTTTGCATATGTTCATTATCATCCAATTTTTTATCTGCTCCATAAGAACAAGTGCAAGTAGACTTTGGCTTTCCACTAACATCCTTCAGTTCATCCCATAATGACCTAAATTTCGTAAAGTATGTTGATTTGTAAATACTTCCTTGTCTCAAATTCATAATTTCTTTTTGTTATTAAACAATTGTGGAGCATTATCTAGAGTGAACCTAAATTCTAGATCCTCCCAAATTTGTTTTGCATATTTGAGATGCACAAGACTAAAAGAGATATCTAGTGAAACAACATTTAACAACCAAGATGTGACCATGTCATTGCACCTTTTCCAGTGTGTGAGGTATTTGGATTGAAGAGGATTAGGCCTTTTCTTCTTACAAGAGGCAATGCCTAATTTTAATTTGGATGAAAGAGAAATAACCATGGATCTTCACCATTGATTGTAGTTTGTATTGGTCTGGACATGATTTGCCAATGACAGGCCTAGATGATCATTGGTGTAAAGATATAAAGGATGAGAAGGAGGTAAGACAAGGTTTACCTTAGAAGCTTCATACTCATCAACTTCAATTTCATGAACATTGACATTTCTGGTCTCTCTTCTAGTTTCGTTATCATTTGAGCTTGATTCTCATGTTGTCGACATGAGTTTGAATGGCAATTGATTGCAAGATTCAAAAAATAATGAGATTTGATCCAAGAATGTGCATCAGAATTTCACTTATGCTCTAATACCTTGAAGAAGTTGTAAATTAGAAGTAGAGAGCAAGAGAGAATCTAGCTACATAAAAGTATTTATATCACTCAAACAATACATAAAATATCTTAACTAAATTCCTGGAATCTAGCTACAAGCTAGAAGCCTACTGCAATAGGCCAAGCCAAAGTGTCACCAATGAACTACGTGCTCAACTACCTTCATGCCTTTCCATTCTTGTGCTCTCCATATTACTTTAAAATGGGGACTCTGTAAGACCCCGATTCCCGGTTAGCTTGAATTACGTGCAATGCTCGCACTTCTTCCTTTATTGATCGCTTATTTGATTTTTGAGAGAGTCTAGATGTGCATGAGAGATCATATTAAGACCAAAATACTTTTAAGAGATGTCATTTAGTTGTTAACTTGCTAAAGTCACAAGTCGTAACTTCGGCGATAATCGAAATGCGCGCGATTGAGAGTTTACTCGAGTTTTGTGTTCCCGACCTTGATTTGGTCTAGATCTTTTTACATGATGATTAAATAACATGTTTAGATGTGCTAGACTTCTAGATGAATGCATATATGTAAGTATTAGATATCATTCATAATATCCTTAACATGATTTAAATCTTGTTTGAATGCTTGTCGAATCGACGGTTTGATTGCTACTTTACTTCTTGTCGTTTTTCTTCTTTGTACGACTTTTTCGGTTGGTATTATTTTGACCCTAGATGACTAGGTGAACTTGGGGAATTAACTTAGAATTATTTTTGAGTGGTCGTGTAAACGCGTTTACACACGCCGAAGTTTGATTTTCGGAAATTCGCGTATTTTCGAAGGCCACGATAGGTCTGTAGTATTTTGGCCATAACTTTGTGTACGAAACTCGGAATTCGGATCCGTTTGATGTGTTTGAAACTAGACTCATAGATCTTTCTAAACATACCTTTTGTGTAATTTTAGGACGTGTATTTCGGTACAGGACCATTTTGTAAAATGACCCAAATTCTGCTCTACTATAGTTGACCACTCATTGTGTGTTAGACTTTCTATTTGGCCAACCTAACCCTACCCAAACCCAACCTAACCCACCCTAAACCACCCTAGTTCGACCTATCTATCCTCCTCTGCATTCTTGACAAGTTTTGGGAGTTTTGAAGGGATTAATAGACACTTGGCAAGGAAAGACATCAACATGCATCAACATGCATTGGTCACTCCCTCCCACCCCACTATTCAGCCATAAGGTGACCAAATACATCCACCAAAGTCATTTTCTTCAGCTCTCTCCTAAAACGTGGCTGAATACTCCTTGAAGGTTTGAGAGAGTTTTGAGTGGATTGAAAGCCACTTGGCAAAAGAACCCCTACATGCATTGGCCACTCTTCCCACTCACATTTTCAAGCCTTGGGGAAGCCAATACACCCACTAAGCCTTCCATTTTCTGCCATCTCTCTCCAAAAACGTGGACAACATTTTGAGAGCTGAAAGGAGAGTTTTCTTAGTGTTCTTGGGAGGTTCTTGAGTGATCAACAATGGTGGCCAACTATTGAAGAAGCCATTTCCAAAACCGAACGGTAGAAGTGAAGAGGAGAGCAAGGAGAACACATACCCAACCTTGCATGGACGTTTTTGTACTTCTTTTAGAGATTGTTTAAGGTGAGTTACAACATCTCTTCTTATTTCTTTTAGCCTCATTGACCCTAGGGAAAACAATCTTGCTATATGAGGTCAATGAGAGCACTTAGGACTTTGTAGAGATGCCATGTTCTAGTTTATGCTATGTGATGAATTTGGGTTGTATGAACAGATTATAGACCTATTATAAACCATGATTTTGATTTCATTTAAGTGTGGTAATGCATGACAAACCATTCTACTTTGTTGTTTAAGTATTGGGAGCATATTGGATGAGATAGTTAGGCTTGTAGAGATGCCATGATCTTGTATGTGCTAAATGATGTATTTTGGGTTGTATAAACAGATTATGATCAGTTTGTAAATCATAATTTTAATGCTATTTAAGTGTGATAATGCATGATAAATCATTCCATCTTGTTGTTTAAGCATTAGGAGCATGTTTGGTGAAATAGCTAGGCTTGTAGAGATGCTATGTTCACGTATATGCTAGATGTTACATTTTTTATTGTATGATCAGTTTATAAACAGGTTATAAACAGGTTGTAAACCATGTTTAAGATGTTATTTAAGTGTGATAATGTATGATAAATCACCCTACTTTGTTGTTTAAGCATTGGGAGCATGTTTGATGAAATGGTTAGGCTTGTAGAGATGCTATGTTCTCGTATATGCTAAATGTTGCATTTTGGTTGTATGATCAGATTATGAACAGATTATAAACCATGTTTATGATGTTATTTATGTGTGATAATGTATGATAAATCACCCTACCTTGTTGTTAAGCGTTGGGAGCATGTTTGATGAAATAGTTAGGCTTGTAGAGATGTTATGTTCTTGTATATGCTAAATGTTGCATTTTTGGTTGTATGATCAGATTATGAACAGATTATAAACCATGTTTATGATGTTATTTATGTGTGATAATGTATGATAAATCACCCTACCTTGTTGTTTAAGCGTTGGGAGCATGTTTGATGAAATGGTTAGGCTTGTAGAGATGCTATGTTCTCGTATATGCTAAATGTTGCATTTTTGGTTGTATGATCAGATTATGAACAGATTATAAACCATGTTTATGATGTTATTTATGTGTGGTAATGTATGATAAATCACCCTATCTTGTTGTTTAAGTGTTGGGAGCATGTTTGATGAAATGGTTAGTCTTGTAGAGATGCCATGTTTCACTATATGCTAGATGATGAAATTTTGGTTGGATGAACATGTTGTAAAGTATGTTTATGATGATATTCATGTGTAGATATAGATGATGAATTATTCTATCTTGTTTGTTTAAGTGTTGGGAGCATATTTGATGAAATGGTTAGACTCATATTTGATGAAATAGAAAGAATGAATATATATGCCTTGTTTGTGACTTCTATTCTATGTTGACTAGTTAATTGTTTGAGTGGAGTTTTATGGGTTTAATAACCTTAGTAAACAGATTGTAAAGTATGTTTATGATGATATTCAAGGGTAGAGATATATGATAAATCATTCTATCTTGTTTGTTTAAGTGTTGGAAGCATGTTTGATGACTTGTGAATGAGTATATAGCCCTAACTTGTGACCGTGATTCTATGTTGCCTACTTAAATGTTTGATTTGGGGTCTTATGGGTTTAATGACCTTAGTAACCTATTGATTCATGTTAGTATGGACATAGGAGAGTATTGAGGCCAACGGCTTCTATACCCTAATTTTTGAAAGATTGATTATGACTCAACGGAGTTGACCATTGGGTTAGTATGACATTAAGGAGTAATATGCCTAAGTCCTACGAATTTTGGGGTAGTATTAATGGAGGTTAAGCCTCCAAGCATTTTAAAGTGTATGAAGAACACTTGATGATTAGAGCCTTGATTTTATCTCTAATGTGATTATGTGCTAGTTGTGAAGTAAAAGCATGACTAGATGATTGTAGAGTACATGCCTACTTATTTGAGCATATGATAATGTATTACGTGTGCTTGAAGTTTGAGTCCAGCTGAGTCGGTTTGTTGAGTCTTTGGGGCGGGACGATGCATCATCTTCACGAATTGTGAGATTCGTGATTTTGATGGATCGCCACGCCGATTGCACACACCCTCTATCGATGGCCACGGTAGGGAAGTAGTTGATCTCGGTTGTAGTATGGAAACATGACTTTGATAACTATCGGAACTCGAGCGGGAAATGTCTCGGGGCGTCGATATCCACGAAAGGGATATCGAGGACACATAAGTTTGGCACATGTTTTTGCGGAGCGACATGCGGAAAAAGGGTAACGATATCACCTCCCTTTTGTATGAATTGACTCACGAGTGCTTATATGTGAATAATGTGCTACGTGAATATGATATGATATGAAATGATGGTTGATTGAATTAATGAAATGTTATACTTGTTGATAACATGATATTCAAGATTGTTAAGTATGAATGCCTTGACATGATTATTTATGAAATGTATATTATGCCAATTGCATGAATTATTATTGTTGAGCATGATGCCATGACAGGAAGTTATGTTAGTAACTTGCTAAGTCTTTATGACTTACTCCTATTTGTTTTGATTGTTTTCCCTAGATCCGAGTCGTGCAAGTGGTTCGAAGTGATTATCAAGATACGTTGGTGAAGCTTGTGACGAGGTTGCTACCTTGTTAATTTTAGTACCTTTTTCTTTTGGCAAGGACGACGGGAACATAAAGTTATATAAACTTTATGTGCGGTAGCAAGACTTGATATGTTTGATTATTAATACTTATTTTTATTAGTACTTAATGTTTTGAGAGCCGACATAAGTTAGTCGTGCCTTATGTAATTATAATGCTCATGCTTTAGTTGTTTTAACCATGTATTGGTTTGTTTAATATGTTTATTATTCGGCATGTTTTTAGCCGTTAAGCATGCTAGACTAGAGTTCTAAACTTAGTTTAATGTTGGGTTCCGGCCGTAGCATCGCCGATGACTTGATATATAATTGCTATAAATTGTTATGTGTGCCTATTGTTGCGTCACATGATTTTATTTTTGGACCAAGAGATTCATTATCTCTAAGGTTGTGTTAGTTTGAGCTTGTTAGCTCGGGCGCCACTGTTTAATTATTATACGCTTCCGCATCTGTTAAAGTTTTTGGCGTACCGCCGTTATGGCCTTACCCACTATTTGCTATTTGTTTTCATTACGTGCTTTTTCTAGGCGGCACGACCTCTGGGTCTCGTATTGGGACTCGGGTCGGGTCGCCACAGACTCTTTGCCCAGAGCTGAAGGAGTATAATTTTCTTGATTATATAATTTTTTTGGTTCAAAATGACAAAGGTTTTTCTCTATTCTTGAGCATGTATGTAGGTCATATTAATTAATTGATGCAACATGTTACAAAAGTAAAATTTCTTGTTTATATTTTTTAATCTTGAATTACTAAGATGTTTGTGTGTGCGATTTTCATGCGGGTAATAACCGGCCAAAAGGAAGGTTATTATTGTCTGGCATAAATTCAAACACACATGTGGTGGTTAACTTGCGATGATTATTAAGTGTCCCTGTGGGTGTTGAGTTGATCAAAAGAAAGGCTCAACATGTTACTGGAATTTATTGTCAATGTTTGATTGCTACACCAAGAAAAACACTTGCAAATTAATTCTATGTCAAAATATTAGGATTAATGTTGTACCGGTTTTCTTGTAATGGGAATGGTCTTTTTGAATTCATTAAACATATGTGCTTAAGGTTTATTTTATGGTTATGTGAGCATAATTATGATTGTTCTCTATTTAGTTGCTATTATACAACTACTAAAGTGTCTACCTATGTTAATGGAATCCTTATACTATTCGAAATGAATTTTGATAGAAACTATTCTTGGTTGTATGGATTTAAAGGGGTATTTACAAAAATGGCCAAGTCAAAGATGACTTGGTCATTTTTAGCCTTACTTAAAAAAAATACTCTTTTATGGCCTGGTTTATCGATAAACCAGCGATAAACCACAACTGGTTTATCGATAAACCGCTTAAAAATACACGCGATTTACATGCGAAAATTCCCTCGACAGTGGTCGACAAGTGGTCCACGCACTCCGACCACTGGCAAGTGGTCGACAAGTGGTCAACAAACCGATCCCTGTCGACAAGTGGTCGACAAGTGGGATCGACCACCGGTGGCAAGTGGTCGACAAGTGGTCGACAGACCGACCACTGTAGCATTTTGGTTGGTTTTTGGTCAAAGGCTATATATGTTCATTCATCGGGTCAAATGGCCATATTTGATAAATGCCACGGATTTAAATCTAGCTCTTCGGACAACCCGAACTATTGCTACTATGAATGAACCAAATAAGGCTAAAATTAAGAAATGGAATAGATCTAACCAAATGAGCCTAATGATCATAAGAGTGATCCATTTCAAAAGTATTTTTTGGGACTCTAACACTACTGAGAATAATAAGGCCAAACTTATTTCCATTAAGTGCATAGGTAAAGGGAACATAAGAGAGTACATTACGGAAATGTCTAACCTTGCATCAAAATCAAAGACACTAAAGTTAGAGCTATCTGAGGACTTGCTCATGCATTTAGTTTTTTGATCTCGCTTCCTGCACACTTTGGACATTTTAAAGGGAGTTATTATATTCAAAAGGATAAATGAACCCTTAATGAGACTGTGTAAGAAGAAGAAATGCAAAAAATGAGAAAAGAAAAGACTGAAAATGCTCATTTGGCAATTACTTCCCAAAATAGAAAGAAAATTAAGGTTAATACTGAGGGTACTCCTAACTCTGGTTTGTTTTGAGATTAATTTAGCCTTTGTACCTAAGGATACTTGGTGTGGGTAGATTTTGATGCTAATACTCACAAAAAGTATAACTATGCAAGGTAACTTGTGTAGTCAACCCACAATAAAGTTGCGGTGAAGGCTAAATGGAATTTTAGATTATAATTTAGGAGTATGGTTTTATTTGAATTTATTTGAAACATTTAGTTCCACTCTTTAGTCAGAATTTGGTTTCTATTTTCTATTTGGATAAATCAGGTCTTTCTTGTTCATTTAGAAATAATAAAGTTTGTTTCTTTCAAATTCAATAACCGTTGGTATTGGCTCCTTAATTAATAATCTTAATATGTTTGAAATAGTTTATTCCCATACTGAAGTACTGCAAACATTTTCGAGAGGTACAAAGAGAAAATTTTGTTGACAATTATGCCATCGAGTTGGATGGAATCCATGATTCCCTAGATTTAACATACTTCCAAGTCTATATTGAGTGCATCAAGGGAAACAAACCAAAGTTAGGAAATTAGGTTCTGAGAAAGCTACAGATGTCTTAGAACTTACTCACACTGATAACTGTAGTCTTTTGCCTATGGCATTTTGGAATGGACAACGTTATTAAATTTACATTCTTAGATGACTACTCTAGATTCAGATACCTATATTTGATGCACGAATACCCCACATCAAGGACCTATTTTATAATAGGGAATGCTATCTTTTGAGGAAGTTGAGTTTGGGAGGGAAGATATCATTTTAAAAATATTGTCTTTGAGGAGGAATTTGTTATCATTTTGATTTTCATAACTATTGTTGTTAAAGATACAGTCATGCCATAAGAAAATGATGTCCAAATTGTTGACATCACTCCAAAGTAGGGGTAAGCAGAAGTTTTTTGGAACCAGACCGGACCAATATTGGAACTGGACCAGACCAGTCAAAAATGGACCGGACCATTACTTTGAATTGGTCCTGGATCTGAATTTTACATAACCGGACAATTGGGTCGGTCCCCGGTTCCAGAAACCAAAAACGCAGAACTGGACCGAACCGGACCAATGTGTATTTATTATTATTTTATTATATATAATATACTAATATAGTACAATATATATATATATATATATATATATATATATATATATATATATATATATATATATTGATTAGAAGATAATAAAAGGGATACAACTTACAACCTAAAGAAAATATATAATAATTTGATTCAATATTCAACCAAGTTTCCTTATTTGATTAAAGAAAAAATAGGAGGGAAAACATTGTTCTTCCCTATTAATTAATTTCCTATCTCTTTTTGTGTTTCCAAACATTATTAGTTTGAAGGATTGTTACCTGTAAATTAATTAAATTAACCATAAAGGGATCGGAGAGGAAGATGACTTGCAATAAATTTCCTTACAACTTTCTTTTTCATTTCTCTTTATTAATTTGGAAGTAATGATTTTTACCTTTAGTTTATTTTCACAAGAACAACGAACCCAAAAAAATGTTGTATGAAGGAAGAACATGATTTGATTGTTGATCATTGTTTTTTGAAAAATCTAGTTATCCTCTTGATCAAAGATACGCATCGTATTGGTCCGGTCTTGGTTCTCGTACGTCTTCAATTGGTTATGGACCGGACCAATGTATTGGTTTTCAGACATATTGGGTTGGTCCTGGTTCTATATTTTTTAAGAACCGGACTATTGGTCTGGTCTTGGTTCTCTCAGTTTTTCCAAAAAAGTGGACCGAACCGGACCAAGCTCACCCCTACTCCAAAGACAATAATGAAATCCTTCCTCCATTAAGTTATGAACACACTCATTATCCTCTAGTAGTATCATTAAGGAGATTGATGTGTCTTATTTTTTAGCGTACGGAAAGCAAGGGTCGAACCACGAACATTTGGATTTGATTAATGTAAATTTAACTAATCTATTTAAATAAAGCAATTACTAACTAATGGGGTTTTGGTTTTACTAAATTAAATTAACTAGAAAGCAATAAAATAATCTAATTAACAAAGCATAATAAATATGAGATAAATCAAGATTTGTAAAACGTCTAGGAATTATGATTCACTTGTATCTACTATATTATTCTTTTGTCTAATGTATCAACCAATTAATCTTGGGTTTGTTCACAAAAGATTGGTATAGTTCGTCAAATTATAATTCAGTCTCTATCCTAAATAATTCATCCGAATATATACCCTTAAGAACAAAAACATATGAATTTCATATCTGTCACTTAGGAACATATATATGAACCTGACCCTAACTTATCACTCTCGTGCATCAATAAGGTCAATTTATCACAATGGTGAGTCAGTGTACGACATATGCATATGGTCGTGCAGTTATCCGTAACTCTTGGTCTTTACTACTTGTGATTCCATTCATTTGATCTAAGCTAGATAGTAAAGAGATTGATAAACATTGTGATCAACAAGATTTGATTGAATAAAAATATATAACAGAGTAATAGATTCGATACAAGTTACCTCCAATTCCTAGATTATAGAGTTAGTTCCTCATAATTGAAAGTACAAAACATTGAACCATTTTTGGAGAATCTTTCTTCATAGACAAAGAAAAATAATACAAAACTTATTTCCTCTTTTTCCTAACCTAAAGGAACTATTTATACCTAATAATTATACAACAAGTAGGAAAAAAAGATACAAAACAATTACAACACTAAAAAGAATCACAATAGGACTTGAGGACCGGCCCACCATTCCTTGAAGGAAAAGAGTCACGTCTGATTTGGATTTGTAAAAGCTGATTTTCAGCTTTTATGCCTTCAAGTTTCCAGCATTTGCACTTTGGTCCCTCTAGTTCTTCAATTCAGCATAAAGTGCCTCTATTTTGCACAATTGTCCTAAAATACCCTGAAACTATAAAACAACACTGAAACATATATTAAACAACAAAAATCCCGAGAAATAACAATATTTAAGTCAGAATAATACTCAATAAATACGTATAAAACACATTCATCAGAGATCCATTAGAGAATGAATAAGTATAATTTTAAATGATTACATAGTATTTTTCCAAGAATATGCGAATGACATTGGTTTGACCAAGGATGAACCAATCACTTTTGGATAAGTCATTGATCGATGTATTTTATACGTCGATTTTATATGCTTCTATGACTTAAATTATGCTATTTCACGAGGTTTTTGGCTACTAATTTGTGTTTTCGGTGAGTTTTGTAAGTTTCAGGGTTTTTAGTGAAAATATGCAAAACATCAGGGTTTTATATTCAAATTCCAAGAAGGCCCAAGATGAAAAATGATGAAGAAAAGAAGATATCCCAAGCTGGAGACCTTGCAGTCGCAAGGTGTTTCAGACCTTGCCCCCACAAGGCGGACAGTAGCAAGAAGAAATCAAGGCCCGGAATGCTGGAGACCTTGCGGACACAAGGTACCCAACACCTTGCGACCGCAAGGTGGTCAGAATGCGATAAGTTCGTATTTTCACAAGAGATTCGATTGGATTACAACTCCCTACCATAAATAGAGATTGGTTGCCAAAGCCTAGGATATAGAAAAACGACTAGAAACATTGTTGTATAGTTTTAGGATAGATTTTAGGTTGTATAACATAGTTAGATTGTGTAATTATAAGTATTGAAGATCAAGATCATGTTTCGTTCATCTTCATGTGTTGTTCATTGTCTATGATGAACTAAATCATCCATAATCTAGGAGGTGGGAGGTAACTTGTATCGAACTTATGTTTTAATTCATATTTATGTTCATTCAATTCTTATTGATTGTGGTGTTTATCAATCCCTCTATTATTTGGCTTTGAACAAATGAATGTAATCGCAAATAATAAAGGCCTAGAGGTGCGGATAACTGCATAACCAATGTGCATATGTCATACACTAGCTCACCATCACAATAAATTGGACCTATCGATGCACGAGAGTGATAAGTTAGGACCAGGTTTATACATGATTTAGGTGACATATAAATCATATGTTCTTGTGCTTAGGATATAGAATGGATGAATGTTGCGGGGATGGAGGCTGAACCAATAGTTCAACAGACTATATATATCTTTTGTGAACGAACCCAAGAAATTGAATGATAATTATTTTGAATTGAACATAAAGGAGATACAAGTGAAACCCGAATCCTAGATTGCCATCTACCATAAGATCTTCATAACCTGTAATTACTGCTAATTAGTTAAACACCTAACTAATAATAGTAGATTAGAATAAAATCATTATAAAAACCCCCTTAGATTAATAATTTGCTATCAATAAATTGCATTGTTCATGATCTCTTGTCTCTGTGGGTTCGACCCTTGCTTCCAATACTATTCTATAATAGTCTTGTCCACTTGCAAGAAAAAATTTAAAATAAGACATCGATCATGTTTTTGGCGCCGTTGCCGGGGATAAGCTAGTTCACGTAGTTAGTTTGTTGGTAGCGTAATTTTTAGTTTAATTTAATTTTCAGTTTTTATAAAAATAAAAATACAAAAAGATTTTATTTTATTTAATAGTTAGTTGTTTTTAAATTTCTTTAATTTATTTTATGCACGGTCGTAAATCTTTGAATCCCAAATTGGTATATCTGAATCAAGATATAAATAATATTAGAAGAAATCAAGAAAATCTTGAAAATCTAGCTTCCCAACCTGATAATCAAGAACAATTGAATCAAGAGGATCAAGAGGATCCTCTGGTCGATCCTACAATGGAAGATAATATTAATCAAAATCCTGAAAATCCAGTTAATCCAGTTAATATGAATCAAAGAGAAGAAGAACCTGCAAGAAGAAATATGGAAGTAGTAGTAAATCAAAAAACTATTAATTATTTTAGTAGACCTTCATTAAATGCAGTAACATCATGTTTAGTCTTACCAGATGCTGTAAGGAATTTCGAACTAAAAGGCCATTATTTTAACATGATACCATCTTTTCATGGAATGCCTCACGAAGATCCTGTCAGTTTCTTAAGAGAGTATGAATACATGATGAGTACTTTTCCTTTAGGAGGGTTGACTGAAGACCAAATTAAAATGAAATATTTTCCCAGTGCATTAAAAGAGTTGGCAAAGTGATGGTTTATGAACTTAACACCTAATAGTGTTTATACTTGGGCTCAATTATATGATTTGTTTATGAGTAAATTTTACAAGCATGCATCTCTCACTGAATATAGAAAACAAATCATGTCATTCCAAAACGAACCAGATGAAACATTCCATGAGTCTTGGGATAGATTTAAAAATCTGCTCATTATGTGTCCTCATCATAATTTGGCTCAACATGTGTTAGTGCTTCAATTTTATCATGGTCTTTCGCCAGGCTTACAAACTATGGTTGATAGTGCAGCTGGTGGTTCTATTAATAGAATGACACCAGAAGCATTAGAGGAATTATTTGAGATGTTAAGTATTAATTCTCAACAGAAAAGTGCTAGAGGTAAAAATAGGAGTCTATACCAAATTCAAGAAAAATCAGATACACAAGCTCAATTTGAAAATTGGCAAATTCAAGAAGCATGTGCTTTATGTGGATTATATTCTCATGCTACTAATTTTTGTCCATCAAGTGCTATGTATACTGAAAAGGCTAATGCTATGAATATATACCCTCAAAGGCCAAGGAATGATCCCTACTCAAACACATATAATCCTGGTTGGAGGAATCATCCTAACTTTTCTTGGGGAGGAAATAAGCGTTTACAACCTCAACAATTCCAGCCTCAACCACCTCAACCACAACAATTTCCAAATCAAAATCAATTAAGGATTGAAGAAATTCCAAAACAAGAAGGAACAAACAAAAGTCAAGCAGTGTTGATGAAATATATGCTTGAAGAGATTGAAAATTTAAAGAAGCACATTATGACTTCTGAAGCCGAGAAAAGAGAAGAAGGGAAGTTCCCTAGTCAAACCGAGCAAAAGAAAGTCAATCATCGCCTTGCCCGAAGCGGTTTTTGTAAAGAAATTGTAGTAACACCCCCGTATTCTTGCATGTGCATTGTGTGCTTGCCTTCATGCTTTCTTGTTGATTGTGGGCATGTTTACTTAGTTTATAAATGTTTTAGAATCATTCATAAGTCATTCATGAAGCTCTTAACATGTTTAGAATCATGTACGTTTGTTTGTTGAATCGCCGGTTCGATTGCTTTGTTTTGGCCTTAGCGTTTTTCCCCTCGTTGCTCGTTTTGCTTCTATTTCGTCGTGCGAAGTGTTCGTTGAGTTCTTGGCTTTGTATTCAGGTCATAACCATGTTGAAACAAGCCTTTTCTGTGACCAAGTTATCCTAGTTTGATTGGTGTTTGATTGGTGTTTGATTCGTAACATTCATTAAATCGCATGATTCGAGCCTTGTTCTACCTTGTTCCGGATGTTGTTCGGGTGTTTCCGACTTGTTTTGAGTTGGGTTAGACTTAGAATGGTTGCCCATAAGTTTGGGACCATTTAGGACACGTTTAGACCAAGTTTTGAGGACATAAAGTTAAGGTCCGAAGCCCAGCGCCCGCACTGTATCATCTTGATGAGGCGCCCGCCTCAAGTTCCAGGAGCAATTACAAAATGAACAAATCTGGAGATGGGCTCAAGATGAGGCGCCCGCACTGAGAATGTTGAGGCGCCCGCCTCAACATCGATACACACTTACAACGGGATTTTTTCCCCTGCTTTTGATGCCTTGAACGACTTTTACACCCAAACCCCTATCTAAACCTTTCCTAAACCTCCCTAACCCTCCTTGATTATTTCCTAACATTAGTAACATGTTTTTAGAGTGGATTAAGAGTGCATTAGTGACCAATTAAGCCACAAAAATCTGATTCTATGAGACCACAAGGTCTTGACACTTGTCCCACTCAACATTTGACTTCTTATAAGCCACAAATCAGCCATTAGACTCCTCATTTGCCTCGAAAGCTTTTCCAAAAACGTGAGAGAGTTCTTGAGAGTTCTTCCATGGCTTCTTGAAGATTTCCTCTTGGTCTTCCCTCATCCCTTCTTCCATTGCTCAAGCCACCTTCATCAAAAGTGTAGAGCTTGAAGAATAGATCATTTTCAACCGAACGGTTTTCTCCTTTGCTTTCTTTGCTATAGAACACAAGTAAGTTACTCTTCTTCTTCTTCTCTCTAGTTCTCATTGACCCTAAGGAAACAAAGCTTATGATGATTGAGGTCAATGAGGACACATATATGCTTCCTATGCTCTCTTCTTGTGTTTTGAAAATATGAACTTGCTAGGAGCATGTATAGGATGATTTCTTGCCTATGAATGTTTATAACACTCTTTCATCTTGTCTATTTATGGTTTTGAACATGTTAGAAACATGTATTATATTTGTGATGGAAGTGTTGTTATATGAGAATGCCCTAATGTATGCCTTCATGATATGTTGTGAAGTTGTTATGTGTTCTATCCTCAATATTGGACTCTATGATGAACATGAATCTCATTTCAATGCCTTGGTGAATTTTATGACCTAGATGAACTTAGTAATGACCTAGGTTGAGTTATGGAGCACATAGCTTCAACTACCCGAAATTTGGAATTTTTAGTAAAGACTCAACGGAGTCGACTCTAGGTAAGGTTTGAACATGTTAAACTCTAATTTCAATCCCTACGAAGTTTGGACACCGTTTGGTCAAGTTTGCTCAATTTTAAGTTGAGTTTAACTATGTGCATTTGAACCCGTTGTGATTATTTGGTTCTGAGCAATTAATTGCCTTGACATGATTTATTGTAGAGATTTATACCCTACTTGGTCGGTCGAGTTCGCTCTTGTCGAATTCGATCATTATTTGGTCTTAACGAGTAAACATCTACTTGTGCATTGCATTAAGTCCAGCTGGCACTATTTGGTTTGATTTTTATGTCAGGGTAGGACGATGTATAGCCTTCACGAATTGAGAGATTCGTGCTCGCTATGGATCGCCGCACTGGACCTCACACACCCTCCATTGTAGGCCGCAATGGGGAAGTAGCCCCTTTCCGAAGTAACAATACGCGCGGACTTCACGTGCTATTAGCCGGCGGAGTTCGGTATATCGATGCGAAGTCACGAGCATCGTAGTCACGATATTGAGTTAACAAACTATTTTGCAGGAGCTACGAAGCGGCCGTGCCTATATCATATCCTACTTGTATGATTTATTTTCTTGCACTTACGTGAATAATGTGCTAAGTGCTATTTGATGAACGTGAGCTATAATTGTGATAAATGCCATGTTATAACATGATCATGCATTTTAGTAACTTACTAAGTCTTTCGACTTACCCTATTTGTTTGTTTTGTTTCCTTAGATCCGAGCCGAGGAGACGGTCCGCGATAGACTCGCTATATCCCGTTTGGTCGTTGTGAGCTCAAGGTTGCTCCTTTGGGACTTTTGTTAGTTAGTCTTTTATTTTGGCAAGGACGTTGGGAAGCAAGTCAAATAGACTTGACTTGGGGTTTTTGTTGTTGTAGTAAACTTAATGATTTGACACTTGTAATCTTTTGTATGCCGACTTATATGTCGAGCCTGTTTATATGTTAATGGTTCACATCCGTTTCTTCCGCTAAAGCTCTTTTAAATATTGTTGTTGTTGTTGTCTCCGGCATGTTGGGCCGTTGAGGTTTTTATAAGCATGTGTTAAAATTGTAGGAGTAGTTGTTGTTCCTACCGTAACGTCGCCGATGACTTGTTTATATTAAGTTGTTTTTCCGGCCAAGTGTAGCCGAGTTGTTATTCGTATGCGATGTTGCGCCACATGAATTTTATTATCCTATTGTGCATGCTTGTGTTATGGCCTATTTGGATGGCACGACTCGGGATCTCGCATTGGGGTCCGGGTCGGGCTGTCACAGTAATAGGAGAAGAGGGAAGTGATCCTGTTCATTCTTCTAATGTGCCTGATACAGTAGAGAATTATGAAAAAAAAAAGTTGAAAAGGATAATAATATTAAAGAGAATAATGAAACAATTAATCAAGAAGTAGAAGTAGAAGTAGAAGTTCCAAATAAGGAACAAGAAAAAGAGGTTCAAAATAAAGAAGATCAAATAGAAGTAGAAAAAGTGTTAGAACCTGAAGAGGAGGAACCTTATGTGGCTCCACCACCATATGTTCCTCCAATTCCGTTCCCAAGAAGACTTATGAAAAACCGAATGAACAAACAATTTTCGGAAATTTATAATATGTTATCCAAAGTGAATGTTAATCTTCCCTTGCTTAACGTTATTAAAAATATTCCAGCTTATGCAAAGTTTTTCAAAGATCTTCACTCTAAGAAACACAAGTTTGAAAAAATGAAAAAATTATTGTTTCTGAAAATGTAAGTTCAGTTTTACAACCCGAATTACCCCCTAAGTTGAAAGATCCTGGTAGCTTTAATATCCAAGTTTCTTTGGGAAACTCTAAAAAGATGAAAGTCATGCTAGATCTAGGAGCAAGTATTAACTTGATGCCTTTTGCAGTCTATAAACAATTAGGGTTAGGAGAACTAAAACCCACTAGTATGCAATTGCAATTAGCTGATCGTTCAGTTAAATATCCTTTAGGTATAGTGGAAGACATCCTAGTTCAGGTTGATAAACTAATCATTCCAGTCGACTTTGTGGTTCTAGAGATGGAAAGGAAAATCTGCACAAATAATGAAGTTCCTATATTGTTAGGCAAACCTTTTATGGCCACTGCCAATACAATGATAAATGTGAAGAATGGTAAACTCACTATGTCAGTCCTAGGTGAAACTATTGAAATCTCTGTTTATGATGCTATGAATAGACCTAGTGACATAAATGCATGTTTTTCCATAGATGAAATCGAAAAATTATCAACTGAAACTTTTGAAGAAGATAATAAAGATGAAGACTACGAGAAAGATGTATTTATATTTTATGATGATAGTCCTATCCCTCCCATAAAAATTGACATTGATCAGATACAAAGAGAAATAGAAGAGGAAGAAAGACAAGAAAAAGAGAAGTTAGAAGCTCTTTAAAATAAAGATAAAGAGAACATAGAGAAAGAATCTGAATCAGAAAATAATTCTGATAAAACAGAAAAAGTAGAAGACGTAATGAAATTAAGGAAGATGAAGTAGAGGTTTTGAAATCTCTTTTTGAAGAAATTGAGGTAGAGAATGTTAAAGTAGAAAATAAGGAAGATGTTAAAAAAAAGGAAATACGGAGGAGGTTAAAATAGAAGAAACAATTAAAGCAGAAAATTTTGAATTTATGTCATCTGTTAAATCTCCTCCAGTGGAAGAATTAAGAGCATCCACAATGGTTGCACCCTAAAACACCCTTTATACAACTCCCTAAATTCTTTTAGAGGCCCTTTAAAAAAAATTCAACTCCAATGAGCACCCTCTATATTACCCTTTAAATTAATGACATCTTAACTAACAAACCTAACTACCAATGAAATCTTTTTTTTTAAATTTTCCTACCGCAATGAGAATAAAATATTAATACTATTAAATTTACATTTTATAAAAAAATATATTATATGTTTTGATTATTTCAATTACTTTTATTTAAATAAAGTCTTGTCACACTTTTTAATATTATCGATAATTTTAAATTTTAAAAAAGGAAATGATAGTGAAAAGATAAACTAAATTAATTGAAAAAATAAATGGGAAAAATGGGAAAGAATTAGTGATGACTGATTGTGCCAAAAATTTGGAGGCTTGGTTGACCCGCCTAATTTTTGAGATTTTGGTGCATTCTTTGAATTTTGGCACAATTTTTTGAATTTCACCAAAAAAGTCCGCCAAAGTGTAATTTTTTCATAACATTGAATTTTGATTTCCCACCATATCTTTCAACTACCTCTATACACATATATTTGTATATAAACACCATTCTACCACTTCAATACATACTCATTTATAACTTTCATATTTTTTTTATTATCTCCATGGCAACTCCTCCATTCTGGCCTTTTGATATGCACATGTACAATCAATTTGAAGCATTCCATCAACATCAAATGCGCGACCTAGATATGCTCATGCAAGTTGTTGATGAGGTTTGGCGTGTGCCAAAAGAAACCTCGGCTATATCGACGAATATATATATAGCGAGATCGTGTAAAGCACACGATGACCTTGTCAAAAATTATTTTGCGGATGACCCTATTTTTCCACCACGTATGTCCGATTTAGAATGCGCTACGGTTGTTTCACGTAATTGAGGCGGACATTGAGATCACCCAACCATATTTCAAGCAACGCTATGACTCGTACTTAGGAAACAAGGATTCTCATCCATCCGAAAATGACGGCGCTGCGGGAATTCTTGCATACGGAAGCCCAATTGATCGTGAGGACCCTTGCCATTGCGAGACCAGCTATAGAGATGTTCGTTTATTTTTGAGGCAATTGTCGGCATGTACTCGGAGGCATTTGCGAGCTCAAATGAAGGCGACATCGCCCGGCTAATTGAAGAAAATAGAATCGTGGTTTCCCGGCATGATTGGTTCATTGAATGCATGCTGCTGGGAGTGGCGCAACTGCCCGGCATGGCATGGTCGGTTCAGCCCACCTAGGAAAACAACCTTGATTCTTGAAGGTAGCATCTCAAGATCTACGGATTTGGCATGCATTTTTTGGTACAGCAGGAACATACAATGATCGGTTCTTGATCAATCGCCAATCTTCGACAATTCATTCAATGTCAAACACCATACACTCCCTATGAAATAAATGGTAATGTATACTACGTGCCATACTATCTTCAGATTGCATATACCCTCACTTTGCGACACTAATCCGACTATCAAGCGGCCAGTGAAAAGGAAAAACATTTTGCACAGACAGGAGGCTTGTAGAAAGGGCGTTGAGAGGGCATTTGGGGTTTTGCGAGGCTAAATGGGCTATTACCGAGGGGGTCAGGTAAGATTGGGACCAAAAACTTTAAGCAATATTATGTATTGTTGCATTATTTTGCATAACATGATAATCGAAGATGGCGCCAAATGAATCTTGAGCGATGGAGGCACGTAGTGGGTGAAAGCAGTGCCACATGAATTACTTCAACATGATCCAATGTGTTGGGTATTTAGTTCTTCGTATAAGCAGTGCGAGATAAGCGTATGAACAACCGGCTTAGGCTTGATCGATCGACCATCTACGGAATAATTTTGGTAAACAAGGCAATCGTTGATGAAGTTAGGTTTGAGTATTTCAAGTTACTACCTTGACCATATTATGCATGTTTTGACTTAGATTCAATGTTATTTGTGAAGTTATTTTTTTTTTTTGTTATGTGAGTTTTGCAATCAATAAAATTAGTAATAAATAAGTTACCTCATTACTAGCCAAGATTACAAATTCACCTTTGTGCAACCTGTTAAAAGTTTCACATATCACGAGAATGAATCAACACCATGTCCACAATTAAAATTGCTTGTAAATGTGGGAGCAAGCAACAATTTTCAACACCTCAAAATAAGTATACCAAAGCCACAAAAACAAGTTGATAGCCCAAAACAAATAATAAATCAAGAAAAATAAAAAAAATTGCCAAAGTTAGTGTAATAATAAAATTTGTCTCTATGAACAAAAGCCCAAGTTAACGAGGAATGTAAATAAAGAATAATATTCCTAAATAAAATAACTAAAGGCTCTAAAAACTATAACTACGAACTACTTGCTTATGCTCGACATCATAATCTCACACGAAAAGCCGTCAACCTTGCTAACTAGAATCAAATGAAGCATTGAACCTATTTTCAAGGTTACATGGTTCCATATTAACGCCATCACGGGTTTAGGCTGTCTAGTTGTCTTGCTTCTGAGGAGTACTCCAAGCTGTTCAATCTACGAAAAAAATATAAAAGGAATTTTGAGTAACACATAAGAAACATTTGAAGTCTGATAAAAACATTAATGCTAGATTGTAATATACCATGCTTCCTCTCGAATCCTTCAACTTCTTAAACCTTGCCATCGACCATCAAAACCTCGGCGGTCAAGAGATGTGGAGCCGGTTGAGCATTTTTTCCTCATCATCCCCTATGGCTTGAACAATTGCAATGCTAGATTGTAATTGTTCAAGCTTAGTCTCTTCACCAAATGGAATGCTTGAACCATTGGTGCTTTCATTGACTCAAATTGAGCTTTGTTAGTTTCTTGCATCATCCGAAATTGATCATTTTGGGAGATCCTCCATTCAGACACTTGGTCACTCAACTTGTTATTGCGTATGGACGCTTCATCTAACGCATTGGTGTCGGTGCGACGACGTTTTTCCTTCGCGGATTTTCTTCCTAAAGGTCGTTCTAATGGCTCGAGTGAATACCACTTGGAATGGACCCAATTGGTGTGGCGTGTGAGGAGAGTCATCACCTAGATTAATGCTTGCAGACGGATAGTCATCGGCGTCGTGCATGCCATGAATACCATTATCGGTAAAGTCATGCATAGGGGATGCAGGTGCTAGAGTTGCATTGACCTGATCACCAGTTATTTCAGAAGGTCGGCTTTTACTTTTTCCACCTGCGGAAATGTGCCACTTTTCTAAATGTTGAAGTATGTCCCAGCAATGATAGAATTTAAAATCGCGAGCATGGTCATTCTTGAATATTTCATAACAAGCTCCCAACTATAATAACATATGACACGTTACCTTATATGTCTTGAATATAGCCCATGAAAACTAGGCTCAATATAATCATTTTCTATTTTAAAAAGTTAGGCCTAAAAAATTGACTTAAAAAAGAGATTAATTTTGGCCCCAATGTAAAACTACAAACCTCATCGGCCCACGTTTGTACCGCTTTGATGGTTTCTATTGATTCTCGCCCACGATAGCTCTCCATTTTGTTACATTAGCTTGAATTGTAGCCCACCTATTCTCCAATCCTTTTTTGTACGCCTTGTTTCATGTTTTTTTTTACAAAAATCTTCAAAGATGTTAAGCCACAAACTATCGTTGGTCGACCAACACCGATAATCTGATTCTCGAGCGTTGCACCCAAGCCTCACAAAGAGCCTTGTCTTCATCATGCTTCCAGTTTGGTGCTTTTCTATTTGCAAATTTTGGTGGCACATTTGAAGCTTCAGTCGAAATTGTTTCCGTTTGGGATGTAGGAAATTGAGGTTGAGAGTGCGTAGAATGGGGTGGTGTACTAGATATGAGATGTTGGGTAGGTGTCTGGTCTCTTGTTTGCATTTGTTCCCTTATAAAAGATGTGTATGCAGCGTGAGCTACTTGAGCTGCCTAGGCTTGTTGGTTTGGTGTTGGGGTGAAAATGAATCCAGTTGGCCAGTTCAATGTGCTTTCTTGCGTCGGTGGGTCGTTTATATTGAGTTGCACCGGGGGCAAGTTATGTTGGTTAAGTGGCCGGAAATGATCCATTGAACCTGTACACACCAACACAATGTTAATATGCAGAAATAATTGATGCACGCTATTGATCACAATCAATAAATTAATTTCCCATAGTCTTCACGTCAAAAGTAATACAAATTTGTCAAACTACTAAACAGTTTAGCACACATGACAAAGAAATCAAACTAAAGGGAAAGTGTGGAAATAATAACAGTATGCATAAGGAAATGAAGGATCTAGTCTTTTGCGGGTAAAGTAGGGAGGAACATAGTTGTGGTACAGTGTGCATGCCTAAAAGGACTCATTTATAGCAGATTAGGAAAATGAATCTTCATCAGTTTTCATGTGAGTCAACGTTTAAGACCAAATGCTAAGTTTCTTCTTCTGTTTTTTTTTTTTTTTTTTTGATAAGTTAAGTGCTAAGTTTCTACAAGCTCTAGAGGGAATTTCAAGACCAAAGCTGGGGTTTTATAACTGGTATAATGACCAGGACTTGGCAAGACCAAAACATGTTGCACTATTGTTTTCAATAGTCTGGGTGTTCAATATTCTCCTTGAATGATAAAGGACTCAGGTCAACCATATACCCCCTTTAGATTAAGTTCAACCTACTACAAAAAAATCCCATAGTATTACTAAGAACTGATCTCATAAACAACTAAGCCATACATGCTATGATACTACTAATTAAATCAAACTTTCTGCCATCCTCTCATGCGAAGGCTAAAGGGAAAGCAGAAAACAGAGCTAGCTATGATTTTTAGCCCATAACATGGAATCAATTGACGAACTAAGCTATCAACAATGACTTTGCCCAGACTCCTACTCGTCAATCAAAGACATATCAAGTAAGCTCAGCCATGGCGTCTGATGATCAAGTTGTCCAAGACGACCGCATCGCCCGAATTTCGTCCGCCATTCGCGTCATCCCCGATTTCGCTAAACCAGGGATTTTGTTTCAGGATATAACGACGTTGTTGCTTGATCCGAGGGCGTTCAAGGACACGATCGATTTGTTTGTTGAAAGGTATAAAGGAAAAGATATCTCAGTCGTTGCAGGTGTTGAAGCAAGAGGTTTCATATTTGGTCCTCCCATTGCATTGGCCATTGGTGCAAAATTTGTCCTCATGAGAAAACCCAAGAAGTTGCCTGGACCTGTTATTTCGAAGGAGTACTCGTTGGAGTATGGAACAGACATTATGGCCAGCAGCAAATTGGCTTCAGGATTTATTGATTCATCCCCATTTATCTTTCAAAAACGCAAACAAACAAAAGGGAAAAAAGATAACTTAGCTCTAGACATGCAAACTTTTTCAGAATATTAGCCTTTTTTCCCACCACTTAAGGGTCCAAACTCCAAATAGCATAATGGCAAAGGAAATAATCTTCTTAGACCATTTCCCGCATTATTTACAAACTCAGCACTCAGTAGTAACCAGAACAGACCATAGGAAGCCAGTGTGCACATGCCAAATAAAAGGCATATTGAAATAAAAAGGCAATCACATAAACCTTGCAAATTGCAACAAAAATTGTTGAGTAACACATTGAAAAAAGTTATGAATTTCAATTCGATAACGAAACAACGAAGAAATTTCGAATAAGAGCTGATATTATTCGAGACAAGTCAAAAATTGAACAAATGTAGCACTTGTATCTCAGCATTATATCAACAATAGTACAATTATAATAGACACGTTTCGGGGTTTGCATGTGAGATTAAGAGGAAGAGATGTTAGCATGTTATGCAGGTTTTGAGTTTGGTGATAAAAATCAATCAGAGATGTTAATTAGTTCTTGTTTAACATTCTAAGCAAACCACCGACCCCAAGTAAAACAAGTCACCCAGATTCAAAAGCTTTTTTATTGATTCAAATCCAAAAAAGGAGGAGGAGAATCCACAAGCGAAGATAGCTCGACTAAAGGATCGAAAGGGATTATCTCATGAAAACCCACATTAATTAAATGCTGAAGAAGACCATCAATGGCCTTGCCCGAAAAGCGAGTTTAACATATCTCCCAATCAGGCTCAAACATGTACATAGAATCGTAAACAGGCCGGACAACATCAACAGGAAGATGACACACTGCACACATAAAACCCTAGAAAGTGAAGTTGAGATTTTTAATTACCTGAAAATATTGAATGAAGAGCCGTTGATCTGGTGTAGAAATCTCTTCTCTCGATGTGTTTTTGAAAGGGACGAAAGAGAAGAAAACCGGTGAAAGAGATGATACGGGAGGAGAAGGGCGGGGGAGAGAGAAAAAGAAACGAATTTATTGTTGAGGCGCGCTACTCTTCACCCAATAAGTTGGGGTGCGGTAGCTTTTTTTAGGGATAGGGTGATTGATAGGGTGTCCACTGTGGGCTTAAGTGTGGTAAAAAAAACCCTAAAAAGGGTTTTAGGGTGTTAATAAAGGGAACCACTGTGGATGCTCTAAAGCCATTACCACCCCACCTAAAATATGCATTTTTAGGGGAAGGTAAAACTTTACCTGTTATAATAGCAGCTGATTTAACTAAAGAGCAAGAAGCAAGTTTATTGAAAGTTTTATGGACGCATAGAGAAGCTATAGGATGGTCCCTAGCCGATTTAAAAGGTATTAGTCCATCTATGTGCATGCATAAAATACACCTAGAAGAAGGTAGTAAACCTTCAAGAGAAAGACAAAGAAGACTTAACACACACATGGAAGAAGCCGTAAGAAAAGAAGTTCTTAAGCTTCTAGATGCAGGTATAATTTACCCAATATCAGATAGTAAATGGGTTAGTCCAGTCCAAATAGTTCCTAAGAAGTCAGGAATTACAGTCATTAAAAATGAAAAAGATGAATTAGTCCCTACAAGAACAATAACTGGTTATAGAATGTGCATTGATTTGAGAAAACTAAATGCAGCAACTAGGAAAGACCACTTTCCTTTGCCATTTATTGACCAAATCCTTGAAAGACTAGCCGGTCATGAGTATTATTGCTTTCTTGATGGTTTTTCTGGTTACAATCAAATCCCTGTAGCACCTGAAGACCAAGAGAAAACAACTTTTACATGTCCTTTTAGTACTTTTGCTTTTAGGAGAATGCCATTTGGACTATGTAATGCACCAGCCACCTTTCAAAGATGCATGATTTCTATATCCTTAGATTTAGTTGAAAGATGTGTTGAAGTTTTCATGGACGATTTTTCAGTTTTTGGTAATTCTTTCGATCATTGCTTAGAAAATCTTACATAAGTCCTAAAAAGATGCTGTGAAACAAATTTAACTTTAAGTTGGGAGAAAAGTCATTTCATGGTCAAACATGGAATTGTCTTAGGGCATGTTGTGTCAAATAAAGGCATTGAAGTTGATAAAGCTAAAATTGAAGTTATTTCACAACTACCCCCTTCAACTTCTGTTAAAGGTGTTAGAAGTTTTCTAGGGCATGCTGGTTTTTATAGAAGATTCATAAAAGATTTTTCCAAAATCTGTAAGCCTCTGTGTAACTTGTTAGCAAAAGATACAGAATTTGTTTTTGATCAAGAATGCATAAATGCATTTAATTTATTGAAAGAAAGATTAACTACTGCCCCAATTTTATCCGGCCCTGATTGGTCCCTTCCTTTTGAAATCATGTGTGATGCATCAGATTTTGCAATTGGAGCCGTGTTAGGACAAAGGGTAGATAGAAAACCCCATGTGATACATTATGCTAGTAGAACTCTAAATGATGCACAACTAAATTATACCACAACAGAAAAAGAGTTTTTGGCAGTTGTGTATGCTTTAGAAAAATTTAGATCATATCTGTTAGATCAAAGGTGATAATATTTTATGATCATTCTGCATTAAAATATTTGTTAAGTAAGAAAGATGCTAAGCCTAGACTAATTAGGTGGATGCTATTGTTGCAAGAATTTGACATTACAATCAAAGACAAAAAGGGAACGGAAAATGTCGTAGCTGACCATTTGTCTAGATTAGAATTTTCGCCCTTGCTTGAACGTCAATTCCTTGATGATCCAATTCCCATAAATGAAGATTTTCCTGATGAGCAACTGTTAGCTATTAAAGATTCAGACCCTTGGTATGTTGATTTTGTCAATTATTATGTGTCTGATATCATAAATCATGTTTTTGATCATTATGAAAAAAAGAAATTTTTGACTGAAACGAAAAATCATTTTTGGGAAGAGCCTCATTTATATAAAATATGTTCAGACTCTTTAATTAGGAGATGTATTCCAGAAAAAGACCAACAAGGTATTATGGAGTTCTGCCATGAATACTCTTGTGGAGGTCATTTTAGTGGAAATAAAACTGCTAGAAAAATTTTACAATCTGGTTTATATTGGCCTACTGTTTTTAGAGACTGTGAATTATTTTATAGAACTTGTGATAAGTGTCAAAGAACTGGTGGAATAGGAAAAAGAAACGAAATGCCCTTGCATATTAATTTGGTTGTTGAAATATTTGATGTTTGGGGTATTGATTTCATGGGTCCTTTTCCAGTGTCAAATAATTGTGAGTATATTTTGGTAGCAGTTGATTATGTGTCTAAGTAGATTGAAGCAGTAGCAACTAAAACAAATGATGGTAAAACTGTGGTTAAATTTGTTGAAGATCTGTTTGCTAGATATGGAGTACCTAAGGCCATAATAAGTGACCAAGGGACTCACTTTACTAATAAATTACTGAATAATGTCCTTAAAAAACATGGTGTAACTCACAAGTTAGCTACACCATATCATCCTCAGACATCTGGCCAAGTTGAGGTTAGCAACAGGCAAATTAAAGCAGTATTAGAAAAGACTGTTAGGCCTAATCGTAAAGATTGGGAATCTAAACTTAAGGATGCTTTATGGGCATACCGAACTGCTTTTAAAACCCCAATTGGAATGAGTCCATATAGAATGGTATATGGCAAAGCCTGCCATTTACCAATTGAAATTGAGCATAAGGATTATTGGGATGTTAAAGAATTAAATTTAGATTTAACTCTGGCTGGTGAGGAAAGATTGTTTCAATTGAATGAATTAGAAGAACACATGCTAAATTCGTATGAGAATGCCAAAACATATAAAGAGAAGACCAAGAAATATCATGACATGGGATTAGCTAATAAGATGTTTAGACCAGGATTGAAAGTTCTACTTTTTAATTCAAGACTTAGGCTATTTCCTGGAAAGTTAAAATCTAAATGGTCTGGTCCTTTTATAATTGTACGAATTTATCCCCATAGAGCTGTTGATATACAAAATCCAAAGAATAATGAAACTTTTAAAGTTAATGGACACCGACTCAAGCCATACCTTGAACTGATGTCAGTTGAACGAACAATTAAATTGATTAGTTTGGCTGACAATGAACCACCCAATGATTAGGTTTGCAATTGGGTCGAGCCAAAGACGTTAAACAAAGGCGCTGAGTGAGAGGCAACCCACTATTATAAGTTTTATTGCTTTTGTAGTTAATTTAAATATGCTATTCTCCGTTAAATGTATTTTTGGCCATTTAAATTTTAAATTAAATATGCCAAAATTCAAGTTTGGGGGAGAAAAGCATCTTAATGTTGTATTTATATGTTGCTAATAATTTTAGTTTAGAGTTTTTGTAGAGTTTTTACAATGCAGAAAGTAAGAAACATAACGGATAACGGAGGGGCTTAACCGAAATTTTCTGAAAAGGATAAACAAAATCGATGGAGTCACCACCTTGCGGACGCAAGGTGTGGAAGACCTTGCGACCGCAAGGTCCTCAGTAAATGCGGTTATCGTGAATTGGTACACAAAGACGTCAGACGTGGGAATCGCCAGAATGCAACCGCTGACCGCCCGACCTTGCGGCCCACCTTACGTAAAAGACACCTTGCGACCGCAAGGTGCCTTTATATAAGAAACCGCCGCTTCATTTGCGTAATCATTTAACACTACTCCCTCCTTCCAAATAGCAGCAGGCCTCTCCTTCAAAATCGGCGAGATCCTTGAAATTCTTCCAATTCCGGCCAAATCTCGAAGATCTTCTCCTCCTTCAAACCCTTCAACTTCCACCTCTCCATCACCTTCCATTTCACTCAATTGAAGAAGTGAAGCAAGGAAGAACTCCATTGTTGCCGACGCCAAGCTCAAACTCCGATGACACTCCATCTCTAAAGCCGCAAACTAGTAATTCTAACTCTCCTCTTTAATTTTTAACGTCAAATTTTTGCATGCTAGGGTGTTAGATAATTTTACGTAGATAATATTTGCATGCTTTAGGAAATAATTTTTAATTTTAAAATTTTGAAAATATATTTTTAATTGTTAAATATTTAATTTAAATTTTGCTCAAACAAAATGTTCCGAAGCGTAGAAATACGGGTGCTTCTACCTCCCGCCTGCTCAGAGGAGGAACCGTATTATGACCACCGCCGATTTATCTCCTACGAGGCTCTGAAAATATGCGGCCAAACTCTCCAAGACCTTGGTTCCCGAGAGGGATTTAAGGATTCGAAGGCCGAAGAATTTGGCCTCCGCCCCAACTTTACGGCCCGTAGGTGGGGGTTATTGATCGATTCTCCTGACAAGGCAAATGCCTATTGTCCAGTGAGTTCTACGCCAATGGCCGCATTGGCGTAGATGGGGAGTGAATTTAGCAGACCTTAATGTTAGGGACGTTATTGTTGACTTTTCGTCCCAAAGCATTAATTTACGAGTATTACGCACATCCAATTTCGGATGGTGCCGACGACTACGCCTAGCCTCCACCTCCATACCCCCATCCTACCCCCCTGCCCCTCGAGGTGGAATGCTCCCCGTGTTGATGGACCCAAAACCGTAATCCACCCCTCCACGCACCATGGAGGAGTCCTTTGAACACGCCAAGCCCGGTGTTGAGTGACCTAAAACCTAATCCACCCTACGGTCCACGCAATGGAGGAGTTATTTTCAACACGCCAAGCCCGTTCAAATTTATTTGTGCCCGTCTCATGCCTTCCAATCACCAACATACGGTGACTTGGGGCTAAAGTCAGCCGGCCCCGATCTACACCATTATGACCGGGTGGATCTATTGATGTTGGCCGCCCGATCAACGCCAAATTAAGACCCTTATTAGAGGTGCCACGAATGCGGGTTACGCTGCTCCCGCATTTTCACCGAGCCGTGTCACCGAGCCGTGTAGGGGGCAAGGGTGAGATGGCCAGACACGGAGAGGCTTAAGGTCGGGTCCGGCCATTACTAGGGCCATTTTGTTTGAGCACCAGTTACCGCCAGCCGAGAGTGAGGGTTCCTCACGATGAGGAACCCGAAGGAGGAGGAGGACCCACTCAGGATCTCCAATAGGCTAGAAGAGGTTGCCCTAGAATCCCAAATGGCAACTCAACTTGGCAAACACGTACGCGCCGACCAAGAGGCTATTTGGGTGGTTTAACACCGTGGGACAAAATGTCTCAACTTATTATGGGTGCCTCCCCGGCATCCCCGAGTTTCGTCCCCGAGCCGTTTTCATTCAAGCTTCCACCCGACTCACCGTGAGTCGTGGAGTGAGGCCCAAGTTCCATCCTCTTTCGTTAGGTGGGTAGGCCCGCTGCTATGTCCTTTTTGATATTCTGTCCTTCCCCATCAATCCTCTCATATGTTCCTCAATTTTGGAGGACAAAATAGAAATTAAGTTTGGGGGGATTCTAAGCCCGCAGTCTTAGCAGGTCCTAGCCTAAGGAGGAATGGGAGTGGGCTACGCGGGGTAGGGTGAGGAAAATTTTCTTTTTTTTCCTCTATCGTGCTTCCTCCTCACCCGACTTTCTTGCTTTTAATTTTTCTTATTTTCTGAGGTGTTGCCTTGACTGTAATAATCACATTGATGCTCGTGGATTCTTTCTCGTGGGAACCCATCATCAATTGTGTCATCAACATCTCCAATTTTCTTATAAAAAAAAATTTAAAATCAAAATCAAAATAAAATATTTCAAAATTTTCATCCTCGAGTTTAGGTGTGGTAATACTAGTCGATGAGGAGTTAATGCAATGAACCGCATAGCTAGTCCGTAGATCCTCTCGGAATTTACTTGATTTTGCAAACTTTTTACTTTTCTCCAAATTCTTCATGCACCCACACCCGTTCATAATTATGGATTGATTAGAATAGTTTTATAAAGTTTATAGCACCTACTTCATTACAACTAGATATGCACAAGAATATGATGCATAGCCATTCGAACATTATTGTTGCATTAAATTGTGACTTAGGGTCAATTGCATGATAGTTAGATCCCTTGGATTTTTCTCATTTATATATCTCAAGCACACTTTCGAACCGTGTCTCCGCATGTTAGTCTCAATTGTCCCTACCATCTGCCTTAGCGAATGCTTATGTGAAATCCAAAGGATGCTAAAACATTCAACCCCATACCCATAGTTGATATGATATTTTGTGTGTCTTACTTGCCTTAAAAACTACATGAGCATTTGGCATTAAGAAATGACTTAGCCATCTTTGGATCGTTAGAGCCTAAATATTCCCCGACCTATACTAAAATATCCCTAGTGTCCCCTTTGAGCCTAATTTAAAGAATGGAGTGTGCCAAGCACACCATTAAACCCCATTCGACATCGCTTTATTACCCACATTAACTTAACCCTAAAAAGCCTATAGACTTTAGCCTACCCTTTGAGAGAATAGATGTGGGTGGAAATTGATTATAGAGGACCATTTCTTTTCGCTAGGCTATTTTTTCAAGACTTCTTTTCTTCCGTCAGTCGAAAAAATAAATAAATAAATAAAAATAGAAAAAGAAAGAAGAAAAAAAATATGTATCGATTTAAAATGAAACGGAAGAAGAAGAGTGCAAAAGATTCAAAAGGAAGCATAGCTTTCAAAAAGAAATTATGTTAGAAATTATTGTTGAGAAGAATGATGTGATATTTTAGAAGTATATATTGCCCAAAACAAGTTTGGGGGGAAGAAGAAAACTAAAGTAAATGCAAAACGCCTCCTACTTCAGGGTCTTTGCAGTCCTAGCCTAAATAAGGAAAAACTTCCTTTGCTTGGAAGTATGAGGGATAAAGGGTAGTCTTACTTTCACTTTGAATTCCAATCCCTTTCCATCAAATCCCCATCACCTTTGGCCTTACATTACAAG
>CM028381.1:34076724-34111526 GCA_013146195.2 Codonopsis lanceolata | reverse complement strand
TATTGTCGCAAGCAAATAAGAGTTCTCAATCGCTATGGATGAAGCAACAACTAGTGGACTACAACATCAAGACCGAAATTCCCAATCATGTGTGACAACACATCACGCTATCTCTGGCCTCCAAAAATCCAAGTTGATGCATTCAAAGACAAAGCACATTGATATCTCGTTATCACTTTCTTCAAAGATCATGGAAAAAGGTAACATCGGGCCTGAATATGTTCCAACCGAGCATCAATTGGCGTATATTCTCACAAAACCACCGGATGCCACCAAAGTTTGCTTATTTAAGGAGAAATCTTGGTATGATTGATCCTACCGCTTAAATTTTAATTGTTAATGTTTTTTCATACCGGTAGACCCAAAGATTAGACTAATCTAAGACGTAAGTTCTCCTTTACCTAAGACTTAAAGGTTAGTACTTACAGTTTTTTTTTTGCTAAAGAGGTTTCTAAAGCAACTCATGGGTCAAGGATAAAATTTTGGTACTTAAGAAAATATCTTAAGTTCCGCTCAAACCGATATTTTTTTCGCCTTTAAATAGTCCTTGAACCGTCATTTGCAAACTTTACGAAACCTTTGAACGTAAATCTCTCTCTCTCTCGAAAGTAACTACTTCCGCAAATTCAAGTTCTTCTTGTTTCTTCTTCTCATCATCAACAATGGTACGCACCTTTCTTCTCTACCAATTTTCTATGTACTCGTTCGCATTTCATTATCAACCTAAAATGCTTTTGGAATTCAAACGGTCATTTTCCAGTTTATACAAGATTCGCCATTGTTGTTCTTACAAACTTGAATACTCAAATGCTTTATGTATATTCATTGTTTATTCTTATGAAAACTTCGTTATGCATTTCGAGTGTGGTTTCTCTAAACATTCTAGGGTTTCAAGTTTTGCTTCAAAATTTCAATTATTTTAGAAAACTTTGAAATTCTACTTGTTTAGATGTCTAGATGAAAAGCCCTAATTTTTATTTTTTCTTTTGCAAGAACTTCAAAATGTAAAAGCTGGGAAGGCTTTTTGAATCAAACCGTCATTCCTCCCAATTCAAATATCAACCTTCCAGATACCCCATCTATCCCGCCTCTCATGACATTATTGTCGCTGGGACCCGGTTATACATTCCGGCATGCATTGACCTTCGCCAATCAACTCTATAGCCGCCTACAAAGCTATAGGATATGGACGCCTCGATTCTCGCCTCTTCTGCCTCAACGACAAAACTACAAGATCTTCCCGGCGTAAGAATTTTATCAAAGAATGGAGCTCATGAACAAGATCGCTTTCGTGGGTGGATTCGAGGTCGCCCCTCTCTGCCACCGCTAAATCAATTTCCACCATCATCGCGTGCATTACTTGGAGCTCTTTCAAAGAACCATGGCCGAGGCTTTACATGCCCTGAAGCCATGAGGGAGTAGACACTCCTCCGGAGCCACAAGGGAAAATGCTCCAAATTTGTTCCTCTTGACGCCTCATCGCACCACCTTCTAGACAAGGGGCTCCTATTCAAGAGTGGAGCATGACATGTTTACCGCCAACAAATCAACCCGACTGCTGTATTTCTACAACTACGCCTCAACCTGGGCTCATCATTTTCGACGAGCTAAAGCAAGGTGGAGAAAGCTAAGAACAACCCCACTTGCAAACGCCTTCGCAGCCGATCAATGCCCTTTGAGGGATGATGCAAACATCAACTCTTCTTTGAAAGAAGATGAGTTGTTTATAGTGGCCAAGGAGAAGCAACTCACTCGCCAAGAATACACCGAATACGAGAACAAGCGCCGGATGCAAAGGTCTACCGCCGCCTCTCTTGACAAAGTGGCCAAGCCTCGCACCTATCTTGGTCACCCGTCAACATGGAAGCACATGAAGCTGCAGCAGACCTACAAAAAGGCCTCTCGCAAAATTTGACGATCAAGTGGCCACTGACTCCATCTAAAGGCCAAAGGCTCTGGCCGATGAGGCAGAAAGTGCCTGCTAAGGTCCAAAATAGCCTGGGCAAAGCCAAGAAAACAAGGCCTTAAGGGCACCTCCAACCGAAGAGGAGCAGCCAAATGGATCGAAGGAGATGAAGGAAGGCCGAAGAAGAAGGCACCAGCCAATCCAGCCATTCCTCTTCCTCCATCTACCCAAGCTAAGCCATCCTCTCACCATCCCACCAATCCAAACCAACCACCTTCACCATCTCCTCGCACTCCACTCCCAAACCAAAACGAAGGAAACTTCAGAAACCTTTGAAGACCAGCCACCCGGCAGCCCTCCAACCTCTACCGATGAAGCAGCTGAGTCCCTATTCAACCGAGGAAGAAAAGGAGAGCTACCGGTCCCCAAACCGCCAGCCTAACCAACTACCACTACCGACGCCCAACCCTTACCCGTCAACGCCTTATCTATACCTATCAACCCTTCATCTATTCCTTCCCGAGTCATCTACTCGAGGAATTCACCACCTCCTGAGGAGTCTATCCCTCAGAGGAGCTCAAATGTGATCGTGGAGGAGCCTGCAACCCCAACTCCTCCTCATCCCTTACCTTTCAACTACTCACCCGACCCATCCACACCTTCCTCACCACACTAATCCCATCCAACTTCATCAACCACACCACGCCTTTTAGACTCCTCGCCGCTAAGTTCCCTTCGAACTTTCAAGAGTAGATCTATTCACCCCCTACTCATCAACCTTCTCAACCTCCTCAACCTTCCCTTCAAAAACTAAAATCCCTCTTCTACCCCTCGCTCTCTTCTTTCTCGGTTCTCTACCGAACCCATTCCCTCATCCTCCCACATCGCTGAAAATTCTCGATTAATCGATATGGAACCGATTCCCACCAACCCATCCTCCACCCTCCCCTATAACCCTATCCTCTTCCACCAAAACCATACCAACCCAAGACTCATCCTCTTCCGCCTCCGTAACTCCCCATCTCCAACACTTCATCGCCTCGGCAGACTCGCTCCTCCGCCGACACCATTCACATTGGCCAAGCATCTACTTCCCATCAACCAACCATGATGAAGTTTTGTCCCTGGCTAGATGCCATCTACCAAATAAGAAGCATAAGCATTATTGAGCTACCGCAGCCACCAAGCCTAAGCGCCAACGACTCGACCGCCACTAATCTTCGACAATTTCAAGAGGATGTCTGACTCGTTTGGACAGATAGCAGACGACTTCACCGATGTCAAGATCAACATCGGCTCAACGAGACGAAGGTTGCCGTATCATAAGCTCCATTTTCTACGAGTTATTCCACGCCATCACTCTCCATCTCGGCCACTCTGCCGGCCCTCCCATTATGGAACTCAACAACCTCGCCGCAACTCGCTCACGATACAATGAATGCCAACCGTGATCGTGATCCGGCCATCACGTGAGAAGCAATGAGGTCTATCAACGTAATGCCGATGGAAGAGAACGCCTGCCTTCGTGAAGAACCTGACTACCGCTCGCTCCACCGCACTCCGACCGATGCATGACGACTACCAACGAAGAATGGAAGAGCTAGAGCGAGAAAGAAGAGAAAAGGAGGTCGCAAAAAGGCAAAGGAAAGACCTTGGTAGCTTATGTGATCTTTTCTTCCCTTTCCTTTGTATTTATCTTATTTTTTGAAAACTCTATTGAATGTAAACATATTGTTTAAATTCTTGTCGCTTTTATTGTTTATCTTAATTAGAATTTAAAACTTTCGCTTTAAATTTATTTAAACCGCCGCTAATCTGTGTGCTATTCTTGACTCTCTTATTCTTGTATGCACTTAGATTAGTCCCTTGCATTTGAGGTGCTATTCTCGCTTAATAGTAGGCATGTTCGATTACTTAATATATAAAACTTTCTAAGACATGTTATTATCTATCAAATAGTTTGTTTTAAAGCCCTCATTTGTAGTAATGATGACCAGATATAAATAGATGAGATTGTTGATTCTTATGTTAAATTTATATATGATCAAGATATTACATTAGTTTTATACTTCTGGCTAATCGGGCCGCATGATCGATTAGCGTGGCAACCTGTATAGAACTTTGCCTTGTATAGTTTTTATAGGACTTTTCAGTTCACGAAGACCCCTTCTCATCTTTTCTCGGAAGACCTGCTCAAAGCTTAAGATCGGAGACCTCGTGTCCACCGACCGCTTCTACGTGTCCTCTCCAAAAAAAGCTAGCCGGATTAATTCAAACTTATTCTCATATATTAATTGAATTAATCCAAGTCATTCTCGACATGTCAAGCCGCCGAAAGCAACTTTCCGAAAAGCAGAAGACTTTTCGTCTCGAATGCTGAAAGCGTAAAAGCTGCATCGCCCCCTACTTTTCGCTACATCTCTCGATCCGACACCAAATCGCCCACCTTTTGAAGATCTCGTAAATGATTATCCGCTTCTAGATAACCGAAGACGAAAATCCTTGATCGACGCCCCATGCATTTAATGCATTTATGAATAGATCTCGTTGAAGTCTTCGCCCTTCCAACGGATTCTTTTGAAATGCACTGCTATTAATACCGCATATCAAGATCGAACATTGAGACAACTGCATGTAATCAATCGAACACTTAAAGAATTGCTCCAAACTTCATAACTCCAAGTCTTTCACCAAGGCATTCAATAGACACTTAACATATCTAGAAGTCCTCGTCAACAACAAGAAGTCGCTCTTCAACATTTATTGTTTTATTCTTCTTGTTGTTAACTTCCATTAACTATATTCCATCTAATTAAATATCTTGTATTTACGTATATTTAATTCCCTAGACCCAAACACAAGTTAATATTTTGTACACGATCCATTAGGGATATTCTTTGTAATTGATCTAAGTGGAAAACATAGTGCACAATTTAAATCCAAGGTTGACTGCCTTGGTGGTGGACGTAGCACTCATTATAGTGTGAACCATCCCCAAATACTTGTGTTATTTCCTACCGTCTGCCTATTACTTGAACCTGCCGCTTCATTGTTTATATTATCCATTTCAGAACTTAAGTAATCTCGTAAAAGGTCTACCCAGTAGTCCTTATCAGCACTGAACAACTTTCTTGAAGGTCTTCCGCTACTTGATTCTTTTCATAGATTGCAAGTAACTTTCAAGGAACTTACTTAAAAGTTTTAAAGTGTTAATAAGCTATTCAACCCCCCTTCTAGCTTATTATTGTGCTCATTGGAACCCACAAACATACTTCTATATTCATAAAAATCAACTTAACTCATTGAAACCAAACATTACATTTAAATCATGTAATCCATAATGATAATTCCTTTATCATGCTCACAACCAAAAATAGGGGTTCATCAAGCATACTTCCAACCATAAACATATATCCATGTGTAATTCCAATAATTCATAATATTCAATATAAACCCCAAAAATCATTCATATCATCAATAACACATTCACAACATAAGCATCATGTCAAACCCTAGGTTTTTAGGAAATTATATGACTAACATGCTCAAAACCCAAACTTACAAAATGAAGCTTATTAATACACTTCATAAAACATAGAAAGCATCCTATTCATGCTTCTAACAAGTTCACTCCTCAAAAACTCAAAATAAAATCACACAAAGCATACATGTGTACTCATTGACCTCAAATAACAAGCCCTTTGTTTTCCTTAGGGTCAATGAGCACAAAATCCTTAAGATGAGGAGTATAGTAGCTTACCTAGCTTGAATGAAAACTCTAAAGAATGAAAATTAGATCGGTGAAGTTGTTCTATTAGTTGAGGGCTTCAAGAATCCGAAGTTTGAAGGCAATCCGACGATTGGATCTTCGTGGATCGAAGGAAGAAGAAAGCTAGGGCTCAAAGCCGCCATGGACTCCCACTCTCTCTCTCTCTCTCTCTAAAACATATGAAGGAGGATGAAGAATGAGGGGAAATTGCTAAAAACTGCTAAGGGTTTGGGTATTTATACCTCCACTAATAAAGAGGGCACAATAGGAAATTCAATGGTACAATTAGTGAAGATTAGGAGTAACCACTCACTAATCCAACCTTAATAAACTTCCCAATAATGTTAGGACATGATTAGGACTAAGTATGGGAGGTTAGGAAGGGTTTAGATGGGGTTTAATGAGGGTAGGATAGGTAATTCATTTCAAATCACAAAACAGGGCAAGACAGTGTCAGGGGACCATGCGGCCGTATCCACCAAATGCCCATTTGGTGTTTCCTTCTGTTGACCTTGTAGGGGAAAGGTCCTTCCCCCCCCCCCCTTGCGACCGCAAGCCTCCCAGAGCAAAAAGGGCTTAGAAATCAACCCTAAAGGACCCCAAACACTTAACCAAACAAAACAAGGTTCAAACCCCATCCAAAGTAGGCCTAGAACTCCCACAGAACACCCAGAAACAACTCCCGAAACAACTCAGAGTGAAACCGAAACAAGGCACAACAACTCGCTAACGAATCAACGAATGAACTAGCGATCAAACGAGCAATACCATGAGACTTAAAGTAAGTCAAGAGGCCAATGAATAGGCTTAAATACTTCTAAGAAGTTAAACATATTGGAATATTTGGGGTCAATATATATGGGTGAATGGTTAAGTCACCACAAAAGACTCTAAACCTACATTAGATATATACTAGAAAGTATACTAGTTTATATAGTGGGAGATTATGAAGAGTAACATTTAAGTTACAAGCCATATAGCCATGTCTTGCGCACTAGCTAGCTTTGCTAGCCGTTGGTTGGACAAACGCTCATGCTCACGCTCACGCATTCGTACTTGCTCGAGCCAGTGCACGTCGTAAAGTTCACATTAGGCGCTTTTGAGGCGCACTTTGCACTTCGCCCGTGCGCATCGTCGCAAATGAGCGATTGGAGCCTTTCGATTTTTATATAAGAACTGGAAGGGCAGGCATGACTATCGCTGGACCAACACACCCGTTGCCGTTGGAGTGGTGGGCAGCAGTTGGGCTCAGTGCAGTGCACAGCCCTGTCTAGATTCATGGTAGTACACGGCAGTGGGCTTGAAGAGGTTCCAGGCAACTCGAACAAGCACACTGCTTTGATGCTGGGTGCACGGCAGCAATCTTGAGTGGGCAAAGTCACCGAATGCACACGCCCGTGTTCACCGAACATGCCACGCCTGCATCCTTCAGGAATGCATTCGACCAAGGCTATATAAAGACCCCTCTTCCAGTCATTCAGGTCATCGAAGTACAAGCAAATTCTCTCAGTTTAAACATCCAAAAATCATAAATGTTGTTCACTTAAGAAATCTAGTTTTCTTTTACTCTCATTATTCCTTCTCCTGTTTTGTGAAAGCTTGAAGACCAAGTCAGCTAATTTGGTTCGTCCGTCTAAGGTTAGTAAGTCCAAGTCTAAATTTTTGGAAGAAACATTGTATCTTGGGAGACAATTGCCAACCATCCGTTTGCACCGTTACGGAGGCAATATTTGTCTTAAGGAGATTTGCCCCGGCATACCTCGTTTCAATACTTCATCTAGAAATCTGTTTTGAAGATACTAAGACAAATAAATTATTTACCAACAATATTAAGACAAATATTATTAGGTATTTATTTTGTTTATCTTCTACTTCATCTCCTTCTTATTTGATTTTCTGTTTTCGTGACAGAAAATGGCTAATGGAAATGAATCCACTAGTGAAACTGTTGCAACCACTCCGAGTCTGAGTGCATTTGTAAGCACTTCAAGTGCAAATCAGCTTCCCATGCCACTGGCCTCGTAGTACGAGAAATCAAAAAAGTTCAATGGAACTGATTTCAAGCATTGGCAACAGAAAATGTTGTTCTATCTCACAACGCTTGGATTGGTGAAGTTCTTGCGTGAAGAATGTCCTGTAGCGGAAGGTACAATTAACAAGGCAGCGCAATTGGCTATTGATGCATGGAAACATGCGGATTACCTATGCCGGAACTACATTTTGAATGACTAGACAACAAATTATACCATTCATACTGCAAAAAGACTTTGGGAATCTCTTGACAAAAAAATACAAAACCGAAGATGTGGGAATAAAGAAATTCTTTGTTGCAAAATTTTTGGACTTTAAAATGATTGATTCTAAAACAGTAATGGATCGGGTTGAAGAGATGCAAGTTCTGTTGCATAACATTGAAGCTGAAGGCATGCAATTGAGCGAGTCTTTCCAAATTGCATGTATGATTGAGAAATTGCCTCCTTCATGGAGAGATTTCAAAAACTATCTCAAGCACAATCGCAAGGAAATGTCAATGGAAGACTTGCTTGTTCATCTTCGTATTGAAGAGGACAATCGTGGTGCAGAAAAAAGAGCCGCTGCACGGAACATAGAAGCAAAGGCTAACATGGTTGAAGACTCCGGGCCTAAGAACAACAAAAGAAAGCGTGATGACTCTTCTATGAATAAGAAGACAAGCAATAACAGCAACAACAAACACTTCATGTTCAAAGGGGACTGCTACAATTGTGGGCAAAGTGGTCACCGAGCAAAGGATTGCCGAAGTAAGAAGAAGAAGCCTCCCCAAGTAAACATGACAGAAGTGGATACTCTCTCTACGGGTGTTTCCGAAGTAAGTATGTCCGCTATTGTATGTGAAGCCAACTTGGTGTCAAATGTCAAGGATTGGTGGGTGGACACATGAGCCACTCGTCACATATGTGCCAACAAAAGCTTGTTTGCAGCATACAAAAAGATGGAACGTGAAGATTTTCTCTATATGGGAAATTCTGCAACCTCCAAGATTGAAGGCATTGGGAAGGTGATATTGAAGTTCACATCGGGAAAGGAGCTTACTCTCAACGATGTGATGCATGTACCCGACATAAGGAAAAATTTAATTTATGGTTCATTGCTTAGTAAGAAAGGTTTTAAAGTTGTATTTGAATCCGATAAATTTGTACTTACTAAGGGAGGGATGTAAGTTGGGAAAGGATACTTGCTAGATGGCCTGGTTAAGGCAAATGCTGTTGTAGTAGACAAGAAGTCCACCTATTTGTACCCACAAGCTATTAATAAAATTGATAATTCTATTTACTTGTGCGAGTCTTCTAATTTATGGCATAGCCGCTTAGGACATGTGAATCGCGCTTCTTTAAGAAAGCTTGTAGGTTTAGGACTTATTCCAAAACTTGATTCAATAAAAGATCACAAATTCGAAATTTGTGTTGAAGCAAAGTTTGCAAAGAAACCTTTTAATTCAGTTGAAAGAACTAGCCAACTGTTGGGTTTAATTCATAGCGATTTATGTGACTTAAAGTTTGTCCCAACTCGAGGCGGTAAGAAATACTTTATTACATTCATTGACGATCAAAGTAGATATTGTTATGTCTATTTGCTAAGTAGTAAAGATGAAGCAATTGATGCTTTCATCACTTACAAAAATGAAGTTGAAAATCAACTTGAAAAGTCAATTAAAGTATTAAGGTCCGATAGGGGTGGTGAATATGAATCGATAGAGTCTAGTGACTTATTTTCCAAATTTGGAATCATTCATCAAACAACCACACCCAATACTCCGCAGCAAAATGGTAATGCTGAGAGGAAAAATAGAACTTTAAAAGACATGGTTAATTGCATGCTTGTAAGTTCTGGTCTACCACAAAACTTGTAGGGGGAAGCAGTGTTGTCTACTAATTTTGTGTTGAATACAATTCCACACAAGAAAACTGGTTCCATACCATATGAATTGTGGAAAGGAAGAAAGCCTTCCTACAAATTCCTCAAAGTGTGGGGGTGCCTAGAAAAGGTTGTCGTTCCACCTCTTAAACGGTCAAAGTTTGCACTTCGCCCGTGCGCATCGTCGCGAATGAGCGATTGGAGCCTTTCTGTTTTTATATAGGAACTGGAAGGGCGGGCATGACTGTCGCTGGACCAACACACCCGTTGCCGTTTGAGTGGTGGGCGGCGCTGGGCTCAGGCAAAGCCATCTCGATTCATGGTAGTACTGCAAGAGGCTTGAAGAGGTTCAGTGCAACTCGAACAGCACACTACTGATCTTTGGGTGCGCGGCCTTGAGTGGGCAAACCGATCACTCGAAGCACACGCCAAAGTTCATCGAACATGCCATGGCTTGCATCCTTTGTGAATAGACTCGACCAAGGCTATATAAAGACCCCTCTTCCAGGCATTCAGGTCATCGAAGTATAAGCAAATTCTCTCAGCTTAAACATCCGAAAATCATAAGTGTTGTTCACTTAAGAAATCTAGTTTTCTTTTACTCTCATTATTCCTTCTCCCGTTTGTGAAAGCTTGAAGAACAAGTCAGCTAATTTGGTTCGTCCGTCAAAGGTTAGTAAGTGCAAGTCTAACTTTTGGAAGAAACGTTGTATCTTGGGAGACAATTGCCAACCATCTGTTTCTACCGTTACAAAGACAATATGTGTCTTAAGGAGATTTACCTCGGCATACCTCGTTTCAATACTTCATCTAGAAATCTGTTTTGAAGATACTAAGACAAACATATTATTTACCAACAAAACAACAACTAGGAGAAATCTGTTTCATACAACTCAATCTCAAATTACGCGATAAGAACGATTGTTATCCTCGAAGCGTCACAACATCACTAGACTTAAGGAATGCATACAAATAGAAGTCTAATACATCTAAACTTGTTAATCAATCATCATGTAAGGATCTAAGATCAAACTGAGGTCACGAACATAAAACGCAAGCAAACTCTCAATCGTGTCGTATTCCGACTATCGTCGAGTTACGACTTGTGGCTTTAGCAAGTCAACAACTATAGGGCATCTCATAATAGTATTTTGGTCTCAATGTGGTCTCTCATACACACCTAGACTCTTTCATAAACCAATCATACAATCAACAAAGGAAGAAATGCGATTATCACACGCAACTCAAGCTAACTAGAAATCGGGGTATTGTACTTAAACTCAATCACTGAGCTGGTCTGATACTGAAGTCATTGTCCAGCACCATTGAAGGCACTTGAAATCCATGTATAAATTACTCTGCTACCGAAGACCTACTAATCACAATCACCAGAACAAAAAATGTATAAAAGACCACAAGATCGAACAATGTTTCACTGGACCAACTGACTGGTCTTTGGGCACATAAACATGAAGCAGACAAAAGATCGTAACAAGAAAATAGTAGTATCAATACAATATGCCAACATTTAACAGGCATGACTTTGTTAGGAAACTCAAAGCATAAATCCAAGTTTAGGTAAAAGAAATGAGGCAGGTTCAGTTAAAATTGTTTTCCTCATCCAGACAGGAACCAAGGAACCATGAAATTTTGCCAACTTTAAATAAAATCCTATAACAAAGTGGCAAAATGTTGGCTGCTTGACACATCTTCTAAATCACAAGAATGGTCGAAGGTTCAGATCTAAAAGCTAACAATCAAAATAACTCACCAACGAAAATAAAAACTTAGACGTTAAAAAACAGGGTTCATTGGACCATTGCTTTTGCACTGGAAACATAGAAGTCCTCCAATACGTGTGACGTCTCCAATCTTGTAGTCTATAAAACCAAAAATAGCATGTACCAACCCAACTAAGAACAACACAGACCAAACTACATACGTGAACAATGGACCGAGCAAGAACCAACTTTAAGAGCATGCAACAAACCAGTGACTAGAAGATGGAGAACTTCTGTGTCTCCATTTCAAACTCTGCTCACAACAACTAATGATAAAAGAATAAATAAGATAGTAGTACTACAATCCCAACTTATGCGTCTTCCATGCGATTGTCGTGCCTTGTCCATTTACTAGAGCTACGGATGTCACTAGCTGATCATGGGGCTGTTCAGAATGTCGTGGGAGATGCCCAATTCAGCTCAGGAGTTGTTTACTAGCTGGTCATGACACAATCATAGGAGCCGCAATGTTTTTTAGGAGACTGTTCCGGTGGCGGTATACCAGATAATTTGGAAAGAGAGAAACATCAATTTTTTTTGACAGTGTTGAAGCCTTGCTTATCCAGCTTAAAAACTGTCCTTTGTACACTTTGGTGCAGTGGTGTTCAGTGGCAAGACTCTTCCTTCAATTGTAGCCAATTTTTCTTTCATGGATTGTGTGAATAATATTTGCTTAGATTAGGCTTTTTGTATACCGCTAGTGTACAAAGGTCGCATCTCCTTCTTTGACGCTTTATATATATATTCATAAAAAAAATTCTGGGTTGGGACCAAAATCTGAGAGTCGCAAACCTGGATCTATTAGCCACATAAGTCTGAAGATTAACCACATAATGTTGTTTTGCTTTTGATATTTTCTTTTACCAATGTTCATCTAAGTATTGAGTGAGTCCACAACCAACTATGATAATATTTGGCCATTTTGATAACATTCTCTACCTTGTACAATTGAATTCTGAGGATCCTGTTCCAATTATCCTATTTGGAGGAGGTGGTTTGGCGGCTCTCTGGTTTGCAACAGCTGTTGTTGGAGCCATTGATGCAATTCCAGTGGTACGTATTCTTAACATTCTACTTTCAAATTTGAATCTATCTTATTCTATGATGACTCTTTTAATTGATAATTTTGGTTCTAATTTAATAACCTCAGTTTCCCAAATTAATGGTGGTTGGTCTTGGCTACACTATCTGGTTCGGCACTCGCAACTTACTCTTTAAGGTACAAGTTTGTACTCATTTTGTGTGTCTCTTTGTCCCTGTGAGGAAGATTTCTAACCCTTTTTGGTGTTTTTGGCAGGAGAATAGAGATGAATTGGCTGCTAATATCGAAGAGATTAAACAAGTGCTAGGAACAAAGAAAGATTGCTTGACACAGGTTCCCCAAGCTCTGGCAGTTGCATGCATTGCAAAGGGGGTTTTTTTTAGTTGAGCATGTGTCACTTTCGCCTGCCAATTTGTGGATAAATAGGACTGAGGTAGATATCTTTTTTTTTTACTATAGTTGATGAAAGTGCAAGTCAATATCTTGACCAAATGATTCTCTCTTTGTCCCTAGTTGATTCCCGTCCATGGGAAGGCTCTATGCCATATTCAATTTATAAGCAAGCCATGTGGAAGGCTCTTTTTGTTGGAAACATAATGGCTTATTCAAAGGATGGAAGCAAATTATAGACTTTTAGGTTGTTTAGATTAGATTAGATGTATGCATAAATTTGCCGGTTGTTCAAAGCTTGGCTTGAATATCCTCTATGAAATATCAGGGGAATATGTTTTGTAAAGTTACACTCTACTTGTTCACTTCAGTGTTTCTACTTAGATTCAAGTTAGTGGCATTGTTATGCTCATGAACCTATACTGGTTTTGGCCTTGAGTCTTCTCAATTGTTGGAATGCAGGGATCTTGCAAGATAGAGCTGATTGATTATCTCAAACTCGGCTCTATTACCTGAATACCTATATTCATTTAATACTTCATAGGTTATATTATATTCGAGTCATTTTGATTTATATTTTGGTTAGCTTGGAAGTAACACTCACCGAGGAGCGAAGTAAGAGCATGAACAATGCTAAAATAAAAAACGAATCAAAGCAAATTATAGCTTACAATGGTGAATCTAAAGTGTATCTAATCTAATTTAGATTTGCTTTGACAAATCATAGATCGAATATGAAGGCAAACCTCACATGGGAGCAATTTGATGAACCATAACTATCCCCATCTGCTGTGGTTTGTAATGAACTCTGCAATCTTCCCTTGCCCACCTAACAATTGATCCACAATAAACCATGTAGCTTATTCTTGCTAAAACCATTATCTCATACAAACAAAAAATTGATCTTAAAATGGAAAGGGGACACTAATTTTGGAACGGGGGGGGAGTAGAATCTTTTTTTGTCATCACTAGGAACTTCAGTATTCCATCATACCCTATAGTAAATGGGAGCACAAAACTGATTATGGTAACAGTTACGTTTACACAAGCATAGTGACAATACTGATGCTTCCTGAAGCAGTCGATGAGCTGAAATATTATGATGTTGTTGAAAGAAAGGGTGCTACTGCTGAAAAGGGATCAATGGTTCAGGTTTGTTTTAAGCATGACCCGTACAAATTTTCTATTTACTTGGTCTCAACTTTCTATTATTAGTATAGTTCTATATCATCTTATCAAAAAAAAAAAGACCTATATCTTTACTGCCTTGGTACACATGTAGTCCTAAACTGTGGTCAAGTATTGGGTGCACAATAAAGGGGGCTATGAGGCTATCCAAGGCGGTGAGGTAAACCAGCCTAGGCCTTTCTACTAGTGCTACTAAAAGGCCGTTTGACTACTCTATTAAATGAGGACTGATCTATGTTGTGTTTTTCTTTCAGTCAATGACGTTATAACGTGATCTGAGTCAAAGATGAACTCCTTGCTAAAACACATAAAAATATCAAAAGATAATTACTAAGCAGGGTCCATAACCCACCAACCTGGCGATACTCGGCAATAAGGTGAACTCTGAATTCCAGCTCTTTTGTTCAGGAGAGTCATCTTCATATCCTTTGCTTTTCTCTTGAAAAAAAAAGAAAAAAAAAGAAGAGAAAAACAAGGGGCTTTCCCTCCATCCACTTCCTTCTAGGGTCATTTATATCATTAAAAGTGTACTGTTTGAGTATGTTAGGGGCTTTCTATCCCATCTTGCAAAATTTGGTTCATCGAGTCATCCCGGGGCTGCTTCCGCCAAACTCATTGGATACATGAAAGCTCATCATCTTCAGAAACAGCTGTCCTTTCCATATCTGCCTGAAGAAACAAAAAAGCTACAAAATCATGATCCCTCAAGAAGAAGCAGCTTATCTTTGCATGCATTGAAAGACTGGCTCCCTATGAGGTAAAAGTTCGCTAGGTTGAAAACACGGAAGGGCGGCCTAGGCAAAAGTCAGAGCACAAAAAAAAAAGTGGTCCCTCTGAGGCATCGATTAGTAGGACTCACTAATCTTGATTAAATTCCTTTTTTGAATGATGCACTAGTCAAAAGACTGAAAAGTGACCCAACACTCCATTCACCTTCATTTCAAATATCACCATCAACTCCTATACACATAACTCTTCAAAGCCAACCAGAAGTCACATCTCAAACGCTTATATTATATCTGCATCCCCTGACCCGTCTTGTCTTAACATGTTCAGGAAAAACAATGGGCACATCCATGTCATTAATTCAAATCTTCGAAGAAAAAAAAATCTCTCATCGCTTCTCCTATGCTGGGATAAGCATTTTCAAAAAATCTCTCATCGCTTCTCCTATGCTGGGATGAGGACATTTTAAAAATCTTCATCACTTTCCCTATGCTGGGGAAAGCCCATTTTCAAAAGCTCCAAAGCTTTCCCTGTGCAAGGGAAAGCCTTTAAAAAAAAAAAAAAAAAAGGGGTTCCATCGCTTTCCCTATGCTGGGGAAAGCGCATTTTCAAAAGCACCATCGCTTTCCCTATGCTGGGGAAAAGCGTGTTTTAAAAAGTTTCATCGTTTTTCCTATGCTGGGGAAAGCCCGTTTTAAAAAAAGAAGAGATTCCATTGCTTTCCCTATGCTGGGGAAAAGCGTGTTTTAAAAAGTTTCATCGCTTTCCCTATGCTGGGAAAAGCATGTTTTAAAAAAAAGAAAAAAAAAAGATTTCATCGCTTTCCCTATGCTGGGAAAAAGCGTGTTTTAAAAAGTTTCATCGCTTTCCCTATGCTGGGGAAAGCCTGTTTTAAAAAAAGAAAAAAAGATTCCATCGCTTTCCCTATGCTGGGGAAAAGCGTGTTTTAAAAGGTTTCATCGCTTTCCCTATGCTGGGGAAAGCCTGTTTTAAAAAAAAAGAAAAAAAGATTCCATCGTTTTCCCTTTGCTGGGGAAAAGCGTGTTTTAAAAAGTTTCATCGCTTTCCCTATGCTAGGGGGATTGTAGAGTTTCATAGTATCTGTTGTGAAATTATTGCATCAAACTCACATAAAAAGGTTGGAACAAATAAACTTACCGGCATAAACTTTCAAAAAGTTTCTAATAAAGGTTATTGAATAGAGGACTCGATCAACCCTCCACAATGACTATATTGTCCTCTCTCGTACATTCACAAATCAAGAAAACACGTAGCAACTAACACCTTCATATGCATTATTTGCAACAACAAAATTGAAACAAGCAAGGGATTTCTTGACTAACCAACTATAACAGAATTGAACTTCACCATATAAGTAATACGAAAGAAAGATGCAAATAACATGATTGTACTTGATTGAAGAGGATTGCTGAAGCTGCACAGGCTCCACAAACAATCAACCCCTCATGATACCATGAATTTTTTTTTTAAAAAAATATCAATAATTGAAGGAAGGAAAAATAAAAAGAAGAAATTGAGGCAAACATGTATAAAATAAAATAAAATTGAGTCTCTCAACACACATGAGCAGATGTAATCGAGGTAAAACAAGCAATATTCATTTGTTATACTACAAATGGAAAATGGAAAGAGCACAACAACAACAATTAATGTGATAATCAAAAATGGATAATCAATTATAACCCCCTCCCCCAAACCCTAGCCGTAATCAGTAAAGAACGAATTGTGCACACTCCAATCATAGAACTTCAAATATATATATATATATATATATATATATATATATATATATATATATATATATATATACATATCTATATATACATATCTATATATACTTAGGTAGAGAAAATGGGGAAGAATCGAGATTGGTGAGATGGGGGATTTGAGAATCAGAAGGTGAGAGGGATACCTTGTTCAATTCGGTGGAGAGGGAAGGAGATGTTCTGTGGTCGACAAAAGCAGCAGCACGAATCTCACCTAAGGGAGAAGGGAGAAAGGGCGATCCACATACCTAGCTAGGTGATGTACGCGGCTGGCAGGCAAGGGAGAATGGAGAAAGGGCGAGAGTTTTTTAGAGGGAAAGGGAGAAGAACTATATATTGGACTTTCACTCTTTCAGAACCAAAAAGGTTGCGGGAAATATTTGGGGAAAAAAAATTGCCCGACAAAGTAAAAAAAATATTAAGGACCCTCATAAAGCTTTCGGTCCCCAAAAAACTAGGTATTAGGATCCACCTACATGTGACCTAAAAAGTGGCGACCCAAATACTACTTTTTCTTGTAGTGTCTCTTCTATTGTTAATGATTTAAATCTCAATTTGATCACCTTACTTTCGGCCAAAAGTCATTAAGCTCACTCTACTTTTTTTCCCCAATTTAATCACTCTACTTGGACATAAATATCAAGTTCATCACTCCATCCAATTATTTTGTTGGAAACCTTAAAAAATTTATGAAAATCCAAAAATATCCTTACTATCTTTTTTAACCTTACGGAATTCTTGGAACAATGGAGATTCGTCGGGTCAGGGACGACGATTCAAAGGATTCCAATGTCTTAGGTATCACAAGCTCACTAGGGATCTCCCATCTCTTCTTCACCCTACAGCTTTCAGTTACACATGATCTCACTGTGACATCAAATACTCCTCAAAGCCCCCTATGGCCTCTGCCGCCCCCATCAATCGCCTCCATCAACAACCCAGATCAGATCCAGCGCTGTTCATGGCAGCTCGCCCCAACCTTCAAATCCAGCCAACACCGCCCTCTGTAATCTGCCCAACACTGCCATCCTCCATCTCAGCCCAGCCGGCCCAACAACAAGCGAACCCATCCAGCCCTCTCACTCGTCCTCCTGCTCCGATCTCCTTCAGATCAGGCCAAACCCATCACTGCCGCCGACCCTTTCCGTTCCTGTTCTCCCCTCCATCTGTACATCGATCTGTCACCCATCTCCTTACTAGCCGAATCTTCTTCCAGCCGGCCTCCTTCGCTTAACCACTTATCGCCATCATCTCCAATCAGAATTGCTAGTGGTGAATTGTTCCCTGGTATGTAACACTGCCTTGCTGCATGAACTTCGCAGCCACCGCCCTCCCATTCTTTTCAAGATTCTTTGCATTTAGCTCCGCCTTTTCAAGCCTCAACACTTCCAATCTCGATGCCAACCGACTAATCTGGCTCTCAATTTCTTCAATCTCTTTATCGATCTTCTTTTCAGGGAGTTTCTTCTCACCAAAATCCTGTTTGGGATTCGGCTTAGTTGGCTTCTTTGTGGAGTTTCCATTACCAATTAGGATGCTGTTGAGGTTAAGTGGCCGAAATGGTACCACCACGGGAGAGTGTACGGTAACAGTGGCTTTGAAAAATCTTGGGGTTTGATTTTCTTTACTGGAGAATGAATCGAAAGAATCGAATGGATTAATCGAAATGGGTTTGATGATCAAATTGGAATCAATGATACCCTTTTTAGTTTTTATTTGTAAGGTTTAGTTTTTATTTTTTAGTTTGAACCCTCAATTTTTAACATTGAGAGTAAAACTCTTTAACTTAATAAAGGTATTTTGGTCTTTTCAATGATTTCCATCCAACATAACAGACAAAAATTACTCAAGTGACCTTATTGAATGACGAAGCCAAGTAAAGTGATTAAATTGGGAGAAAAAAAAATAGAGTAAGCTTAATAACTTTTGGCCGAAAGTAAGGTGACCAAATTGAGATTTAAACCATTGTTAATAATTGTAAACTTTTAAAATTAGCATCACTCTCTAACCAATGTGGAATACATATCATCATTTGGTAATACTAGTAGAAGTCTTTTATCTTAAAAATTTTATAACCAACATCTCTTCCTAAATAATGCGAGATACATATCTTCTATTATATTGATGATAAAAGTAAAAGTCTTTTATCTAAAAACTTTTAAAACCAATATCATTTTTTTAAACCAATATAGGATATCTCTTCTATTAGTAATAATAGTAAAAGTCTTTTATCTAAAATTAAAATCAAAATCACTTTCTAAATAATGTGAGATATACATATTCTATTGATAATAATGGTAGAAGTTTTATATCTAAAGATTTTGAAAACCAATATTAGCCTCTACCAAATATATGATACATCTATTCTATTGGTGATACATCCCTTCTATTGATAATAATATTTTTTTTAAAACCAACATTAATTTATAACCAATGTGTGATACATCCCTTCTATTAATAATAATATTAGAATACTTTGTAACCAATGTAAGATACAAGCATCTATTCTATTTGTAACAAAAAATCTTTAATCTAAAACTTTTTAAACCAACATTTATTTTTAAACAATGTGAAATACATATTTTTTATCGATAATAGGAGTAAAAATCATTAATATAAGACTTTTAAAACTAACATTTTTTAAAACAATGTAAGATACATCTATTATGTGGTGATAAAAGTAAAAATCTTTTATCAAAATATTTTCAAAACTAACATCAATTTATAACCAATGTAAGATATATCTTTTCTATTGAAAATATTAGTAGAGATGTGTAACACCCCAAACTCGGGTCCCATTACATGGGCCCACATCTGGCCACGTCACTATAAATTCAAACTTAAATAAAGACTAATCCAACGTTATCCAACTAGAATTACAAAAGTCTCCAATTTAAAATACAGTCATCTAAATTAAATTACGAAACAAAGTCTACTAAATTAACTACGTCTCCAATAAATTTCGAAACATATAAATACGCCCTAAAAATGTTGATTCCTTCACTGGTATCCTCTACCTCAAGCTTAGTCCTTAATTCCGACCTGGAAGAAGAGTGATGTGAAGGGTGAGCGAATCAAAGAAAAATCATATTGTATGTAGAACAAAGTTTAGACATTTGATAACTTGCAAAAACAAGAGATAGTTAACGAAAGATTTAAAAATCCCTTTTTTAAATGGAGATTCAAACAAAACAAATATGGAGAGTTCAAACAAAACAAATATAGATCAAATAAGTTTATCATTACTGACTATCCCATACCAGCTAGTAATAACCAAAGATCAAAAATATTTATTAAGATCACGTAAGGGTCTATTGACCAAGAACCAAATCCCCCGAAGGGTACGCAAATCACCCGTAGGGTACACGAATCCCCCTAAGGGTACACAAATCCCCCGAAGGGTACAATATTAAGGTATATCCGGATTACCGCACTCACGGGCCAAGTAGTGCAATTTAATTTATTTCATTGTTTGTCACGTAATCCCCGTGACGGGTTGTTCATACTTAGTGATCATAATTATTTTCAAACATAGATGGTACTATAAATGTACCACTATCAAAATAAAATTTTGTATTGCAATTCATTATTGTCAATACAAAGGAATATGCCGATAAGTTGACCAATATGGAATAGATTTTCCGATAATAAAAGTATTTCATGTAGACAAGTTTAAACACGAAAATTTTGCGAGAACAAATTCATAACGAAGATATTCAATAAAGGCTAACGACAGAGTCAAAGCAACTACCGACACGAGGTCGGGCATGGCAATTGAAAGAACGAATAATTCAAGAATTAGCGGAAGTCTAACATTAAAAGTATTTTCTTTATACTTTTGCAAAGAACCTAAAAGAAACGTAATCCCTTTCCTGAATATGGTCTCAAATATAATGAACTCGTACGTAGAATATACTGCTACACGCATCCACCCAAATCTATAATTACAGACAATATAACATAAATAAAACAATTGTGCCACAAACAACAACTACTTTAAGAAACCAATCTACATTTTATTTATTGATTTATTGGTGGAAGCAGTATTTGATTATTCTCTTTGTACCATTAATTAGTTTATTCATCAAATTGGTCAACTACATGACCCCACTTATGCCACCCTCCATAATCCTATTCATTGTTGGCATTACTTACCCACAAACACGCACACATTAATTTTGCCAAGACTAACCCCTTCCTTACGTGTATCAGTAATGTGCGCCAAATAACCTTGGCAACCCTTCCTTAACAGTCTACGAGCTTGTATTGATGAGATACAACTTGTTAGGGCCGTCGGTTTAGAACCCTTAAATCGAAACTCTGGTTCTCATGGAATACATAATATTACCTCTTTCCCAAAACAGTCCACCTTAGCATGAAAGGCGGCTAGCCAGTCCATTCCCAAAATTATATCAAAATCTTGAATATCTAAGGAAATCAGATCTATAGGCATTTCTCTACCCTCCAAATTCAAAGAACAAGACCTATATACTGACGTCACTGGAATAGACTCCCCCGTTGGTGTATCTATAACTAACTCAATATCTAGGTTTTGTGGTCGCAGTTTCATGAGTTGTGCAAGGGATGTGGATATTACAGAATGTGTTGCACCCAGATCAATCAATGCATACAAACTACAAGAGGAGAGTTGGACAGTACCTGCCACCACGTCATTAGTAGCGCGAGCATCTCTTGCGGTCATTGCATATACTCTACCCTGCTCCCTTGGTTTAGGTTTGTCCCCGCCACCAGTGTTCTGAACAACTCAATTCCTCAGTGGCTCAGGGCAATCTCTGACTTTGTGTCCCATCTTGTCGCAGTTAAAACAAGCTCTTGTTTCCCTGTGGCAAGCCAACATCGAATGCTTTCCCCCACAGGTCTTACAACTCTCAATCTGTCCCCGATTCGCATTCCATCTGTCCTGACCTTGGTCCTGTCTCTGATCTTGTCCTTGATTCCGATTTCGACTCCACTGATTTGACCCCTTGGATCTATTATCATCTGTGGTTCTCCTCTTATGCCCACTGTAACTACCTCATCGATGACCTGACTGATCCCGAGAATTATTTCCTTGATAACCCGACTAAGCCCGAGAACTACCTCCAAGACTCTCAAAATCTCTCTTTTTCTCCTCCCGCTTCTTCTGATAGTTTGCTGATACTCGTTCAAGTATTCTAGCCCGGTTGACAACTTCAGCATAAGTCTTCAACTGTAAGGCTACTAAGCGATGACTAATTCTCCCATCGAGGCCTCTTTCAAACATCCTAGCCTTCTGTTTCTTATTCTCAATGAGACCAGGAGCGTATTTTGATAGCTCTGTGAATTTGACATCATACTCATCCACCGTCTTCTTTTCTTGTTCTAGATTTAGGAATTCAACCAGCTTGCCGTCCTGCACACTTTCAAGAAAATATTTCTTTTAGAAGACCTCGAGAAAAGTCTCCCATATGTATTCTCCAGCCCCAGTTGCTTCAACAATTCTCATCTCGGATTGCCACCACTGATCAGCCTCTCCTTCGAACTTGAAAGTGGCGAGGTTGACCTTTTGCTCACTCGTGACGGTCATCATTCTAAAAATCTTCTTCATACTTTCAACCCAATCCTCTAGTTTAATGGTGCCTAGCGCGACTGAGAAGGGTTTTGGGCTTCTCTTTCGAAATATGTCAAAGGGGTCCTTTGCTACTATTCGAGGTTGAGGAACTACAAGCGGAGGTTACGGTACAGCGGGCTGAGGTTGTGGTGCAGTAGGCTGAGGTTGTGGTGTAGCAGGCTGAGGCTGTGGTTGGACAATTTGACCAATCTTGTTTACAGCTTGGGTCAAATTTTGTAAAAGGTTCATCATAAGAACAGGGTCCACTAAGGTGGGATTTGTTGCGTTTGGCTGAGTCACTTCTGGGACAGGGTTTTCATTACTCATACAAAATTGGGTTCCAGATGGTTCCCACACACTTTCAGAAATTGAGTCTTCTACTGCTCTTCCTCCCATATTTCCTCGGTCGCGACCACGGCGTCGGTTAATGGTACGTCCTCCTTTACGTGCCATATTATACTGATACAAAAATGAGGAAGTGTCAAATGGTGTCTAAAATGTTCATCATACTAAGATGTGATTGCTAACTGACATGACATAATTGGAAACAATTCACACACCTATTATGTAATAGCAGATTCCTTCCTAAAGTTGTTCTTCTTATGCTCTTGAAACCAATATCAAATACAAAATATAGTTGAAAGGAAACATCAATGTATTCAAAAATAGTCTCCCAAAATTTATTAAGTATCAAAAAATTCAACCCACATCTCAAAATTTGGACACACTTAGTGTATTCCATGTCTTATGACTAAAAGAAAACAAGAAACCATCTAAACAAACCTAACGACTATGATGGTCATAAACGAAATTAAATACGACTGTAGGAGTGATATCCTATCTAGTTTCCTCACTCGGACGCGTCTTCCTCTTCAATTGGATCATAATCATCATTATTTTGACCGACATTAGCACTAGCCTCCACACCCAAGAAAACCACAGAGTTGACATCAACTTCTATATCGACGCTTTCTTCATCTTCAGCTCCTTCCTCGGACCTTGGATCCTCTTCTATGTTTAGACCATCATCAATGGCCACTTGGAGTGTGTCCCATACTTTCTCAAAACTCCGATGCGTCTCACCGAGTCTGAGGTGCATCTCCCAATTATGTGCCCTAGACTCCGTGATATCATCATGAGGCCTATGCAAAGTGTACTGGACATCCTTTAACACTTGTGTTTATCTTCGCAATTTAGTCTCTAGCTCTCTTTTCTCTTCTTTCAACTTTTTATTGATCATCTCTGCTTCGATTAGCTTATGGTGTGTCCTAGATAACATTTTCTCGGTAACTTCCAGAGGCGAAGCAACAGACTTCTGGGGCTGTTGTTTTACGCGCCATTCCTACAAGTGAACAGAAGTACATCAGTTTTTAACGAAAATAATCATTCCCTTAATCATTTGTTAGATCATAACTTAATTAGCTATTATCATAACTTATTGCTACTTAGTAGCCAAGGGTATACAAAATCATAATCCTATTTTCTCGTCATCTCCAACTTCCACCATTCTAATGCTAAAACTAATCGGATCTAAAGCCTAAACTCTGATACCAATCTGTAACGCCCCAAACTCGAGTCCCACTACATGGGCCCACATCTGGTCACGTCACTACAAATTCAAACTTAAATAAAGACTAATTCAACGTCATCCAACTAGAATTACAAAAGTCTCCATTTTAAAATACAGTCATCCAAATTAAATTACAAAACAAAGTCTACTAAATTAACTACGTCTCCAATAAATTTCAAAACATATAAATACGCCCTAAAAATCTTGATTCCTTCACTGGTATCCTCTACCTCAAGCTTAGTCCTTAATTCCGACCTGGAATAAGAATGATGTGAAGGGTGAGCGAGCAAAGCTCAGTAAGATCATACGTCGCCCCTCCGGTTTCTAAGGAGGGGTGACTCAAAGAAAAATCATGTTGTATGTAGAACAAAGTTTAGACATTTGATAACTTGCAAAAACAAGAGATAGTTAACGAAAGATTTAAAAATCTTTTTTTTAAATAGAGATTTCAAACAAAACAAATATGGATCAAATAAGTTTGTCATTACTGACTGTCTCATACCAACTAGTAATAACCGACGATCAAAAATATTTATTAAGATCACGTAAGGGTCTATTGACCAATAACCAAATCTCCCGAAGGATACACAAATCTCTCGTATGGTACACAAATCCCTCGTAGGGTACACGAATCCCCCGAAGGGTACACAAATCCCCCGAAGGGTACAATATTAAGGTATATCCGGATTACCGCACTCACAGGCCAAGTGGTGCAATTTAATTTATTTCATTGTTTGTCACGTAATTCCTGTGACAGGTTGTTCATTCTTAGTGATCATAATTATTTTCAAACATAGATGGTACTATAAATGTACCACTATCAAAATAAAATTTTGTATTGCAATTCATTATTTTCAATACAAAGGAATATGCCGATAAGTTGACCAATACGGAATAGATTTTTCGATAATAAAAGTATTTCATGTAGACAAGTTTAAGCACGAAAATTTTGCGAGAATGAATTCATAACGAAGATATTCAATCAAGGCTAACGACAGAGTCGAAGCAACTACCGACACGAGGTCGGGCATGGCAATTGAAAGAACGAATAATTCAATAATTAGCGGAAGCCTAACATTAAAAGTATTTTGTTTATACTTTTGCAAAGAACCTGAAAGAAACGTAATTCTTTACCTGAATATGGTCTCAAATATAATGAACTCGTACATAGAATATACTGCTATACGCATCCACCCAAATTTATATTTACAGACAATATAACATAAAGAAAACAATTGTGCCACAAACAACAACTACTTTAAGAAACCAATCTACATTTTATTTATTGATTTATTGGTGGAAGCAGTATTTGATTATTCTCTTTGTACCATTAATTAGTTTATTCATCAAATTGGTCAACTACATGACCCCACTTATGCCACCCTCCATAATCCTATTCATTGTTGGCATTAGTTACCCACAAACACACACACACACGCGTGCACTCTTTTTTCTCTACTTTTCTTCTTTCTTTTATTTTCTCTCTCCAATACAACATCACCCCTTTTCTTCCAAACTAACTATCACTAACCTCTCACATCACATATACAAAAAAACCCGTACAGCATATACTCACTGCCATCCATTCCCTTTCTCTCTCTTTTTATTCCACTCACTACCGCCCATCCGATTTAAACAGACATACTCTACTCCGCACTGTTTACCCTTTGACAATCCTGTCAAGTAACATCAAAACCTTCTAATAATCTAACCTTTAAAAATATAATTAATAATGGTAACCTAAGTCACAATTAATTAATCAAAACAAACAGACAACTTACCTCAATCGATTTCTCAATGTGTGCGGCCGAAGTTTGTTTTCAAGGCCGTCTTCTCAGACTCTCTCTCTCTCTCTCTGAATCAGCCACAAGGTAGGTAGTTATTATGTGGTAAGGGTTTTCTCCCTCCTTAATATCCTATTTATATAAGTAAAACCCTACTAGGGTTTTAACCCTAACCAAATCCTAACGTAATTTAACTGGAATTAATTAGGTAACCTTAATGGAAAATTATTATTAAAATCTTAGTCAAAAATGGGTCTAGCCCGACCCAATTAAATTAATTACTAAATAGGTCCAAAACAAAATTTTAATTTCTAATCAATACAAATTAATATTTTTATGTGGTAAGGGTTTTATCCCTCCTTAATATCCTATTTGTATAAGTAAAACCCTACTAGGGTTTTAACCCTAACCAAATCCTAACGTAATTTAACTGGAATTAATTAAGTAACCTTAATGGAAAATTATTATTAAAATCTTAGTCAAAAATGGGCCTAGCCTGACCCAATTAAATTAATTACTAAATAGGTCCAAAACAAAATTTTAATTTTTAATCAATACAAATTAGTATTTTAAATTTAAATAAACCGGGTATTACAAGATGTATTTCATATTTGTTATAAATTAATTTTGGTTTTAAAAGTCATTAGATTAAAAATATAACATTTTATTACTAATAGAAAAGTTGTATCCCACATTGGTTTGAAAATAATGTTAGTTGTAAATATATATATATATATATATATATATATATATATATATATATATATATATATATATATATATGACTTCTACTATTGACAATAGAAGAGATTAATATCTCATTATTGTATTAATTATTATTACCTATTACTAATAGGTAATGGTTGAGAAACAATGAGTCACGCATGAATGCTTGAGAATAATAATAGTATTATTGTTATAAAAAAAATAATAGCAATAGTAATAATAAAAATAATATTGTACAATTATTATCATCATTGGCATGAATGAAAAGAAAAAATAAGTTTTCATCCAAATGAAAGTTTTTTTAACACATCTGTATTAGTGGAAACCTTACATTTTAGACTTTATGGTATTAAAATATTTATTTTGAGACTTTTAAAATAATTATTCATATTCTAACAATGTGAGCTACTTCTTTTCTATTTCTATTGGTAATAAAAGTTTAAAACTTTTATTTAAAGACTTTTAAAACAAACATCTCTTTCTAACCTTGTGGTATACATCTTTTCAATTGGTAATAATAATATTTTTAAAACCAACATTAATTTCTAACAAATGTGAGATACATTCTTCTATATTAATAATAAGTCTTTTATATAAAAAAAATTGAAATCAACATCTCTTTCTAAATAATATGAGATACATCTCTTCTATTGGTTATAATATAAAAATAATAAAAGTAGTAGTATTTTATCTAAAGAGTTTTGAACCCAACATCTCTTTATAAACAATGTGTGATACATATCATATATTGATAATAACAAAAAAATTCGTTTATATAGAATTTTATAACTAATATATGTTTCTAAATAATATGGATCTCTTTGTAACCAATATGAGATACATTATCTAAAAACATTTTAAACCAATATCACTTTCCTAACCAATGTGAAATACATATTTTTTCTATTGATATTAGGTCTTTTATAAAAAGACTTTTAATACATATATCACTCTCTAATCAATGTGGAATACATCTCATCATTTAGTAATTGTAGTAGAAGTTTTTTTTATCTAAAAAAATAATCTAAAGCCAACATCTTTTTCTATATAATGAGATACATCTCTTCTCTTTTCTTCTCTTTTATTGATGATAAAAGTAGATGTCTTTTTTATTTAAAAAACTTTTAAAATCAACATCACTTTTTAATCAATGTAAAATTTATCTCTTTTATTGATAATAATAGTAATTTAAAACCAACATCAATTTATAACAAATGTGTGATATATATATATATATATATATATATATATATATATATATATATATATATATATATATATATCTTCTATTGCTAATAATAGTAAGTCTTTTATATAATCTAAAATAATTAAAAATCAACATCATTTTTTAACCAATGTGAGATATACATCTTCTATTTGAAATAATGGTAGAACTCTTTTATCAAAAAAAAAAACTTTGAAAACCAACATCACTTTCTAACCAATATCTGATACATCTCTTCAATTGATAATTAATAATAGTAATTTTTTTTTTAAAGCAAACATCAATTTTAACCAATGTGAGATACATCTCATCTATTGGTAATAATAGTAGAATATTTAGTAACCAATGTGAGATACATCTCTTTTAAAACTGAAAGTCTTTAATCTAAAGACTTTAAAATCTAACATTTTCTTTTTAAACAATATGTTATGCATCTCTTTTATTGATAATAATATATAGTAATTCAAAATCAACATCATTCTCTAACCAATGTGAGATATACATCTTCTATTGGTAATAATCGTAAAAGTCTTTTACCAAATGATCAAATACTTTGAAAACAAACATCACTTTCTAACCAATATATGATACATCTCTTCTATTGGTACTTAATAATAATATTTTTAAAATCAACATCAATTTCTAGCCAATGTGGGATACATTTCTTCTATTGTTGAAAAATTAGTGTTTTTAGTGAAAGACAACTTGAGGCACGAATTTATTTAAGTGTCATTTGTTTATTGGCGAATGTAATTGCGCAAATATGTTCTACTATGTGAGAGCATCAAAATCATATATTTATTTGTCCAAATCGAGTTTTAGATAAATAAGATATCAAAACTTAAAGTATAATACTTGTTAAAAAAAATTAGTGTTTTTAGTGAGAGAAATTGTACAACTTGAGACACAAATTTCTTTACGTGTTATTTGTTTGTTGGCAAAAGTAATTGTGCAAATGTGTTTTACTCTGTAAGTGCAACGAAATAATATATTTATTTATCCAAATCGAGTTTTAGATGAATAAGATATCAAGACTTAAAATATAATATTTATTAAAAAAAATTAGTGTTTTTAATGAAAGAAATTGTGCAACTTGAGGCACGAATTTCTTAACGTGTCATTTGTTTGTTGGCAAAAAAAATATGAAAATGTGTTCTACCCGGCAAGAGCATCCAAATGATATATGTATTTGTCAAAATCAAGTTTTGGATGAATAAGATACACAAGTTTAAAGTATGGTGTTAGAAGTGAGTCATTAGAAGTAATATCTCACCTTGAAGAGTTTTATCTCACATTGGTTAGAAGTAATGTTAGTTGTAAAAGTTTTATATGGCATAAGTTTCTCCCTAAGCACATTAGTATTTTTATATGGAGGCTATTCATGGGCCGTCTTCCAATCGATGAAGGGTTATGTAAAAAAGGTGTCCAGTTGGCTTCCAAATGCATTTGTTGTGACAATCCTCAACTCGAATCTTTCACTCATTTATTTCTTAATGGTGAAGCTGCTAGGTTCTCTTGGCAGCATTTCTCTTCCTATGGTTTGTCTCTTCGTGGTGAGACAATTAAAAACCGTTGCATGGCTTTTCTTGGTGTATTGGTAAGAGTGCGGTTTCTCTTCTCCTCCCGTCCATTATTCTTTGGAATCTTTGGAAGTTTCGTTACGAGATTATTTTTTATGGCAAGCCTAAGTCTGTTAATCAGATTATCAATTCAATTGATAATGATCTTAATTCTATCCTTTGTGCCTCAAATTATTTTGCTTTCCGTAAAAGTAACGAGTTTGCAGTCTCCTTTGCTTCTCGGAAACAAGTTATTGTACGGGCTGTTTCTTGGGAAAAACCTCCCCCGGGAATTCTTAAGCTTAACTCAGATGGGGCTTGTCGAGGAAACCCCGGTCGTAGTGGAGGGGGTGGTGTTGTTTGAGACTCTAATGGATCGGTAGTTTATGCTTACTCCTCCTTCTATGGTGAGTCCACCAACAACATGGCTGAAATTCAAGCACTTTATCAAGGTCTCTGTTGGCTTCAAAGTTCGGGACATCAGAATGCTCTTGTTGAAATTGACTCAAAGGTTATATGTGATTTGCTCAATGGTTGTCACAAGCACTCTTGGGCTCTGGCTTATCTTGTTCGTGCTATTGGTTCTTTGCAGAGGAATTATAATTTCTCTATTTGTCATATCTATAGGGAGGCTAATTTTGTGGCGGATGGTTTGGCCAATCTCGCGGCTGATTCAGGTTGAGACTCCATTTTTGATTCTTTTAATGCTTTGCCCAGACTCATTAAAGGCAATGTTCTCTTGGATGCTCAGGGCGTGGCTAGGATCCGTACTTCTTAATCATGTCTATTTTTTGTATTGTTTCCTTTTGGCTAAGCTCTTTAGTTTTTGAGGATTGTATCCTTAGTCTAGCTTATTTCTTTTCTGAGGTTAGGCTCCTTTGTCCTCCCATTTATAAGGGCCAGGCTGGTTGTCCCCCTCAAGTTTGTAATTCTTTTTTTAATCAATAAAATCTAGCAGGGTGCCGTCCCTGTTTCATCAAAAAAAAAAAAAAAAAAAAAAAAAAACATTCTACTATTGACAATAAAAGAAGTTTTATATACTAATACTAATACCCCTTATCATATTGATTATTATTATGTATTATTATTAGTTTATTACTAATTGCTAGAAAACCGGAAAAAAAAAATTAAAACTTACACATGGATGATTTACAATGAAGATTTATCAAAAGGTGGTGAGGTGACACAACCATAGTGCTCTTCACCAACTTTGTATATATATATATATATATATATATAGATTTAGATCCTACTACAAAAAACATGGCTTTACTTTTAAGGCAAACAATACTTTTTGGGTTTCTTGGTTTTAGTCCTTGAACTAAATTTTTTGAATTTTTTCGCCCTGATTTTTTTGCGGGATTGGTCCTTCCATCCAATTCTTTTAATTTTCTACCGTTAAATTCAACCATGTGCATCTCACGTGATTTTTGGTAAGGGTAAAATAGGTATTTCAATCTAAAAAATATAGGGACCATTTGTGTACAATCAGTTCTTGCGTGGGTTTGGAATGTAATTAGTTTTTTCTTCAAGCTTTTAATAGCTTATTCTTTTCAAGTCACAGATCTTTTAATATCTTCTTGGTGTGTGTCTCTAAAAGAAGTAGAGAGAGGGAGGCGGAGGCCTGGTGGGAGCAAGAAAATGGCATAGCTAGTGAGGGATTTCTTCTTGAAGCCAAAATAAGCTTCGATGATGGCGGCAGACATGGAGTAAGAAAACGTCTTGTCTTTCCTGTGCAAGAATCAATTATTAGCTGTGGGACTCCCTTTCTCTCTAAATTCTCTTGTCTTCCCTGTGCAAGTCAGTTTTTTATTCCTTACATTTTTCCCCATAAAGAGGCTACGTTTTTTGCAAGTTCACTATTCTCTCACTTTACTTAGCAATTAATTTTTATCCTTTTGATTTATCGATGAGTTTGTGGAGGTAGCTTTGATTTTTTTTAATGGTGTGGGTATGGTGGTTGTAGAGAAATTGTGGGAAATCCCGTCCATCACTGCATCTTATCGACATTGGTGGGCATTTTTTCCATCGCCACTGCAACCTTCAAGCTCACACGAGTCCGACGAGATGGAGGTGGAGCTGAAGAAGGTGAATTCAATGAATTATATTTGTTGGGCTGCCTACGTTTCTCCCCAACTGAAAATCACCACCATGACTGGATGGAGTTATTGCTTGAGATTGTCTAAATTTGGATCTTGGTAGGGTGGGTTTTGTTCGAATTTCGGCGAGAGGAGGAAGCAGAGGGATGGAGGAATGACGGCTTCGATGGTGAGGTAATGAGAATGAAAATGGAGAAGAAAGGGATCAATTACAATAATACCATCAAATTTAGTTTAAAAAATTAAAAAATATGAGTATTTTTGTCTATTGAAAAGAAAAGAATGGATAAACAGTTTTCCCCTTCGCCAAAGTAACGTGACACGCACGTAGACAAACTTAACTGACAAAATTGGACGGAATGATCAAGTTCACAAATTTTTTTAGCTTAAGGATCAATTCCGAGCAATCAGGACCAAAACCGAGAAACTCAAAAAATAAATGGACAATTTGGGTTGTTTACCCTTACTTTTATAAGTCGTGTTCGGTGTCCGTACACGTTCGTTGCATGCGTATTAAAAAATCAATTTCCACATTATCCTCGTCAACAATACTAGGTTTACTACTACTTCTATTACTATTGTTAACTGATGAACTCAAAAAAATGTGATATTTTGTAATATCCCTAATTTTGATAATATTATTATTTGTTTAATTAGAATAAATATATTGAGCCTATATTGATTTAGTTATCTTGGGCTGGTATTTGTGTTTTGGCCTAATTTAAATGAAATTGATAATTGGGCCTATTTTAGTTTAATAGCGAGCCCATTTAGTTTTGATACACAATTGGGTGGTTTATTTGTGATTGGACTTGAACACAAATTGATGGGTCATTTGATAAATATATAACAATAATCATAAATAATAAAACAATAACAATAATCATCATAACAATAATAATAGAGGTAATAATAATAATAACAATTATAAATGTAATTAAACTACTGTCATTATTATTAGTAAATTTGGGGGAGGCCGTGGGTTCGTGTTGCCGCCGTTTTGGTGAAACGGGCAATAACTCCTTAAGCTGTAGTAATGAAGAAGAGGAAGAGGGCTGCCATGGTGGGTAAAAAAGGGGAGCAATGGTCCCTTGTTCAGATACTCACAAAGCAAGGGAAACCGGCTGAGAAAATATATTGGGAGAGTGCACTGAGGAAGTCTCTTCGAAATCTCGGGGTGAAGGTAGCCGGCGGAGCTTCGATCCACTGGCAGACGAAGTCACGAGAGGGAGGTGTCGATTTGAGGTATTATGTTGACCTTTGATTATTTCTTCCTGAAGTTGTAAATTTTTATAGTAGGCTAGGAGATTTGGATGACTTATTGTGCGTCGGAAAACTTTTCGGAAAAAAAAAAAAAAGAAAGGGGAAGAAGCAGGAAACAAACAGAGAAAAAAAGAAAGGGGAAGAAGTTGGAAACGTACAGAGAAAAAAAAAGAAAGGGAAAGAAGCATGGAGGTAAGGGATTTCGGGTAGGTGAGGAAATTCACTAAAGAAGGATTTTAAAATAAAAGTGATGAAGATGGTGGGTGATGGTGATGTGGGGAGTTATCTAATCACAAAACAAAAAAAAACAAAAAAACAAAAAAAGGGAAAGACTGGTGAGTTGTCGGGTGGTTAGGAAGAGATAAAGGTGGGAGGAGTTTGAGTTATACTTGGGAAGGGTAGTATAATAATAATTAAAAAAAAGAGGTATAATTAATTTATTTAAAAGTTCAATTAAATTATAAAATATGAAAATAGAGCGAAGAGTATGAGAGAGAAGAGAGAGAATTGGAGGAAATCACACCTCAATACCATTACATTGCTCGGTATTTATAGCCAGAGAGCAATGAGCGAAATTTTGCGATTCGTTGGCCAAGTTTGACAAAACTTACCAACCTACTAACCTACCTATGCCTACTAACCTATCCTATGTTCATTATTACATAACACTCCCCCTTGAACATAATAGTAAGTTGACTAAGTGTGTCTCGTTAAAAACCTTTAAGTCGAAAAACCCAGTAGGAAAAAAATCGGACATAAGGAAAAACGTACACAACTTAGGCCACCAATTTTGTGCATGGGTCGTCTCGTTAAAAAACCTTTTCATGGAAAACCGGTGGGACAAAACCATGATAAAGGGAAAAGGATCTGTACAACCATATATGCTCCCCCTTGAGGACAACCGACAAGGGTCAAGAGAAGTCACCTTTGTAAATCTCGTAGATTTGCATCCCAATATTGTGAACATGTTTTCGAAGGTTGTAGTGGGGAGTGCCTTCAGAATAAATCTGCGGCATTATCACTGATCGAACATATTGGATCTTGAGCTCTTTTCTTCTTTTCAAGTTCTGCCCCGGTGTATAAAAGAGCTTCTGGGATATGTTTGGACTGTCACTTTTGATGTATCCTCTTTACTTTGGGCGACACATGCGGCATTGTCTTCAAATAATACCGTTGGTCTTTTACGATAGGTAGTCCATTTGGCATTTTGAATATCTTTGCCGAGTCATAGATCGAAGCCATACACACTCTCGATCGGCTTCATGAAGTGCGATCATCTCAAAGATGATTTGACGATGTAGCAACTAGCGTTTGCTTTTGAGAACGCATGAGAAATTGCAAGCTCACCCATCGTGAAGACATAGCCTGCCTGCGTGATTTGGCTTTATGAGGATCGACAAATAACGTGATTTGCGTCTGCAAAAACCAATCGCTTCATCCTAGATCCTTTGGGATAAAATAATCTCAAATCGATCGTCCTTGAAGATAACGAAATATGTGCTTGATACCATTCCAAGTTGTCTCCGTGATGGAGATGAACTATATCTTGCCAATAGATTTGTAGCAAATGCTATATCCGGTCCGGTACAATTAGCAAGGTACATAAGAGTCTAATAGCACTTAAGTATGGTACTTCAGACCAAGTATTTCTTCATTATCTTCACAAGGACGAAATGGATCTTTTTCAACATTAAGTGATCTATTAATCATGGGGTTAGTGAGGGTTTGTTTGCCTTATCCATATAAAAACGCTTCAAAACCCTTTTTGTAATTTGATTGGTGTACAAATTTTCCACTATGAAAGTGTTCTATTTGTAAACCAAGACATTATTTGGTTAGCCCAAGATCTTTCATTCAAATTCTCCTTTAGGTAATCCTGCCTTCTTTGATTTCTTGGGAGTTCAATGATATTCGGATCATCTACATAGGCGGCGATAATAGCAAATCAAGCGTCGTTTTCTTTATAAAAACAACGGACATAATTGATCATTCACATATCAGTCTTTTTAACAAATGCTCACTAAGCAATTATACCACATGCGGCCGGATTGTTTAATCCATACGGTGATCGTTGTAGTTTAATTGCACATAATTCTTTAGGCTTTGAGCTCGGTGCTTGAGCACTTTAATTCCATCGAATTCTCATATAAATATCGGCATCTAATGATCCGTATAAATAGCCGTTACAACATCCATGAGATGCATATCTAGATTTTTCAGCTTAGATGGGTGATTAGATATCGAGCATAATATCCATTACAGGAGAATCGTTTCTTCATAATCAATCGGGCCTTTGAGAAAAACCTTGTGCGACAAAGCGAGCCTTGTATCTCACAATCTCATTTTCTCATTTGTTTTGAACAAAAATCATACGTATCCAATGGGTTTCCACACGGTGTGAGAATGATAGATCAAATACTTTTTCGTTTATTCAACGAATTTAATTCAACCTTCATGGCATCTATCCATTGATCTTGTCATACCTCTTTTTGACATTGAATCT
>CM028381.1:34029067-34076624 GCA_013146195.2 Codonopsis lanceolata | reverse complement strand
TTCCAAATTTCTATTATCCGCATAACTTTTCTGCCGACTTGAGCGGTGAGCAATCTATCCCGACCATCACACTCTCAACCGATCACGAACAATCTCAACCCCATAATTTTGCTTCTCCAACCTCATCCCAACAAATAGGAGATCTACACTTCCTCCCATAAAGAGCCTCATACTTGCCATCTCGATGCTCGATTGGTAACTATTGTTGTACGAACTCCGCCAATGGAAGGTGTGTATCCCAACTCCCTTTAAAATCAATCGCATAAGCCCGCAACATATCCTCAAGTATTTGAATTGTTCTTTCTGACCGTCCGTCTGATCGAGGGTGAAAAGCTGCTAAAATTCAACTTGGTCCCCATAGCTTCTTGCAAAGCCTCGCCAAAACCTCGATGTAAATCTCTGATCCCTTGCCTCAAACAATACTAACTGAACCCCGTGCATCTAACAATCTCTCGCACATACAATGCCGCTAATCGACTCAAGGAATAAGTCATCGCAATCTAATAAAATGAGCCGACTTCTGAGCCGATCAACAACAACCCAAACGGCATCAAAACCTCTACGAGTATGACATCGGAAACCCCTCAAAATCCATCGTAACATGTTCCCATTTCCACTCCTGGATATCTAATGGATGCAACAACCCCGCTGGTCTTTGGTGTTCCGCACTGCACCGCTAACAAGTGAGACACCTCGACACATAATCCGCTATTTGTCGCTTCCATGCCATTCCACCAAAATTGTTTCTTCAAATCTCTATACATTTTCGTACTCCCCGGATGGATAGTATACTTTGCCTTGTGAGCTTCATCCAACACAAGTCGTTTCATGTCATCAACTGATGGAACACAAACTCTACCCTTGAAAGTCAAAATCCCATCTTGGTTCATCGCGAACTCATGCTCCTTATTCTCACTCAAACCATCAATAATTTTCACCAACTCGGGATCTTTCTTTCGAGTCTCCTTAATCCTTTCCAATAAAACAGAATAGCCCGCACACTAGCAAATAATACTCCATGATTAACCTCGCTAGGAATCCAATCACTTCGGACATCCTCCAACATTTTCCATTCCCGCATCATCAAACATGACAAGTGCACTTTTCTACTCAAAGCATTTCGCGAACCACGTTCCCTCCAGGATGATAAAGTATCGTGCAATCGTGATCCTTCAACTTCTCCATCCATCTCCGCTGTCTCATGTTCAACTCCTTTTGTGAGAAGAGATATTTCAAACTCTTGTGGTCCGTGAAAATCTCAAACTTCGAACCATACAAATAATGCTTCCACTTGTGCAAAGCAAATATAATCGCCGCTAGCTCAAGATCATGCGTGGGATAATTCACCTCATACGGAGACAACTTCCTTGAAGCATAAGCAATCACCTTCCCATTCTGCATAAGCACACAACCCAATCCTTCTTTCGATGCATCACTATAAACCACAAAGTTATCACCTCCGCTAGGCAATGCTAAAACCGTGCCGTAGTCAACCTCTTCTTCAATTCTTGGAAGCTTTCTTCACACTTATCACTCCATACAAATGCGGTCTTCTTTTGAGTCAAATTTGTCATGGGCGTAGCAATCTTCGAAAATCCCTCTATGAACCTCCGATAATAACCGGCTAGCCCCAAGAAACTCCTAACCTCCGTAACTGTGGTCGGTCTCCTCCAATTCATTACTGCCTCAACCTTGGAAGGATCCCCGCTATCCCGGCACTAGAAACAACGTGCCCCAAGAATGAAACCTCCTCTACAGCCAAAAAGCACACTTGCTAAACTTGGCGTAGAGTTGCCTCTCCCGAAGAATAGACAAAACCATCCTCAAATGTTGTGCATGCTCCTCCCGAGACTTAGAATACACAAGGATGTCGTCTATGAAAACCACCACGAAGCAATCAAGAAAATTGTGGAATACCCGGTTCATCAAATCCATGAACACCGCCGGCGCATTAGTCAACCCGAATGGCATCACCATAAACTCGTAGTGCCCATATCTCGTGCGCGTTTTGAACATCCTCGGCTCTAACCTTCAAGCGATGATACCCGAATCTCAAGTCAAGCTTGGAATAGACCACCGATCCTTGCAATTGATCAAACAAGTCATCTATATGTGGCAATGGATACTTGTTCTTGATCGTTGCCTTGTTCAACTCGGTAATCAATGCACAATCTAAGGCTCCCATCTTTCTTCCTCACAAATATCTTATGCACCCCAAGGCGATACACTTGGCTTGATAAAACCAATGTCAAAGCTCTTGCAGCTGAACCTTCAACTCCTTTAACTCCATAGGTGCCATTCTATCACGGCGCCTTGAGAGTGGTGTAGTCCCCGGTAACAACTCAATGCAAAATTCAATCTCTCTATCGGAGGCATCCCAAAATCTTTAGAAAACATCGGAAATTCACACACAAGCATCTTCAAGATTAGAAGTAGAAACTTTGTTTATCCACTACACAAGCAAGATACGTGCACCCACTGCGACAACGGTTTCTAGCCTTAAGAGCGAGAAATGGCGCAAACCACTAGGTGCATTATCTCCCAAGAATACAAAGTTAGGAACGCCAGGCAAAGCAAAAGTAACCCTTTTACTAAGGCAATCCACCAATGCATGATATGTGCACAACCAATCCATGCCAATTATCACATCAAAATCACGAAGTGGCAACACCACCAAATCCGCATGCAACACATGTTTATCCACAAGTACATCGCATGCTCTATAAATATCTGAAGCCAATAAACATTCCCCAAGAGGGGTAGATACTTCAAGCACATAAGGTAAAGACTGAGGCATAACACATAGCTTGTCAACAAAATGCGATGCAACATACGAATGCGATGATCCTGGGTCTATAAGTACATGAGCCTCATTACCGAAGATAGAAACAGTACCTCCAATCACTGCCGTAGACTCAGGCACTCCTCTCTGATCAAGAGCAAACACGCGACCCTGCACCTTAGCTTTACCATCGCTATCTCTCTTCATCCCAACTGCAGGCTGATTCGAACCTCCTATCTGATTGCTCTTCAATTTAGGACAATCCTTCTTCATGTGCCCCGAAACTCCACAATAGTAGCACTCCATAGGTGCTCCCTTCTTGCTCCAGCATCTATCCTCCGTGTGCCCTATCTTGGAACAATAAGAGCAAACCAATACCATTCCACGATCTCCCTGAGTAGATGTAGTACTAGCCCCCTTGCCACTCGACTGATTCTTCGCATGTCCTTCATAATGAGATTTTCCACTTCCCTTCTTGCGATCATTACTTCCACTAAAATTTCCACGGTTACCCGATCCATGACTTCGCCCAGAAGACTGCTTAGGCTGCTGAGAAGAACCCGAAATGTGCATAGTACGATGCTCTTCAATATCTCTCTCAATAATGTAGGCTCTTTCAACGGCCTTCACGTACTCCTGGCTGGCGATGAGAAAGAAGGCGCTTCGAACTCCGTCCTCAAACCCTTTACAAATTTCTGTGTCCTCCTAGCCTCATCTGGAATCAAATGTGTGCAATAACGAGCCAACTCCATAAATCTAGCCGAATACTGTGAAACTGTCATGCCCCCCTGCACCAAATCCAGAAATTCCTTCTCTCTTTTCTCTCGAACAACTTCGGGTACATAGGAAGCTCTGAACTCTCGAACGAAGTTAGGCCATGTCTGTGGAACTCTATGTATGTCCCAACTCTCCCTCAGTACTTGCCACCAATGCTCTGCAGCACCCTCAAGCTTGAATACTGCTAATACAACCTTTTGCTCATCATCGCAACCCAAAGGTGCAAATATTTTCTCCAAGTGTTCAATCCATAGCTCGGCTTTCGCAGCGTCCGGCTTTCCATTAAACTGCCTCGGCTTTAACTTCACAAATCTTTCAAGCATAGTATTGTCATTATGTCTAGCCTCCTGCCTCGGCCTCTCTACTTGTGGTTTGGGCTGTGGCTCTAGCTGTGGTACTCCTTGTGGTTCCACTCTACCAAAACCCCTTTGATTCATTTCGTTCATCATATCAAGCATGCCACGATACATAGTAGCCATCGCCTCAAACTGCTCTTCTGGTGTCCGCAGTGGAGGAATATTCTGTTGACGGTTCTCGTTAGCATTTACGCCACCGCGGCACCATTTCGCCACCGCCAGCACCTCTACCGGCACCTCTACCAGTGCCACCTCCAGAACTAGCTCCAGCTCTGGTATCCACCATTTAAACCTACAATAACACTCGGCGTTAAAAATAAATCTATCACACAAACCAACCCCCAAAGCCAAGGAACCTATCCCGGCTGAAAGCTAAATTCATAATCATAGCTCTAATACCAACTGTGGCGACCCGACCCGGATCCCAAGACGAAATCCCAAGGTCGTGCCGCCGGGAAGCACATAACAACAATCAAGTAGCAAATAATGGGTAGGGCCATAACGACGATACGCCAATAACTCAAAACATATGCGGAAGCGAAATATAATAAAACAATGGCGCCCGAGCTAACAAGCTCAAACTAAAAACAACCAAAGAGATAATTAATCTCTCGGTCCAAAAATTCGACGCACGTGCCGCAACATTGGGCACGTCGGACTAAACTCCCTGTCATGCAATTCAAATATATAGCATAATATACCAAGTCATCGGCGAAGCTACGGCCGGAACCCAACATTACACTAAGTCTAAGACTCTAGTCTAACAACTCAACGGCTAAAAACATGCCGGAGAACAAACATAATATTTAACTAGCAATGTAACATGCTAAAACATAATCACCAATTAACCAAGCACGACTAACACTAGTCGGCTACCAACAGAATAAGTACTAATAATTATAAGTACCAACAACAAGAAAGCATATGGAAGTATAACCACCAATATACATCAAGCACGACCACTACTTGTCGGCTACCAAAAGAATAGACTAAACAACAATTATAAATATTACAATTCACATTTAGGTTTGCTACCCAACATGAAGTTTACATAACTTCATCTTTCCCAAACGGCCTTACCAAAATAAAATAACTATCTAAGTAGCAACCTTGCCAAAAGAATACTTCGTCAACGCAACCTTCTCGATTTACTTGGATCATACGCACGGCTCGGATCTAGGGAAAAACAATCAACAAATAAAAGTAAGTCACAAAGACTTAGTAAGTTACTAACCATAACTTCCGATCATGGCATAATGCTCAATAATATTTACATCATGCAATCTTCATATAATAACCTTATATAGAAATCATGTTATGACATCCATGCTCAACATTAATAAAACATATTATCATCATAGTATAACCTTTCATCAAAATTCATGTCAAGGCATATTAGGCTTAACAATAATGATTTATGCCTTTGGCATAATACAACATTCAAATAATGTTCATGTGATATCATTTATGCTTAACAACCTTAAACAACATGTTATCTGTCAAGTATAACATTTATGAAACCAATACAACCATCATATCATATCCAAATCACAAAGCACATAGTTCACATAAGTACTTGTGAGACAATTCATATAAAAGGGATATGATACCATTACCAATTCCTCCGCGCGTGTCGCTCCTACAAAAACACGTGCAAAACCTTTATGTGCCCTCGATATCCCTCTCGTAGATATCGACGTCCCCGAGACAGTCTCCGCTCGAGTTCCATAGTTATCAAAGTCATGTGTATAGAAGCATGGGCTTCAACATCCCCCTATGTTCATAACTATCGCCAATAATCATAATCCCAAGTTCAATGAACTCACATAAACCCAATAAAACATTTATCAATGCAACATAGAACAATTTAATCAATTTGTGCATAGCTTCATTTAGTTCACCTTACCAATCATATTTTCCAAATCATGATTAAATCATACAATATGGTTTAATATACTCTACTAAACATGTAAAACATAGTAATCAAGCTCACAACCATAATTTGCAAGCCAAAACATAATTAGGGCAAATCCCCTTCCAAGTATCTCTACCAAATCAAGCTCAATACCCATGGATAATTCAAATAACAAAGTTTAATAGACTATTTGGCATATGAATTTCATACAAATCAAGTCTCACATAGGTTCAACCAATCTCTAACAACAATTGGAAACCTAGGGGTCATGGCATCTCTACAAACCCTAGAAATTGCTTCCATTGACCTCACATAGCAAATATGATTGTTTCCCTAGGGTCAATGGAGCCAAAAGAAAAAGGAAGAGAGGTAGAAACTTACCCAATTTCAGCCCCTCACAAGCTGCAAATCCGAATCCTAGAGATGAGGTTGTTCTCCTCAACCTTCTCTCTTCAAGTTCACGGGTAGAATGGGGAAATAACGTCCCTAGCAATGGCTTCTGAGATTGAGCCCTTCAAGAACCCTAGAATCGCCACTCTCAAGCTCTCTCTCAAGTCTCTGTTGAGTGCTCGCAGAAGCAAACTGAAGTCGTATTGTGGCCGACTAAGTGAGAGTACGTTGGTTTTAATTTAAGTGGGGGGATTAACTCTCTTTAATTAATCCACTAATCAACCTTTAAAACCTCTAATAAGTGTTTAGGACAAGCCTTAGGCCAATAAGAAAGGTTTAGGTTAGGTTTAAGTTGGGTTTAGGTGGGTACAAGTCGGACATTGCGCAGAAAAATTGCAAAATCCCGTAACCAGGATTCAGGGACCAATGCGGTCGCTTGGTCTCCTTTTGATGCGATCGCATCAAAGCTGCATAACACAATCCAAGGTTTGTTGCTTCCTCGCTCGATCCCGGACTGTCCCGCATGCATTCTTGAGTCCTTCCAAGCCAAAAAGGGTCTACAATCCAACCTTAATGACCTCCAAATCATAATCAAAGCAACCAGGCTTCAAACCTCAACAAAACATGGCCAAGAACTCAGGCAAAACACTCCCGGACGACAACCAAAAAAGTTCGACGGAGAAGGGTTAACGCTAGAATCAAACTAGCAACCAAACCGACGATGCAACAAGCATCCAACCAACATCTAAGGCATGTAAATGATATTATGAATGCCCTTTAACAATTATCCATATGCTAACAACATAAATCACAAACCCGAGATTCAAAGCATCTCGTGAAGGAAAAATGCATACAAGCATCTCAAACGACGTCAACGAACATGCTATTGACTCTAAACATATGAGCGAGCTAAATAAACATGTTTATGATGATTATAAATGTATGAGTTCATGCATAACACAAGCAAGCCATAATTCAGGGTTTTTACAGTCCCGATTACCAATCCCCCACCAAATACTTACTATCAAAATCCCAACCCTTTCTTTCCAAATCAGGGTTACCCTTTTCTAAACATTGGTATATCTCAAAATCTGAGTGGTCTTCCATTTCTTATCACCAATCCACTCCAGAACAGCCCGCATGAGGATCCCAGAAGTTATGTCCATTAGGGACAAGTGACAACCTATCTACCCTTTAAAGATTTTGGTCGCCGAACAGCAGCTGCAAATGTCGCACCTCCTTAAAATGCTTACCAAATACCTCATCCAGTCAAGGGAATAAATCCAGCTACAACAAATCCCTCGAATATATATAATGCATCTCCGGTCCCACCCCTATCAAACGTGGAAACAGATGTTGAGAACCTCAAGGAATTAATGCTTAAGGTTTTAAACAAATGGGAATTCTCTACACGGTTGTTGACACTGCAACCCTCAGCTGTGTTGCCACTGAAATTCAAGATGCCTGATATATAGAAATTTGATGGGACTGGTTGTCTAATCTCCTATCTAAAGTCATACTCCATAGCAATGCAATCAAGGGGAGTTAGCTTTGAGGCTATGACTTCTAATTTCCATATGACTTTAGTAGGGGCAACAAAACAATGGTTAATACTGATTGTTGTTTCTCATTGTATCTTAGATTTTCATTTGCTCATACATTACTTTAGGTTCTATACTTAGTGGCTAAATGGGCTGCGTACTAGTTAACGTGACAACTATGTATAGAACTTTGCCTTTAGAATAGTTTTAGACTTTACAGGTTTCGGCAGTCCTCACCAGAAGACTTCAATTAAGGTTTCACTAACAACCTTCACATGTAGCCTTCACCAGCAGACCTTTTCTGCCTTAGAACATCAGTATGACGTGTTTCAAGATGTCCAGCTCAACATTTATCAAAAAGATTATTAATTCAGATATTTATACAATATATATTAATTAAACAGGTATACAGTTTGACACAAATAGACTGTACCAACTCCTGCAGGTTTGCAACTTTGTTGTCTTCCACCTGTTAAATCCAGTACCTGCTCCTCTCCATACCTCGATCAGTTCCAATTAAAGAAGAAGTCAACCAACAACTCCTTGTATTTAATGCATCCAACCTAATAGAGCTGTTACTCACTTCGTCTTCTCCAACGGTCTCAAGAATGCTCCGATATAAATTTTACCATTGAAGACTTGAAAAAGAAGGACACGCAGAAAAGAATGCTCTGAACTTATTCAACAACATCAAGTCATCTTACTCATTGCATTCAAGAGATCGTTAACTGATCAACGGAGTCCTCAACAACAAGAAGAAGATCTGTACACTAATTGCTACTCATTTACTTCTTCTTGTTGTATTCATTAACTATTCTTCAGCACAGTGAATATTATGTTTTCCCAGATATTCACTTTCCCACCCCCAAGCACCAATCAAATATTTTGTACACGATCCATTAGAGATTTCTGTAATAGAGCTAGTGGAAAACATAGTGCACTTTCAAATCCAAGGTTGACTGCTTTGGTGATGGACGTAGTACTCTTTATAGTTCGAACCATCTCAAAATCCATGTGTTCATTATGTTCTTTTATTTACTATTTGATATCATTATCTTTTATTTAACTTATTCATTTGAGCATCAAACTTGAGTGAACAGCCAAGTCTACTGGTAGTGCTTCACCAACAGACTTAGTCTGTCTTCCTTGCAAGTCTTCCGCTACTACTACCTTTTCAATAGGTCGTTAGTACTTCTTATAGGAGATCTCACGAAAAGTTTTAAAGTGTTACTAGGCCATTCAACCCCCCTTCTAGCCTATTGTGCCCTTTGGGACTAACAATTGGTATCAGAGCTTAAACTCTTGAGAGATAAAGATCCAATGACTCAAACACATTATATGCTACCTACGTAAAATGCGAACCACGTCCCAATATTGGACGAAGGTCATTTTGATGTTTGGAAGGATAAGATAATGCGTCATATGAATTATATTGATAACATGTTATGAAAATACATACAAGAAGGACGTCACGTGCCAATGAAGGCAAATCTTCTTGCAAGCATTGGTGGTAATCGTCCAGAAGTTGCAAAAGAAGAATCTGAATGGACAGAGGACGAAAGGAAGTTAGTGGAACTAGACAATAAAGCTATAAACATAATTACAAGCTAGCACCTATCAACAAGTGATTCGGTGTACATCTGCCAAAAAGATGTGGGAAGCTCTTGTAGAATACTTGGAAGGAGACCAAGATACAAGAGACAACATGAAGTACACCTTCATCCAACAATTCGACTCCTTTAAGAATGATCCTAAGGAAACCCTGAGACAAGCCTACGATCGCTTTAGTGAGGTAATTAATAACTATTTTTTCCTTGGTAAAACTTATGACAAAAAAGAAATGAATATGAGATTTCTAGGCTCCCTAGGTAGCCTTTGGCATGTTAAGATTACCGCCATGAAAGAATCCAAGAACTTGAACGAAATGACTCTTCATAGTCTTTATGCAAGTTTGAAGGTTTATGAGCTTGAAGTCAGTCAAGCTCTATAGTAGGACAAGCAGTTCAAAACTTTGTCCTTGCCAGCCATGGTACAAGAAACCGTTCCAATTGATGTCAAACCATCCACTTCCTCAAGTGAAAATGATTTTCTTTCAGATGAACAATTTGCTATGTTTGTAAAACGTTTTAAGAAATTTGCAAAATCTGGAAGGAAGGACACACACCAGCAGCCTTTTAGAAAGACTACTGAAGCCACATCTAACAATGAGCTTATGTGTTATAACTGTAGGAAACCTGGTCGTTTTGCTTCCAAATGTCCAAAGCCAAAATTTGAAGCATGCCGTAAACCTCCTTATAAAAAATTTCAAAAACAAAGAGTATGTTGGCTGAGGACATTGAAGAAAAGCATGTTGGTACATGGTTTGAGACTGATTCAGAAGAGGATGAGGATGATTTTGAGCAAGCTAATATATGCTTAATAGCTCAAGAATCAAGTCCCACCTATGACTCTGAACATGAAGTCGACATCTCACCTCATACTTGTGAAGAGGTTGAGAACAACTATGAGAACTTCAGTAAGGAAGAACTGCTCAAGGATAATCAAGATATGCTTGAAGAGTTCAAACCTTCAGGGTAGCCTATGTAAAGCTTGCGAAGAACTATGAAAAGCTTGTTGCTGAGAAATCTATGCTGGTAGCTGAGATTCAATCTCTTAATAGCTGTCAACAAGAGAGTATCAAGCTAAAAAGAGAAAACAAATTTCTATGTGACAAAGTTGAATGATTAGTTGAGCACATCAAAGGACTAGACCAGGAGAAAGATGCCTTACAAAAGACCATTGACTCCTGGAACAGCTCCAAGGAAACCTTTGAAGGAATCCTATTTAGCCAAAAGCCAAGTGGAGACAAATCAGACTTAGGCTATAATGATGAGCACAACCTAGCAAGCTCGTCTGTCACAGAGGAAGGCGAATCCTCCAAGACTACTGTTGATCTTTCCTTCTCCAAACAGACCTTTGGTAACAAAGGTTAACATGGACTTGGCTATACAAATGTTCCATACGTTTACCCCAAGGCTCACAAAGGGAAAACCAAAGTTGATGCTTCTGATGAGAAGCTTGTTAAAGGAACAGTAGAGAAATCTAAGTCTAACGATAGTAGCTCTGCTAAAGCAAAGTCTGCTGGCGCTAAACAAACGATTTCTCTGCTGGCACCTGTCAAGTTTGTCTATTGAAAAGCCAAGGCTCCCAAGCTAGCTGACACTAAACTTAAGGGAGTTTTGGTGGATGCTCCTAAGTCTCTTAACAACGGATCAGCCAAGGTTAGGTCTGCTGTTAATAGACCCAGGAACATTGTTGGTCCACATGATTGCTCAAATAGGCTAGGGGGTGAATAGCCTATGTTGCCGTTTAAAACTTTTCTTCTTTTTATATAAGTAAAGCATAGGTTTTAAAGGCGTAGATAGTTTGAACGGTGAGCATGTCTACTGGTATCAAGGAACAACAGACTTGCTCTCAGAAGAGTTATGAACTCTGCTGGTGAACTGCCGTTAAAATCAAAAGCCTGTTTGAAAGAGTTTGAGCAGCGGAAATAGTTAGGCTTTGATTTAGAGAAGTCTTAAGTGGTTGTACATGAATATATGATCAGAACAACAACACAATTAATCCTTCTTTCAAATGCAGATTTAGGAAATCATTAGAGAATAGCTTTTCAAAAGATAAATCAATTTATAAAAGCTTATAGAGAGGTAGAGACTGAAAAATAAATTATTTGAAAGAACATCTGAATTTATTCCAATATAAATTACAGATTACATCAACCTAGACACTATATGTACAGTTTCTGTCCATGTCTTTTCAAACCTTAATCTTTACTTAATCATTCATAGATGAGTTCTTAAGTAAAGAAGGCAATAGGAGACGAGAGCGAGAAACTGATATGAGAAGACACTATTGAAGGTCGTTCAGATATAAAATATATGAACGACTGAGTGCAGAGCACTCGACCTTGTATGATGATTGATTATTGCACAATCAACAACATTTGTATGTGAATACAAATCTAAAGATATGAATGCAATATTTATAGACAGCTCTTCATCTTCCTTGGGCACAATCTGAAATCAATCTTCAAATCTATCCAAGACCTTGACCTCTAGCTTTAGGAATAGAGTCCCGAACCTTCAGCTAAAGGCTGAGTTCTTCGAAGAAGGGTGAAGAACTCAAATCAAGAACTGGGTTCTTGACCAAGACGCCGATCTTTGTCTATTGAAGTTTCTGATCTCTCTCTTCTTCTTCAAAGTCTTTCTTACTAGCAATCCACTGAGAGTGTTTTGCTAAGGTCTGGGTAAGCTCACTGCAATCTTCTGTGAAGATCTGAGATGCATTGGTAAAGACGATATCTTGTAGATCTTACAGCTTCTTTGAAGTTCTTGTTGCATGTGTCTTCGTATACGACCACACTTTTTGAAGAAGAGGAAAGATTTCTTTTATAGACCGGGGTCATTCTGATCGTTGAGAAATGAATATGGATTTTTTATCCATTAGAGAGATGTCGTTGTGGGAGACTGTCGGATAGAGATGTTATTCACGAGATCTTTCACTATTGGGTAAAAGCTTTGTCTTGCAGATCCTGAATTGGTTGCCTGTCAGACTGTGTTGATAGGTCTCTGAAAAGTGAGTCTGACATCTGATGCACCATCAGGTGGTCTGTCCAATAAAGTAGATTCTTTTGACTTTTCTAGACCATGTGAGTGAGAGAAGGTCCTGCAGTATCACTGGTGTCAGGCTTCATGAAGATTTGAATTGCTTTTGAAGCTTGAACACATTTGTCTTGTCTTGATCTGTTGCGGTTTTGTCTCTTTGAAGCACGTGCAGAACTAAGTTTGCCGGTATGATGTTCAATAGTGAGTCTTCTTGTAAGGAAGGACTGCTGGTTGCTGAAGTGAACATTGAAACCGTAGCAAGTCTGTTGGTAGCAAGTTTTCAAGATATTTCCGTGATGCACTTGATAAATCTCCCGGTGACAATTCCTTTGAGAAACTTTGACACTACAGCACGTCTGCTGGTGGCAAGTCTTCAAAGTGTCCTTTAGTGCATATGACAAGTCTGCTGGTGACGAGTCTTTCGAAGACCTTGATGTTTCAACAAGTCTGCTGGTGCTGGTGCATATGAAGCGCTGGTCTGTTCAATCATCATTTAGAAGGTAGGACTAGATTAGGATAACCTAACCTAAGACCTATGTGTTGTCAAACAAGTTGCCACACTAATCGGTACACAACCCTCTTAGCCACTTGTTATGACACAGAGTAATAGGAACACACAAATCAAAATATTCAAAATATGCAAGGTGATAAGTTAATTATCAAGAAACATATTCCAACAATCTCCTCCTATTTGCATGGAACCATTACAAGATGACATATACTAAGCACTGAAGCATTTATCAATACATAGCAATAACATGCCCACAATGAATAATCATTTTATCACAAGGCATGCCTTATGTTAATAATTACAAGAGTGATGGCTTTAGTATAGTCTATTATTGCTATTACAGACTCGATAAATCAAAGTACTGAACAGGTAAATCAATAGTGAAAAACAGTTTCGATCTCTTATGATATTTGAAAATGTTTAACCAGGATCTAAAAAGTTTTAGGGTTCTGGCTTGCATGAAGGTTTTATGTTAAAGAATGTTTTGGCAAGCAAGAGTAGCAAATCCTTATGTAATTATATGTTTTTGAAAGTGTTTACAATAAGGATTGCTTATGATACCAATTTTTGAGAAAAAGAAAACATTTATATCAAAAAGAACTTTTCGATAAAAAGTTTGATGTTTCAGTTGAAAAATATAGAATCTTTGTTGAAGGTATGACTCAACATAGATGTTTTAGTGAAAGAATGTTTTTCAACAGAAGTGTCACAAAGGCTGAGCGTGATTCATAAAGAATCAACTGTAGGGGTGAATTTTTTTTCCTTGTGTGTGTCTTTCATTGATCAAGGGAAATTTTGGTCTTTACCCTTGTTAGATATGAACTTTGCTTCTTAGTTCATAAAGTCTCCTCCTAAGTTTGTGAACTCTTCTATGTCTTGGAGAGTTATGGATAACTCTCCTCCTTAATTAATATCTTTCTTCCTTAATGAACTCTCCCCCTTAGTTAATGACGCTCCTCTTTTACGGATATGTCATAACTCTCCTCCTTAATGGTTGCAAGCAAGAGAGAGGAAGAAGAAAAGGGAAGAATAGAAGAGAAGGACATTAGACAAAGAAGATATCAGTTAAGATTTTAGATTGAAAAAGTACTACTAAAAATATAAACAATGTATCCTAGTTGGAATCCCCAAAGCTACCTCTGCTAGAGCCTAAAGAAAATTCTCTATCTTCGTCAAAAAAGCTTCTATTGCCAATCAACTCTCGAGTTATCAGCAGGTCTCCAGTGATAGGAAGGCGTTCATCCTCGTGGATTGTGGATTGAATGGGCTGTTAGGAGCAAAGAAAATAGCTTATAATCCTTGCATACTTGTGAATCCCAGACCCATTCACTCGTCTTCGCACAATAGACCGGCAGATGAGAGAGAAGACAACTTCTGACCAATTGATGGTGTGAGAATCAAGAACAACAATGGTGAAGTCCCGAAGTCTTTTGGTGTCACTGCCTGAGCCTGCTTCATGAAATAGAAGACATCGACTCAGAATCTCACCAATATAGTACACGTCTAAGGGATAGTTGTTGATGTCCCAAGTACTGTAGTCATCTTGAGAATGGTAGCCAGTTCGTTAAAGCCATGATTCATTAAGGATAGAATCATCGAGAGCGTCAGGTCCAACAGAAGGAATATGAAAGACGCATGACATGCTCTCGGCATTGAGGACGACATCAGTACCTCGAATACGACCGTTGAGGCTCTTACCATCTCTTGCCAGTTGCATCCTTGAGTAGAATTTGTCAACCAGTTGAAGGCTGTAGAATTCTTCGCGAAAAGTAAGGATGGAGACGAGTCCAGAACTGTGAAGAAGATCGATAATCGTTCCTCCAACAGTGTTGCCGAGGAGAAATTGTTCTCCCTGGATCGTGTGACCTAGAATATAGGACTAAGAGCCTATTCTGGCAACGAAGGACGATTTAGGTGGAACATATCGATTGGAGACGCTTGAAGAAGATGAAGCAGCCATGGAGATTTTTTTTTTGAAGATAGAAGAAAGTTGCTGGTAGAGAAATGATACCAATTGTTGAAATGAGATAATTGATATCAATTGTTGGGAAGTCTCAATTTTGGAAGATTATTATGGGAAGAATTAAATTTTTAGTATTTTTGGAGGATATATATTGAAAGGACACACTTATCAAGAACCGTCGTTTTGGTATCCACTGTAGAGCTGTAATGACAGATATACAAAGCGGCGAAGTAATCATGTCAAAACTCGAATTTGAGTGGACATTTATCTTGGAAAGGCGGCGATTCATGATGATGATATTAAGTCATTCTTGAAGATATTTTCGATACAAATTTTGACTTAAATCGAGGAATCTCAATATCCAGATATTAGATACCAATGATGGTGGGGTGTACTGGATAAAAAGAAGAAGACATGTGTTGATATTAATGTCTATTTTGAAAATAATATGAGTTTAAAACACAAACCTTTGAAGAAATAAGATATGTTTTGAAATTCTAAAATTTCCATAAGATAATTTACGAGGCATTCTGAATCATCTACACAATCCTCAGCAATCTCTCAAATCTTTAGGATTTTTTTTAGAATTTAAGCCAATTTTTAAGAAGTATTTCGAGAGAGTATAAAATATTTTTCAAAACAGTACTGAAAGGTTTTGAAAACATTTTTGGAGTTGATACCAATTATTGAAATACTACTTTTTGGAAAACATTTGAAAATCTATCAGTACTTCCAAAGGTTGTTTAAGTCAAGAATATCTTCACAAGTAGATGACCAGCAGAGTCGATGAACTACTGAAACTTTTTGATAAATGGTTTGTTTTAGTAGAGATGAATGTCTGCTGATATGAGGTTATGAACAGCAGAGAAAAAGATCTGTTGTTCAAGGATAACCAGCAGAGATTGGGATCTGCTGATTCAACTGATAACTTAAAGAATGCATGCATCAGTAATGAAAGTCTGCTAATACTAGTTGATAACATCAGATGGAGGGATGAATAATTGAGGAAAATGTCTGCTGCCGTCAATTCTATGATATGCATGGTTATCAGTTGTCTTGAACACACTAAGACGGTCAGCAATGAAATTGTTGTGATAAGTTGAAGGATACTGTGTTCAAGGATGATGGAAGTCTACCGATACTGATTTTTGGAAAGATAGGTGATCAGTAGACTAAGGTTTGCTGATCTCAAATGTTATGGTTCGAGATCAAGAGTGATCATCAATGTTTGAGGTATGCCGTTGTCAATTCATGGAAATGACAAGAGAATCGACATAGATAAGAATCTGCTGATGGAAGGTGATCAGCAGGATTTAATGTCTACTAATACTGGATGTATCTTATGAGTTTAGCAGACAAGAGGGTTTGCTGAAAAAATGATGGGACAATAGATATTGAGGTCTGCTGGTACCAATTGAGTGAAGAATATTTCAGCAAATTATCCTTTTGGGTGCCTTGGTTTCTGGAAGGACAAACCATAAAATTCATTGGCGTTGATGGGAATCTACTACTGGATTGATTTTAGCAGACTTAAGGATTTGCTTAATAAAGATGGAACATCAGACATGGAGATCTGCTTATACCAATTGAATTAACAATGTTTCAGCAAATTTATCCTTTTGGATTGCCTCGGCTTCTGGAAAGATGGACCATAGGCTTCATTGGCATTGATTAACTGATGACTATGCTTCTTCTCAATCGAATCCTAATTAAGTGAGAAGGGCATTAGAGGCGAAATGAGAAACAATAACCATCTTAGTTAGAATACTTGTATCACAGAGAAGCAAGTAGCTTATTCTTAATTTGGCTAGAAGTACAAAGTTGAAAGAACGCATTTCGCTTTTAGGTCAACAGCTAAGATGATGACTCTCTTAAGGGTAAGAAAATCGTCTGTTCAAGACAAAAGAAAAGAAGGAATTTAGAGCAGTGTTGTCTTGAACAGAAGAAACAGCAGACAAGGAGTAGAATTGTAGAAGCTGCTTGTTCCTCAGGAGGTCTTTATTCCAACAGTAGATATGAGGTCTACTGTTGTTGTGGGTCCCAATGGGCACAATAATAAGCTAGAAGGGGGGTTGAATGGCTTATTAAACACTTAAAACTTTTTAGTAAATACTTTGAAAGTTACTTGCAATCTATCATAAAGATTCAAGTAGCAGAAGACCTTCAAGGTAGTTGTTCCAGGTCTGCCGATAAGTACTACCGGTAGACCCTTTACAGGTTACTTAAGTTCTGCTGTAAGTGGATAAAGATAATCAAAGCAATGACTGAATCAAATGACAAACAAACAGATAAGAAATAACACAAGTATTTTGGGATGGTTCACACTATAAAGAGTGCTACGTCCACCACCAAGGCAGTCAACCTTGGATTTAAATAGTGCACTATGTTTTCCACTAGATCAATTACAAAGAATATCCCTAATGGATCGTGTACAAAATATTGACTTGTGTTTGGGGTCTATGGAATTAAATATCTGTAAATACAAGATATTTAATTCGTGCAGAAGTATAGTAAATGGATGTAAACAATCAAGAAGATAAAACAATAGATGTTGATGAGCAGCTTCTTGTTTGTTGACGAGGACTTCTAGATCTGTTGAGGATCTCCTGATTGCACTGAGTTGTAAGACTAGGAGTTATAAGGTTTCAAAGAGATCCTTTTTGTGTTCGATTGATTCTGTACAGTTCTTTTTCTCCAGTCTTCAATGGCATTATTTATAGCAGGTGCACTTCAAAAGATCCGTTGGAGAAGACGAATACTTCAACAACTCTTTTCAACAATGCATTAAATGCATGGGGCTGTCAGTCAAGGATTTTCGTCTTCACAGATATCTAGAGCAGGAATGATTTCTGAGATCTTCAAAAGGTGGGCGATTTAGGTGTCAGATCTGAGAGTTGTTGCAGAAAGTAGGAGACAGTCTGCTTTTCCTGCTTTCACTGTTCAGGACGAAAAGTCTTCCTGTTTTTCGAAAAGTTGCTTTCGGCGGCTTGATATGTCAGGGAATGTCTTGGATTAATTCAAGAAAAGATGTAGGATAAGTTTGAATTAATCCAATGAGTTATTGCTGGATAGGACACGTCATAGAAGATTAGGTGGACACGAGGTCTACCGATTGTGGGCTTTAAGCAGGTCTTCCGATGAAGCTTGTGGAAAGGTCTTCCGCTGAACTTGTGAAGTCCTATAAAAACTATACTAGGCAAAGTTCTATACACATTTGCCACGCTAATCCCCGATTAGCCACTGAAGTATAAAACTAAATGTAATGAACAGAGCAGATATAAATCTAACATAAGAATCAACAATCTCCTCCTATTTATATCTGGTCATCATTACTACAAATGAGGGCTTAAAACAGACTATTTGATAGATAATAACATGTCTGAGGAATTTATATATAGAGTAACAGAAGACATGCCTCTATCAAACAGAATAACACCTCAAATGTAAGGGACTAATCTAAGTGCATACAAAGGTGAAAAAAAATCATAGAATAGCACACAGATTAGCAGCAGTTCAAATAAATTTAAACTGATTGTTTAAATTCTAAACAGATAAGAATATAAAGCAACAAGAATTTAAACAAGATAACCTTTTTGAAAAACAAGTAATCTTCTGTATTTATAAACAAGAAGTTTACATATCACAGAGTTTTCAAAAATGAAGATAAATACAAAGGTAAGGGAAGAAAGGATACATAAACTACCAAGGTCTTTTCCCTTTTCCTTTGTCTGCAGCCTCCTTTTCTCTTCGTTCTCGCTCAAGCTCTTCCATTCTTCGTTCGTATTCGTCATCTGCATCAGTCGGAGGTCTGGTGGAACGAGAACGGTAGTCCAGTTCTTCACGAAGACGGTTGTTCTCTTCCATCAGCATTTTGTTGATTGACCTCATTTGCTTCTCCTCCGTGATGGCCAGATCACGATCACGGTTGGCATTCATGACGTTGTGAGCAGAGTCTCGAGCAATACGGTTGAGTTCGAGAACAGGAGGGCGACCGTTGCCGAGATGGAGAGTGATGGCATGAAAAAGCTCGTAGAAAAGGAAGGAGCAGATACGGACACACTCATCTCGCTGAGCTTCAACATTGATCTTGACATCTGTGAAGTCGTGTCGTATCTGTCCAAAGCGAGTCCAGACATCCTCTTGGAATTGTCGAAGAAGAGCGGCAGTTCGGTCATTGGCCTTGGAGGCGGCAGTGGCTATTTCGGCGGTAGCGGTAGTGATGCTGGTAAGCGCGCCTAGCCTTTCAGTCCAGGGACAAAATTTCATCATTGGCCGGTGGTGATTGAAGTAGTTGCCTGGCCAATATGAATGGTGCCGGCAGAGGTAGAGTCTGCAGGCCGTATGGGCTGTTGGAGTGGAGGAGTGATGGAGTCGGAAGAGGACGAGTCTTGGGTTGGTATGGTGTTGGTGGAGGAAGATATGGTAATGGGTGGAGGAGGAGGTGGTGTTGGTGGGGAATCCAGTTCCATATCAGTGTCAGAATGTTCACTGATATGGGAGGATTCGGGCAGGGGGTCGGTAGAAAACCAGAAAGAAGGGGCAGGGTAGAAGAGGGATTTTGGTTTTCGAAGGGAAGGTTGAGAAGGTTGAGGAGGTTGATGGGTAGGGGTAAATAGGTCTGCTACTGACGAAAGTTCGAAAAGGAACTTGGCGGCAGCAGAGTCTAATGGCTGGGTGGGAGGGATTTGAGTTGGCTGTGGTGTGGTTGAAGTTGGTTGGGATTGGGGAGGAGAGGAAGGTGTAGATGGGTCAGGTGAGTAGTTGAAGGGTGAATGAGGAGGAGGAGTGGGGGTTCTGGCTGGCTCCTCCTGAATTTGAGGCTCCTCCTGAGGGATAGGCTCCTCCGGAGGTGGTGAATTCCTCTGAGTAGATGACTCAGGAGGAATAGATGAAGGGTTGACAGTTGAGGGTTGGGTGTTGGTAGATGGTTGGGCATCGGTAGAGGTAGTTGGTTGGGCGTCGGTAGTGGTAGGTTGCTTGGCTGCGGTAGAGGGTTTGGGACCGGTAGCTCTCCTTTTCTTCCTTAGCGGCTGAATAGGAGACTCAGTTGCTTCATTGGTAGAGGTTGGAGTGACTGCCGGTGGCTGGTCTTCAAGGGTTTCTGAAGTCTCCTTTGTTTTGGTTTGGGAGTGGGTGCGGGGAGATGGTGAGGTTGATTGGTGGTTTGGGTAGGTGGCGTGTGGAAGTGGTTTGTTGAGTTTGAGAGGTTGGTGAGCTTGTGAAGTTTGGGCTTGGGTAGAGGAAAGGAGTTGGTGCAGGCATTTGTGGTGGTTCTTTTGGCCTTCCTTCATCTCTCTCTAACCCATTTGGCTGCTCCTCTTCGATTGGAGTGACCTCTTAGGCCTTGTCTTCTTTGCTTTGCCCTTGGGCGCCATCTTGGTCCGTATTTGCTACGCCTCATCGGCCAAGTCTTTGGCCTTTTGATGGAGGGGCGGCCACTTGATCGTCGAATTTTGCGGAGGCCTTTTGAGGTTACGCTTGCGTCATGTGCTTCCATGTTGGCGAGTGACCAAGATAGGTGCGAGCTTGGCCACTTTGTCAAGAGTGGTAGCGGTAGACCCTTTGCGGATCTTCGCTTGTTCTCGTATTCGAATATTTCTTTGAAGAAGCGAAGCGGTTAGCTGCTTCTCCTTAGCCACTACAATCAATTCATCTTCCTTTAAGGAAGAGTTGACTTTAGCATCATCCCTTAGAAGGGCATTGATCGGACCTCACAAAGGGGCGCTTGCAAGTGGGGTTGTTCTTGGCTTTCTCCACCCTTTGCTTTAGTTCATTGAAGATGATGGCCCCCAGGTTGAGGCGGGTGAAGAAATACGGCAGGTCAAGTTGATTTGTTGGGCCGTAAACATATCATGTGCTCCACTCTTGAATAGGAGCCCTTTGTCAAGGAGGTGGCTTGAGCGTTATCGTCCGAGGAGGAAAAGATTCTGAGCATTTTCCCTTGAGGTTCCACTGTAGGTATCTACTCCTCTCATTGCTTCGGGCATGTCGGACCTCGGCAATGGTTGCTTCAAAGCTCCCACCGTAGTGCAGCCGATGATAGTGGAGATTGACTTAGCGGTAATGGAGATGGGGCGGCCTCGAATCCATCCTCGTAGAAGCGGTCTTGTTCATGAGCTCCATTCTCGATAGAATTCTTACGCGAGAAAGATGCTATAATTTTTGTCGTTGAGGCGAGAAGAGGGTAGAATCCCGAGGCGTTCATATCCTCACATGCTTTGGCGGCATTGCGAGGCGATTGAAGGTCAATGCACATTCCTGGAATATACAGCTTAGGGTCCAGAGCGACTATGATGTCATGGGCGGCGGGAAAGGTTGGATAGCCCGGAAGGTTGACATCCTTACTACGAGGAATGTCGGTTTCTGGGTTTTGTTTCTTTCCGCTGTCGTGCTTAGTTTTTGAAGTTCTTGCCTGAAAGAAATACAAATAAAATTAGGGCTTTTCACTTTAAGAACTAAACAAGCAGAAATTTCAAGATTTCCTAAAATAATTGGAATTTTTCGAAGCGAAAACTTGAAACCCTAGAATGTTTAGAGAATCCACACCCGAGAAAAATATAACAGAGGTTTTCATAAGAATAAACGATGAATATACATAAACGACTGTTAGTATTCTTAGGTTTGAAAGAACAACAATGGCGGAAACTGTATGAAACTCGAAAATGACCGTTTGAATTCCAAAGCAATTTTTATGAAATGAAATGCAAAACAGAAAACAATAAGTTTCAAGTTGAGAGTAGAGAAGAACGTACCATTGCTGTCGATGAGAAGAAGAAACAAGAAATACTTGGATTTGCAGAAAGCAGTTACACAGAAAGAGTATGAATAGAGAGAGAAATAATTTGTCAAAGGGGTTCCGTAAAGTTTGGCAAAAGACGGTTCAGGGACTATTTAAAGGCGAGAAAATTTTAGTTTCAGAAAGCGGGAACTTAAGATATTTTCTTAAGTACCAAATTTTATCCTTGACCCCCTTTATTGCTTTAGAAACCTCTTTAGCAAAAAAAAAAATAGACTAAGTAAGAATACTGACCTTTAAGTCTTCCGGTAAAGGAGAACTTACGTCTTTCGATTAGTCTAAAACTAAGTCTACCGGTATGAAAGAAACATTAACAAATAACTTTGAATTTAAGCAGTAGGATCAATCATACCAAGATTTCTCCTTAAATAAGCAAACCTGGTGGCATCCAGTGGTTTTGTAAGAATGTCAGCCAATTGATGCTCAGTTGGAACATATTCCAAACTGATGTTACCTTTCTCCACATGATCTTTGAGGAAGTGATAACAGATATCAATGTGCTTAGTCTTGGAGTGCATCACTGGATTTTTGGAGGCGAAATTGCGATGTGTTGTCACACATGATTGGGCGGTTTGCGATCTTGATGTTGTAGTCCACTAGTTGTTGCTTCATCCATAGTAGTTGAGAGCAACAGTACTTGCGGCAATATATTACACCTTACGTGGTTGAGTTTGCAAGCGATCCTTGTTTCTTGCAAGACCATGAGACAAGTCTATTTCAAGGAATTGACAAGTCCCATGGTGCTTCTTACGCTCACTTTGCGGCGGGTGCATAATCTGCATCGAGTATCCAACTAGATCGAAATTGTTGTTTTTGAATACCATATGCCTAGATTTGTTGTTTTTGAAACATATCGATGATACGTTTGGCGACAAGCAAATGTGACTCCTTTGGATCTGCACGAAATCTAGCACAAACACAAGCGGCAAACATAATGTCGGGTCTACTAGCGATGTAAGGTAAAGAAGTGAACCTATGATTCCTCGGTACTTGGTCATGTTCTCTTGCTTTCCCTTCTCATCTTTGTCAAGATGGCGGTCGGTGAGACATTGGAGTTTCGAATCCTTTAGGTGAATCAAGACCGAACTTCTTGATTAGTTCCTTTGCATATTTGGTTTGGTGATGAAGATTCCATCGAAGTCATTGTATCTGCGGATCTAGAAAGTAGGTAAGTTCACCCATCATGCTCATCTCGAACTTGCTTTGCATCGACTTCTCGAATCTTTTACAGGGCTTTGGTTAGTTGATCCAAAGATGATGTAGATCCACATAGATTTGTACCGAGAAGAGAATGGCCTTTGTGCTTGAGGATGAATAAAGTGGTGTCTATTCTTCCTCTCACGAATCCTTGTTCTATTAAGAACTTGGATAGAGTTTCATACCAAGCTCTAGGAGCTTGCTTCGGTATGTAGAGAGCTTTCTTGAGTCGGTAGGCGTGATCGGTTTATGCGAAATGACAAATCACGGAGGCTGTTCACGTATCTGATTTCTTGAAGATCACCATTCGGAAAGGCACTCTTTACATCCATCGATACACTTTGAAGTTCATGAGCGATGCATAGGCTAGAAAGAGTCGATTGCCTCTAGTCTAGCAACGGGAGCAAAAGTTTCATCAAAGTCAATTCCTTCTTCTGTCGGTAGCCACGTGCAGCAGTCTAGCTTTGTTTACGGTGACATTTCCTTCTTCATCTCTTTTGTTTAGAAAACCCACTTGGTGCCGATATTGGATGATCAGTCGGTCTTTGAACTAAGCTCCACACCTTACATCTTTCAAACTGGTTCAGCTCTTCTTGCATAGCTTCAATCCAGTTATGATCTTCGATAGCTTCATCAATCTTCTTTGGTTCGAGTTCCGATACAAATGCATAAGCAAACATAGTTTCTTCTCGAACTTTATTTCTCGTACGAACTCCTGAGTTGAGATCACCAATGATTTGAGAAATGGGATGATCTCTTGCTTCAATAACGGATTGGAGGAAGATCACTTACGGTGGGTTCTTCCCTTAAGAATTCGGAGTAGGTTGAGAAGGAGATTCACCAAAATGCAGTTCGAGAAGAAATAGGATCTTCAAAACCTTCATTTTACGGTGAACAAGAAGGATGAGTGATCTGTAAAGGTGCTTGGGGTAAAAGCAGAAGAGATGGGTTCGGGGTCAACGAAGAGTTGTTATCGGTACCGGCGAGTTCTCGTCTAGGTGAAGGGTTAAGCGGTACTTGTAGGGGTCTGCAGTTGCCGTTTTCTGATGAGGAGTGGAAGTGGATGTTGTATTAGTACCTGTCTCATCATTATCAGAATCATTAGCAACGTTCGGAGCCTTTCTAGGCTCTAACAAGTCATATTCATCAAAAGAAACATGCACAGATTCTAAAATTTTTAAATTAGATTTCTTGAAAATCACGAAATGCTTTTGAATGTTTGGAATACCCGAGAAAAATTCCTTCGAATCGATTTTGCATCAAATTTTCCTCTATATTCTTTTCCGTTATAAAGAATAAAACATTTAGAAGATTTTAAGAAATCCTATGTTTGGGGATCTTCCTCTCCATATTTCATATGGAGTTTTGTTATGAAACTTGTTTACCGGGGATCTATTGCAGGTAAAACATGCGGTGTTGGCCTTACGAGAAATACTTTGGAAGTTTAGCTTACGCGGCATTGTTCTTCTTTGCTTCAATCGGTGTTACGTTCTTCCGTTCGGCTACACCATTTTGTTGAGGAATGCCGGGAGAGAAGTTGTGGCGATCCGTGGTCATCGCGTACTTTTCTACACCATTGTTCTTGAATTCGGTGCCATTGTCGATCTTATGTCGCTTATGTCTTCAAGCTTTTGAGTTTGAAGTCTTACGAAAAGCGTTGACTAGATCATACGTTTCATCTTTAGATGTCATTGTTTCAATCAAGTGAATCTAGAGTAGTCGTCAACTACTACAAGTGTGTACTTGTCTCTGAAATCTTGGTGTTGTGATTGGTCCAAAGAGATCCATATGCGAGAAGTTGAAGAGGTCGTTTGTTGATAAAATAGACTTTCTTTTGAAGGAAGACTTGGAAAGTTTTCCTAGTTGGCAAGCTTTACAACTTACGTCATGGTCGGCGGACAGGTAGGTAGACCTTTGACAAGCCCATTTTGGAGAGCTTGGAGAGGTGCTTGAAGTTGAGGTGGCGAGGCAGCTTGTGCCATAGCCACTGTTGTCACAAGCATTGTTGGCTACTAGACACGGGTTTGAGAATCTCCTAGAAGATTTAAGTCCACGACATAGGCGTTTCCTTGTCTATTGCCGGTCGGATATAGTAGAGTAGGATTCACCTTGTCTTTGATGAGGCAGATTGGAGTTGAATTGGCATAGAAGTCCTTTGTCGCAGAATTGGGATATGCTCAGAAGATTGTGCTTTAAACCACTTACTAGAGAAACTTTGTTGATGGAGAGACTTCCTCTAGTGATTGAGCCATATCCAATAGTCTTTCCTCTTGCATTATCTCCAGAAAATAACGATGGGTCCTTTAGATTATATACGTAAGAAGACTTGTTCCTAGTCATGTGTCTTGAGCGACCAATGTCTAGGTACCGGATGTCTTTGTTTTTCGATTCTAGCCATGAAGCATTCTGAAAAGAATTAAAGCAAACAAGGTACCCTTTATTTTCTTTCGGGTCCTAAGGATTAGCAACCTTTTGGAACCCATACCTGCTTGACCTTGAGAGAACTAGGTCTCTCAGATCTTGGAGTGAACCTTAGCAAACATTCTGGTGCCAGATGGCCTAGGCAATTGCAAGAGTGACATAAATGGAAAGTCCATAGAGAACTGTTAGTGACTTTAACTGAAGAGTGATTATGATTATTCCTTTTCTCGACATCCATTCTTGGTTCAGCTTGCTTGTTGATGGTAGACTTAATTGGTTTCTTTCGAATCTTCCTAGGTAGGTTACCAACAGACTTAGCTTTAGCTTTTCTGTTGATTACCTTTTCAGAAGGATTCGGTAGAATACCTTTAAGTTTACCTTCACAGTAAAAAGCCTTGCTGTTTCATAGACAAACTTGATAGTTCTGGGTAGAGGTTTAGTAGGTCTACCCGCCACAGACTTTGCCTTAGCATAGTTGTTGCGCAGACTTTACTTTCTACCTAGATTACCTTATCGTTTCTCATTTGAGTCAGTCATTTTGGCTTTTTCTTTCTGACCTTTGGGGCAAACGTAAGGGACACTTGAATAACCAAGGCCTTGTTTCCCTATATTTCCAAATGTCTGTTTAGAGAAAGATATATCATTTGCATTCTCGGAGGATTCACCTTTCTCTATGACTGAAGGGATTGTCGGAAGAGGCACATCTGAATATCCTATGCCAGTTTTATCATTACTAGATTTTTGGCTTGAAAGGATTTCTTCGAATGCATCCTTGGAGCATTCGCTCCAGAGTCGATTGTCTTTTGCAAGGCAATTTTCTCTAGGTCAGAAGTCCTTTGATGTGCTCGATAGACAATCAATTTTGTCACAAGAGAAATTTGTTTTCTTCCTTGATTTGATACTCTCTTGTTGGCGGACTATTGAGAGTTTGAATCTCGGTTGCCATCGAGATTTCTCGGTATAAGTTTCTCACAGTTCTTGGCCAGTTTAACATAGGCTACTCTAAAGGAATTAAATTCTTCAAGCATATCTTGATTATCCTTGAGAAGTTCTTCCTTAGTGAAGCTGTCACTGTTGGTTTCATTTTTGTCTAAAGGACTAGGTGAAACTTTGACTTCATTTTCAGAGTCATAGGTAGGACCTGAATCATGAGCTATTAAGCATATGTTAGCTTGCTCACAATCCTCTTCCTCCTCTTCTGAATCAGTCTCAAACCATGTAGCAACTTTGTTTGTCTTCTATGTCTTCACCAACATACCCTTTGTTTTTGGAATTTTCTAAAAGAGGGTTTTCGGTATGCTTCAAATTTTGGCTTAGGACATTTTGAGGCAAATGACCAGGTTTCCTACAAGTTATAACACACAAGCTCTTCCTTAGATGAGCTTTCACCATTCTTCCTAAAAGGTTGTTGGTGTGTGTTCTTCCTTCCATATTTTGCAAATTTTTGAAAACGTTTTACAAACATGGCAAATTGTTCATCGATAAAAAATCATTTTCACGGGAAGAAGTGGAAGGTTTGTTTTCAACAATGATTTCTTCTTGGACCATGGTCGCAAGGACACGCTTCGAACTGCTTGTCTTGCTCTAGAGCTTGATTAACTTCAAGTTCATAAACCTTTAAACTTGCGTAGAGACTACGAAGAGTCATCTCGTTTAAGTTCTTGGATTCTTTCATAGCCGTGGTCTTCACATGCCATAAACTACCTAGAGAGCCTAGAAACCTCATGTTCATTTCCTTTTTGTCATACGTTTTACCAAGAGAAAAGCAGCTATTAATTACCTCACTGAAGCGATCGTATGCTTGTCTCTGTTTCCTTAGGATCCTTTTTGAAAGAATCAAACGGCTGGATGTATGTATATTTTTCGTTATCTCTTGTGTCTTGGTCTCCTTCCAAGTATTCTACAAGAGCTTCCCACATCTCTTTTGCAGTTGTACATCGAATCACTTGCTGGTATGTGCTTGTGTCTAGAGAGCTGGTGATTATGTTGATTGCTTTGCTATCAAGTTCTACCAGCTTTCTATCATCCTCTGTCCATTCAGATTCTTCTTTAGGTACTTCTGCAGGATTACCATCGATGGAGGCTAGAAGATTTGGCTTCATTGGTACATGTTGACCTGCAGTAACGCATTTCCATAATCTGTTGTCAATAGAGTTCATAAATCTCATTACTTTATCCTTCCATACATCAAAATGACCTTCGTCCAATATTGGGACGTGGTTAGCATTAGATGTAGGCAGCATGTAGTGTGTTTGTGCCATTTTATCGTATCTCTCAAGAGTTTAATCTTGGAAAAACTTGTTTTCAAAGAGTAAGGCTCTGATACCAATTGTGGGTCCCAATGGGCACAATAATAAGCTAGAAGGGGGGGGGGTTGAATAGCTTATTAAACACTTAAAACTTTTTAGTAAATACTTTGAAAGTTACTTGCAATCTATCATAAAGATTCAAGTAGCGGAAGACCTTCAAGGTAGTTGTTCCAGGTCTGCCGATAAGTACTACCGGTAGACCCTTTACAGGTTACTTAAGTTCTGCTGTAAATGGATAAAGATAATCAAAGCAATGACTAAATCAAATGACAAACAAACAGATAAGAAATAACACAAGTATTTTGGGATGGTTCACACTATAAAGAGTGCTACGTCCACCACCAAGGCAGTCAACCTTGGATTTAAATAGTGCACTATGTTTTCCACTAGATCAATTACAAAGAATATCCCTAATGGATCGTGTACAAAATATTGACTTGTGTTTGGGGTCTATGGAATTAAATATCTGTAAATACAAGATATTTAATTCGTGCAGAAGTATAGTAAATGGATGTAAACAATCAAGAAGATAAAACAATAGATGTTGATGAGCAGCTTCTTGTTTGTTGACGAGGACTTCTAGATCTGTTGAGGATCTCCTGATTGCACTGAGTTGTAAGACTAGGAGTTATAAGGTTTCAAAGAGATCCTTTTTGTGTTCGATTGATTCTGTACAGTTCTTTTTCTCCAGTCTTCAATGGCATTATTTATAGCAGGTGCACTTCAAAAGATCCGTTGGAGAAGACGAATACTTCAACAACTCTTTTCAACAATGCATTAAATGCATGGGGCTGTCAGTCAAGGATTTTCGTCTTCACAGATATCTAGAGCAGGAATGATTTCTGAGATCTTCAAAAGGTGGGCGATTTAGGTGTCAGATCTGAGAGTTGTTGCAGAAAGTAGGAGGCGATGCCTTTTCATCGCTTTCAGACGAAAAGTCTTCCTGCTTTTCGGAAAGTTGCTTTCGGCGGCTTGATATGTCAGGGAATGTCTTGGATTAATTCAAGAAAAGATGTAGGATAAGTTTGAATTAATCCAATGAGTTATTGCTGGATAGGACACGTCATAGAAGATTAGGTGGACACGAGGTCTACCGATTGTGGGCTTTAAGCAGGTCTTCCGATGAAGCTTGTGGAAAGGTCTTCCGCTGAACCTGTGAAGTCCTATAAAAACTATACTAGGCAAAGTTCTATACACAGTTGCCACGCTAATCGATACGCAGCCCGATTAGCCATTGAAGTATAAAACTAAATGTAATGAACATAGTAGATATAAATCTAACATAAGAATCAACAGTTGTGAATTATTTGAGAGCAGAATTTTTGGAGGGAATAAAGATTCACCAGAACATCATGGGTTAAGATGAGATCTTCAATTCTTGAGAAAGGAGTTGCAAGGGAAGCAATCCTTTCTTAAGAAATCCAAAACTATAGTTATCCAAATTCCAACAGTAATTCTTCTGATGAGATTTTTACCAGTACTCTTAGATGCTTTTTATCGAAATAAGGTTCTGTTCAACTGATTTAAAATCAGTTTTCAAGATACTAGTTGATCTAGTTATAATGACAGCAGTTAAAACAAGTTAAGTTAAAAGATTGTCATTATAATAAGAATGAACTTAGTCTTTTGAACACCAGAAGTTTTTTATGAGAAATTTTAATATCTTCTGTAGTGTCTGAATTAGATCTGCAAAAATAGATCGAATTCATAAGACTATTATTTAAAAAGTAGATCCTGGTTTCTTCTCATCAGAATTATAGTCTATTGGATTGAAGTACTAATGGTTAAGGATTGGTTTGCTATTGGGCTAACAACAGAGTTATGTTTGCTGTTGTGGATTCGGAGCAGAAGGTATAATATGAAGTACAGGTACCGAAACCATAAGCAAATATAAGATTTCATGCTATCAAAGAATGTGCATACAAAAGCAGATAGACATGAACTGAAGTTGTTTTGAACAAGTTCTCATTTAGATCAATAATATCATCGATTATAAAGAGGATCTAATGATTACAAGATTCAATACAATTTCCGGTGACTTAACTACTAATAGTAAACAACTAATCTAAACACCTGATACATTTCTAAAGATAAAAATGTTATAAGGAGATGTCTATGCAGACCATGGACCCAGATCCGTTTAACCGATTGGCAAACGGAATATAGGTCCAGATCAAGGGACTCAAATATGAGCCAAGGAGAGAACGGGGCTCATCATTTTCTCCTCTTTAGCAGGTTTTCTCTATCCTAAGTGACCTTCACAAGCAAACACGGCTTACCTTTCGAAAGTCGGCTGTTGTGAATTGTGCTGATCTCAAGGGAGAATCATGTCAGAAAGAGTATATGTAGAGAGTCTACATTGCTAAAAAGGGTTGGCTAACATGAGCACGATCACAAGAGGCTGGGAGAGGCGTGCTAAATGGTTGTTGAGGTAAATCTTCATACAAGAGGAATCCTCAAAACTAACCAAACAACGTTTGGTGGATAGGAAAGATAATACCAAGTTGTTGAGAGAAAAACTTGATCTAGTGCTAAGAATACTCCTAAGTAACATTTTGAAAGGAAGGGATTTTTTTTTTTGATAAGAGGAATTCATTAAGTTCGAAGAGTCCTTTCAACCACTTTTTATTAAAGTCATATAGGGTAATGTGAGAGATGGTTGTAATTCCTAGATATCCGGTAAAGTATTCTCCTTGGAAAGCTAAGAGATTTTGAAAAGACAAATCAACTTTCTTGAGAAGATAAAAAGGTTTTTGATAAGACGAAACAATTTTTCGGTAAAATTTGTCAAAAACAACTTTTTCAGAAAAAGGTTTGATTTTGACAAAAGTGACTTTTCAGAAAAATGCTTTGAATGAAGACCACGTTTTCCGTTTTAAAGATATATTTTATCTTTACCGAGAATCCAGGAAATTAGTCTTTTACTTTAAGAAATAGTCAGTTTCAAAAAAGTTTAACCTCAACCTATGTAGAAATTGCAAAGATACTCATGTATGTTGCACATTGTCTACTAAGGTGGAAACCTCTGAAAGTCAGCACACAGAACTGAGCTTATGAAGTACTGCCACGCAAGAATGTTCGACAAAGAAGAAGGCTTGCAGGTAACATAGTCTAAACAGATCAAAGATAATCTAAAATTACTTTGACGAGAAGACATCAAACCTGTTGAGTAAAGTAAATCATACTTAATAGAGTAAATAGAAATCAAGGAGCAAAGTATGATAAGCAGTTACTCAAGCTTTATATTTGCAGAGATAAACATGAAAGAGCAGAGCATGCAAATATAAGACTCATGCAATGATGATATATTCATGATCATGATTAACGGAGAATCATAAAGATGGAGTAGATATCAATCATATATCATAACCCAGAGAGAAGAAGATTAGACTGAAGCAAGTGAATAGAATGTTGCAAGTCAATCAAGCATAATATTTTATGCTGTTAGAGAGAGAATAAAATTTGCTTGTTGATCTTGAGATAATCTGTATTCCTGAATGAAAATCAAGAAGATCATTAGAAACATTTTATGAGCTTTAAAAAGCTCCAGAAAAATCTAGGTACACGAATAAGTTTTTCAAGAAACTCCATGGAATGAAGAGGGGGGAATCATGATCTTGAATATCTTATTTTCCCTTGGTCTTATGTGCTCCTGAAAGGAAAAGAGTAGAATAATTGAGTATTAGACATGGGATGTACCTTAAGCAACAATCGTATTCAGATTGAGGTAGATGTTATTCAGAATGTGCCTTTTGGAATCTGAGCTAATATGTCTGTAGTCGATGTTGCATAAAGAATAGATTTCCTTTGCAACAACTTTTGAGATCTTTGATTCATATTTCTTAGAGATTGATTTCAAGTAATTCTTTGAAATATAGGTCAAGTTCCTAAATATCATATAACAGAGGGACCAATCAATGTTTCATGATATAGAATTTTTGACTCTTAACCTTTTTCAGAAGAATAGATGAGAATCATTTAAAATTCTTTCACTGTAAGGTTGCATAATTTTTAGCTAAGAAATTTTCTCTAGAGAGGGTGTTGGATTGATAACAATCGTTAGCCTTATGTCAAGAGAATTTGAATTTGAAATCCTTTTAAGTGAAGCATCCATCGAAGTGTCATACATCTGAGGAAAAGTTATTCAGTGTCAATTGAAATGTATATCTGTCATATGAATAATTTTTCCACAATCATCATGGTAATTGTCTATCTCAAGAGATTTTTGAAAGTAAAACAATTTTTCGAAATAAGTAAGTTTTTCAAAAATTTATCTAAAATGAAATCCTTGTCAAAAGTTTTGAAGATAAAACGAATTTTTTCTTTTGACATGCATTTGGGATGAGCAATCGAGGATCAAACTCTCAGGTGGTTAGACCTGACATATAGCTTGAAGAACATGGCTCTGATACCAATTGTTGGTCCATATGATTGCTCAAATAGGCTAGAGGGGGGGGGTGAATAGCTTATGTTGCCGTTTAAAACTTTTCTTCTTTTTATATAAGTAAAGCATATGTTTTAAAGGCGTAGACAGTTTGCACGGTGAGCATGTCTGCTGGTATCAAGGAATAACAGACTTGCTCTCAAAAGAGTTATGAACTATGTTGGTGAACTGCCGTTAAAATCAAAAGCCTGTTTGAAAGAGTTTGAGCAGCGGAAATAGTTAGGCTTTGATTTAGAGAAGTCTTAAGTGGCTGTACACGAATATATGATCAGAACAACAACACACTTAATCCTTTTTTTCAAATGCAGATTTAGGAAATCATTAGAGAATAGCTTTTCAAAAGATAAATCAATTTATAAAAGCTTATAGAGAGGTAGAGACTAAAAGATAAATTATTTGAAAGAACAACTAAATTTATTCAAAGATAAATTACAAATTATATCATCCTAGACACTCTATGTACAGTTTCTGTCCTCGTCCTTTCAAGCCTTAATCTTTACTTAATCATTCATAGACGAATTCTTAAGTAACGAGGGCAATAGGAGACGAGAACGAGAAACTGATATGAGAAGACACTATTGAAGGTTGTTCAGATAAAAAATATCTGAACAACTGAGTGCAGAGCACTCGACCTTGTATGATGATTGATTATTGCACAATCAATAGCAGTTGTATGTGAATACAAATATGAAGATATGAATGCAATATTTACAGACAGCTCTTCATCTTCCTTGGGCACCATCTAAAATCAATCTTCAAATCGATCCAAGAGCTTGACCTCTAGCTTTAGGAATAGAGTCCTGAAGCTTCAGCTAAAGGCTGAGTTCTTCGAAGAAGGGTGAAGAACTCAAATCAAGAACTGGGTTCTTGACCAAGACGCCGATCTCTGTCTATTGAAGTTTCTGATCTCTCTATTCTTCTTCAAAGTCTTTCTTCCTAGCAATCCATCGAGAGTGTTTTGCTAAGGTCTGGGTAAGCTCACTGCAATCTTCTGTGAAGATCTGAGATGCATTGGTAAAGACGGTCTCTTGTAGATCTTACAGCTTCTTTGAAGTTCTTGTTATAGGTGTCTTCGTATACGACCACACTTTTTGAAGAAGAGGAAAGGTTTCTTTTATAGACCGGGGTCATTCTGATCGTTGAGAAATGAATATGGATTTTCCATTCGTTAGAGAGATGTCTTTGTGGGAGACTGTCGGATAGATATGTTGTCCACGGGATCTTTGACTATTGGGTAAAAGTTTTGTCTTGCAGATCCTGAACTGGTTGCCTGTCAGATTGTTGATAGGTCTCTGAAAAGTGAGTCTGACATCTGATGCACCATCAGGTGGTCTGTCCAATAAAGTAGATTCTTTTGACTTTTCCAGACCACGTGAGTGAGAGAAGGTCCTGCAGTATCACTGGTGTCAGGCTTCATGAAGATTTGAATTGCTTTTGAATCTTGAACACATCTATCTTGTCTTGATCTACTGCAGTTCTGTCTCTTTGTAGCACGTGCAGAACTAAGTCTATCGGTGTGATGTTCAACAGTGAATCTTCTTGTAAGGAAGGACTGCTGGTTGCTGATGTGAACATTCAAACCGTAACAAGTCTACTGGTAGCATGTTTTCAAGGTATTTCCGTGATGCACTTGCTAAATCTACTGGTGACAATTCCTTTAAGAAACTTTGACACTACAGCACGTCTACTGGTGGCGAGTCTTCAAAGTGTCCTATAGTGTATATGACAAGTCTGCTGGTGACGAGTCATTCGAAAACCTTGTTGCTACAACAAGTCTACTGGTGCTGGTGCATATGAAGCGCTGGTCTGTTCAATCATCATTTAGAAGGTAGGACTAGATTAGGATAACCTAACATAAGACCAATATGTTGTCAAACAAGTTGCCACACTAATTGGTACGCAACCCTCTTAGCCACTTGTTATGACACACACAGTAATGGGAACAAGCAAATCAATTCAGAATATGCAAGGTAATAAGTTAATTATCAAGAAGCATATTCCAACAAACATTCTCAAGAAAACTCTCAAGTCTAATGTCAATAAGCCTGTCGAACCCCAAAAGTGCTTTTGGAAAGAACGAAACTCACATGCACTCTACAGCAAAAGCAGATCACAGTTCTCCATGGAACTTTCACCTTTGCTATTCTTGCAATTGTTTAGACCATCTGGCCCTAGAATGCCTGCTAAGGTTCGCACCAAAATCTGAGAGACCTAGTTCTCTAAAGGTTAGGCAGATATGGGTCCGAAAAGGTTCCTAATCATATGGACCCGAAAAAAAATAAAGGGGACCTTGTTTCCTTGTTTTTTTTTAAGTCTGCTTCATGGCTATAGATCTAGAAGATAAGGACATCTGGTACCTCGACTGTAGCTATTCAAGGCACATGACAGGGAACAGAAGTCTACTTTCAGATATAGTTGAAGCTAAAGGTCCAATGGTGATATTCGGCGACAATGCAAGAGGGTAGACAATTGGGCATGGCTCAATCACTAGAGGAAATCTCTCCATCAGTAAAGTTTCTCTAGTGAATGGTTTAAAGCATAATCTTCTGAGCATATCCCAATTCTGCGACGAGAGTCTTTTCTGCCAATTCTCCTCTAACCAATGTCTCATCAAAGATAGTGAATCTTGCTCAACTCTGCTGACCGGTAATAGACAAGCAAACATCTATGTCGTTGACTTAAACTTACCATGGAGATCCTTCAGCCATTGCCTAGTTGCCAACAACATTCGTGACAACAGCTGGCTTTGGCACAAGCGTCTCAGCCACCTTAACTTCAAGTACCTCTCCAAGCTCTCCAAAGATGGGCTTGTAAAAGGTCTACCTACGTGTCTGTCGACCACTACAAAAGTTGTAAAGCTTGTCAACTAGGAAAACTTTCCAAGTCTTCCTTTAAAAGTAAGCCTGTTATGTCAACTTCCAGACCTCTTTAACTTCTGCACATGGATCTCTTTGAACCAATCACTATTGTCAGTATCTATGGAGATAAGTACACACTTGTAGTAGTTGATGACTGCTCACGATTCACTTGGATTGAAACAATGACATCGAAAGACGAGACATATGATCTGGTCACCGCTCTATTCAGAATACTTCAAACTTAAAAGCTTGAAGACATAAGTGACATTAGATCAGACAACGACAGCGAATTCAAGAACAACAGTGTTGAAAGATATTGTAATGACCACGGGATCGGCCACAACTTCTCTTCTGTCGGGACTCCTCAACAAAATGGTGTAGCTGAACGAAAGAACATAACACTTATTTAAGCAGCAAGAACTATGCTGGCAGATGATAAACTTCTGAAGTACTTCTGGGTAGAAGCCATCAACTCTGCTTGCTTCACCCAGAATCGATCCCTAGTAAACAAGTTTCATAATAAAATTCCATATGAAATGTGGAGAGGAAGAGCCCCAAATGTAGGATTTTTCAAAATCTTCGGTTGTAAATGTTTTATTCTTTATAATGGAAAAGAATATATAGACAAATTTGATTCAAAATCAGACGAAGGAATTTTTCTGGGCTACTCAAATCATTCAAAAACATTTTGCATATTTAACAAAACTTCTTTGAAAATTATTAAATATGTGCATGTTACTTTTGTTGAATATGATTTACTAGAGCCACGAGTGGCTCCAAATGTTGCTGATTATTCTGATGATGTTGAGACACATACAAATCAAGCTTTTACTTCTTCATCTCCACAGAATCCTCCAACAGCAGCATCTCCAAATCCTTCGAACCCAGCACTAGCAGACTTCAACCCTACTGGTGCCTCTTCAAACTCTTCAGTTGATCCAGAACACATCTCTTCTGTATTACCTCAAACACCTTTGCAGATCACCCATTCTTCTTGTTCACCAGAAAATGAAGGTCACGAAGATCCTACCTCTTCTGAACCTGATTTTGGTGAATCATCTTGTCTCCCCACTCCAGAATTGTTAAGGAAAGAACCACCAGAAGTGATCTTCCTCTAGCGATTATTGAAGCAAGAGATCACCCTATCTCTCAAATCATTGGTGATCTCAACACAGGAGTTCGTACAAGAAGAAGTGTTCGAAATGAGACTATGTTTGCATTCACATTCGTATCTAAGAGCAAGCCAAAGAAGATCGATGAAACTATTAAAGACCACTATTGGATTAAAGTTATACAAGAAGAGCTAAATGGGTATTCAGAAACACGAGGGATGGAGATGGGAACGTTACAAGGAATAAAGCTAGAATGGTTGCTCAAGGCTACCGATAGGAAGAAAGCATTGACTACGATGAAATGTTTGCTCCTATTGCTAGGTTAGAGGCAATCAGACTCTTTCTAGCTTATGCGTCATTCATGGACTTCAAAGTGTATCAGATGGATATAAATAGTGACTTTCTCAATGGTGATCTTCAAGAAACAGTATATGTTGAATAGCCTCCAGGCTTTGTCATCAAAGACAAAGAGGATCAAGTATATCAACTCAAGAAAGCACTCTATGGCCTCAAACAAGCTCCCAGAGCTTGGTATGAAACTTTATCCAAGTTCTTAATTGAACACGGATTCGTGAGAGGAAGAATAGACACAACTCTGTTCATCCTCAAGCACAAAGGCCATTCTCTGCTGGTACAAATCTATGTGGACGACATCATCTTTAGATCTACAAATGAAAGCCTGTGCAAAAGATTCGAGAATTTGATGAAAAACAAGTTCGAGATAAGCATGATGGGATAGCTCACTTACTTTCTAGGACTTCAGATTCAACAGACTTCAGATGGGATCTTCATTGGCCAAACCAAATATACAAAGGAACTTATCAAGAAAATTTGGTCTTGATTCAGCTAAAGGATTCGAGACACCAATGTCTACCGACTGCCATCTTGACAAAGATGAGAAGGGAAAGCAAGGGAACGTGACCAAATACCGAGGAATCATAGGTTCACTTCTTTACCTTACTGCTAGTAGACCTGATATAATGTTTGTTGTTTGTGTTTGTGATAAATTTCAGGCAGATCCAAGGGAATGACATTTGCTTGCTGCAAAACGTATCATCGGATATGTTTCAACAACTACAAATTTGGGTATTTGGTACTCAAGAAGGAACAATTTTGATCTAGTTGGATACTCAGATGCAGACTGCGCAGCCTGCAAAGTGAGCAGAAGAAGCACCAGTGGGACCTGTTAATTTCTTGGAAATAGACTTGTCTCATGGTCAAGCAATAAGCAAGGATCAGTTGCAAATTCAACCACAGAGGCAGAATACATTGCTGCCAGCAGATGTTGCTCTCAACTAGTCTGGATGAAGCAATAACTTGTAGACTATAACATCAAGACTGCAAATTGTCTAATCATGCGTGACAACACTTCTGTAATTTCAGTCTCAAAGAATCCAGTGATGCACTCAAAGACAAAGCACATTTATATTCGTCATCACTTCCTCAAAGATCATGTGGAAAAAGATAACATCAGCTTGGAATATGTTCCAACTAAACATCAATTGACTGACATTCTCACCAAGCCACTGGATGCTAACATGTTTGCTTATTTAAGGAGAGGTCTTAGTATGATCGATCCTACATCTTAAGTTTATTTTTAAGTTTAAAATTGTTTCATACCAGCGGACTTTAATTGTTACTAACTCTGTTGTGTGTTTAAGCTCAAATGTGTTAAGTCTAGTTTAGTATTTCAGGTAAAGTTAAAATGAGGGTAAAACTTTTTGAAAATTAAAAGGGTTAAGATTCACTTTTCGTTGTTTACTTTCAAAACATCTAAAGTTGAATGCTTTATGAAAGACACCTGCCAATCATCTAAGCAGTTTTCAATTAAGTGACTTTTTCTCTTTCTTTAAAAAGACTTTGAATCGCCATTTTGAAAATTTTCACAAACCCTCTCTCTCTTAATATTTCTCTCTCTACTTAAACCCTCCATTTTCTCTGCAACTGCTTCCATATTTTCTTCCAGTGCTTCGCTTCTTCTTCGTTACAACAATAATGATAAGCATTTCAAATGCCCTTTAGAAATTTCAAAGTATGATTTATCTCCTAATATTTCATCTTAGTTGATTTTTCATGGAATGTGAAGCAACGCCTTCAGTTCGTTGCATAACTTCTCATTTTCGGCCATTGTTGAACTGTGTTGCTTAGGAACTCTTGGAAATTCTGCTTGTTTCCTTTCTATATCTTTTGCAAATTTCCATTGTTGTTTCTCTGCAAAATCTCTTTTCAAAACATTAAGAGATTTCAGTTTATGTTACTTTATATTTTCCGAAAAATGAAAATTTTGGTTGTTTGAGCTATAAATCGAAAAAGCCCTAAAATTCTGATTCATTTTGTAGGTGAAATTGAATGCTCGAACAGGAACATTAAAAGGCAAGGGCAAAAATTTTGACCTGGATAAAGTCACCACTCCATCCCCCTTGACTAACCTCCCTGGTTTTCCTCACTATCCTGCTCCTCATGACATCATCCAGGAGCTTCTAGGAAACCTATACTTGTCGGGGATGTGCATAGACCTCAATTTTGTCCACTCATTTGTTGTCAGAGAAAAAATGTGCGACGACACGAATGCTTCAGGGATTATCCCCCTCTTCGTGTTGAATGACTCTGCTTACGACAATCTTCTTACTGTGGAGTTCTACCAGCGGATGGAGATAGTCGCCAAAGCTCCTTCCTTTATGTGAGGATGGATTCGTGGTCGCCCTTTCATTCTCACTGCAAAGAATATTTCCAAAGTGATTGGGGTCCACTACGACTGCAGCAGTGAGTTGTCTAATGCTGAGGCTGATGCAACCTGGGAAGCCATGAGAGGAGCAAATACTCCAAAGGAACCCCAAGGAAAGATGCTCTGAAATGTCTTTCACTTGGATGTCTACTACTCAAGCCATCTGTTGGATAAGTCATTCCATTTCAAGAATGGCTCTCACGATGTCCTCACCTCTTAACAACTCACTCTCTCAAGCGCCATCCACCAGAGTATACAACTGAACTACTACTCCCTCATCTACAGAGAGCTCTATGACTACGTCTCTTCTGTCAAAGACAACCCCTCCAATAAGAGACCTTTTGTCCGGCTGATCAATGCCCTGCTAAGGGACACTCCGGAGATCAACTCTGCCGTTGAGCCGGAGGAGTTGAGGAAGGTGACGAAGGACAAGCAATTCACTGCTACCTTCTTCACCAAGTTCTATGAATATGAGAACAAAAGGAGATAGCAGAAAGAGCTCCCCAATATCTCCCCAAAAATGATTGCCAATCCCTCCTCTATGATTATCACGCGCTTCAACATGAAAGCCTATGATACTGCCAGAACAACTGCCCGTGTTGCTAGGCAGGCAGCAAAGGAGAAGAAAGATGACCCTGCTTGTACGGCTGTTGTCAGGGATATCCTTGAAGAAACAAGGCGTATGGCTGAGGAATACGAGGCTCTAGCCGATATACTCAAGGCTAAGAAGGCCAGAATGACAGTTGGTTTCTCGCCAGATGAAACTCACCTCACCTCCCAGCCAACTGAAGCTGCCAAGGCAAGGCATGCAGCTAAGGTTGAGGAAGAGCCAACAGAATGGCTAAGGGCTGAGTTGAAGACCAGGAGACGTACAAAATCTGCTGGTAGTTCATCCTCTATTGGTGGACAAACATCAAACCCTCAACCCTCATCCAAATCTCAACTGAAACCATCTTCTCCCATGCTATCCCAAACCCCTAAACGAAAAACCTCTTCTGACCAACCCTCACCCAAACCCAAATGCAGGCGATTGCGTAAAGCCATTCCTGTCCAACCAATAGCAGACTCTGCCAATGCCGATGAAGCCTCTGGATCTCCTGTCCAGCCGATGAGGCATACAAGGAAGTCTGCTAGCAACCCAACTCCAATCCCCTCTTCAACCATTCCTACTGAGTCACCTACTTAGGAGGAGCCAACCCCTTCGGAAGAGCCTATCCCTATGGAGGAGCCTATCACTCTTGAGCAGTCTATTCCTCAGGAGGAGCCTACCCAATCACCTATCCAAATACCTCTCTTTCCCTTCAACTACTCACCCAACCCTACTCCTCCACCTTCACCCATTTCTACCGATCTAAACCACTCCTCACCCACTATCACTTCACAATCCGAGCCAAACCAATCCACTCCCTATATCCTCACACCATGGTATCCCCTCATTCTATCATCTGCGGCTACAAAGTTCATTTTTGAACTTTCATCAGTAGCAAACCTCTTTCCCAAACCTGCCCCCCATCCACCAGAACCCAAACCAACACTACAAGAAGACTTTTTCTATCCCCTCCTTCCTTCTGGTTCTCCACTAACCCAATCCCGACCACATCCAATATCGGTGATCATTCAGACACATATATTGAAATTCCCTCAACCCCTCCTTTTCACCACCTCTGCCCACTTCTTCCTCTTCCACACTCATGTTCCCCTCACCTGATTCCTCCTTGACCTCCATAACCACCACTCCACCCCTCCAGCATCCATTCTGACCTGCTGTTGCTACTGTCTCCACCTCATCTACTGCTGAGAAAGTCCATGTAGACCTCGACCTATCTCCCTCCAACCTGGCAAATGACGATATCTTAAGTAGACTGGATGTCATCTACAACAGGCTTGGAGAGTTAACAATCATCTCCACTATTGTTGCTGAGATAGCAACTGAGTCATTCAAAGCTGCTGCCAGGAATGCCAACATCCTCTGCCAATTTCAAGAGGATGTTTGGACTCAATTTGTATAAGTCAGATACGAGTCTACTGATCTGAAGATAAACATGGAAGCTCAACGCAATGAGTGTGTTAGTCTCTGCTCAACTCTCTTCTTCCAGCTCTTTCACAGCATCACCCTTCATTTTGGTTACGGCCGCCCTCCTGTACTAGAACTCAACGATCAAGCTCTCAATGTGGCACATGATCGGATTGCAACTGAGCGTGAACGTGATCTGACCATCATGAAGGAGAGACAAATACGGTCTATGAATCGAGTTCTGATGGACGAGAACAACATACTACGAGAAGAACTTGACTACCATTCTCGATCTATCAGACAACAGAATGTAGCTGATGAAGAGTACGCCAGAAGAGTTGATGAACTCGGGCGTCTTCGCCGAGAAAGAAAAGTAGCCGACAAAGCAGCCAAACGAAAAGGAAAAAAGGCCATGGTAACTCGTATCATTCAAATCCTTATCCTTTGAATCTATCATCTTTTGAAAACTCTATAGATATCAAACCTCCTGTTTGAAATACATAAGTATGTTTTTTTCAAAAAAATTGATTACTGTTTAAATTTCATGTCCTTTATATTTCATACACATTCTTGGAATTTAAACATCCAGTTTAAATTTATTTAAACTGTTTACCCTAATCTTATTGTGTTTGTTCTTCAAATCTCTTATGTTGTAAGCACTTAGATTAGCTGTTACATTTGAGGTACTCTTATTTGATAGAGGCATGTCTGCTGTTATAAAACTTAAAATCTCTTTTGACATGCTATTATCTATCCTTAAGTTTTCATAGCCCTCATTTGTAAGTAATGATGACTAGATGCAAATAGGAGGAGATTGTTGTTTCTTATTGTATCTTAGATTTGCATTTGCTCATACATTACTTTAGGTTATATACTTAGGGGCTAAATGGGTTGCGTACTGATCGATGTATTTTATACGTCGATTTTATATACTTCTATGACTTAAATTATGTTATTTCACGAGTCTTTTGAGTACTAATATATGTTTTCGGTGAGTTTTGTAAGTTTCAGGATTATTGTGAAAATACGCGAAACTCCAGGGTTTTAAGTGCAAATTACAAGGAAGAGAAAAATTGAAGAAAAATAAAGACTGCACAAACTGGACACCTTGCGGACGCAAGGTGCCTCAGATCTTGCGACCGCAAGGTAGGCAGTATGGTCCTCGAAGCCAGCAATCAAAGAAATCAAAAGCCACCCACGAGACCTTGCGCGCAAGGTATCCAAAGACCTCGCGACCGCAAGGTAGGCGTAATGCTTGATTTTCGGATTTTCACACGCTCATTCGATCCAATCACAACTCCCGAGTATATATAGAAGTCAGATGCCGAGCCTAAGCATAAGGAGGACGGCTGGAAGCTCTCTTTACATAGATTTTAGGTAGTTTTAGATTGTATAACATAGTTAGGTTTTGTAATTTCAAGTATTGAAGATCAAATCATGTCTCCCATCATCTCCATGTGCTGTTCATCGTCTATGATGAACTAAATCATCCCTAATCTAGGAGGTGGGAGGTAACTTGTATCGAATTTATGTTTTGATTCATATATATATGTCTATTCAATGCTTGTTGATTGTGTTGTTTATCAACCCCTATATTATTTTGCTTTGAACAAATGAATGTAATCGCAAATAATAAAGGCTTAGAGGTGCGGATAACTGCATGACCAAGTGCATATGTCGTATACTGGCTCACCAACACAATAAATTGGACCTATCGATGCACGAGAGTGATAAGTTAGGACCAGGTTCTTACATGATCTAGGTGACAGATAGATCATAAATCTAGGTGACAGCTAGATTGATAGTTCCTGTGCTTAGGATATAGAATGGGTGAATTTTTGGGATGGAGGCTGAACCAATTGTTCAACGACTATATCTATTTTTAGTGAACGAACCCAAGACATTGAATGACATTATTATGAATTGAACATAAAGGAGATATAAGTGAAACCCGTAATCCTAGATTTCCACTCACCATAAGATCTTCATATCTCGTTATTACCGTCTAATTAGTTAAACATCTATAACTAGTAATTTAGAGTAGAATTAAACATAAAAACCCCTTAGGTTAATAATTTGCTATCTATAATCGCACTGCTCGTGATCACTTGTCTCTCGTGGTTCGACCCTTGCTTCCGAGTCTATTCTATAATAGTCTTGTCCACTTGCAAGGAAATAGATAAAATAAAACATCGATCAAGTTTTTGGCGCCGTTGCCGGGGACAAGCTAGTTCACGTAGTTAGTTTGTAGGTAGTGTAGTTTTTAATTTAATTTAGTTTTTAGTTTAATTTTCTGTTTTTATAAAAAATAAAAATACAAAAAGATTTTATTTTATTTTATTTTAATAGTTATTTGTTTTTAAATTGCTTTAATTTATTTGCATGCAAGGTCGTAGATCTTTAAATCCCGAATTGGTAGACTTAGATCAAGATATAAATATTGTTAAAAGATACCAAAAATATTTTGAAAATCTAGCTTTCGAGCCTGATAATCAAGACCAACTAAATCAAGAGGATCCTCTGGTTGATCCTACAATGGAAGAAAATAACAATATTCGTAATCCTGAAAACCTAGTTGACCCAGTCAATAGGAATCAAAGACAAGAAGAGCCTGCAAGAAGAAATATGGAAGTAGTAGTAAATCAAAGAACTATTAATGATTTCAGTAGACCTTCATTAAATGTGGTGACATCATGTCTAGTCTTGCCAGATGCTGTTAGGAATTTTGAGCTAAAAGGACATTATTTTAATGCCATACCATCTTTTCATGGGATGCCCCATGAAGATCCTGTCAGTTTCTTAAGAGAATATGAATACATGATGAGTACTTTTCCTTTAGGAGGGTTGACTGAAGATCAAATTAAAATGAAATATTTTCCCAGTGCATTAAAAGAATTGGCAAAGAGATGGTTTATGAACCTAACACCAAACAGTGTTTTTACTTGGGCACAATTATATGATTTGTTTATGAGCAAATTTTACAAACATGCATCTCTTACAGAGTATAGAAAACAAATCATGTCATTCCAAAATGAACTGTGAAACATTCCATGAGTCATGGGATAGATTTAAAAATCGCTTATTATGTGTCCTCATCATAATTTGGCTCAACATGTGTTAGTGCTTCAATTTTATCATGGTCTTTCGCCAGTTTACAAACTATGGTTGATAGTGCAATTGGTGGTTCTATTAATAGAATGACACCAGAAGCACTAGAAGAATTATTTGAGATGCTAAGTATTAATTCCCAACATAAAAGTGCTAGAGGTAAAAATAGGAGCCTATATCAATTGCAAGATAATTCAAATACACAAGCTCAATTTGAAAATTGGCAAATTCAAGAAGCATGTGCTCTATGTGGATTATATTCTCATGCTACTAATTTTTGTCCGTCAAGTGCTATGTATTCTGAACAGGCTAATGCTATGAATATGTATCCTCAAAGGCCAAGGAATGATCCCTATTCAAATACATATAATCCTGGTTGGAGGAATCATCCTAACTTTTCTTGGGAGGAAATAAGCCTTTGCAACCTCAACAATTCCAACCTCAACCACCACAACCTCCACGCTTGCCAAATCAAAATCGCTTGAGAATTGAAGAAGTTCCCAAGCAAGAAGTAGCTAGTAAAGGTCAAGCGGCTTTGATGAAGTACATGCTTGAAGAAATTGAAAATCAAGAAACATATTGAAAGTTCGAAGCAAATAAAAAGAGAAGAAGGAAGTTCCCTAGTCAAACCGAGCAAGCTAAGTCAATCACCGTCTGCGAAGTGGTAAGGTGATAGGTGAAGAGGTAAGTGATCCCGATCCTTCTTCCAATATGCATGCTACAAGAAAATTTCGAAAAAAGTAAAAGAGAAAGAAATTGAAAAAGATAGTGATAGTGATAAAGTGATTAATGATTTAAGTAATCAAGAGGTAGAAAAAGAAAAAGAAGTAGAAGTAGAGTTAGAGGTTCCAAATAAGGAACAAGAAAAAGAAAAAGAAATTCAAAATAAAGATAATACAGTTGAAGTAGATAAAGAGTTAGATCAAGAAGAAGAGGAACCTTATGTGGCTCCACCACCATATGTTCCTCCAATTCCGTTTCCAAGAAGACTTATGAAAAACCGAATGGACAAACAATTCACGGAAATTTATAATATGTTATCCAAAGTAAATGTTAATTTACCTTTGCTTAATGTTATTAAAAATATTCCAGCTTATGCAAAGTTTTTCAAAGATCTTCACTCTAAGAAACACAAGTTTGAAAACAACGAAAAGATTGTTGTTTCGAAAACGCCGCCTGTTTTACAACCCGAATTACCACCTAAGTTGAAAGACCCGTAGCTTTAATATCCAAGTCTCCTTGGGAAGCTCTAAAAAGATGAAAGCAATGCTAGATTTAGGAGCAAGTATTAACTTGATGCCTTTCGCGGTCTATAAACAATTAGGTTTAGGAGAACTAAAACCCACTAATATGCAATTACAATTAGCTGATCGCTCGTTAAATATCCTTGGGTATAGTGGAAGATATCCTAGTTCAAAGTTGATAAATTAATCATACCAGAGACTTTGTGGTTCTAGAGATGGAAAGGAAGATATGCACTAATAATGAAGTCCCAATATTGTTAGGCGACCATTTATGGCAACCGCTAATACAATGATTAATGTGAAAAATGGTAAACTCACAATGTCGGCCCTAGGTGAAAGCATTGAAATTGTTTGTGTTTGATGCTATGAATAGACCTAGTGACATGAGTGCCCGCTTTTCAATAGATGAGATTGAGAAATTATCAACCGAAACTTTTGAAGAAGAGGAAGATTATGAGAGAGATAGATTTATTGTCTATGATGATAGCCCTATCCTCCCATAAAAATTGACATTGAGGAAATTGAAAGAGAAATAGAAGAAGAAGAAAGATTAGAGAAAGAAAGAAAAGCTAGAAGCTAGTAAAAAGAAAGATGAAAAAGAGATAAAAAGTAGAATCAGAAAATAATTCTGATGAGTCAGAGAAAGTAGTAGAAGAAAGTTATGAAATCAAAGATGATGAAGTAGAGATTCTAAAATCTCTCTTTGAAGAAATTGAGATAAAAGATATTGAGATAGAAGATATTAAGGAAGAAAAGCAAGAAGAGAATAATGAGGCTAAAATAAAAGAAACAATTAAAACAAAATTCTGAATTTATGCCTTCCATTAATTCTCCCAAAGTCGAAGAATTAAAGCCATTACCATCCCACTTAAAATATGCATTTTTAGGGAAGGTAACACTTTCCTCGTTATTATAGCAACCGATTTATTTAATCGTAAAAAACAAGAAGCAAGTTTGTTAAAAGTTTTATGGACACATAGAGAAGCTTTAGGATGGTCCTTAGCTGACTTAAAAGGAATTAGTCCCTCTATGTGCATGCATAAAATACATTTAGAAGAAGGTAGTAAACCTTCTAGAGAGAAAGACAAAGAAGACTTAACCCACACATGGAAGAAGCGTTAGGAAAGAAGTTCTTAAGCTCTTAATGCGGGTATAATTTACCCTTCGATAGCTCTTAAATGGGTATAATTTAGTCCTATTCAAGTAGTTCCTAAAAAGTCGAATTACTGTTGTTAAAAATGATAAAGATGAATTAGTCCCTACAAGGACTATATAACCGGTTATAGAATGTGTATCGATTTGCGTAAATTAAATGCGGCAACTAGGAAAGACCACTTTCCTTTACCATTTATTGACCAAATTCTTGAAAGATTAGCAGGTCATGAATATTATTGTTTTCTTGATGGTTTTTCTGGATATAATCGATCCCCTTGCCAAGACCAAGATCAAGAGAAAACAACTTTACATGTCCCTTTCGTACTTTGGCTTTAGGAGAATGCCTTTTGGTTGTGTAATGCACCAGCTACTTTTCAAAGATGCATGATATTTATATTTTCATTTAGTTGAAAGATGCGTAGAAGTTTTCATGGACCCATTTTCTCTTTTGGAAATTCTTTTGATCATCTGTTTAGAAAACCTTACATCTGCCCTAAAAGATGTCTTAAACTAATTTAACTTTAAGTTGGGAGAAAAGTCACTTCATGGTAAAACATGGAATTGTCTTAGGGCATGTTGTTTCAAATAAAGCATTTGAAGTTGACAAAGCTAAAATTGAAGTTTCACAACTACCTCCCACTTCAGTTAAAGGAGTTCGAAGTTTTCTTGGCCATGCTGGTTTTTATCGAAGATTTATAAAAGACTTTTCCAAAATCTGTAAACCTCTATGTAATTTGCTAGCAAAAGATACAGAGTTTATTTTTGATAAAGAATGTTTAGAAGCTTTTAATTTATTAAAAGAAAAGTTAACCACGCCTAATTTTATCCGGCCCGATTGGTCACTTCCTTTGAAATCATGTGTGATGCATCGTTTTGCAATTGAGCCGTGTTAGGACAAAGGGTAGATAGAAAGCCTCATGTGATCCATTATGCTAGTAGAACTCTAAATGATGCTCAATTGAATTATACCACTACCTAAAAGGAATTTTAGCAGAGTATATGCTTTAGAAAAATTTAGATCATATTTGCTAGGATCAAAGGTGATAATTTTTTCTGATCATTCTGCATTAAAATATCTCTTAAGCAAGAAGGATGCTAAACCAAGATTAATTAGATGGATGTTATTGTTACAAGAATTTGACATAACTATCAAGGATAAAAAGGGAACCAGAATGTTGTAGCCGACCATTTGTCTAGGTTAGAATTTTCACCCTTGCTTGAACGTCAATTTCTGATGATCCTCGCCCCCATAAATAATTTTTCTCGATGAACAACTCCTAGCCATTAAAGATTCCG
>CM028381.1:33909597-34028967 GCA_013146195.2 Codonopsis lanceolata | reverse complement strand
TTCATAAGCTGTTATCAGAAAGTTAATCTGATAACGTGAGATTGAAGTGGTCATATTTTGATGAATACATATCCTAATGGAGTGTTTTAAAACGGTAAACTCTAGCTCAAAGAGTCTAGTTTCTAAAAATGTAAAGTTTATAACATTTGGAGTAACGAGAAAGTTTTGGTAAATTTTGTATGATAGACATGCAGAATGAATCACAACAGATACTCAGGTTTTAAACATGAACTTGGAGGGGCTGTATCTTGATGAATCCAAGTCATAATGGAGTAATTTAAAAGGCTAAAATATAGTCTTAACAGTCTAGTTTCATACTAAGAAAGAATCACCTTTGGAGTTGTGAGGAATTAATGGTTGAACTTACAAGTTGACTGTGCAGAATGAGTTATAACAGAAAATCTGGAAAATGACTTGTCTTTGTGATGATCATAAATTAATGATTATTGGTCTGAATTGAATGATTCAAAAGGGTGAATAACACCTTAAAATTTCTAGTATCTAATATGTGTGGATCACAATATTTGAACATGCCAAGTTTGGTTTATAAATAATACATGAACCATAATGGATTTGGGAATATAGAATGAATGATCATTCTAGAATGAGTTTTAGTGAATATAATCTGAGTTTTTATTTGATCCTAGACCATCAATGAAGTCTTGGGGGATGATATGAGTTGCTACTTGTTAAGTTATGGGTTTAACCTAGATTCATAAAAGAAATGAATTTCTATGCTTGTGTGGTTTATTATTTGTTAAGTTATCCACTTAACTTGGAATTTATGCTAGAAATAAACATTCTATGCTTATTAGATATTATGACTTATGAAAACATAATTGTGATACTTGTTAGAATTGAGTTTTCATACTTAATGATATGACTTATAAGGCATATTATGTAATTAACTCGAAGCATAATCTGCTTTTGATTACTCTATGGTTTCATTGAGAATTGATTCACCAACTTGTGTTGAATCTATATTTCACTAATAGGTGAAATTGTGAACGGTTGATCTAGGGTTTCTTAATGAGACAAGAACCTAGCTATGCTTGAACTGAGAACTTAGAAAAGGGTTAGAAATGCAAATAACATTTATAACCTATTTGGGATGAATTGTAGTGAAGACTCAACGGAGTCGAACTTAAGGAACAATTGAACCTTATGTGGATCGTGGTGAGATCCTACAACTTGTATAATCCATTTGACTAGATTACTAGCTTTTGGAACTTGGATTGAATTGAGTGGACAACTTGACCCTTCTGATTTAGAGACTCAAATGAGCTCCTATTGTGGTTTTATGATTATTGTAACAATGTGCATAATCGTATGAGTTTAGTAGATCTGTATATCTACTTGAGAATTTGCAAGTAAACATTTACTTGTGCATTGCATATAAGTCCAGCTGGCATTACTTGAGTTTTTACGTTGATGGTGGGACGATGCATTGTCTTCACGAATTATGGGATTCGTGGTTGCAATGTATCGCCGCATCGATTCGGTTTCACACACACCTCCACCAAGCTAGCTACCGGGGGAAGTAGCCCCTTTGTCGTAAACCAAAGAGCGCATTGGCTAGTGCTATTTTTCCCGAGAAGAGAACTCGGACCCGAGAAGAGAGCTCGGTACTTTGATACCCGAACACGGATATCACCGCACGATATGATTAACCATTGATTGCGTGAGCGACACAACGACATTGATTTAGTATCTTCTCTATCCTTTATGTGGCTTACTATGGGCACTTATGTGATAACAAAGTGTTAGTGGACATGAGATCTTATTGACCATGTTTGTATTGACTGATGTTATATGGTAGACTTGAGATGTGTATATACATATGCACGCTTATACATGACTAATATATGAGAGAATTGATGTGTATATATAGAGATATGCATACTTATACATGAGATATATATATGAAAGATTTGATGTGTATATATATAGATATGCACTCTTATACATGATGATTATATGGGAGATTTGATATGTATATATAGAGATATACATACTGATATAGGTGTATATATATAAACATGCACCCTTACACGTGATGATTATATGAATAGCTTGATTAGTATATATGATGATATATATACTTGCATATGATGTTTTGTGGGAACTACCTTCTAATTCATTTGATTTGTGTTTGAACAGGGAATTACACCCTGGTTCATTTGGACGGTTTAGTAAGTGAGAAGAAATGGTTTTCTTGTGGAGTATCTAAATGATACGACGCCTCTTCACGGGTCTTTCTGTCATTTGTAAAATGGCATGATGATTATTTTTATGTTACATAATTATATGTTACATATCTCTTGTAGTAGCGTACTGGGTCATTATGACTCATCCCGTACTTTGTTTTCCAGTTGCAGTAATTGGTAGCCGCGTTGAGGTCGAGTAGATCATGACTGTAGCAGTGCGCAGCTGATCGATAGATCGAGATTAGATTGTGTGGTTCGTGTTTGTAGCAGCCGACTTTCCCGAGTAGCAGCTTGTGGAGTCCTGTTCCTTTATAGCATTGTCATTGATATCATGTACTTTGCTATTCTTGTGAGATCGACATTTTGTAAAGTTATTTAGACTTTACAGTCGGGTAGAATACTGGGGTATTTGTATTGATTCTTTCTTGGGCCGACGTGTTGTGTCGTGCCTTGTTCGTGGTTTTCGTATTTATTTCAGTTGTCTCCCAGGCACGCAGTAGTTTTGGGGCATTTCTTTATCCTACTTGTTATAGTTGTTGGTTGACCCCGGTATGCTTTAGCCGTTGGGTAATTGATATATCAGGTTGATTCTTTGTTGAAACGCCCGGAGTACCGATGGTTTGTTCAACCGTCGCAATGTTATGCAAGACGAAGTTTTGTTTTTCCTCCTTTGAGAGATAATGTCTCTCTTGGTTTCATGGTCGTTGGTTTCGAGCTTCATAGCTTGGGACTTCTTTTCTTATATTGCTTCCGCTGATTCGATTTTTGAAATACCGTATTTTAGTGCGGCTTTATGTTCATGTTTAGAGCTTGTTAGCTCGATCGTTGACTCGCACTAATGCTTAACAAGTGCTTCTCCTCATCTTATGTTAGTTCATGCACGACCTTGGGATTTCGTGTTGAACTGGTCGTTGTTACAGCTTGGTATCGAGCTTATGTTAGCTATAAGCCGATAAGTTCCATGGCCTAGGTTGGGTTTGGGTTATCGTCGAGTATTTACCGTCGAGTGTTATTTATAATGCCTTATTGGCATATTCTTTGGTACAAGCATACGACTTGGTGTACTAAGTTCGTTTGGTCTAGATTGCCGTGAGTGAAGGTTTGTGTCTAGGAGTATTATATTTCTCCTATATTGCTTATGAGTTGCAGTTATACCAAGAGTGGGTGTCCGCTAAGCCAGAGAGCCGTGATGTTGTTATTTTCCTTTTATTTTCATTATTTTTCGAATTTTATTGTTTATTTTGAGCTTTGGTTAATAATTAATTGCATTTGAGATACTATTTTTATGTATTTTGTGCTTCTTGTAGGTATCTCAATCATATTCAAGGTTTTACGGCTCAATATTTGCAAATCGAGGCAATTCCGGGCATTAATGTTAAGTTTTGATGCTTGCCGTTAAGTTTCACAAGTATTTCAAAGGGCGTAAGCTAACGTAACTTAACAAGCAAAATGAGGACTAAATTGCAAAGTCTGGGGCATAGGGTCTTTGGCACGATTCATGAAGCTAGGAAGCCTAAGGCCAATTCTCGAAAGGAAGGGGCACCTGAGCAAATTCATAAAAGATGATTTCATTAATGCGTTGTCAAGCTCTCCCGCCACGCCACCCGCCACCTAGCGACCTCGGCCCCGCATCCGATCCGGCACCCGCCCCCCGCCCCAATCCGCCCACCAAGCCTTCCACCCCATTCCTCTCAGCCTCCAAATGCTTTCTCCCCGAGCGACCCGAAGCCCAAATTCCCCCGCCTTGATCCAGCGACCCAGCCTCCTTTCTCCCTTTTTTGCCCTCAATTAATTCTTGCCCTTCCTAATATACCCCCGCCTCCTTTGCCTTTCTTTATTTCCTTCCACCGCCATTTTCAAGATTCAAGTGAACAGAGAAGCAAGAGCTTTTAGGGCACGTACCCTAAAACTCTTCAACCCATTAATTCCATTTCTCCACCCCTCCACCTAAATCAAAAAATGCTTCCATTTTGAAGGCTTGGAGCATCAAATCAAGGGTCAAGGAAGCAAGATTATGTGAAGTCAACCAAGATTTGCAACATTAATTGGTTTAATTCTTCCACCTCTTTATTTATTTTAATGTTGTAATTTTTGGAGAAACTTTGCATTTATTTGATACCTTGATGATGAGCTAAATACATTTTTGGATTGTGATTATTATCTATGTTGAATGTGATGTTTTAATTTAATTTCTCTCTATTTGATGTATTGCTCAAATATTTTGGTTATTATCATTGTGTGTTTAATGCTTTTAATGAAGTCATGAATCATTAAATGAACCCTAGAATGATAGGATACGGCGAAAGCCCTTCCTATTATTCAAAATCGTGATAATTGTTTACGCCTCTAAGGCACACCGATTGTCGAAGGCCGTAGATAGTCATTAAGTGTTTGATCTACCCACGCGGCTATTTTCTCCCTAGGCTATGTGTTGCGAGGATATGAGCCCGTAGCAAGGATGAGTGATAGCTAGGTTTTTCTATACGTAGCGAAAGCCCGTAGAAAATATTAGTGCGCACCCGACTACCGAAAATTTGAGTTAAGAAAAATAGAGAGAGTTAAATTAGACATTGGCTAGACTAGAAATATCACAATCCTACCTTTTTAACCTTGATTTGATGTTGCCGCCGTTTCACTGTCGCGTTAATTTAGTTTATTTTCTTGCATTTATTTTGTTTATTTTATTTTTATTTTAAATCTAATTTCCGTTAGCTTAGATAAAATTAGGTGTGCCCAATTTTAGTACTTAGGATTTATTTCTAGCTCTATCCTCGTGGGATCGACTCGTACTTCGAACTTTATTACTTGATATGACCGGGTAATCTTGCCCGTGTTGCGTTCGCGCATATCAAGCTGCTGTTTCTTGTTCCATTTTTAGGAATCAGAGAAGTTAGATTGTCGGTCCCAAGGGTGATCGTCGGGTTAATCATTATGGCGAAAGTTCGTTGTAATACGTTTTGAGAGCAGAGTGGTTAAGCCTCCCGTGGTACCTATTAGTATTTCATAGATTACTATATAGGTGTATATAGTTATGGTAGTACTTAATCACCAGTTCTTGTATTACTTGTGTTGGGGAATTTGAGAACTCTTTCCCGATGGTTGTGTTTTAGTATTTGGGGGATTACCTTGATCAAGGTGATACTTCCGCATGATATGTTGGAACTGGGTGATTAGCCAGTAGGTGATCACGTGATGATTGGTTGGATTGGTTGTCGACCTGTATACGGTTTGACTTATAAGGATTGGTTGTATACTAGTTAGTAAGAATATGCTACCTAGTAACTCTTGAAGTGTTGTATTGTCTCGTTATTAGTCTAATACATTGATAGTGTATTAGCCTTGTATAATGTGTTTTATCTGCCATTGATAGGTAGTTAATAGTATGAATATTCCATATTTGGTTTAAATACATAGTAAATTAATATACTATGTTGCATGATGTTGATGTCATGCCTATATGTGCTTATAATTTGTATTCTTGAGACCGATATAAAGGATGCTTTTATGTGATTCATGAACACCCCGCATCCTATACGACGAAAGCTTTTAAAGTCACTTCAGAGGGCCCCGGACTTGATTATCAAGAGGTCTTCGTCGGAGAACTAGAATGGTATGAATTAGATTTGAAATTGACCGAACCCATTACCAAAATGGAATGGAACAACAAATGGTGTATTGCTTTACTTGTGCAAATATGTACATTATGTATATGAAAGTTGTGCTATGAATGTGATGTCTTGCTATAAGCAGTCCTTACATGTGTAGTTTGTAAAAGTTGAGCTTGCAATGCTTGTTCCGAATGAGTAATATTACGTGGTAAATGCTCTTAATAATATATGAGTATGGTCCTGAGATGGATGTTAATTGTATGATCAAGTACATGTTTAATGTGTGAGAATATGATCAACGATAGAGATTCGTTTATAACCGGAGTATTATTTTAAGCCCGGAGAAATTTGGTTTGAAAGTTGTACTTTTGTCGAGAATCAAGCAGGACTCGACATTGAGATTGAATTGAGTTGATATAATGGGTTACCCTAAGATAGGAGACACACCATGGTGGTCGCCTTGATTATGGTAGTAGGTCAAAGAGTCGACCTTGTGGTACGATTTGTGGAATTGTGAATTCGAGGACGAATTCTTTTAAGGAAGGGAGGATGTAAGACCCCAAATCTTTAAGTATTGATTTGATAAAATGGTTTCGTACTTCTTTCTTATCGAGACCTTTGAGGGATCCTAGATCTTCGTGTACTCACTTGGATACATTTAATATCCTTATTCTTATGTCTATAATGTTTGTATGAGGTCACGACGTTCAAAGTATAGTCGTCGTCGTAAGTTTGGTTTCACGATTCACGCTTAAACGTTTCGCCAGTATTTTTGAGGGACTTAATTCTAAATTAAGTTTGAGTATGAGTTTGAGACTCTTTATTAGGCTTTTAACATACTTTAAAATAAGTATGTATACTTGCTCGATCATTGTTTCGATCGTTAGTTTGTTCCGTGTGATTTCGTTCACATTTGTTAGTTACGAAACAAATATGGTACACGACTGAATCATTTTGTTCGAAATATCATACTAGATGGTTTTAGTTTGAATTGAGACTTTTAAGGCTTTTAGTTTAAGTCCTTAGGGTCAGCTTGGCGAAGAAATCACGCCATTTCGTCGAACGGTGTGCAAATGGGAGCCATCGGAAGATAGCCGCGCGCTGCTGCCACCGGTAGACCTTGAGCTGCACTACCAGCAGACTTTGGACTGCACTACCGGCAGTCTTTTATGACGTGTCTTGATGAAATTTCCTATTGTACCCTTAATATAAATCCCTCCTTTATCTTTTATAAGGGTATTTTGAACCTTTGACCTTCCCTTGGGAGTATATAAATCTCAAGACATCTCTTCATTCATTTCTAATCTGATTTTTTGTTCACATCGTTATCTCTCCAAACGGTCAAACCTAGAGAGAGAGAGAGAGAGAGATGGGTTCTTGGAGTGTTCCGGCGACACGGAGCTTCGCCAACCAATCGACGAGCCGAGACCACCGTTGGAAAGATCTCGCCGAGGAGATCGCTTTCCCTCTATCTATTTCAAGTTTCATATAAGTTTGAATTTCAGATCTGAGGTACGCTACTAAACCACCTTGCTTGTTTCTTCATCAATCTTGCTTAGATCATGCTAAGGAAGAGTCTTATCAAGTCTATAAAACGTTTTGATGTTTCTATGAAATCTGGAAACTTTTCCATGGATCTTGACTTGATGATTTTGGTCTTGGGTTTAGTTTGAAATATGTTCAAGCTTTGATTTGGAATCGTTATTGTTCATGAACTTGTTGGGAAATAAACCATACAAATTCAGTCTCTGTTTTGGGTAAATTTCGGGAAAAGTCTGGTACTAATCTACTGAAGGGATTTTTCTAAAAATTGAGTATGTTATACCTATACATGTTAGGTAACTCTCTGTAAAGTTTCATAAATTTTGGAGCTCGGGAAGTATTTTTCATTAGTCACAATTCATGGCTGTTCCAGTAAGCTGTTACCAGAAAGTTAATCTGATAACGTGAGATTGAAGTGGTCATATTTTGATGAATACATATCCTAATGGAGTGTTTTAAAATGGTAAACTCTAGCTCAAAGAGTCTAGTTTCTAAAAATGTAAAGTTTATAACATTTGGAGTAACGAGCAATTTTTGGTAAATTTTGTATGATAGACATGCAGAATGAATCACAACAGATACTCAGGTTTTAAACATGAACTTCGAGGGGCTGTATCTTGATGAATACAAGTCATAATGGAGTAATTTAAAAGGCTAAAATATAGTCTTAACAGTCTAGTTTCATACTAAGAAAGAATCACCTCCTTTGGAGTTGTGAGGAATTAATGGTCGAACTTACAAGTTGACTGTGCAGAATGAGTTATAACAGAAAATCTGGAAAATGACTTGTCTTTGTGATGATCATAAATTAATGATTATTGGTCTGAATTGAATGATTCAAAAGGGTGAATAACACCTTAAAATGTCTAGTATCTAATATGTGTGTGGATCACAATATTTGAACATGCCAAGTGTGGTTTATAAATAATACATGAACCATAATGGATTTGGGAATATAGAATGAATGATCATTCTAGAATGAGTTTTAGTGAATATAATCTGAGTTTTTATTTGATCCTAGACCATCAATGAAGTCTTGGGGGATGATATGAGTTGCTACTTGTTAAGTTATGGGTTTAACCTAGATTCATAAAAGAAATGAATTTATATGCTTGTGTGGTTTATTATTTGTTAAGTCATCCACTTAACTTGGAATTTATGCTAGAAATAAACATTCTATGCTTACTAGATATTATGACTTATGAAAACATAATTGTGATACTTGTTAGGAATTGAGTTTTCATACTTAATGATATGACTTATAAGGCATATTGTGTAATTGACTCGAAGCATAATCTGCTTTTGATTACTCTATGGTTTCATTGAGAATTGATTCACCAACTTGTGTTGAATCTATATTTCACTAATAGGTGAAATTGTGAACGGTTGATCTAGGGTTTCTTAATGAGACAAGAACCTAGCTATGCTTGAACTGAGAACTTAGAAAAGGGTTAGAAATGCAAATAGCATTTATAACCTATTTGGGATGAATTGTAGTGAAGACTCAACGAAGTCGAACTTAAGGAACAATTGAACCTTATGTGGATCGTGGTGAGATCCTACAACTTGTAGAATCCATTTGACTAGATTACTAGCTTTTGGAACTTGGATTGAATTGAGTGGACAACTTGACCCTTCTGATTTAGAGACTCAAATGAGCTCCTATTGTGGTTTTATGATTATTGTAACAATGTGCATAATCGTATGAGTTTAGTAGATCTGTATATCTACTTGAGAATTTGCAAGTAAACATTTACTTGTGCATTGCATATAAGTCCAGCTGGCATTACTTGAGTTTTTACGTTGATGGTGGGACGATGCATTGTCTTCACGAATTATGGGATTCGTGGTTGCAATGTATCGCCGTACCAGATTCGGGTTTCACACACACCTCCACTGCTAGCTACAGTGGGGAAGTAGCCCCCTTTGTCGTAACCAAAAGAGCGCATTGGCTAGTGCTATTTTTCCCGAGAAGAGAACTCGGACCCGAGAAGAGAGCTCGGTACTTTGATACCCGAACACGGATATCACTGGCACGATATGATTAACAGTTGTGATTGCAGGAGCGACACAACGACATTGATTTGGTATCTTCTCTATCCTTTATGTGGCTTACTATGGGCACTTATGTGATAACAAAGTGTTAGTGGACATGAGATCTTATTGACCATGTTTGTATTGGCTGATGTTATATGGTAGACTTGAGATGTGTATATACATATGCACGCTTATACATGACTAATATATGAGAGAATTGATATGTATATATAGAGATATACATACTTATACATGAGATATATATATATGAAAGATTTGATGTGTATATATATAGATATGCACTCTTATACATGATGATTATATGGGAGATTTGATATGTATATATAGAGATATACATACTGATATAGGTGTATATATATAAACATGCACCCTTACACGTGATGATTATATGAATAGCTTGATTAGTATATATGATGATATATATACTTGCATATGATGTTTTGTGGGAACTACCTTCTAATTCTTTTGATTTGTGTTTGAACAGGGAATTACACCCTGGTTCATTTGGACGGTTTAGTAAGTGAGAAGAAATGGTTTTCTTGTGGAGTATCTAAATGATACGACGCCTCTTCACGAGTCTTTCTGTCATTTGTAAAATGGCATGATGATTATTTTTATGTTACATAATTATATGTTACATATCTCTTGTAGTAGCGTACTGGGTCATTATGACTCATCCCGTACTTTGTTTTCCAGTTGCAGTAATTGGTAGCCGCGTTGAGGTCGAGTAGATCATGACTGTAGCAGTGCGCAGCTGATCGATAGATCGAGATTAGATTGTGTGGTTCGTGTTTGTAGCAGCCGACTTTCCCGAGTAGCAACTTGTGGAGTCCTGTTCCTTTATAGCATTGTCATTGATATCATGTACTTTGCTATTCTTGTGAGATCGACATTTTGTAAAGTTATTTAGACTTTACAGTCGGGTAGAATACTGGGGTATTTGTATTGATTCTTTCTTGGGCCGACGTGTTGTGTCGTGCCTTGTTCGTGGTTTTCGTATTTATTTCAGTTGTCTCCCGGGCACGCAGTAGCTTTGGGGCATTTCTTTATCCTACTTGTTATAGTTGTTGGTTGACCCCGGTATGCTTTAGCCGTTGGGTAATTGATATATCAGGTTGGTTCTTTGTTGAAACGCCGGCCTGGAGTACCGATGGTTTGTTCAGCGTCTGCAATGTTGCGGCACGCGAGTTTTGTTTTTCCTCCTTTGAGAGATAATGTCTCTCTTGGTTTCATGGTCGTTGGTTTCGAGCTTCATAGCTTGGGACTTCTTTTCTTATATTGCTTCCGCTGATTCGATTTTTGAAATACCGTATTTTAGTGCGGCTTTATGTTCATGTTTAGAGCTTGTTAGCTCGACTGTTGGACTCGCACTACTGTTTAACAAGTGCTTCTCCTCATCTTATGTTAGTTCCAGCGGCACGACCTTGGGATTTCGTGTTGGAATCCGGGTCGGGTTGTTACATACAGCTTTAGGTAGTTTCACTCTTTCTTCTGCGAGAGATCTTGTCACTCCTGCTTTTACAATCTCTTTGTCCGCTAAGTTTATCTGGCACAAGTTCCTTCCAAAACGCATTGGTATATTTATGTGGCGATTACTAATGGGTCGGCTTTCTATCGATGAAGGGCTGATCAAAAAAGGTTTTCAACTGGCTTCAAAATGTGCATGCTGTTCTAATCATCAAGTTGAATCCTTTCAGCACCTCTTTATTCTTAGTGAAATCGCGGTTCACACTTGGAAGGCTTGTCCCCCTCATGGTATTTCTCTTAATGGCTCTTTTGTTCAGCAGCGTTGCATGGCCAATTGGTGTATGGCTAAGTCTGCGACTCTTATTCTTCTGCCTTCTATCATCTTGTGGAACATTTGGAAGTATCGAAAAGGAGTTATTTTCGATGGAAGTTGTAAGCCCTTCTCCCAGATTCCTTTTGCGGTTGATTCAGATCTTAATTGCATTTTAAGTGCTTGGAATTTCTTCGGCTTTCGGCAATCTCAAGGTCTTATTTTTTCTTATGCGTGTCGAAAGAAAGTGATTGTTCGGGCTGTCCATTGGTCCAAGCCTCCTCCTGGCTCTTTCAAACTTAATTTTGACGGGGCTTGTCGTGGAAATCCAGGTAGCAGTGGCGGAGGTGGTGTTGTTTGGGATTGCAATGGTTCTGTTATATATGCGTACAGCTCGTTTTATGGGCAGTCTACCAATACTGTTGCTGAAATAAGAGCTTTGTTCCAAGGTATTGAGTGGATTCATAGGCAAGGCATCCGTGATGTGTTGATTGATATAGATTCTAAAGTCATTTGTGATATGATCAACAACTCTCATTCCCCTCCTTGGTCTTTGGCGTATTTTGTTCGAGCTATCGGTTTGATGCAGCAAGATTTAAATTTCTCTATCAACCACTGTTTTCGCGAAGCTAATTTTGTTGCTGATGGTTTGGCTAACTTGGCCATAGATTCTGCTAGTAACTCTATTTTTAATTCGGCCCTGGATTTTCCTAGTTCTATTAAGTCTAATGTTATTTTAGATGCTCAAAGCACGGCTAGGATTAGAGTTTCTTCTTAGTCTCTTTTCCTGTTGTATTTCTTTTGAGGTAAGGCTCCTTTGTCCCCCCGTTCAAAGGGTAAGGCTGGTTGTCCCCCTTAAGTTTGTATTTCCTTTCTTTTTATAAATTAAATCTTGGAGGTGCCGCCCTGCTTCTATTATATATAAAAAAAAAGATCGTTAACTGATCAATGAAGTCCTCAACAACAAGAAGAAGATATGCACATTAATTGCTACTCATTTACTTCTTCTTGTTGTATTCATTAACTATTCTTCAATACAGTGAATATTATGTTTTCCAGATACTCACTTCCCCACCCCCAAACACCAGTCAAATATTTTGTACACGATCCATTAGAGATTTTTGTAATGGGAACTAGTGGAAAACATAGTGCACTTTCAAATCCAAGGTTGATTGCTTTGGTGGTGGACATAATACTCTTTATAGTACGAACCATCTCAAAATCGATGTGTTCAGTGTGTTCTTTTATTTACTGTTTGATTTAATTATCTTCTATTTAACTTATTCCTTTGAGCATCAAACTTGAGTGAACAACCAAGTCTACTAGTAGTGCTTCACCCGCAGACTTAGTCTATCTTCCTTGCAAGTCTTCTGCTATTATCACCTTTTCAATAGGTTGTTAGTACTTGTTATAGGAGATCTCATGAAAAGTTTTAAAGTGTTACTAGGCCATTCACCCCCCCTTCTAGCCTAGTATTGTTCCCTTTGGAACTAACACTCGCAAACAGTAGTACTATGGGTACTTGGGATCAGATAGTTGAGGAATTCCAAAAGAGATACAAAGATAATAGTAGCTCTGAAAACTAAAGGGAACTTGAAGCATGCACCCAAAGGGAAAAGGAAACCTGCCCAGACTTTGCAGCCAGGTAGAAGAAGAAAATTGCCCTGACACTTGATAGACTCGATTCAGCTGAATCAACTAGAATGTTCATAAATAATCTCCAACCAATTTATCAAGAACACATGAGGTATCTCCCTTATAGCAACTTCAACGTCCTAGTGAAGGTAGGAATTCACATTGATGAAGATACACGCACCGGGCATTTGAAAGTTGATACACCTTCTAGTTCATCTGTTAACGTGGTTAGAAACATTCCAACAACAATGTCACCAACCAACTTTTCTACTCAAAACTATGGTAATGTACCATGGTCCTACGGAACAGATAGGTCCATCAATACAGTTGGTGGAAATAATGGTCCCAACAGGAATTTCAGAGGCCCGTACAAAGGAAACTACAGGAATTACGACGAGCTGCAGGCTCTTATGTCCTTAATACTACAGGGTTTGATGGCACAAGGGGTATTGAAGCCATTAGAGAACTACAAACCACCGAATCGTTTGCCTGGCACATGTAACCGCGCCCAGTTCTGTAAATACCATCCCTACGGTGGTTATCTCACTGACAAATGCTACACGCTCAAGAATGCCATCCAAGATCTTATTGATGATAAAGTTATCGAGAAACCTCACCCCAGGCCAAATGTGGTAAATAATCCATTACCTCAAATCAACATGATTGAGGTCGATGGAGAAAGTTGTGTACTCACCAAATTTGAAAGGACTGAGAAGCCTTTGCCTTACATCGTTGTTCCTCTCCCTAAAAAAGAAGTCGAGCTCATTTGCAACATGCTCTCTTGGAACACTATCTTAGGCAGCAGTCAAGCTACGCCCCAAGAAAAAAACACCATTGAAAAGACCAATTGGATCAGCAGGGACGTCAGTCACCTCACTAGATCTAGCCGAGCCTATCAGCCAAACAGAGAAAATGGTGACCATTCTAACAAAGACAAAGAAGTTGAGGGCTAAAAGTATGGAAGATACTCTGTTGGCCCAAATGAAAAAATCTCAAGATAACATATCCATTTGGGGCCTATTGTGTGTGAGTGCCCCGTTTTTTACCTTTCCCCCGCTACTGAAAAACATGTGGTTTCAAAACTTTAAAGTGTGTGGAATACGCCCGGCCTCAATTGTGGACTCAAAAATGTGTTACAGAATGGCCATCTCTATTTTAAGGAGTAAACAGAGAAAAACCAAAAATACCAGATTGTATGGGTTCGGGGGCTAAGTTACGAGTTAGGAAGGGATTAAGCACCCAACTCACCATTTCGGTCTCACAATAGGTTTGTCAATATGCTTGCTTTATTTTATATGCTTTGGCTCAGAACAATACATCTATATGTAAAAAGGAAATAAAGAGAAATTACTTTACATTAATTAAAGAAAAGAAATCAAAATTACAACTGAAATAATAAAACTTAGAGAATAATTACAATATTTTTATAAGCTATTTTAAGAATAAAATAGTTATGCTAGTAACAAACTTTATTTATTTTTACACGCATAAGCACGAAAGAAACTTATTAAATAATAAGTTTGATAATTATTCATGTATTTAAAGTATGTGCAGAAAATAAATTAATTAAACTGCAAGAAATTATAACTACTATTATATTTAAAGAAAAGATAGAAAAGAAACTAATTAAACAGAAATGAAATATAACTATTATTACATTTAAAGTAACAACATAAAAGAAACTTAATTTAAGCAGGAAGAAGATATAACTATTTTCTATATTGAAGTAAAAACAGGAAGTAAACTAATTAAACTGTAAGAAAAAAATATTTCTATATTAAAGTAATGATATAAAATAAACTTAATTAAATATATATACATTTAACTATTTATATATTAAAGTATAAACATGAAAGAAACTTACTTAGATATCTATATTTAAGTTATAGATTATAATAAATAACTACGGGGACATAACTTATCTCTTGGAACGTGAGTGTCTGAACCTGGTACATCTGGGCTTAAGCCTACTAGGCGATCTACATGTGCTTCCCCTGTCCTTCTAGGAGAGGGAGTCTTTTGTTGTTGTTGTTATTGTTGTTTATTGTTGTCGGAATTCGGGTAACGTGACTGCTTCTTTTAGTTACTTTTCGCCTCGGGATCCGGGCGGCACAACCGGTTGCTTTTGTTTGATTATTGTTGTTGTCGAGTCCATAATCGGGCAAAACAACTGCTTGCTTTTGCTTGATTTGACGTCTGGAATCGGGCAGAGCAATTGCTTGTTTTGAGATTTTGGAACAGGTGAAATAGGGCGGAAACCTAGTCGGGTAACTAAGGTCACTTTGGCTGGAGAGTTTAAGTGTTTAGGGGTGGTTTTGGCAGCCTAACGGAGCTTTGGGGTTTATCGGAAAAATAACATCGTAACTTTTGATCCCCTTTTCTCCGTAAATTTCTGTGTGTCTGGGGCACTGGCCGAAGCCTCATATTTCTAGGCTGGGAGTGAGAATCCTTAACAGCGAAGGAACAGAGCAGATATTTATCTCCGTGCTTCAACGTGTTGTACCTTGCGCTGGAAAACTTGTACCAAAAGTAAATTGAGCAAATGGGGGCGCACCCTTATACATACTTGGGTGCAGCACCCAAGTGTGTATGGGGATGCTCCCATTTGTTTTTCTTTCTTCTTTTTGGCACCTTGCCCCCCGCTGTTCATTGTTTGTCGTTTCTTCCGTTCTTTTGCACTTTGAACCCTGTAACTTAACATTCGTTAGTCCTTTTTGACAGGTTTTGATATTTTATAGAATGTTATAAACATGGGTACGAAATTGGAGTGTCTACATTGTGTGCTTCTAAAAATCATCGGGACACACTGGCCAAGTCTTTAAGCCAGACAGTCATCCCCATCAAAACGTCTCCTGGTGATCTAACCCAAATGATATGGAATATATATTTTGGGAATGTGATCACACTGCAGTCGAGGCTATGCTTGTACAAGTAAAGGAAGATTCCTACGCCAAAAGTGCCATTTATTTCATAAGTAGAAAATTACAAGGCAGTGAGCTCAACTACTCAGCCTTAGAGAAAAGCTGTACGGGTCTAGTATGGGCGTACACAAAGGCTCAAGACCTACCTGCAGGCTCGGCCCTTCAAAGTAATCTCCAGAATGGACCCAATGAAATACATCTTCGGAAAGCCATCACTTTCTAATCGGCTGGCTAGGTGGTCATTCTTACTCAATGAGTTTGACATCACATATGTCACCCGCAAATCTATCAAGGGAAGTGTATCGCATATCATCTGGCCGATTTACCATTGGAATCAGAAAACGTCGAGGAACGAGGTTTCCCAGATGAAGGTGTTCTTGAAATCACAGATCATGACACCAAATGACAAATGTTCTTTGATGGGGATGCCAACAAACGAGGTTTCGGTATAGGAATACTGCTAATTGATCTGGTAGATTCTCATACTCCTTTGGCAGAATTCGAATGTTCAAACAACACTACTGAGTACGAAGCTTCCATTACCGGTTTAGAATAAGCTCTTTAAAGAGGAGAAAGATAATTAAAAGTCTTTGGTGATTCCGCTTTGATTATAAATTAAGTCAGAAGGAAATGGAAAATTCAAGATCCCCGGTTACAGCTGTATCATGCTCGTTTGACAACACTAGCAAAAGAGTTTGATGATATATCGTTCCATTATTTGCCACGAGATAGAAATCAATTTGCTGATGCACTGGAGACACTAGCCTCATTGGTCAAAGTTCCAATAGAGATAAATATCTAACCATTTGTGGTCGGGAAGAAAGTAACTCCTGCCTACTACTTCACAATTAATACAACTCCTGAAAAGGACAATGAGTCCTGGTACTTACACATTTGGAATCTGCTCAAGAAAGGAGACTATCCAGACAAAAAAGGGAAGATCACTCTACGAAGATGGGCATCGCAATTTGTGATCAGAGGAGGTAGGCTTTATAAAAGGTATTACCAAGGGTTGAATCTGTTATGCATAGATCATACCAAAGCAGAACGAGTTATGGACCAACTACATGGTGGTACTTGTGGGTCACATATGAATAGGCATATGTTTTCAAAGAAAACAATTCGACAAGGGTACTATTGGAGTACACTAGAAACTGACTGTATTCGATGGGTGCGTCACTACAACAAATGCCAACGCTTCGCTAATCTACAACACGTTCCCCCGCATATACTGTACACCAACGTCCTAGGTCAGGTTCACCCAAAAGGATCAAATGGACATGAGTATGTTTTAGTAGTAGTCGACTACTTTACAAAATGGATAGAAGTTGCTTCTTACAAAGTTCTGAATGACAAGAAAGTGGTTGAATTCATCAGAACAAATATCATATATCGTTACGGAGTACCTTTTGAAATGATCTTCGATAACGGTACACACTTCGAGGGAGAAGTAAATCGACTGATCGATGAATTCAAAGTGTAGTGACACAAGTCCTCCCCCTATCGACCAAATGCCAATAGAGCTGTTGAAGCATCCAACAAAACATTAGAAAACATCATCAGAAAGATGACTGAAACATGAAGAGATTGGCCTGAGAAATTGCCATTAGCACTCTGGGGCTACCGCACATCAGTTCGCACACCTATGGGAGCCACACCATATTCCCTAGCCTACGGCATGGAAGCAGTATTACCCATCGAAATTGAGGTCCCATCATTAAGAGTAATGATGGAAGCAGAAATAGCTGAAGTCGACTGGATCAAACAATGCTACGATAAGTTAGCCATGTTAGATGAACGAAGGTTACTAGCCTTAGAGCACACTCGAGCATACCAAAGAAGAATGGCTCGAACAAGAAGGTCAAAAGGTCGAAGCATTCAAGTAGGAGATTCGGTACTCCGAGAAAAGCCCCCCAGTTATGTGGACAATAGGGGAAAATGGAAGTCCCTATGGATGGGACCATATATCATGAAACAGATATAGCTTGGAGGTGTCGTTTTCCTTACAAATGAAGATGAGGAAGATCTCGTTCAGCCCTTCAACATGGACAAGCTCAAGCGGTACTATGCATAGGCCAAGACGTGCCTAAGTGACCAAGTTACTTTATCTCTTCAGCTCGTTAGGTTGAAAACTCGAAAGGGCGGCCTAGGCAAAAGTTGGAGCATTTTTTTTTTAAAAAGAAGGAGAAATAAGGGCTCGTTAGGTTGAAAACCAGAAAAGGGAGGCCTAAGCAAATGAGCACAACAAAAGAAAATTCAGGAGAAAAAGAGAGAAAGTAAAGGTATTCAACAGGGTAGAACTACGTCGACCTGAGCCTCACAACTAAGGAACGTAGGCAGCCTTTGGGTGCGGTCGCATATATACAAAAAGTTTGATATTCCATTATATTACAACAAAGTGTTACAATCATTTTGACCAACAAAGGAAAACCCACTACAGAGCAAATACATATTAAAATAATAAAATATAATTCAGAAGGTCCACAAGTGCAACCAAGGAATACGTGTCTAGGACATTGAGGTAGTCATTAACGACCCCAAAGATGCCACCTAAACACCAAAGCCTCGGGAAGGGTCATTTACCCTCCTCACTTCCAAACTTTCTCCTCAAGGCCAACGACGTCCTAGTCGGGCCCATACACTCTTGCGAGGTGAAGTGGAAACCCCAACATCATCAGGATGAGAACCCTCTGAGCTCTCTTCTTCATTATCAGGACCTCCATTATCAAGCACGACAGTATTACTCGGACCGACAACATCACCGTTCCTTGCATTACCTCTTCTAGCACTGTTACTTAGATCGGCAACATCACTATGCCTAGCATTGCTACGTCGACATGCATTACTTAGTATGGGGGGAGCATTACTGGGCCCCGCTTCGTCAAGACCACGTGCCATTTGAGCTCCAAGACCATATACACACTGGAACTCTTGTTGTAAAGCGGGAGGGACTACCAAGCCAGAACTTTCAAGGTCTTCGCCTATCTCCATAAGGTGAGAATCTAAGTCATTAGTGACACACCTTGCCAGAATCTCCCGGAGGGTACGTATGATAACCCGATAGTGCTCTTCAGCATCCAAAAGTACCCATGTCACATAAACATAGGAAAGGAAGATATTCTTTGAAAAAGTATAGGTAATAACCCGCAAAGGATGATCATTGGCCCATATCTGTCGGATAAGTGTACCCACGTTCCCCTCAAGTATCACCATTTCCATCAGGGGATGGTTCTCATCAGGCACAACTTGTTCTCTACCGAATTGACGAAGAATACGGTACGGTAGATAAAAGGTAGTGCGACGAAGACCGACAAGTACCACTTGGGCATAAACCCTGGTAAACTGATAAAAATCCCTGATCTGCCAATGACCCACGACCCAGATAATGTCAAGGGAGGTAACAGGTACAAAATGCTCGACCCTGTACCACTCAGTTAAGAGGTTGTTCTGATAATTTCTGTGGGCTCCATAGCCAGTGGGTGTATAAACTCCCCCATACTAGAACAGGTGGCATGATCTTATTGAAGTGTTCCTCTAGCCACATATGTATCAGAATAGGCCTGTCGGATGGGAAAAATTTCTCACCAATGGAATAAGCATCCAAGCCTTGTAGCGTCTCCGCCAGAATGATGGGAATAATGCTTACTTGACGATTTCGGGCCTGCAATACCAAGTCAATTGCAAGAGCATCAATGCTTCATGGCTGGTTTACCAGGAAATATTTCCCCATAATACATAAGAAAAGAGCTGCCAACCTGCATATGGAATAGACATGTTCATCCTTGTAGCCTGAATAGAGAACAGGAAGAATGGTCAGATCAAAGCAGGTCCCGTTAAAGTAACCAGGAGTTCCTTCTCGGGTAGAACCGAACATTTCTTTTATTGCCATAAAAACATTTCTCCGCATGGACGGAATGGCAATGGGAATGGTATCAGGCATGCCAGTCATGTCACAAAATTCCTTGAAGGTTGGACACATATCATTTAAAGAGAAGTTAAACAAATGACATGGAACAGACCAGAACCTGGAAGCCGCCCTCAGAATATTCCAATTTAGGTGAAGGTCCCACCATGCGAGAGCACAACGGAAACCATAAGCATGATCAAACCCGTCTTTAGGGAAAATATCCAATGATTTAGAGAGGTTTCATATAGCTCAATGTTCAGAAAGGTTGTGATAGGCTCACCCATATTAACAACTACATAAAATAGCCGAACAAAATGAAGTCTATATCTAGTTTTTGGAAAGGCTGGAAAAGAAAACCGGAAAGAAAAATAACTCCTGGGTATAAATATCTACGGGTGTTTATGGTTGAAGAAATATAAACTGGCTGGGCTGGATCTATCAAGAAGAGAGTTGAGCTTATGTAAATTGAAAGTGTAAGGAGTGTCGTGGGTCGGTCTCTTTTTATAAGAAAATTATGGAGAAGACTCCAAACAAACGAAGACAATGCATCAACAGCAACCGACAAAAACTCCAAGGACAAAAAAATGGGTGCCCCCCATTACCATTTAAGGCGCTGCGCCCACTATGGCCTAAAGTTGCTCCCAATTCGCCCAAAAAATGTCCCGGTATCCTGGTTTGTTTCGGCATATCCCAACATTCACATGCATCGCTCCTGTCTGGCTACAAGTGAACGCTCGAAGATGAAGCCTACCTCTAGGTAGCCTTCACAGATCATTGGCGTGAAAGAAAGAAGAGAAAGGAAAGAAAATCGCTGCAGATTCGTTCCCCACAGACGAGGGAAGCTGAAGTAAAATCTCTCCAGAGAAATGCCCACCCCAAAAATCATCTTAAGTACAGTGTGTGTTTATAATAAAATAGTACACTTTCTTTTAACTTTATGCATCGCTAAGAGCAATAGAAAACATTTATGTGTCTCTAATTAAAACTTTGCATATTCAATAAAGCGTAAATTACAAAACAAAAAATAATCAAATAAAATATAAGAAAAGGAAAGGGACTATTGGGCCCGTGTCGATATGCTCTTCTCAAGGCCACCCCCATAACTCTGGGATCTGCTCCACCAATCCTGTACTCTTTCGTCTTCGATATAGTACGACCTGAACCGCTGGCCTCATCATCATCATTGTCTCGGCGTCTGGCTCGACTAACAGCATCGTTGCCCCGACATGACAGCTCGTCCATGGCTCATTGATATAGTTGAGCAAGCCCAAAGAAGCCATTGTACGGACAACACACTTGATTTGAAGAAGAAAAATGACAAACGTTGAAGAAGATAAAGAGAGAAGAATTTTCGGCCAACAATGGAGGCAGCCGATATTTGTTTTGTTGCTGCTTCTGCTCGTTGTTTCATGTATAAAGGAGGGAAGTTTCTTTCCCCTCCCACCCAAAGTTCCTGTTTCAGCAACTAAAACCCCTAGTTTGCCTAAATTGCAAATTTATCCCTTGAGACTTAACAGAAGTAGATGATCCTCAGCAAAGTTAACCGTCGATCATCCAACGACCGACAACTCAACTTTATCTTTCACAAAATGCCGCCCTACAACCAAAAACAGAGTATCTGTATTCTATTTTATCTGTCACGTGCATTTTATGATTTTATTTATGTAAAAGTTTTTCATTTTTACCTTCTTTTTTTCTTTCACAAAAGGTATACCCCTTGGGTCTTGAAAAATGGTGCACAAGAACATCTTTTCTGCTTTTGGTCGTTTCTCACAAAGGGTGCGAACGCCAGGTCTTGGGAATTGACTACACATATATCAAAACTTATCTTGTTTAGATTGTTTCCAAACTACGTTTGGTTTGATTCCTTTTATAAGGATACGTAGGTAGCCTATCACGATAGGTTCGACCATCACACCTTACAAAAATTTATTCTGCATGTCGTGTTACATCTTTTGTTTCTGCGTTGCAACAAATATTGCATCGCATCTTTTCTTACATTTTCTTTCTGCGTTGCAGCGAATATTGCATCGCATCTTTTCTTATATTTTCTTTCTGCGTTACAATGGATATTACATTGCATCTTTTCTTACATTTTCTTTTTGTGTTGCAACGGATATTGGATCACATCTTTTCTTACATTTTCTTTCTGCGTTGCAACGAATATTGCATCACTTCATTTCTTACATTTTCTTTCTGCGTTGTAATGGATATTGCATCACATCTTTTTCTTACATCGCATTTTCTTTCTGTGTTGCAATAGATATTGGATAACATCTGCACCTGCATTTTAATTTCTGCATTTACATATTTCGGTCTAGAACCGAACTATATTTGGTCTAATTCCTAAAAAGGATACGTAGGCAGCCTATTACGGTAGGCACGATCATCACATCATAAAAACATGATAACATGAAATGTTGCATCATAAACTTTTGCGTCTAAATTTCTTCCTAGTTATGATTTTCCCGAAATTAGGGAGTCTATTCTTATCAACGATGTTCGTTTGCCGGTAAATTCCAGTTTACCTATAAACTCCATCGTTGAGGGGCTCTGTAGACACCCCAATTCCGAACCCCTATTTTAAACATTCTATAAAATGTTAAATCAAGTCAAAAGGACTAACGAACGATAACTTTCAGGGGGACCAAAGTGTCGAAAGAATAATAAAAAAAGAAATGGACGAAACAATGAAACAAAAGTGAAAATTCCCAAAGCACAAAACAAGTTGGAGCACCCCCCCCATGACCATTCCAGGCGCCGCGGCCCTTTCTGCAATAGGTAGCGCCCATTTTGGTTTTTGGCCTTCTGTCGTTTCTTCTAAGGTACAACCCTTTAGCGCAGGGTACAACCCCTTAAAGCTCAAATGCTAAATATCTATCTTCTTCCTTCATTGTTAAGATTTCATCCCTCCGCCTATAAATAGAGACCTCCTCTCAGTGAAAAAGGGAGATAGAAAGATCAGACGAGAAATTTTACGAAGAGCTCAACGCATAAGTTTTATAGAGTGGTGTTAAGCTGTAGAAATTATTTCCCCCTTAGGCTGAGGAATCCTCCCTAAACACTCTTAAACCACCGTCCAAATAGAAACCTAGTTAACCGATTAGGTTCTTGCCCTAACCCGGCTCCAAAAAGCCGCCAACGCATTACGTCGCCAAAATTCAGACACGACATCAACAAATTCAACAAAAACAAGCAGTTACGCTGCCCGGATAGAGAGGTGGAAAGTAACAAATACATTAGTCATGCCGCCCAAATTTCAACGTGAAAAGGAAAAAATACAAGCAGTTACACTGCCCAAATTTCAACAAACAAAAGACTTTCTTTCCCGAAGAGGACATAGCGAACACACCAAAAAGCCTGCCTAAGCAAAGTTATCCCGAGTATAAACCCTTATGCTTCAAGAGGTAGGTACCAAAGTTATTTTGATTTCTACCTAGTAATATTATAATAATATAAATTTAAAATAAGTCGTTATGCTGGTATAATTTTTATATTAAATAGCTATAAAATAAGTTGTTATTATAGTCTAATTTATATATACTTTTATTGTATTTCTAAAATGTAGCTGTTATGAGATTTCCTTTACTTTTATTGTGTATATATATATATGTATGTATGTATGTATAAATGTTTTATTTCGATTAAATTTATAAAAAGAACATATTTATCTAAAAACCCATTTTGAGACCGAAAGGGCGAGTTGATTGTCTAACCTATTCCTAACTCGTAAATTAGCCTCTGACCCTTACATTTTGGTATTTTTGGTTTTTCTCTATTTAATCCATAAAATAGAGGTGACGACTTGATGTTTTAAAAATTTACCTCGCAAGTGCACGAGTCAACCGTAGTATAGTTGTGCAAACACAAGGGTCGAACCACAAAGATTTGAGTTTTGATTAAAGTAAATTTAACTATTTTAACAAAATAAAGTAATTAATAACTAAAGGGGGGGGGGTTTCAGTTTTACTAAATTAAATTAACTAGAAAGCAATAAAATGATCTAATTAACAAAGAATGATAAATATGAGATAAATCAAAGTTTGTAAAATGCCTAGGAATTGAGATTCACTTATATCTACTCTAATGCTCTTTTGCTTAATGTATCAATCAATAAATCTTGGGTTCGTTCATGAAAGAATGGTATACTTACGTTGAATTATAATTCAGTCTCCATCCTAAATAATCCATTCGAAGACGTACCTTTAAGAACAAGAACATATGAACCAAACCCTAACTCATTACTCTCGTGCATCGATAGATTTAATTTATCACAATGATGAGCAAGTGTACGACATATGCATATGGCCGTGCAGTTATCTGCACCTCTTGGTCTTTAAACTATTACCATTCATTAGGAAAAAAAACCAAATAGCAAAGAGATTGATAAACAATGTAATCGGCAAGACTTGATTGAATAAAAAATTAATATAAAGCAAAATATTTGATACAAGTTACCTCAAATTCCTAGATTATGGGGTTAGTTCCCTATAATTGAAAGTACGAAACCTTGAACCATTCTTGAAGTATCATTCTTCATAGACAAAGAAAAATAATATAGAACTTCTCTCCCTTTTTCTAACTTAAAGAGATCTATTTATACCTAATAATTATACAAGTAGGAAAATGAGATACAAAACAATTAAAACATTAAAACTCTTCAAAGTTAAGTCAAAAGAGGAAAAAGGGCCGACCCACTTTTCCTTGAAGGGCATGGCTGAATTGGTTTGATAATTGCTGATTTTCAGCTTTTTGCCTTCAACTTTACAGCTATTGCACTTTGGTCCCTAAAGTTCTTCAATTCAGCATAAAGTGCCTATATTTTGCACAATTGTTACCCAAGTCCATGAAACTATAAAACAACACTAAAACAAATATTAGATAACAAAAACCCCGAAAAAGAGTATAATTTAAGCCGGAATAATACCCAATAAATGCGTATAAAACACATTCATCACGATTCTGTTAACACATTGCTTTGAGTCCACAACGAGGCTGAACGTTATCCACGCGATTAAAGTTTTGAAACCCACCCGCTCTTTAGTAGTGAGGGAAAAGGTGCGAAACGGGGCTCTCACAGTTGTTGAACTTATTCTTTGAAAAAGGTCTGAATGATCATGGTGCAGGAGCAGGTACTGTTGCAGGCACAACTATAGCCGAAAGTGGTTTTGACATACAAGAGTTGGTACAACCTGCAATTGCTACAAAAGTCAATTTGTCAGACTATATGTTCAGTGATCACCAAAGGGGAAATTATCAATTAATTAAGCCACGAGTTACATGGCGATAGAGATGCAAAAAGTCAACTTTGAGAAAAAAAACAGATATTCAAGAGTGAATATCTGATAAGATAATCTTTTATAATCAATTACTGAGATGGACTCCTTGATCTATGTCTTCAAAATAAATAAGGTATCTTCGATCTTCATAAGTAGACAAGGTCTGCTGGCGAGAGTTGTTGAAGGTCTACCAAAGACTGCTGGTGATACATATATACAAAGTCTAACAAAACTATTCTAAGGCTATGTTCTATACTAAGGTACCACACTAACTGGTACGCAACCCATTTAGTCACTTAAGTATAAAGCTAACTAATGAATGACTATAAGCAAATCTAAAATACAATGAGAAACAACAATCTCCTCATATTTGCTTATGGTCATAATTACTACATATGAGGGCTTTGAACACTCATGGATTGATAATAACATGTCAAAGGAAATATGTTTTATAACTGCAGACATGCCTCAATCTTAAGTAGCATTGATATGGAAAGACTAATCTAAGTGTTTAAAAGGGGAAATGAGCAGTAAAGAACAAGCACAAGTAGATCAGAAGAGATAAATAGTTTAAATTATGATTTAAACCAAAAGTTTAAATTTCAAACAGATAGATTTATGAGCAGTTTAAGAGACATGAAATTTAAACAGAACATTCGAAAATAATACTTTTGTATTTCAAACAAGTTGTTTAATAATACAAAGTTTAAGCAAAAGAGGATAGATACGAAGGAGAGAGGAAGATAGATTATAGAGATTATTGCATTTTCCTCTTTCCCTTGTCTGTGGCAATAGCTTCTTGATCTATTCGCTTGCGTTCTTGCTCGCAAACTCTGCTGGCGTATTCTTTAGTAGCACTTCTGGCGCAGAAGACACGCGTGCCTTGTTCAAGCTGTTCTAGAAGCCTGTTGTTCTCATCCATGAGAACCCTATTCATAAACCTCATATATCTCTCCGCCGTGATGGCCATATCACGTGTAATTTCAGCTTCTGCTTGTTCACAAAAATAGTGTTCATCTGTACGATCAGCTCGATGATTTTGACACGACCATTACCAAGATGGTCAGAGAAATCAGAAAAGAGGTGGTAGAAGAAGTTGTCGACATTGCGTTCAAGATGACGCCGTTGAATATCCATATTGAGCTTGACGTTAGTGAACTCATGACGGGCTTCTCCAAACCGGGTCCACATATCCTCTTGAAATTAGTAAAGAGTTGCAATGGCTTTGGCAGCAGAGGTGGATGACTCAACCGCAGACTCGCACAAGGTAGTAGTGATACTTGTAAGTTCATCGAGCCTGGTGTAGATAACATCCAACCTGTCTAAGATATCTTCATTTGCTAGATTGGGGATGGTAAGAACATAACGAAAATCTACATGGATGGGCTCTAAGGGAGAGGGAACCGAAGTAGCAGCAGGGATGGACTGTGAAGGCTGCTGAGGAGGTTAAGATCCTGAGGAGGAAGAAAAAGAGGAGGATCCGTTGGCAGAGGCAGCTGAAGTATTATCACACATGATAGGGCAACCAACAGTCTTGATGTTGTAGCCTACAAGTTGTTGCTTCATCCATAATAATCAAGAGCAGCAACTGCTGGCAGCAATGTACTATGCCTCTGTAGTAGAGTTTGCAACTGATCCTTGCTTCTTGCATGACCATGAGAAAAGTCTATTTCCAAGAAATTGACAAGTCCCACTGGTGCTTTTTTTGCTCACTTTACAGGCTGCATAGTCTGCATCTGAGTATCCAACTAAGTCGAAATTTGTTCTTCTTTAGTACCAAATACCAAGATTAGTTGTTATAGACACATATTTGATGATGTGTTTAGCAGCAAGCATATGTGATTTTTTGGATCTGCCTGAAATCTAGCATAAACACAAATAACAAACATTATATCATGTCTACTGGCAGTAAGGTAAATAAGTGAACCTATGAATCCTCGATACCTGGTCACGTTCTCTTGGTTTCCATTCTCATCTTTGTCTAGATGGCAATCACTAGACATTGGAGTATCGAATCCTTTGGCTGAGTCAAGACCGAACTTCTTAATAAGCTTCTTTGTATATTTGGTTTGGCTGATGAAGATTCCTTCTAAAGTCTGCTGAATCTGAAGTCCAAGGAAGAAAGTGAGTTCTCCTATCATACTCATCTCGAATTTGCTTTGCATAAGCTTCTCAAATATTTTGCATAAGTTTTCATTGGTTGATCCAAAGATGATGTCGTCTACATAGATTTGTACAAGTAGGGAATGACCCTTGTGCTTGAGAATGAACATAGTTGTTGTGGCACCCTAGTCATTCATATGCTTGCCTTCATGCATTCATATTGTTTGTGAGCATGTTTACTTAGTCTAAATATGTGTTAGAATCATTTATAAGTCATTCATAATGCTCTTAACATGCTTGGAATTTTATTTGCATGCTTGTTGAATTGTTGGTTGAATCGCTCGTTTAGTTCTCCTTCTTTCCCTCCTTCGTTTGGATTGTTCGAGTGTTGTTCGAGGGTGTTTGGGGTGAGTTCTAGACTCACTTTGAATGAGGTTTAAGCCTCATTGATTTTGGCTAAGTGTTTGGGGGTCTTTTAGGATGCTTTTTAAGCCATTTTGGAGTGCATCGGGCTTGCGCAGGGGAGAAGGCCTCACAAGGGGAGAAGGCCTGCCGCAAGGTGCCTTCGCAAGGTGTCCATTTGGGGTTGGGAGGCCATCGAGGCCAGCCATGCGGCGCATACATGGTCCCCCGATGCTACTGCAACTACATGGTCCCCCGATGCTGTTTTACTCTGTTTTGTTGTTTGATGAATTTGTGCTTTCAAACCCTATCAAAACCTTTCCTAAACCTTACCTAAACCTCCCTAACCCTCCTTACTACTAACCTAACCTTATTACATTAATTTTAAGTGGGATTAAGTTAGAGCTTTAGTGTATTAAAAGAGCCCAAATCAGATTTTTATGAACCACATTATAGTGACACTAACATTTCCAACCCATAAACACCACAAAATCGTCCCACTAACATCATTCCAACCCATAAACACCACAAAATCGATGTTGTGACCTCATTTCACCCCTCACTCTCCAAAATCGGTTCTCTCTCCCAAGGTTCCTCCATGAGTTCTCCTTGGTCTTCCAAGATTCCTCCTTGGTCTTCCATGATTCCTTCCTCCAACTCCATAGTTCAAGTCAACTCCATAGAAGTGAAGAGCTTGAAGAGTAGAGCATTTCTAACAGAATAGTTTCTCCATTTGATTTCTTGTGTGAAGTTTACAAGTAAGTTACTCTTCTTCTTTTTGGTTTTAGTACTCATTGATCCTAAGAAAACAAAACCTATGATTTTTTAGGTCAATGAGTACACAAACTTGCTTTGTATGCCTTCATCTTGTGATTTCAACATGTGAACTTATTAGGAGCATGTGTAGGATGATTTTATAATTATGGAAGCATATTATATCATTTCATCTTGTGTATTTAGGATTTTGAACATGTTAGAGGCAACATTTACATGTTTACTTGAAATGGTGCTATGTGAAAGTATCCTAATTAGGGCTTACTTGGTATGTTGTTATGTTGAAACGTGTTCTAGCTTTTAATAGGATTATATGTTGTATATGAACTACATTGTAGTGCCTTGGATATTTTATAACCTAAATGGACTTAGTAATGAACCTAGGTTGGCTTATGAAGCACATAACTTCTATTCTTTAAAATGGGAAATGTGTAATAAAGACTCAACGGAGTCGACTCTAGGGAAGTTTGGAACATATTAGACACCACTTTTAATCCCTACAAAGTTTGGACACCGTTTGATCGGGTTTACTCAATTATAAGTTGAGCGTATTCATGCGCAATTAAGTTTGTTGTGATGGTTGGGTTTTGAGCAATTAATTTCCTTGACATGATTTATGGTAGAGATTAATAGCCTACTTGATCGGATGAGTTCGTTCTTGTCGAATTCGATCCTTATTTATTTATGACGAGTAAATATTTACTTGTGAATCGCATTGAGTTTAGCTGGCATTATTTGGTTTGATTTATACGTCAGGGTGAGACGATGCATCGCCTTCACGAATTGTGAGATTCGTGTTCGCTATGGATCGCCGCACCTGGGACCTCACACACGCCTCCACTGTGGGTCGAAGTGGGGAAGTAGCCCCTTTGCCGTATCAATACGTGCCGCATTGGCTTGCTATTTAAATCGAGGCGGTTCTCGATACAAGTCGATGCATTCACAAAAACATCGATGGCACGAACCAGTTAACACAGTTTATTACAGGAGCTACGTAGCGGCCGGGCCTATATCATATCCTACTTGTATGATTTATTTCCCGCACTTACGTGAATAATGTGCTAAGTGCTATATGATGAGCATGTACTATAATTGTGATAAATGTTATGCAATGACATGAACATGCATTTTTAGTAGCTTACTAAGTCTTTATGACTTACTCTATTTGTTTGTTTTGTTTTCCTTAGATCCGAGTCCAAGGAGAAGGTCCTCGTTAGATTCGGCGTGTCCGAGCTAGATAGCCGTGAGCTTGGAGGTTGTTCTTTTGAGACTATGTATAGTTAGTCTTTTATTTTGGCAAGGATGATGGGAAGCAAGTCACTTAGACTTGACTTGGGTTTTTGTATTGCTATATAACTCTTGTTTATGCTAGGCTTATAATCTTTTGTACGCCGACTTCTATGTCGAGCTTGTTTATATTCTATGGTTCACTACAGCTTATTCCACTTATTACTCTTATTAAGTATTATTGATGTTGTTGTCTCCGGCATGTTGTGGCCGTTGAGGTTATTATATTGCATGTGTTATAATTGTAGGAGTAGTTGTTGGGTTCTGACTGTAATGTCGCCGAAGACTTGTTTACTTTGAGTTATTTTACGGCCAAGTGTAGCCGAGTTGTTATATGGATGCGATGTTGCGCCATGTGAAATTTTATATTCCTACTTGCGCATGCTGACTTGTTTATATTTGGGCGGTCTGACTTGAGGTTTCGCATTGGAATCCGGTTCAGGGTGCCACAGTTGGTATCAGAGCTATAGGTTAGCTGTCGGCCAGGATAGGTTCCATGGCCTAGGTGGGTTCGTTATTTGTGTGATGATTCTAACGTTGAGTGAATTCTTAGAGATGTTCGATGGAGAATCCTAGGGATGGTAATGGCCGTGGTAGAGGTAGACCCAGGAGTGGTCCGGTCGAGCCTGAGGCTGAGATACCACCGCCGCAGAATCTGGTTGGTCCGGATGCGCAGATGGCAGAACTATACCGTAGAATGATGGCTTTTCTGGCAGGGGCAAGCCAGGGAGGTCAAGCTGAGGGAGCACCACCACCACGATAGGAAGAGATAGTACCACCACCAAGGAATGACATAACCCTTCTAGAGAAATTTCTTAAGCTGAAACCTAGTGTATTTTTTAGGGAGCCGAACCTTCGAGAGGCTGAGTTATGGATGGATGAGATGATCAAACTTTTAACTATGTTGGGTTGTAGTGATGAGGAAAAGGTGTTATTGGCGACATTCAAGTTTAAGGGAGCCGCCGAGCATTGGTGGAATGTGTTGAAGGAAAGCTGGGAGATGCAACAAGTTCCGATTACTTGGGCTAACTTTCAAAGAGAGTTCAAGAATGAGTATATACCTGATGTGGTTCGTAACAAGAGGGAGCGAGAATTTTATGATCTTGAGCAGGGTAGCATGACTGTAGTGGAGTATTCTGTGAAGTTCACCGAGTTGAGCCGTTATTGTACACTCTTGATTCCTACCGAAGCACGGAGAACACATAAGTTTATTAAGGGGTTGAGGACTGAGTTTGGGAAGCAGATTCTGGCACTTAAGCTTACGGATTATCAGAGTGTAGTTAATCGAGCTTACGAGGTGGAGCAGGATATCGAGGAGCACTGGAGCAAGAGTAATTCAAGCAATATACGCCAGTCTACGCAGAACACCAATCAGGGTAATAATTCAGGTAATGAGAGAGGATACCAAGGCAACCGAGATAGGAGAGGTGGAGGCCAAGGCAGGCCACAGTCAGGAAAGCAGGGTAACAACACTTCTTCTTCCCAGGGGCAGCTAGGATCACGTAATGAGACTATGATTTGTTCATTCTGCCAGAAGCCTAGACATAAAGTTGATAGGTGTTGGGGAAAGAATGGGAAATGTTACAATTGTAGTGACGGGACTCACTTGAAGAAAGATTGCCCAAAGCTTAGGGTCAATCAGTCGGGTAGCACCGGTCAGCAGTCTGGGGTTAAGAGAGATGTGGATGGTAGACCTAAGGTTCAAGGCCGTGTATTTGCGCTTGATCAGCGCGAGGTTCAGGGGTCTACGACGGTGATAAGAGGTACTCTTTCTATATTTGATCATAAGGCTCGAGTTCTCATAGATCCAGGGTCTTCACATTCTTATGTTGCTTCGCACTTTGTTGAGAATTTATGTGTGCTGCCTCAACCTTTGCCTTATTTGCTTGAAGTGTCTACCCCGCTTGGGGAATATATGTTGGCATCTGAAGTGTTTAAAGCTTGTGATATATTGGTGGGTGACCACACTTTGCATGCGGACTTGGTAGTTCTACCTATACGTGATTTTGATGTGATTCTTGGTATGGATTAGTTATGTGCTTATCATGCCTTAGTTGACTGCCATAAAAAGTGGGTTACTTTTTCTATGCCGGGTGTGCCTAAATTTACATTTATGGATGATCATGCATTGAGTGGGTTGTATTTTATTTCTGCTCTAAGGGTTAGAAAGTTATTGTCGCATGGGTGTACGGGTTATCTTGCATGTGTTGTCGATAAGAAGAAGTCTTCGCCAAAATTAGAAGAGGTTCCGGTAGTTTGTGAGTTTCTCGATGTATTTTCTACCGACCATGCTATGCCACCTGATAGGGAGTGAGAATTTTGTATTGAGCTCATTCCGGGGGACTTCACCGATTTCCAAGGCACCGTATAGGATGGCTCCCGCGGAGCTTAAGGAGTTGAAAATTCAATTGCAAGAACTTATTGAGATTGGTTTTATTAAACCAAGTGTGTTGCCTTGGGGAGCACCGGTCTTATTTGTGAGGAAGAAAGATGGGAGTTTGCGCTTATGCATAGATTATCGGGAGTTGAATAAGGTGACCATTAAGAATAAATATCCACTACCCCACATTGATGACCTGTGGCGACCCGACCCGGATCCCAAGACGAGATCCCGAGGTCGTGCCGTCGGGAAAAAAAATAACAACAAATAATGGGCAAGGCTATAACAGCGATACGCCAACAACTTTAACACATGCGGAAGCGAAACATAAATACAGTGGCGCCCGAGCTAACAAACTCAAACTACACACAACCGAAGAGATAATAAATCTCTCGGTCCAAAAATTAAAATCACGTGACGCAACATTGGGCACGTAAAACAAAACCACCTGTCATGCAATATCAATATATAGCAATTTATATACAAAGTCATCGGCGACGTTACAGCCGGAACCCAACATTAAACTAAGTCTACAACTCTAGTCTAACATACTCAACGGCTAAAAGCATGCCGGAGAACAACATAATAAACCAACCATCATAAGCTTAACATAACTAAAGCATGATCATCATAAATACACAAGGCACGACTAACACAAGTCAGCTCCCAAAAGATTAAGTACTAATTAACAAGTACAAATATCAATACACATAATAAGTCTTGCTACCCTTCATAAAGTTTACATAACTTTACGTTTCCCATCGTCCTTGCCAAAAGCAAAGATACTAAACTATAAGATAGCAACCTTGCAAAAAACTTCACCAACGCAACTCGACAATCACTTTGATCCGCTAGCTCGACTTGAATCTAGGGAAAAACAATCAACAAATAGGAGTAAGTCATAAAGACTTTGTAAGTTACTAAACATAACTTCCTGTCATGGCATCATTCTCAACAATAATAAATCATGCTATCATCATAGTATAACATTCCATTAATAATCATTAGGGGTGAGCAGCCCAGCCCATGAGCCCGTACAGCCCGCTGTGCCCGTGCCCATGGGCTGATACATAGTGCTGGGCCTTAGAGATGTTAGATGCCCACGGGCTCGGGCAAACCCGGGCCTTCAAGTTCTAATGCCCATCTAAGCCCGACCCGACCCATCATCACATTATGTTTTAAAATTATAAATATATTATAATTAATTAATTATACCATTACAGTAACAAAAAAGAACATTTGTTACTGCTACCTGCCTACTTTCGTTAATTATATTATTATATAGTGACTAGTCAATTATAATATTATATTATTATATAGTGATTAAGTGATATACCAAATTACCAATACAAATAGCCAAAACTCAAACAAAAGGCAAAGTAAAACTTTGAAACCCTAAAACAGTAAAATCTAAAACAAATCGATTGCTACCTGCCTTCCTTCGTTCCTTCGATAGCTCTACCTGCGTATGTTCGTTCCTTCGGCTCTATTAGTCTATTATATAATTACATAATACATAATGTAATTTTTGTGTATAGTCATAGTTTGGATTTGGAGGAACTAGGTGAGTAGGTGTCATGGTTCAGGTTCAGCTGTCAAGACTTTTAAAATTATGTGTAATTTTAAAAACATGAAAATCAATCGGAGAGCCCATCTAAGCCCGTGCCCGCCCATGCCCGTTCAATGCCCGTTCAGTGCCCGTTCACTGATGCCCGTGAGCTTGTCTACGGTACTGGGCTTTTTAAAATGATGCCCGCTGCCATATGGGCCTATACTGGGCATTACCAATGCCCGCGGGCTTAAGGCCCGTGCACACCCCTAATAATCATGTCAAGGTACTCATACTTAACAATATTTAATATCAGGTTATCAACAAGGTATAACAATTCATTAAATCATCTCAACCATCACATCATATCATATTCACGTAGCACGTTATTCACATATAAGCACTCGTGAGTCAATTCATATAAAAAGGGATATGATATCGTTACCATTTTTCCGCCGTGTCGCTCCTGCAAAGACACGTGCAAACCATATGTGTCCTCGATGCCCAAATCGTCGACGTCCCCGAGACATTCCCCGCTTGAGTTCCATAGTTATCAAAGTCATGTTTTCATACTACAACTAAGATTAACTACTTCCCCACCGTGGCCATCGATGGAAGGGTGTGTGCAACCCGGCACGACGATCCATCGAAATCACGAATCCCACAATTTGTGAAGATGATACACCGTCCCGCCACAGACTCAATAAACAGACTCCAGCTGGACTCAAACTCAAGCACAAGTAATATATACTCATATGCTCAAATAAGTAGGCACGTACTCTACAATCATCTAGTCATGCATTTGAATCATAACTAGCACATAAACGCATTAGAGGTAATATTAAGACTCTAATCATCAAGTGTTCTTCATACACTTCTAAATGTTTGGAGGCTTAACCTCCATCAATACTACCCCAAATTCCTTAGGACTTAGGCACATAGTTCCTTAAAGTCATTCTAACCCAATGGTCGACTTCGTTGAGTCATTTATAAACTTTCAAAATTAGGGCATAGGAGCCATTGGCCACAATACCCTCTTATGTTCATACTAACATCAATGACTAGGTTCCCAAGGTCATTAAACCCATAAAATCCCAACAAAACACTTAGTTAGGAAACATAGAACAAAAGTCACATTTTAGGCATATACACATTTTAGCCATTTCATTAAACACGCTTCCAATACTTGAACATGCAAGATAAGAAAGATTAACATACATCTCCACACATGAATAATATCCTACTCATGATTTCTAACAAGTTCATCCAACCAAAATTCGTCATTTAAGCATATAGAGAACATGGCATCTCTAAAAAGCCCTAAATGCACTCATTGACCTCAAATAGCACAAGATTGTTTTCCCTAGGGTCAATGAGGCAAAAACAAAGAGAAAGAGATGTAGTAACTTACCTACAATCAGCACTTCAAGTAACAAAAACGAACATGCAATGGGTAGGAAGTGTTCTCCTCAACCTCCTCTTCACTTCTATGGCTTGGATTTGGAAATGGAGCTCTAAAGCTTTGGAATCCATGGATGAACACTCAAGAAACCCTAGAAGACTTTCTCAAGCTCCCAAGAAATGTTCAGCCTGTTTTTTGAAAAGGATGGCAAAAGAATGAAGGCTTAGTGGTGTATTTGGGTTCCCAAAGGCTGAAAAGGTGAGTGGGATATGTGACAAATGCATGTGGAGGTCTTCCCAAGACAAGTGTCAACTAACCCACTTAAAACTCCAAATAGATGGTTAGGATACATTGGGTGATAGTTAGGATGATTTAGGAATGGTTTAGGGTGGGTTTGGGTAGGATTAGGAGAGCCCAATTTGTGAAATAAGCAAAACATCCCGTATCAGGAAAGTGGACCATGCGGCCGCATGGCCACTCTAGCATGCGAGCGCATGCTCACCAGAAAATCCAACCCCAAAGTTCCGCCCACCTTCCGAAGGCAAGGTCCAAACCCCTTGCGACCGCAAGCTCTCCAGTGCTCGAAAGGTCTAGAATTCAACTTAAATTGACCCCAAACTCAAGACCAAAGTACCCAAGGCTCAAACCTCACTCAAAGATGGTTTAGAACTCAAACAGAACACTCCCGAACAACACTCAAACAGGCCAAACGAAGAAGAACAACAACTAGAAGTAACCAACGATCGAATCGACGATGCAACATGCATTCAATCAACATCTAAATCATGTTAAGGATGTTATGAATGATATCTAACACTTGTACACATGCTTTCAACATATATACACAATCAAAGTCCCAAAACACATCATGACGAAAATGATGCATACGAGAATAGAAATCAATGTCAACGAACAAGCTATTGAATTCAAACATATGAACGAGCTAAGTAAACATACTTATGATGAATTATGAATGTATGAACTCAAGCATAAGACAAGCATGCAATAATCTAGGGTATTACATGACCTTTTTGACCAATTGCTAGGGTCGATTGTGTACTCTAAGCTTGACTTGAGATGGGGCTATTATCAATTGAAGGTTAGAGAGGAAGACATTCCAAAGACGGCTTTTCGCACTAGATATGTGCACTTTGAGTTTATAGTGATGCCGTTTGGGTTGACGAATGCACCGGCGGTATTTATGGATTTGATGAACCGTGTCTTTCATAGCCATCTTGATTGTTTTGTGGTAGTCTTTATTGATGATATCTTAGTGCATTCGAAATCTCGGGAGGAGCATGAGAAACACTTGAGGATTGTCTTGTCTATTCTTCGGGAGAAACAACTTTATGCAAAATTTGGTAAATGTGCCTTTTGGCTAGTGGAAGTATCATTTTTAGGGCACATCGTTTCTAGTGCCGGGATAGCCGTGGATCCTTCTAAGGTTGAAGCGGTGATGAATTGGAGGAGACCTAGTTCAGTTACCGAGGTTCGGAGTTTCTTGGGTCTAGCGGGTTACTACCGGAGATTTATTGAGGGTTTTTCGCGGATCGTGACTCCTATGACTAGATTGACACAAAAGAATTCACCATTTGTTTGGACCGAGAAATGCGAGGCTAGTTTCCAAGAGCTTAAGAAGTGGTTGACGACGACACTTATTTTGGCCTTGCCTAATGGAGGGGATAATTTTGTGATTTACAGTGATGCTTCGAAGGAAGGTTTGGGATGTGTTCTTATGCAAAATGGTAGAGTCATTGCTTATGCATCAAGGAAGTTGTCTACTCATGAACAAAATTACCCAACGCACGATTTAGAATTGACTGCGATTATTTTTGCGTTATATAAATGGAAGCATTACCTTTATGGGGCTAAGTTTGAGATCTTCACTGACCACAAGAGTTTAAAATATTTATTTTCTCAAAAAGAATTGAATATGAGACAAACGAGATGGATGCATAAATTAAAGGACCATGATTGTAGCATCTTGTATCATCTGGGGAAAGCGAATGTGGTAGCGGATGCCTTGAATAGGAAAGTACACATGTCTTGTATGATGGTTAGAGAATGGAAGATGTTGGAAGACTTGCGAGATTGGGGTCCTAGCGTTTATGATAGAGGCGTGATTTTTATGAATGTTCGTGCTACGCCGGTTTTACTTGTGAGGATTAAAGAAGCACAAGAGAATGATCCGGAGTTGAAGAAAATCATTGATGGATTGGCCAATAATGTATCACCCGAATTTGCGATTAATAAGGATGGTACCTTGACATTTCGAGGCAGAATTTGCGTTCCTGCTAGTGATGGTTTGAAGTGGCAAGTTCTCGATGAGGCTCACAAGGCGAGATACACCATTCACCCGGGGAGCAAGAAGATGTATTTAGACTTGAAACGACAGTTTTGGTGGAAAGGCATGAAGAAAGAGATTGCGGAATACATATCAAGATGTTTAGCTTGTCAACAGGTCAAGGCTGAACATCAAAGGCCTGTGGGATTTCTACAACCACTTGAGATTCCTGAATGGAAATGGGAGTTTATTACCATGGACTTCGTGACAGGATTGCTGTGCACGCGTAGAGATTTCAACGCAGTATGGGTCATAGTTGACAGATTGACTAAGTCTGCACACTTTATACCGATTGCGATCACTTATTCATTGACTCAGTTGGCAGCCTTGTACATTCAGGAGATCGTGAGATTTCATGGCGTTCCAGTGAGTATTGTGTCTGATAGAGATCCGAGGTTCATATCGAGATTTTGGCAATCATTGCAAGAGGCTTTGGGAACCAGATTAGACTTCATTACAGCTTTTCATCCTCAGATGGATGGTCAGTCCGAACGGTTGATTCAGATTTTGGAGGATATGCTTCGAGCTTATGCCATGGATTTTAAAGGAAAGTGGGATTCTCATTTACCATTGGCAGAATTTGCGTATAACAATAGCTACCAGAAGAGCATTAAGATGGCGCCGTATGAAGCATTGTATAGGCGTAAATGTAGATCACCTATTTTTTGGGACGAGGTTGGAGAAGCAAAACTTTGGGGTTCCGAGTTAGTACAACAATCGGTTGAGAGCGTGAAATTAATTAGAGACATGCTATGCACCGCTCAAAGTCGACAAAAGAGTTACACAGATAATCGTAGAAGGGATCTTGAGTTTCAAGTGGAAGACTATGTATTCTTGAAAGTGACACCGAGGAGAGGTACAAAGAGATTTGGTAAGAAAGGGAAGCTTACACTGAGATACATTGGCCCGTTCGAGATTCTTGAGAGAGTTGGGTCCTTAGTGTATCGAGTTACATTGCCACCTTCACTCTCAAAGATTCATAACGTCTTCCATGTTTCTATGTTGTGAAAGTATATGAGGGATGAGTCACATGTGCTTGAGAATGAGGAGATATCTTTTGAGCCGGATTTGTCCTACGTTGAGAAACCGGTAAGGATTTTGGATACCAAAAAGCAAGTGTTACGAACCAAGCGAATTCCCTTAGTCAAAGTTCTTTGGAAGAATCACAACATTGAGGATGCAACTTGGGAAACGGAGGCGGCGATGCGTGAGAAGCATCCACATTTATTTGAGGGACTTGGTAAGAATTTAGGGACTAAATTCCTTAAAAGAGGGGAGAATGTGGCACCCTAGTCATTCATATGCTTGCCTTCATGCATTCATATTGTTTGTGAGCATGTTTACTTAGTCTAAATATGTGTTAGAATCATTTATAAGTCATTCATAATGCTCTTAACATGCTTGGAATTTTATTCATGCTTGTTGAAGCGTTGGTTGAATCGCTCGTTTAGCTCTCCTTCTTTCCCTCCTTCGTTTGGATTGTATGAGTGTTGTTCGAGGGTGTTTGGGGTGAGTTCTAGACTCACTTTGAATGAGGTTTAAGCCTCATTGATTTTGACTAAGTGGTTGGGGGTCTTTTAGGATGCTTTTTAAGCCATTTTGGGTCTGTCGGGCTTGCAGTCGCAAGGGGAGAAGGCCTTCCCTTCACAAGGTGTCCAGAAGTTTGGGTTGGGAGGCCATCGAGCATGCGACCGCATGCTACAGGAGCCATGCAACTGCATGGTCCCCCGATGCTGTTTTACTCTGTTTTGTTGTTTGATGAATTTGTGTTTTCAAACCCTATCAAAACCTTTCCTAAACCTTACCTAAACCTCCCTAGCCCTCCTTACTACTAACCTAACCTTATTAAATTAATTTTAAGTGGGATTAAGTTAGAGTTTTAGTGTATTAAAAGAGTCCAAATCAGATTTTTATGAACCACATTATAGTGACACTTGTCCCACTAACATTTCCAACCCATAAACACCACAAAATCAGATGTTGTGACCTCATTTCACCCCCTCACTCTCCAAAAACGGGATTGCTCTCTCCCAAGGTTCCTCCATGAGTTCTTGAAGGTTCCTCCTTGGTCTTCCATGATTCCTTCCTCCATTGTTCAAGTCAACTCCATAGAAGTGAAGAGCTTGAAGAGTAGAGCATTTCTAACAGAATAGTTTCTCCATTTGATTTCTTGTGTGAAGTTTACAAGTAAGTTACTCTTCTTCTTTTTGGTTTTAGTACTCATTGATCCTAAGAAAACAAAACCTATGATTTTTTAGGTCAATGAGTACACAAACTTGCTTTGTATGCCTTCATCTTGTGATTTCAACATGTGAACTTATTAGGAGCATGTGTAGGATGATTTTATAATTATGGAAGCATATTATATCATTTCATCTTGTGTATTTAGGATTTTGAACATGTTAGAGGCAACATTTACATGTTTACTTGAAATGGTGCTATGTGAAAGTATCCTAATTAGGGCTTACTTGGTATGTTGTTATGTTGAAACGTGCTCTAGCTTTTAATAGGATTATATGTTGTATATGAACTACATTATAGTGCCTTGGATATTTTATAACCTAAATGGACTTAGTAATGAACCTAGGTTGGCTTATGAATCACATAATTTCTATTCTTTAAAATGGGAAATGTGTAATAAAGACTCAACGGAGTCGACTCTAGGGAAGTTTGGAACATATTAGACACCACTTTTAATCCCTACAAAGTTTGGACATCGTTTGATCGGGTTTACTCAATTATAAGTTGAGCCTATTCATGTGCAATTAAGTTTATTGTGATGTTTGGGTTTTGAGCAATTAATTGCCTTGACATGATTTATGGTAGAGATTAATAGCCTACTTGATCGGATGAGTTCGTTCTTATCGAATTCGATCCTTATTTGTTTATGACGAGTAAATATCTACTATTGTATCGCATTGAGTCCAGCTGGCATTATTTGGTTTGATTTATACGGCATGCTGGGACGATGCATCAACTTCACGAATTGTGAGAGTCGTGTTCGCTATGGATCGCCGCACCTGGGACCTCACACACACCTCCACTGTGGGTCGCAGTGGGGAAGTAGCCCTTTGTCGTATCAATACGTGCCGCATTGGCTTGCTATTTAAATCGAGGCGGTTCTCGATATAAGTCGATACATTCACAAAAACATCGATGGCACGAACCAGTTAACACAGTTTATTACAGGAGCTACGTAGCGGCCGTGCCTATATCATATCCTACTTGTATGATTTATTTCCCGCACTTACGTGAATAATGTGCTAAGTGCTATATGATGAGCATGTACTATAATTGTGATAAATGTTATGCAATGACATGAACATGCATTTTTAGTAGCTTACTAAGTCTTTATGACTTACTCTATTTGTTTGTTTTGTTTTCCTTAGATCCGAGTCAAGGAGAAGGTCCTCGTTAGATTCGGCGTGTCCGAGCTAGATAGCCGTGAGCTTGGAGGTTGTTCTTTTGAGACTATGTATAGTTAGTCTTTTATTTTGGCAAGGACGATGGGAAGCAAGTCACTTAGACTTGACTTGGGTTTTTGTATTGCTATATAACTCTTGTTTATGCTAGCCTTATAATCTTTTGTACGCCGACTTCTATGTCGAGCTTGTTTATACGCTATGGTTCACTACAGCTTATTCCGCTTTTTACTCTTATTAAGTATTATTGATGTTGTTGTCTCCGGCATGTTGTGGCCGTTGAGGTTATTATATTGCATGTGTTATAATCATAGGAGTAGTTGTTGGGTTCCGGCTGTAATGTCGCCGAAGACTTGTTTACTTTGAGTTATTTTCCCGCCATGTATGTTATATGTATGCGATGTTGCGCATGCTTGAAATTTTATATTCTTGCGCATTTATTGTTTATTTGGGCGGTCCGACTTGGGGTTTCGCATTGGAATCTGGGTCGGGGTGCCATAGTTGTGTCTATTCGTCCTCTCACGAATCCTTGTTCAACTAGGAACTTGGATATAGTTTCATACCAAGCTTGAGGAGCTTGTTTAATACCATAGAGTGCCTTCTTGAGTCTGTAAACATGATTCTCCTTGTCTTTAATGATGAACCCAGAAGGTTGTTCAACGTATATAGTTACCATTGAGAAAGGCACTCTTCACATCAATCTGGTATAGCTTGAAGTCCAAAAAAGATGCATACGCTAGAAAGATTCTTATGGCCTCCAGTCTAGCAACAGGAGAAAATATTTCATCGTAGTCAATACCCTCTTCCCATCGATATCCTTGAGCAACCAATCTAGCTTTGGTCCTTGTGATATTCCCGTCTTCATCTCGCTTGTTTCTAAATACCCATTTAGTGCTTATTACAGATTGATTAGTAGGCCTTGGCATTAAGCTCCACACGTTGCATCTTTCAAACTGATTCAACTCCTCTTGCATGGCTTCAATCCAGTTTGAGTCTACTAAGGCTTCATCAATCTACTTAGGCTTGATTTCAGAGTTGAATACAAAAACATACATACTCTCATTTCGAACAACTCTTTTTGTACGAACGCCAGTGTTGAGATCACCAATTATATGAGGGATAGGGTGACCTCTTGATTCTCTAATTTCAGGAGGAAGATCACTTCTGATGGGTTCCTCTCTGATAGGTTCTGGAGTTGGTGGAGAAAAGGTTTCACCAAAATCTGGTTCAAAAGAGTTGAAGTTTTCTTGGCCTTCATTTTCTAGTAGAGAAGAATGATAGGTTAATTGCAAGGTGGGATGAGGAGGTTCAGTAGAGATGGGTTCAGGATTGGCAGTGTTGTTTGAGGAAGAGCTAGTATTGTTGAAGTCTTCTAGTTCTGGGTTCGGAGGATTTGAAGGAGTTGTTGCTCAAGGATTCTGTTTAGTTGAAGAAGTAGAAGCTTGATTTGTACATGTCTCAACATTATCAAAATCATTAGTAACATTTGGAGCCACTCGTGACTTTAATAAATCAAACTCATCAAAAGTAATATGCATAGCTTCAATGATTTTTAAAGAATTTTATTAAAAATGCATGATACTCTTGATTGTTTGGAATAACCCAGAAAAATTCCTTCGTCTACTTTTGAATCAAATTTACCTCTATATTTTTTTCCACTATATAGAATATAACATTTACAGCCGAAGACTTTGAAAAATCCTATGTTTGGGGCTCTTCCTCTCCATATTTCAAATGGAGTTTTATTATGAAACTTGTTTATCAGAGATCGATTTTGAGTAAAGCAGGCAATGTTGACAGCTTCTGCCTAAAAATACTTGGGAAGTTTAGCTTCTGCCAGCATAGTTTTTGCTTCTTCTATTAGCGTTCTACTATTTCTTTCAACAACACTGTTCTATTGAGGAGTTCTGGCAGCAGAGAAGTTGTGGTCAATCCCGTGGTCATCACAATATTTTTCAATACCATTGTTCTTTAATTCAGTGTCATTGTCTGATTTAATGTCACTAATGTCTTCAAGATTTTGTGTCTAAAGTCTTCTGAAGAGCGCAACAATTCGATCGAATGCCTCATCCTTGGATGTCAAAGTTTTGACCCAAGTGAACCGAGAGTAGTCATCAACTAACACAAATGTATACTTGTCTCCAGAGATGCTAACTGTAGTGATTGGTCCAAAGAGATCCATGTGCAGAAGTTGAAGTGGTCTGGAAGGAGACATTACAGTCTTGCTTTTGAAGGAAGACTTATAGAGTTTTCTCATTTGTCAAGCTTTACAACTTCTGTCGTGTTCTACAGACACCTTAGGTAGACCTTTGACAAGACCTTCATTAGAAATCTTGGAAAGGTACTTGAAGTTTAGGTGACTAAGACGCTTGTGCCATATCCAGCTGTTGTCATGAACATTGTTGGCGACTAGGCACAAGCTAGAGGATCTTCTGAGAGCGTTTAAGTCCACGACATAGACATTTCCTTGTCTATTGCCCGTCAGGAGCGTTGAGTAGGATTCACTGTCCTTGATGAGACATTGGTTGGAGGAGAATTGACACATCAGACCCTTGTCGCAGAATTAGGATATGCTTAGAAGGTTGTGCTTTAAGCCATTCACTAGAGAAACCTTGTTGATGGTGAGGTTTCCCCTAGTGATGGAGCCATACCCAATTGTGCTTCCTCTTACGTTATCGCAAAAGATGACAAAATGACCTTTTGTTTCTGAGATGTTGGAAAGAAGACCTCTGTCATCGGTCATTATTAATCTAAAGCTTTTTTTACGATTATGTATGTAATGAGTATGACTCATAAAATCACCACTATATGTAACTTCTTTTTTCGATTGAGAAAGAATTTGCACATCTATTACTAATTACAATTTTTTTTAAAATACTTAGTGATATGATTCCTAGACGCGTACTCACGATGGAGGAATCAAAGAGCAATGAATTGATGGATTGTGACACCTTGACCCAATGCTACGATCCGTTATTGAACGTGGTACTCCGCGATCCAATTACGAGACGAACACGAACCTTGGTATAATGAAGAATGCCACAATAGGGATGAATATCCTATTGATAAGTTCGGGTTTCGATTACTTAGCCTCTCACCAAATAATCACAAGTTCAATGAAGAACTAGGAGGTTTTGAAAAACAATTAAAATCTATATTAATCAATAATCAGAAAGTTGTGTACAAAACAATAAGCCACAACCCTTATTTATATGCGTTGTGAATCCTAAACCTAAAAGTAAAAGGAAAAGTCTAAGTAGAATCAACTTAGGAAACTACTTAGAATCAACTTAGGAAAGTACTTCAAATCCACTTAGGAAACTACTCAACTTACCTAATCTATGTAGACAACAATTAGGTAAGTTACCTAATCTATTTAAGAAACATAAATCCTCCAAAATAAGGAAAATATACAAATCTCGTTTTTTGTAAAGACCTAATGTTTAAAGTTGCATTTTGGCCCCCCTAAAGTCTTCCTTTAGGCGTTAAAAGCTTCCAAAGTCATTCTATGACATTAACGAACATTTCTTGAGTCTTCAAGTCATCTTCCATGAAATTTAAGGCTTCACCACACATGTTTGAATATGTAGAGTAGCCATTGTAATAGTCTGAATCTCCAATAAATCTACGAATTAAGTTTGTATAGAACTCTTGAATCTTCCAATCATACTCTATGCATTTTAGAACCCTTGAACCTCGATCCATGCTCATATGAACCCTCGAACCTTGATCTACATGCTTCCAATGCCTCTCCCTTACTTGTGACAATCTTGGTTCTTGGTTAGTGGTCAGAATCATATCACTTAGTCCAAGTGGTACCGAAATCTTGGATCCCCTCCTAGTCCCCCTTTCATGGGAGCATTCCGTCAAGTACAAGGCAAGTCAAACATATGCTAAGTTTCTTCAAGGACGTGTGACATGTGCAAGAAGGACTCAAGCACATTTACAACCCATGTCCTAGGCATTATCCCCACATTGGTTGACTATGCTCTACAGTTATAAGTACTTACGCAACTCGCCTATATAAACCTAACTTCAAGCCAAGTCAAGGTATATACATAGTCTCTAGTCTAACCAAAACTTTGCTTAATTATCTCCTCATCTTAGAATTGAACTAATTCTCACATTGGGATGTTCTTGTAGGGCAAGCCCTTACATTCACCTAAGCGTTTGTTCAATCATACCTTCACATAAGCGTAGATATTCCTTCATAATCAGACCCAATAGCCCAAACATCATAAATACCCCTAATCATAATATGACACGACACACGACTTGGATTCTTAATGTCCGTTAGCTAACATGCTGAGAACAAAAATACTTTTCCATATTTTCGAACACATGAATTTCCTACCTCAATCATAGACTAAGATTTTTGAATACATATACTCTCTCTGTTTTCAAATAATCGTCATCTTTGACACGACACATCATTTAAGAAAACATAATTGATTGTATTATACATATTTGTGTAATGTGTGGTTTCTTTTAATTCTTTTATTATAATAGGCAAAAAAAAGTAAGAATAAAATTGATGTGATCTTAGCGAGCTCGAGTTTGGATGAGACATGTGATGACTGGTTCGAGAGTTGGAAGATTCAAGAAAGGATGATCAAGCATGAAGCGTTCGTGATTGAACAAAATATCAAGTGTCAAATAAATCAAATGAAGTCCTTTAAATGCGTAGAGTATGATTGGAAGATTCAAGAGTTCTATACAAACTTAATTCGCGGATTTATTGGAGATTCAGGTTATTACAATGGCTACTCTACAAATTCAATCATGCTTTGTGAAGCCTTAGATTTCATGGAAGATGACTTGAAGACTCGAGAAATGTTCGTTAATGTCATACAATGACTTTGGAGGCTTTTAACGCCTAAAGGAAGACTTTAGGGGGCCAAAATGCAACTTTGAAAATTAGGCCTTTACAAAAAACGAGATTTGTTGATTTTCCATTTTGGGGGATTTATGTTTCTTAAATAGATTAGGTAAGTTGAGTAGTTTCATAAGTTGATTTTATTTAGTTTTCCAAATTGATTCTAAGTAGTTTTCTAAGATGATTCTACTTAGACCATTCCTTTTACTTTTAGGTTTACGATTCACAACCCATATAAATAATGGTTGTAACTTATTGTTTTGTACACAAGTTTATGATTATTGATTAATATGGTTTTTGAGTTTGTTTTTCAAAACCTCCTTGTTCTTCATTGAACTTGGATTATTTGGTGAGAGACTAAGTAATCGAAACCCGGATATTCATCCCTATTGTGACGTTTTTCATTATACTAAGGTTCGTGTTCGTCTCGTAATTGGATCGCGGAGTACCACGTTCAATAACAGTTCGTAACATTGAGTCAAGGTGTCACAATCCATTAATTCATTGACGTTCTTCGCTTGTCGTGCTGCGTGGTTTTTGATTCCTCCATAGCGAGTATGTGTCTAGGAATCATATAAAAAATGGTATAAATATTGTTTTAAAAAAAGTTTTGAAAAATAATAATTATTTTAAAAAGGAAAAAAAAAGGTAAACAATTACTTAAGAAAGGATAAGTAATCTCAATCGATTTCTATTGTTTTTCGGATACTGACGGAGACACAAATCAATGACACAAGATTCTCCGTGGAGCTAATCCCTCTTTGTCGTGTGTTGCACTGAGGACGGCCGGAATCAATGGGCCCCGCAAAACAGACATAGTAATTTAATAAGCTTAATCCATATCCAAAAAGTCTTTAATTAGTAATTTAAGCGCGCAACTCCCCTGGTCTTACACTCTTACTCCACTCCTTTCCCTTCCACCATTTCCTTCTGATTCAGCTGATTGATTCAATTTAGTAATCAAACAACCATTCATCAGTTAATTCAATCGAACTCAAATCCATTCTTTCAACTGTTTGATTAAGAGAATTATTTTATCCAATCAATGGGATTCAATCGCAGTCAATTATTAATCCGCAGCCTCATCAGTCGCACTCGAACCACCACCACCGTCGCCGCCGCCACCGCAACCACCACCACCACCAACTACAATTCGAACCGATCCTTATCGACCCATGGTGGTTCCTCCTCAGAAGAGTCAAAAACGACTTCGTCTTCTGCATCGTATCACTTGAATGGCGGGCCTTCGTACATGAGAGGAGCTGTGTTTTGGGAACCCAATAAGCCCCTCACTTTTGAGGATTTCCATATGCCTCGTCCCAAAGCTGGTGAAGTCCTTATCAAAACCAAGGGTAATTCTAAAACCCTTTTCATTTCCATGTACTGTAAAATATATCTCAAATTTATAATCACTCACTTGATCGTTGTTGATTTATCTCTGGGTGTGATGATAATTAAGAATTTAAGATCCTATAAAAGGTAGGTTGGTATTGGAAATCAAAAATTAAGACAGCCAAAAAGTTGTTTTTGTACTTAAACTTTGTCTTCTCTTAGATTAATTTTTTTGGAAAGAGCAAGACTTGTGGTCTTGTAGATTCCATATATGTTGAGTTTAGCTCCTTTATAACGTTTCATTATAGCACCTCTTACATTGCAGGATAGGCTAATCTCACCTGCAACTATAGCTTTTAAATTTCTCGATTCTGCAAATTATGCGTGTATTACTGTAGATTGGTGTAGTCAAATCATACTAATAGATATCATACATTATGTAATCTTGGGAATTTGTAGGTATCAAAAGGTGTTAAGTTACCAACCTATCTGAAAGCTTAAGCTGTTAGAGAGATCACCAATAATGTATATATTTTGTGCTTTTTAACACTCTCCCTCACGTGCATACGTGAAGAGAGATGTACTTTATATAGGGCCAATATGTATCCTTTTTAATATTTTTAGGATAAATGCAAAGGGGGGGGGGAGATTTGAACCCTTGTAATATTTTTAGGATAAATGCAAGGAGGGGAGGGGGGTATTTGAACCATTGCCCTTGTCAAACCATGAGCTCTGATACCATGTTAAGTAACCAACTCATTTAAAAACTTAAGATATTAGAGAGAGCACCAACAATGTATATCATGCTTTATATTTTGTGCTTTTTAACAAAAGGGTAATCCTACTAAGTCTCCCTATATATCTTGCCACTAATGAATGATGATTTTGATCACTAAAGTTTGAAATGGTGCAGCATGTGGTGTTTGCCACTCTGACCTTCATGTACTGAAGGGTGAACTTCCCTTTGCTAGCCCTTGTGTTGTGGGGCACGAGATTACCGGTGAGGTGATTGAACATGGGCCACTCACTGACACTAGAACAATTGAAAGGTTTATTTAATTTTGATGTATTAAGTTGTTAGAACTCATAATTGCTCTTGACAATGTGAATGACGGGATCTGTTTTGAGCTAACTCTTCAGACTTCCTATTGGATCGCATGTTATTGGAGCTTTCATAATGCCTTGTGGTAGCTGTTTCTTCTGCAACAAGGTGAAAGCTTTAACGATGTACCTTATTACCTCTTCGCATACTCATATGTGACATAGCCACTGCACCTCTATTGTAATCCATAGAGATCTCAAGGATCATACTACATCAATCTGTCATTTCTAATCTTTAATGACAACAGGGTCAAGATGACTTGTGTGAGCCATTTTTTGCTTATAATCGAGCAAAAGGTACTCTTTATGATGGTGAAACCCGGCTGTTTCTCCGTAATAGTGGTAATTATGCTTTTACCTATGTTATCTTGATTGTGCTCCATGTAAATTCTCAATTACCTTGCACTATTTTGACATTTTGCTTTGAGATTTAATGTTACCTCTGCTTTGAACATTCTAATTCTGTTTGTAGGCAAACCAGTCTATATGTATAGCATGGGAGGCCTTGCTGAATATTGTGTTGTGCCAGCAAATGCATTGGCTATTCTTCCCGACTCATTGCCGTATACAGAGTCTTGTATACTTGGATGTGCAGTTTTTACTGCCTATGGTGCTATGGCTCATGCAGCCCAGGTTCGTCCTGGTGATTCCATTGCTGTAATTGGCATAGGGGGCGTTGGCTCAAGGTGAGAATCTATGATTTGCATATTGGTATTACACTTATCATACGAAGACCATCTTTTAAAAAGGAAGGCATTTAATGGCATCAATCAAAATTGAAGGATGCATATGTTCATTGTGCAAATTGAGGACTAAATCGTAATAACAGGATTTAGGCCGTGCAAATATGGAAATCTCTGAACCGAACAACAAATGGGGTGCATCCCAGAAAAGAAAGACAAATCATGAGATTGGAACAGTGGGACTCCCTTTCTACTGACCAGACACTTCATTTTCTTGTCAAGTATTTTCTTTTTCTTTTTTGTGGTGTGGATAAACAAGGGGACACCCTACCACGGAAGGGCCACATCAATGCATTCCTAGGCACCCAGGCATACATCCAGAAATCAATAACTTCAGTTCAAAAAATTATAATCCAGTGGTTGTCAGGGCGTTCAGTCCAACCAAGCACCCAACAGTTCCACTTTCGCCTATTGCTTCTTGAGCCTACTAAACCATGTTGTCCAGTTGATTGCCAGAGGATGCCCAGGCAGTTGTTTGGCAGCTCAAAGACCTAATTTGTAGAGGTACTTACTGCCATTCAGGCAATCAGTCCGAGCCTTGACTGTCGTAATAACAACGAAACATAGTGTCATGTTTCACTGTAACTCATGCCTACTCATCAGAAGCAGCTTTTTCTTGCTAAAGGAACCAATCTCCTACCATCTGTGCATGTTGCATAAAGTAATCAGCTCTATAGCTTAACATAAAATGTTTTATTAATAGCAGATGAGTTTATTAGTCTTTCCTTTCTTACAAAATAAGACATTATGTATGGAAATAATTATATTACAGCTCACTTGGCCGATACACTGAAGTTTGGTAGACTTGAAATTTAAATACTCCCAATCAGTGGGTTAAGCCATAGTTCTCTGATTCTTGTAGTTTTTTTATTATAGATTGATGATTCTTGTTAGTGAATAAGGGATATTTTATAAGGGTGTTATGTGTAACTTTTTAATATATGCACATATGTATAAATACCCTAGCCTAACCTTTTTTAGGGTTGAAGGCTTCCAAATCATATTCTTCTTCTTTCTTCTCTTCTCCGTTTCTTTACATGGTATCAGAGCAGGTTTCTCAATAACAAACTTGGTTTGGTCCACTTCTATTTTATTTATTTTTTATTTTTTATTTTTCTTTTCCTTCTCTACATGCAAAGGTAAGGACGTTGAGTTCCTTTACTGCATCGCCAGGCTGTGCGATGCTCGGAGTTGCCGGAGTGTGCAACCTTGATTGATCGGCTAGCCTAGGTTGTGGTTTGCCAGTTGTGTTTGTGCCTGAGGGTGCGCGAGTTTGTTAGTTTTGTCCGTCGCCGGCGTCTGATGCGCTTCTGCGCCTAGTGGTTTGGCTGTCTCCTGGATACTTTTGCGACCCACACGCCACCCAGATCCATTCGCCGCCTCTAGGCGACGCCGGAGGAGTGGTTTCGCCGCCGAAAACGCCGCTGTCAAGCGCAGTGGCCGAATTTCACCGAAAACTCTTATTTTCGGTTCGCCCAAGGTTGTCTACGTGTGGTTAGTTTTTCCGGATTTGACGCGTGTGTTGTGCCTCTGCCGCTTCTTGTTTGGTTTCTTGGTTTCGCTTTCATTGGGACTCTTCTGCTCGCGGTATGTCGACTTCGAGATCTGTTTGTGATCACCACTCCTAATAAGCTTACAGATAAGAAGCTTGATGGTACAAACTATATGATGTGGCGTAAGGTGGTTAGTAAGAGTCTTATTGGTATGGAAAAGGGTGATCATCTCACGAATATTAAAACGGGTGAAGGTGCAAAGGCTTGGATTCGAGATGATGCATTACTCTTTGGCCAGATGATGAATTCCATGACTGATAATGTTGCCGAGTTAGTTTCACATACCGAAACAACCAAAGATCTTTGGGAGTATTTGGAGGTGTTGTATTCGTGTCGTGATAATCAATCGCCAGATGACTTGTCGATCGATGTGTTTCGACAGAATCAAAGAGATCGCACCGTGACTCAGTACTTTGCAGACTTTAAAAAATGTCTCAAGAATGGTGCACTTTGCTTCCAATTACGGCCGATGTTAAGGTGATGCAGGCACAACGTGAACAACTCCTTGTCATGGGTTTTTTAGTCGGCTCGCGCCTCGAGTTTGCTATCGCCGCAGCAGATTTTGTCGTCGACATTTGCTCTTTATTCGAGGCTTTCTTTTCACCCTTTTCTTTTATTTGAAAAGGATAAAAAGGATCTAAATGATCCATCAACCAAAAGCTAAGATAGAAGGACATCCTTGGAACAACCTCGCCGATGCAGAATTGGACCTAGACGAAGTACTTAAATTACGCAAAACTGTCCTAGAGTATTTCGTAAGAAGCGCGGGTTTTACGCACATCTCCCAAGCCTCCTCCAGTCGAAGGAGATACGGGTGAGTTTTCTGCTCTTGCCGCACAAGCATTTCATGGGCATCGAGGTTCTGATCATGGTGGTCGTGGTGGTGGTGGACGCAGAGGTGGTAGAGGAGGTCGGGGTGGTCGTGGTGGTGATGATGCTCATGGCCGTGGGGGGCATCAGGATGTCAAGGTATGTTACCATTGTGGGGACACGGGGCATCTGCAACGCAATTGTTGGAAGTTACATGGAAACCCATCGGTAACCGATTTGCTAATATCGCTACTCATCCCGACCGTTAGTCGGTCCTCTCCTTTGCTCGAACAGTAAGATGGTTATGATGTCGATGAAGAGTATGCTAGGTATACCCAGGTTTAGTCTCTCAACCGTCTTCATCTTCCTCTTCTGCAGCCACTCTTGTCCATTCAGGTAAACCCACTGCGTGTCTTTCCTCCTCGAGTCGCAAATGGGTCATTGATTCTGGTGCTACCGATCATATGACCGGTGATGTAGGTATTTTATCTTCCTTTACCTCTTTTATATTGCCTAGTGTCACTTTAGCCTATGGGTCTGTTGCATGTGTTCAGGGGAGTGGGATCGCTAGTATCACTCCATCTCTATCTTTGTCTTCTGTCCTTTACCTCCCTGGTTTTCCGTTCAATTTACTATCCATCACTAAATTAACTCGTGATTACAACTGTAGCGTCTCATTCTTTTCCGATTCTTGTGTCTTTCAGGATCTTACGACGAAGAGGAATATTGGTAGAGGCTACGAATCAGGAGGGCTTTACTTGCTGGATGATGTTGTCTCTCCTGTTGCATGTTCCAGTGTCACTTCCCTTACACCGCATCAGATTCATTGTCGTTTGGGTCATCCGTGTCTCTCGAATTTGAAGAAATTGTGTCCTAGTTTAGAGTCTTTGTCTACATTAAATTGTGAAGCTTGTCAGTATGCTAAACACCATCGTGTTTCATACTTTCCTAGAGTCAATAAAAGGGCTTGTGTCCCGTTTGAGTTGGTTCATTCTCGATGTTTGGGGTCCGCCTCCTGGTAGTGTCGAAACTTGGTTATCGGTACTTTGTTACATTTGTCGATGATTTTTCACGTGTAACTTGGATTTATTTAATGAGAAATCGTTCTGAGTTATTCTCCATTTTTTGTGGTTTTTGTGCTGAAATTAATACCTATTTTGGTGTGCCTATTAAAACTCTTCGTAGTGACAATGCAAAAGAATATTTCTCCACCCCTTTCTCTACTTTTATGCATGACAATGGCATGACTCATGACTCCTCTTGCACTGATACACCTCAACAAAACGGGGTGGCGGAAAGAAAGAATCGTCATCTAATGGAAAGTGCTAGGGCTCTTAGCTTTCAAATGCATGTGCCTAAGTCATTCTGGTCTGATGCAGTTTTGACTGCTTGCCATCTTATTAATAGGATGCCATCCTCGGTTCTTGGGGGGGAGATTCCATATCGTGTCTTATATCCTTCCCGTTCGTTGTTTTCCGTGTCACCGCAGCCTTTGGCTGTGTTTGCTTTGTTCGCGATCATCGGCCTCATATAACCAAGTTGGATCCTAAGTCTCTCAAATGTATCTTCCTTGGCTACTCTCGGTCTCAAAAAGGGTATCGTTGTTTTTCTCTCGAGTTGAATCGTTATCTCGTGTCTCTTGATGTCACCTTTTTGAATCTCAATCATTCTATCTATCCTCGCTTTTGACCCATCCTCTTCGGACTCGATGATGATTTCCTTGTCTATCACTTTGTGGCAGCCACTACCTCCTGTACCTCCTTATCGTCCCCCCATTCAGCAAGTTTACTCTCGCCGTCAACGAGAGGGACCTTCTTCTGCACCTCCTGATGTGGTCACTACCGAGCTAGTCCTCTCATCTGCAGATCCTGGCACTCCTGTGCCCCCTCTATCTGATCTAGATGTTCCGATTGCTTTTCGCAAAGGTAAGCGTAGTTGTGCACAATATTCCATTGCTGACTACGTTAGTTATTCTGGTTTGTCTTCTTCTACATCTTCCTTAATTAATTCTCTTGAGTCTTATCCTATTCCTAAGTCTGTGTCTGAGGCAGTGGCTCATCCTGGTTGGAGAACCGCTATGGAAGAGGAGATGAAGGCTCTTGAGGAGAATCAGACTTGGGATTTGATACCTTTGCCGGCGAACAAGAAGGCAATTGGTTGTAAGTGGGTTTTCACAGTGAAAGTGAATCCTGATGGTTCCCTTGCTCGATTGAAGGCTCGTCTGGTTGCGAAGGGTTATGCCCAAACGTATGGTGTGGATTATTCAGAAACTTTCTCTCCAGTTGCGAAGTTGGCTTCTGTTCGGTTGCTTGTTTCTCTTGCTGCATCATACCACTGGCCGCTTCACCAACTAGATGTCAAAAATGCTTTTCTTCATGGTGACCTGCACGAGGAGGTTTATCTTGAACAACCTCCTGGTTTTGTTGTTCAGGGGGAGTCAGGGATGGTGTGCAAGTTAAAAAAGTCGTTGTATGGTCTGAAACAGTCTCCTTGAGCTTGGTTTGGTTGATTTAGTGAAGTTGTGTTAGAGTTTGGCCTTATGCGGTGCAGCAGTGATCATTCAGTCTTTTATCGACAGTCTGAAGCAGGGTATTTTCTTTTGGTTGTGTATGTTGATGATATCGTTATTACTGGCGGAGATAGTGTGGGAATTTATGCTCTAAAGTCTTTCCTTCAAGAGTGATTTCAAACAAAAGATCTTGGGAACCTCAAGTATTTTTTGGGAATTGAAGTTGCCCGTTCGAAACAAGGCATCTTTCTTTCTCAACGGAAGTATGTACTGGACTTACTTACTAACACTGGGATGTTAGGGGCAAAACCAGCTGAGACTCCTATGGATGCTAATGTGAAGCTTAGAGATGATGATGGTGAAAAATTAAATCATCCGGAGAGGTATCGTACGCTTGTAGGGAAGTTGAACTATTTAGTTGTGACTAGACCGGACATTGCGTTTGCAGTTAGTAAAGTCAGTCAGTTTATGTCGACTCCACGATCTACTCACTGGGAGGCTGTTGTACAAATCCTCCGATATCTCAAAAGAGCTCCAGGCCGTGGGTTACTTTATCGAGATCATGGGCACATAAGAGTTGAGGGTTTTTATGATGCTGATTGGGCTGGATGTCCTATTAGTAAGAAGTCAACCACAGGATATTGTATATTTGTTGGAGGCAACTTAGTGTCTTGGAAAAGCAAGAAGCAGCAGGTTGTGTCGAGATCCAGTGCGGAGGCGGAATATAGGGCCATGGCTCAGTCGACTTGTGAATTGATGTGGATTCGCCAAATACTTGAGGAGATGGGGTTTGGTAGTTCAACTCCTATGCAGCTATGGTGTGACAATCAAGCAGCCATCCATATTGCATCGAATCCTGTGTTTCATGAACGCACAAAACATATTGAGGTTGACTGTCATTTCATTCGCGAGAAGCTACAACAAAAGATTATTGTCACAGGCTACGTCAAGTCCGGTGATCAGCTAGCTGATGTTCTGACAAAGTCGGTGGTTGGAAATAGGTTGCGTTAAATGAGTAACAAGCTGGGCATGCATGATATTTATGCTCCAGCTTGAGGGGGAGTGTTAGTGAATAAGGGATATTTTATAAGGGTGTTATGTGTAACTTCTTAATATATGCACATATGTATAAATACCCTAGCCTAACCTTTTTTAGGGTTGAAGGCTTCCAAATCATATTCTTCTTCTTTCTTCTCTTCTCCGTTTCTTTACAATTCTGTTCATATTAGGTCTTCTTTGAAATTTACTGGTGGGAAGGATCTCATAGAATAGAACTTTTAACAGCTCCAATATTACACAACTAACACAAGGGAACACATTATTTTGTGATTTAGATACATTTTGTGCTACTTGATATCATGTCAAGCTCCGGAACCAAGAAGCAATTGTTTTTAGTTTTCCTCCAATATAAGACTGCTGAAGTCTTTTTTTCTCTCTCTTTGGTCCCCCTAATTATACAATTCAATAATTCATTGAGAAAAAGATGGCAACCCAATGTATGAGGTCCTGCCACCATGGAACTTTGGAATGGCCTGTCCAGCGCATCATTACCCTTTTCTCCTTTGCCATTACTGAATGCACGATGACATATTTCTCTATCTTTCTAGTAAACTTCCAAACTCCACCCTTTTTTACTCTTCTTCTTGTGTCTTACTTAGTAACAGAATATGCTGAATCCCAAGTCCTTTTCAAGAGTTCAAGAGGTTTTTTGTTCACCTAAAAAAATTAGTTATTGAACCTGGGATTAGAAGAACTGGATTAGATCCAAATTGGATCCTTATTTTGCCTTAGGTTGCTGCAGATGATAGCAGTACAAAACATTTTCAATGCCTGATGACTCTAGGTTATTAAATTCAAGGCATAGACAATGGTGTTGGGACATCCCAAGAGGATTTTACATATATGTATGTATGTATTCATTCACGCTATGAGTGCAAGCCAAAGATGATTTGATGGATATAAAAAACTAAGGAGAAGGTTGGATACTATTAGAATTGAGTGCAGACCATGGCTGGGTTTATAATCTCACAAGTCACTATAGCTAATCTATGTTGACACTTACATTTCCAAGTCATCATTCTTGTTTTCTTTCCTATGTTCTAGAAATTTCAAATTCTTAATACCGAAATGCTTCTGTGCATCTGCAAATCCATTTTGATCAGCCCTCTATTTTTCCCAATCATAACTAGATGACATGTGCCAGTTGTCTGCAGATAGCACGAGCATTTGGTGCTTCTGAGATTATTGCTGTAGATGTACAGGATAAGAAGCTAGAGCAAGCTAAACTGCTTGGAGCCACTCATATTGTAAATGCACGAAATGAGGATGCTGTTGCTAAAATCAGGGTACTTAATTCCTATCTTTTTATATATTACTCCCTCCGTCCCTAAATTATGGTCCTCCTTTCCTTTTTCGTCCGTCCCAAAATAATTGTCCACTTTGAAATTTACCTTTTTAGAACATCACTTTTACCACTTTACCCTTACTTTTTCACCCTACTTTAATTATGGGCCACATATATATGGGCTTTAAAGGAAACTACACATTAAACCAATATTAATAATCTAGTCAAATAGGTTTTCTTAAACGGTGCGCCGGGTCAACCAGGACAATAAATTAGGGACGGAGGGAGTATTTACTTATCAAAAAAAAAAAAAAATTCCTATCTTTTTTAGTTAGACTGTGGTGATGGTTCATTCCATGTTTCATTTGAAGTTGTTTATTAGCTGCACTATGAAGCAAACGGATCCCTCAACTATAAAGGCCTTTTTAAAAAACCTAAAATTGTTATATTAAATTTTACTATTGACATGTGGTAGTTGTGAATGTGTTTTATACCTCTATTTCTTTTTCTTAAGGGTTTCTTCGTTTTCCTTTTTGGCATTTCTTAGTCCTTTCTGCTGGTAGTTTATATGTGTGTCCACGTTAAAGGTACTCTCCCTATTCCTCCAACACTTTCTTTTGCATTACTCACTGGTCAAGCCCTTATAAGGTTACACACCGATATCAGTGATGTACAGTGTGCTTCCTTCTTTGATGTTGTGTCTCAGATGTGTTCCAGACATCCAACACACAGTTTGGGTTCTGTTTTTTTTTTCTGTTCACTATTTGTGTAACTCCTCTTCCCCAATTTACGAGATATAAGATTGCAATTAATGCATTATACTATTTCTAACTCTTCCCTTGTACTACTGGTAAAATTAAGCTGAATATTTCATAGAAGAAAACCTATCACCTTAGTAATCCTTTGGTTTTACGTTGACCTTAGTGTTGAGAATAGATCAGCTCCCATACATGCATGTATGGAAATATTTTACTGCACTGAGAAGAAATATGGCTTCTTTCTTCTTTCTTGTTTTGAATGGCCTAGTGTTACTACTCCCTCTGTCCTAAAACAAGTGTACCTTATTCCATTTTGGGACGTCTTCAATAAGTCTTCCCTTTCCGTTGTAGAAAGTTTTTTTCCTTCCCAAATATCTTTTGTACAGCACCCTTCTTAACTCAGGCCATAACTTGATAGTCCAATACTTTATGAAAACTCATGTATAGTCAATACAGAAAATTTATTTTTGGATGGGGGGAGTAATATTTTTCTATGCTATACTTGAGATACGTTTTTCCATAGTGATGATTTCAAATGGAAACTTTCTGTGGTTGTAGACAATATGTTCATGATTGATAGTTTCCAGGTGATTCTATTGACTTGTGTATATTATGCAGGAAATAACTGGAGGACTGGGTGTGGACACCGCTGTTGAAGCCTTGGGAAATCCGAAGACCTTTATGCAGTGCACACAAAGTGTACGAGATGGAGGAAAGGCTGTAATGATTGGACTTACCCTCTCCGGTGCCAAAGGAGAAATAGATATAAACCATCTGGTCCGAAGACAGGTAAGAGGGCTGTGGCAGCCAATGATTTCCAAATTCATATTCATGCATGTAAGATCTGTCAATGCAGTTCACAATGTAGCTTGTTACTGTAGTTACACTGGGAAGTGCATTGGTCAGAAACTTAAAAATAGCGGAAGATTTTTAATTTAAAACACAAATTAAACACAAATGTTTACCAAACAATCTACAAGCCTATGCTTGTAGATACAACCTTATGGCCAAAAAGATTTCACTAAAAAGGATGAAGTGTTTTACAAAATAATATGTGAAATCACCAAACTATAAACTCTCACAAGACAGCAAATCTTGGAGAGCAAAACCCACAGAAACTAAGGTACAGAAAACGTGTGATTAAAAAATCAACTTCCTAGAAATACTAGGAAGACAAACCGTTACAGCAGTTTCAATGTAGTTCGCGATGTAGCTCGTGATGAAGCTACATCCAGAACTGCATCCAAATTTCAGCAGCAGCACTTTTCTGAATTTTCTCTCTAATTGTATTCTGTATGCTCTAGGCTTTTCACAGCTCTGTTCTCTCTGCTCTGGGTGTGCTCCTTATTTATACAATAGAGGAGACCTACAATATAATTAGGAAAAAGACTCCAAGAATCTAAAGGACTAGGAGTTAGTTTCCATAATCAAATAAACCACAATAAATCTCCTTTATTACCTAGATTTTAATACCAAATATATAAGGACTCTAAGAGAAGATTTAGGAAGAGAATATTACCAAGATTTTGTTTTCGAAATAGATACAAAAACTTTAGGACCAAGAAAACCAAAATATTACCAAGATTTTGTTTCCAAATATATACCAAAACTTTAGGACCAAGAAAACCAAAATATTACCAAGATTTTGTTTCCAAATATATACCAAAACTTTAGTACCAAGAAAGGTTAAAACAAGACCAAAATAGGACATGCCTATTTTGCCCTTACAATGCATAGTTGGAGCCATCCTAAATCATGGTATTGCGTATAGCTGTATGCTTTGATTATGATTAAATGACCTTGATAATCCAGTTAGCCTTTCCATTTGCCTACTATCTCATGAACATGGTCCAATTATTTGTCGTGAGAAGGAAATTTTCTTCATTACACTTCTCATGTAGTTAATATTTTGATTCGCAAACATAGTTATCAAAGGTGAGAGGCGAGCGAGAGGTCCATTTTTGAGGCGAAAGGCGAGGCGCTCACGAAAACAATATTAAGGAAAAATAAATAAAATATGTATAACACTTAACAAATCTAAACAGAACATTTTATAACTGAGCATAATACATGAAACTAAGTTGTAACATAATATCAACAACACAATTAGGAAAAATAGTGTACATATTTGTTTATTTTATTGTAACAAATTCCAAAACATGTATAAATGAGATTAATATATACAAAAAAACCCCAAAACATAAATTTAAAAAAGAATGAAAATTGTCGCTAATTAAATTATTTTTTTGATAAGTAAGTGTGACTCCTTGGTAGTATGAGGATTGGAACCAAGGACTTCAAGGTCATTGCTTCAGTACCCTTGACATCTCTCCCACCACTTGGGGTCTAAATATTTTAAAAAATAGACACAAAGTAAAACAAATTATCAATATAAAAAAATCACAAATTACATAATAAAATTAAGATAAAATGAAATGTCAAAAAAAAAAAAGGGGAATAAATTAGACAGTAGGTAGGAGCACATTAACCCATTCTCCTTTTCATTTCCTAGCCCACAATAGAATATAAATAATAGAAAAAAACTTCTAGCAACCAAGTAAATAGAACAACACCAAAAATAGCTTGAAACTCCTATCCAAAAACCAAGCAAGAGACGAACCTATATAGCACTGGTAAACAAGTTTGTGGAGGTTCGGAGAAAAAATTCTGGCACCAACGCGTGGAGCGCATGACGCTTATGCCGGAAATGGCAAAGGCGCAGATTTGGACTTAGATTGGGTGACAAGTAAAGATCGGAGGCTAACCCTCACCTTAGGTCACCTCTCGCCTGAGGAGTGAGAGGCAACCGCCTTTGACAACTATGTTTGCAAATGCAGTTATTCTTTTCAATAAACCCAAGGCTGCATGAAATCACGGCTCTATTAGGTTTCAAATATATCTGAGTGAGATGCTCCCTCCGTTCCATGCAACGAGTCGATTATTCTATTTTCGGATGTTTCACATAAAGAGTCCACCTTAATAAATTATGTCTTCAATCTTCATAACTTTTCAACTTTACACTTCCCATGTGTTATAACCATCTTCATTATACTCAATCGTTTTTTGTAATAACGATTAGCTTCAATGCTAATAATACATCCCTTAGTTATTGGACTTTTCAAACGTCGACTGTGGTGGAACAGAGGAAGTAATTCTTTAGCAGGTGAATAGGTGCTGTCGCCATAACTACTTTACCCTCTCTTTGTGGACTTGAGACTTTTTTTTCATGCTAAATAAGTTCTGCCATCTATTAGTAGCTTCTACCCCTTTTTTTCCCCCATTAACATTTTAGCTTCTGATTTTTCTTATAATCATCTCATGGAATAGATAAAAGTCATTGGCTCATATGGAGGCAGGGCCAGACAGGATCTTCCAAAGCTTGTTAAACTGGCAGAAAGTGGCATCTTCAATCTGGGTGCAGCTGTTTCAAGAAAATGCACATTCGAGGAGGCAGGAAAAGCATACCAAGATCTCAATGAGGGAAGTATCATAGGTCGTGCCGTGATTGAGATCATGTAAAGGAAGACTTGGGCACTGCAAGCCGTTGCTTAACCAGGTCTTGCATTTCTTGTCTCATTTTTGTCGTCAGACTCTTTCTGTTGCGTACTTGCTTTTACATAAATGGCTTGAAGTTTACTGTACATATTGAATTCCCCAGTAAGTTGCTTTTGGAATGTGAAGTGTAAACATAGTTCAGTTATGAATAAATCAGTTTTCTCTTGCACATCTAGCATTCCCTAGTCCTACCCATGTGTCAGTACTGGTTCGAATTCATATTATTGCAGTAATTCGTGGACTATAAGTTGAACTCAAACATAGTCTGGAATAAGCTTAGATTGTGCATAACTCAATACCAAGGAGCGTTTGGGTTTGACTCCTGGGATAATAATTCAGCTCTTCCAACCAATTTGTATTGAGTTGCAACTGCTTAGACTTGGTTAGATGCACGAGTGAAGTGATGATATGCACAAAATTTGTAACGAATGAAGTTACTGCCAAGGTTACATGATTGAAACGTGTAAACAACATGTACATCAGTATTGAGAGTCAATTGTAAGATCTTTTTGATTATACAAAACTTTACTTCAGTTTATTTTTCCTGGGTACGTATTTTACTTCATTCTCTTTATCCTCTGGGGCATGATCCGGCTCGGCTCTAGAGTCACCGGCCATCTCGGGTTCAAACCCACGTTACACTCACCCTCTATGAACAAACCTTTCAAACCATATTTGTTCACCCCAACATCAGGGGAAATAATATGAATCTGCACATTTAGTCCTCTAGGCTTGTTGACTGTGAATGAAGGGGTCAGTTCTGGCCGGTTTTGGGTAAAATTTTGATTGGTCCCTTTTCCAAAATTTCTAACCCCTCCAGTACTCCGTTCTTTTTTCAATCGCAAAAGATCACTTTTTGAAATATTGTTTCAAAAATACCATCGCCTCTTTCAATAGTTCCGACGGCATACATTGGATTCGAAAATCACCATTGTTGGGCAATGAAACGGGGATCGACCTGTCGGTCAGGTCGAGGGGGTAGCCCCCCTTCGTGGGGGTTTCGGGGCATCGCCCCCGAAAGGTACACGGTTTGTTTGATTCATCATGTACGAAACTGTAATGGATCTGTGTTGGGTTGAATGATTTTTTAGTAGGACGAAGGCGGAAGAGGAGGAAGAAGAAGTTTAAGACAGAGGAGATGGAAGAAAAAGGTAGAGGACATGGTCTGGTTCATTATTATTTTGTATCGCGGTGTAAAAATGGATTAGATAATATTTTATGTATCGCGGTTCAAAAATTAATTTATAGCGATACATAAAAGTTGATATCGTGGTGCAATTTGGATCAAGTATATGTATCGCGGTTCAAAAATTAATTCATCGCGGTACATAAAAGTTAGTATCGTGATGCAATTAGACTAGGAAATTAAATTATTGAACTGCGGTGCAAAAAAAAAAGCAATAAAATTGATGAATCGCGGTGCAATAGGGCTATGCAATTAAATTATTGAACCGCGGTGCAAAAATTTAAGCAATAAAATTGATGAATCGCGGTTCAGTACTGCAATTCATTTTTGTAGCGCGCCTCATGCTCATTAAGGGTATCGTAGTCTTTTTGACATCAAAAGTGTCATTTTTCGGTTTGAAAAAAAGAAAAACGGGATTGTAGCGATTAGAAACTTTGAAAAATTAATCGGCCTGTAATTTTTCCTAAAGTTTTCAATCGGGCACCAAATGATTTACAAAGGGAACTAGCCCGAATTTCACTCTAATTTTTGGAAACAAAATTGCGGGTCGGTCAACTTTCTAAAGTTTTTATTCGCTTTAGTACTGTGTTTTTTTTTTCAAACCGAAAAATGACACTTTTGGGGGCAAAAAGATTACGATACCCTTAATGAGCATAAGACGCACTATGAAAATGAATTGCGGTGCATCAATTTTATTGCATTAATATTTGAACCGCGATTCATTAGTTTAATTGGGTGCATTAATTATTGAACTGCGATGCATCAATTTTATTGGATTAATTTTGCACCACGATTCATCAGTTTAATTGTCTAGTTTATTTTTTCTTCGCGATACATCAATATTTGATCCGCGATTCATCAGTGTAATTGTGTAGTCTATTTTTACACTACAATACATTAATGTTTGAAGTACGATACATTAATGTTTTAACCGCGATACATTAATCCGTTTTTTTTACATCGCGATAGAACATCATAAAGAACCAGACCACGTCATCCACCTTCTTCTACCATTTCTTCCGTCGTAAACTTTCTTCTTCCTCTTCCGCCTTCGTCTCTACTGAAAAATCTCAATCCATCACAGATCAATTACAGATTCGTATTTCATAAATCAAAAAAACTGTTACTCCTAACCCAACATAGATCCATTACAGGTCGATCCCCATTTCGTTGCGCAACAATGGTGATTTTTGAATCCAAAGTGTGTTGCCGGAGGTGTTGAAGGAGACGATGATATTTTCAGAACAATATTTCGAAAAATGGTCTTTTGCGGTTGAAAAAAAGAACGGTGGACTTTTGATGTTAAAAACTTGGGGAAAATTTTGGCCGGTCCTTTTTTTTTTTAAAAAAGTTTCTAACCCCAAAAGTTCATAGTTTTTTTTTTCAACCGCAAAAGACCACTTTTCGAAATATTGTTCCAAAAATATCATCGTCTTCTTCAACAGCTCCAGCAACACATTTTAGATTCGAAAATCACGATTGTTCGCAACGAAACGGGGATTGAAAATTAATACACTAAAATTGATGAATCGCAGTTCAAAAATAGACTAGCAATTACACTATTGAATCGTAGTGCAAAAATTAATGCACTAAAATTGATGAATCGCAGTTCAAAAATAGACTAGCAATTACACTATTGAACCGCAGTGCATAAATTAATGCACTAAAATTGATGAATCGCGATACAAAAATAAACTAGCAGTTACACTATTGAATTGCAACGTAAAGTTAATTCAATAAAAATTGATGAATCGCAGGTCAAAAATAGACTAACAGTTACACTATTGAATCACGGTGTAAAAAATAATGTGATAAAATTTATGAATCATGGTACAAAAATAATGACCTCCGTAATGCGCCTACGGTTCATTAAAGGTATCGTAGTCATTTTACTACTAAAAGTAACTTTTTCCGGTTGAAAATAAAAAGGAGTATTTTACCGATTAAAAATTTTAAAAAATGGATCGGCCCGCAATTTTTTCAATAGACTTTGAAAAAGAGATCCGTGAGAAAACCCATCCGAGCACCAAATGATTTTCAGTCCACAAAACAACAAAGAGAGCCCAATAACAAATCTGAATAAACCAATAACTTCCGGATTTTGGGTCCATGTTCATGAAATTTGATCTTGGGGGAATTTCAAGTGGGTACAATTTTGAAAACATGTTTTCATCTAGGACCATCAATTTTTTGGACATTTCATGTAACTACAAATTGCTTGCCAAATGACAAAAATGCCATTAATGAAAACAAAACTGATCCGACATTTTGGAGGACCAATATAATCCAGAAACTCTGATGCCAAGCACTGGCATCAGGATACATTTAACAGGATTTTGGAGAACCAAAATCAATCCAGAAAGTCTGATGCCAATCCCTGGCATCAGGATACATTTAATAGGATTTTGGAGGACCAAAATCAATCCAGAAAATCTGATGCCCTGATGCCAATCCCTGGCATCAGGATACATTTAACAGGATTTTGGAGGACCAAAATCAATCCAGAAACTCTGATGCCAATCACTGGCAATAGGATACATTTGACAGGATTTTGGAGGACAAAAATCAATCCAGAAAGTCTGATGCCAATCCCTGGCATCAGGATGCATTTGACAGGATTTTGGAGGACCAAAATCAATCCAGAAACTCTGATGCCAATCGCTGGCATCAGGATGCATTTGACGAGGATTTTGGAGGACCAAAATCAATCGAAAAGTCGATGCCAATCCACGGCATCGGGATACATTTGCGAGGATTTTGGAGGACCAAAATCAATCCAGAAAGTCTGATGCCAAGCACTGGCATCAGGATACATTTAACAGGATTTTGGAGGACCAAAATCAATGCAGAAAGTCTTATGCCAAGCACTGGCATCAGGATGCATTTGACTTGATTTTGGAGGACCAAAATCAATCCAGAAACTCTGATGCCAAGCCCTGACATCAGGATGCATTTGACAGCATTATGTAGTACCAAAATCAATCCAGAAACTCTGATGTCAAGCCCTGACATCAGGATGCATTTGACAGTATTTTGGAGGACCAAATTAATCCAGAAACTCTGATGCCAAGCCCGGCATCGATGCATTTGACAATATTTTGGAGGACCAAATCAATCGAAAAGTCGATGCCAAGCACGGCATCGATGATGCATTGACGATTGGAAGACCAAATTAAATCCAGAAACTCTGATGCCAAACCCTGGCATCAGGATGCATTTGACAGTATTTTGGAGGACCAAATTAATCCAGAAACCCTGATGCCAAGCCCTGGCATCAGGATGGATTTGACAATATTTTGGAGGACCAAATCAATCAAGAAACTCTGATGCCAAACCCTGGCATCAGGATGTATTTAACAGTATTTTGGAGGACCAAATCAATCCAGAAACTCTGATGCCAAGCCCTGGCATCAGGATGCATTTGACAATATTTTGGAGGACCAAATCAATCAAAAACTCGATGCCAAGCCGGCATCAGATGCATTTGACAAAGATTTTGCGAGGACCAAATCAATCCGAAACTCGATGCCAAGCCTCGGCATCGGATGCATTTGACAAATTGGAACCAAATCAATCGAAACTCGATGCAAGCCTCGCATCGGTATGCATGATATTATGCATTTCAAATCAATCGGTAAACTCGATGCCAAGCCCGGCAGGATGGGGACAAGATTTTGGAGGACCAAATCAATCCAGAAAATCTGATGCCAAACACTGGCATCAGGATGCATATGACAGCATTTTGGAAGACCAAATTAAATCCAGAAACTCTGATGCCAAGTCCTGGCATAAGGATGCATTTGACAGTATTTTGGAGGACCAAATCAATCCCGAAACTCTGATGCCAAGCCTGCATCGAGATGCATTTGACAAGATTTTGGAGGACCAAATCAATCGAAACTCGATGCCAAACCCTGGCATCAGGATGCATTTGACAGTATTTTGGAGGACCAAATTAATCCAAAAACTCTGATGCCAAGCCTTGGCATCAGGATGCATTTGACAGCATTATGCAAGATCAAAATCAATCTAGAAACTCTGATGCCAAGCCACGGCATCAGATGCATTTGACAAGATATGCACCAAAATAATCAAAAACTACGATGCCAAGCCTGACATCGGGATGGATTTGACAAGATTTGGAGGACCAAAATAATTCAAAATTTCGATGCCAAGCCACGGCATCGAGGATGGATTTCACATCATTTTGCAGGACCAAATTAATTCAACATTTTACGATTACAAAACAAAATACTGTAACACAAACATGGAATAAACATAAAAAATTAATTATCACATTTTCAAACAAATTTGTCATTGTTTTTTGTTGTCCCCTTTCAAAATAAATGTTTCAGCCATCTTCACCCTATATTTAATAGCATCAATACTACTAGGAATCATTTGTCCTCTTAGCAAACATTCAATTAAAGAACATAGAAAAACACCACAATCTTCTGTGTTAGGATTTTGTTGTGGTGATTTTTCAAATCTTCTAATGCTGCATTTGAATTTAGGCTTGTTCGGATCCTTGTGTTGTCCGGAAAGAAATTCACAAGTGTTTTCATTACTGCGTTCAACATAATTTACCTCTGGAGAAAATAACCAATAAAACTTAATCTAAAGACATTTCTTAAAAGACAATACTAATAAAACAAAATACATTACTAATAAAATTCAAGCATAATGCTTACAAGAAAGAGAGTGTGGCAAAGTATCAGGTGTCGAACACGCGTCAACACTTGACATGTACCCCTCCAGCGTAGGTGCTTCCTAGACGCCCACTGCAAACCATTGTTCCATTCACAGGAAAGATGACCCGAGTTTTTTGGTTGCAAAAATGTGAACCAACTGTGACTTTGAACAATCAAATAGAAACTCTTTCAACGAGAAATTACTTAGAACAAGCCTATGACGGCTTCGGGTTCGAGCACAAAGCAAGAAAACTCAAATTTTATTAAAAACTGCTGAAATAATGTTTAATAGGGTATTTATATGCCCTAACAATCCAAACCCTAAAAGGAAAAGTCTTAAACAAAAAAGACGAAAAAGCCCGAAAACTTCAAAGGCCCATAACAGTACTTAAACAGCGTTTTTTGGGCTAAAAATGAATTGTTCACAGGGTAAACCCTATGATTCTTGTAGAGCTCGTTGAGAGCTTCGATTTGATATGCGGTGGGTCCCGTAATTCATCCGGATGCGAAAGTTATGCTCCGTTAAAGTTACGCCGACGTTAGGTGCTCTCTACTATCGCTAACAGGAAACTAACGGAAAAACTGCCAGACCAATAAAACTTAAACTAGACATAGGCATCATCAGAGCAGAAAAGGATTGAAGCACTAACATCTACCATCAAATAGACCTGAACTTGCATTATAACTAATAAACTAGACACACAGAATTCAATGTGTAGATGTGAGCTCTAACAAGATGAGAACAAACATCATCAGTCTATTAATGGATTTGAAATAACATTATTATTTTGGATCCCTCTCAGTGCCACCCTTCACTCTTCACATGGGTCTGTTGTGATAGAGATCGTCTCACAGCCTCACAGGAAACAAGGTGACATCTATGGGTGGTTTTTGAATCGTAAGATAGACCCATCATTCTCTAAAGAACTTCTAGAACCCTTGACTTGGAAGTGGCACGGTGGGCAACAAGTTAGGGGCATAAAGGGGATTCAGAATCACATTTCCATGAGATGGAAGAATGGCCAAGTTTCCATGACAATACAAAGTTGTTGAATGTAGTGTACTGAAACCCGAAAAGGGAAACAAAAGCACCAAAGTCAGTATATTTTGTCACAAGTCCTTGGTTGTCTCTGTATGTTTGTTTTTCATAGTATTGTGATATAACCTACAAGAATAAATGCAAGGATGTTTAAAGGTAATTTTGTTTATTGTAAGATGATCATAAGAACTTTTAGATGGGTGGATTGGTAACACAAATTTTGGTCTTGGAAGCATGATGGATGCATAATGCATTCGTCTCAGTCATTCGTTTGTTGTGGATCCCACGGTTAAGAGGTACAATTGACGACCCTGATTTGAAGTGGGATTATATTTGTGTAATTCATCATGTGTTGGGATCCACAGTAAACAACCTTGATGGCCAATCAGTAAACATTTTATGATAAATGTGCCATTTATTTCGTTCATACCTGAGCATCACTAATTCTTGGAATCATTATGCTAGGGACAGAAAAGGGAAGAGGTTTTGCCAAGAAATCACCTAGAGCAGGATTGGCTATAAACACAAAACCCATGAATCTCAAACTCCTTTCAGTGTCAATAATGGTTGTGATAGATGAAGTCCCATTGTAAAAACCCGTTGAGAATGTGCAGATAACAACACTGCCTTGCACAACAATGGGGTCTAATGCCTCTGGATGTTGACACTCTTCTACATAATCTGAGGTCCTAGGGAATGTCCTATTCACTTTTACTGCATCTTTGGCCAAGACCAGTTTATATTGTAATGACCCATCTCCATAACATGGTCCTAACAACAAATAATATCACCAATTTTAGATAATCATCTAAGATGAGAGATTGACAAGAAAAATTACATTTCCACACAGTTTTATTATTGAAAGCGTTATGTAGATTAAAGGAAGAAAAATATTTTTACTAATCTAATCAATTTTAGATGGAAAAAATTATTCAACATACATCCTGAAATGACGACATAGCTTTTAAGGAAGACAACATTAAGCCAAATAGATCAATTTGCTTCAGCATAGAAGTAAGACTTAGTAAAATGACACTCGTAAGAGACACTCATTTAGAAGAATGACTGAACTAGGGTAACTTTTGTCCGTGTCACAAGACGTTGTGAATGCCAACACTTCATCTGATACACCAACTGCATCTTCCTCTTCCAGATCCTCCTTTGACCTAACCATCTCCAAATTTAACGAATTTAAAATTCCGCCCCCAGACCTACCACCACAACCATCTCTTCTAAAGTAATTCACGAATCTTGAATCAGAAACTGAATCGATCGCATTTTCACTTTGGATTTGACTGAGCGACCAAGAGAGATTTGCAAGCTGTGGTGCGCACGAGCAAGGAAAGAATCATTACATCGTGGTCGGAGATGGATTTAGACATAATTACTTCGATTTGTGGTCGATGATGAAGATTATGGTGGGTTGTGCTAGGGATTTGGGGTTTCAAAGTTGGGTTAGGGTTCATATTTGAGAGAGAGAGAGTCTCATGATTTGGAGGAGGATTCGACGAAGGAACTCGTTGAAGAGGAACAGGAGTGAAATAATAAGACACAAAGGGCAGTGACGTATTTTTGCCTCAAAATTGTACCTAAAAGATATGTCTAAAAAATAGCTGGATTAATTTGAAAATATGTTTTAAAAAATGTACCGATTTGTAATTATTTCTTTGATCTTATATGAATATTGGGTCCAACATTCAGACACATGCATAAACCAGAAATGAATGGTTCATCCACGGATAAATTACGGGTCAATACACTTTTCCAAACATCTTTTCGCTCTACTCCCCCATTGTTTTTTTCAATCGCTAAAGTTTATTGTGGAAATATTGTTCCTATAATGCCCAAATTTAGAAAATACTGTAAATTCCTTCTTTTTCTTCTCTTTTCGCTTTCTTCTTCCTCGTCGTTGAATTAATTCGCTCAAAGACGCAAAAAAAAAAAAAAAAAAAAAAAAAAAAAAAGAGGAAAGAGAGTGGAGAGTTGGATGATAAATAAGAACGGTGGTTACAACATAATTACTTTTTCATCACCCTAACTTTCCATTCTTTTACTTGTTTATATCATGTTGGTGGTGGTGTTATTGTTGTTCTTCTTCACCATTGTGTTTGTGTGATTCAAAATAGATTTACATTTGTGTTTTGTGTTGCTATGCATGTAAATTGTTTGATGAAATGTCTGAATAAATTTTTTTTTTCGTTCTTTGACACCTTTGTGAATTTGGATGCATCAATTGTGAATCACAATGCACTATTTTGTGAATCGTGATGCATCTATTTGAATTTGGGATGCATGAAAGATCCAAATAAATTTGAATCATTTCTTGATTGTGTACTGGAATGAAGGAAGATGAAGGTTTGGTTTCATAATGATTTGCAGCGCGATACCTCAATATTTTTCCAGCGCAATACATCAATTGGATTAGATGATTTAAAAATTTATTCATCGTAAAGTATAAATTGGATTAGGTAATTTCAATTGATGCATCGTAATGCATAAATTGATACACCGCGGTGCATAAATTGATACACCATTTAAGACGCAACATTATTAAGACACAACATTTGAGTGCACGCGCCCGCAAACATACAAAAGTAATCAAGCAAATATAATCAACAAATTATTTCAACACCATCAATATCTTAATTTTACTGTCTATTTTACATGTTAACAAAATCGAGATCGGAATTTTTGTAATATTTTATACGTTAAAAATTTGTGGTCTTATAGAAGATAAAAGATGACGAACTTAAATAATCGGCTTTAACCAACACATATTATAAAAATCTTAAATTTTACTTTTATGTAAAAGCAAGATAGTTCTTACAAAAGTATGTTTATACAAATAATAGAAACATAAAAAATAAATAATAAACAAATATTTAAATTCAACCCGAGCATGTAGGTCAAACAAAAAAACCTTGAAGATTAACCAACGAACCAAGTTCCAGAAAATCTGAATTAGATTTTTTGTAAAAATATTATTATTTGTTCAGTTTTTAATGCTTAATCCTCTAAACCTAATCATTTTTATATTTAAAAATTCAACTAATATTTTATTGTATTTTTACTTACCAACTAACCAATAAAAAACTTGTACATCACATTGTAGGACCTAAATTTTGCTTGGCAGAAACCTCCTCCGGGCTATCTCAAACTCAATTCAGACGGAGTAAGTAGTGGAAATCCAGGCCTCAGTTCAGGCGGGGGAATCATTCGCGATCATAACGGTGATATTATCTTTGGCTATGCTGCTCCATATAACGAATCTTCAGGTTTCATAGCTGAATGCAAAGCTCTCCTTCATGGTATGAAATGGTTGAAAGATCATGGTGTGACGAATTCGATTATTGAAACTGATTTTAAAATGCTTGTTGCCTGTATTTTGGGATCCCATCATCCTCCGTGGCAGAGCATTTATCTCATTAGGGAGATTATTTCTATCATTGGTTTCATGAACTTCTCCTTGACCCACTGTTTCCGTGAATCCAATGCCGTGGCTGACGCACTTGCTAACTTTGGATGTGATCAAGGTCAGGAAAGCATTTTCTCCTCAGTTTCCGCTCTTCCCAGTCGGATACATGGCCTTATGACAAACAAGCTACTCCTTATGTTCGTCTCTCGTAAATTGCTTAGATTGTTTTTAGTTTATTTTTGCTTGTGTATTTCTTTTTTCGAGGTCAGGCTCCCCCGTCCTCCCAATTATAAGGGCAAGACTGGTTGTCCCCCTCAAGTTTGTAACTCTTTTTTAATCTAATAAAATCTTACAGGGTGCAGCCCCTGTTTCCTTCAAAAAAAAAAAGAAAAAGAAAAAAGAATGTGAGCAATATTAAAAACAAAATCTTTATTCCAGGAATATCATTGCTTCCATCAGTAAAAAGGAGAAAATCATATCTAGATGACGGGAAAATCATAAAACGAAAAAAAAAAATTGATCACAAAAATATAATTCATATCGAAATACTACTTGACGAACCTAAATCTCCATCACAATTGCAGAAACGACTTATTGACATATTTGAAACAAAATTACACATCTAATGAAATACACAAAAAATAAAAGCAATGCATTAACAAATCTATAAAAAAATAAATATAAAGAAGCATAAATAGAGAGATAGTTTTCCATTTCCATCGGACCTGAATTTAATATAACTGATGTATCCAAAAAATGTAGCTACATGATGTCTTATTTTTTTACCTCGCAAGTGTACGAATCAATATAAAGTACAGAGCACGGAAAACAAGAGTTGAATCACAGAGACAAGAAATATCTAAAGCAAGTAAACATGTAACAATTATAATTAAGGGGGGTTTTGTTTGATTTATCTATTTTAACTAAATTATTCAAATAGAAAATAAGTAATCTAATTAACAATTTAATTAAAGCAGTAAACACAGTTTGTGAAGATCTAAGGTGGATGAGAATCTAGGAATACAAATTCACTTTTATCTACTCTAATGCTCTTTTACTTAATATATCAATCAATTAATTTTGGGTTCGTTCACAAAAGATTGGTATAGGTCGTCAAATTATAATTCAGTCTCCATCCTAAATAATTCATACGAGTCTATACCCTTAAGAACAAGACCATATGAACCTAATCCTAACTTATCACTCTCGTGCATCGATATGTTTAATTTACCACAGTGGTGAGCCAGTGTACGACATATGCATATGGTCGTGCAATTATCCGTACCTCTAGGTCTTTAACTATTGTGATATCATTCATTAGGAAAAAGCCAAATAGCAAAGAAATTGATAAACACTGTGATCAGCAAGATTTGATTGAATATAAAATTAATATAGAGCAGAAGATTCGATACAAGTTACCTCCAATTCATAGATATGAGCGGTTAGTTCATCCTTCAAGATGAACCGATCAATTGGATGAAAGAATACATGAACGATCTTCGTAAACTATGATTACAAATAATAAAAACTCTAAATTACAAGCTAAATTCAGATTATTTCCGACCTCCAACTTATTGCTACAAGGTTTGTATTTATACTAGAGTTTGCAAGGCAAGAATTAGAATTATGGTGAAATTTTCGACTTTGAAAGTCGGTGAGGCTTACGGGGGCAAGGGTCCAAGGGCATGCGGTTGCAAGGCTGGCAGTTTCTTCGGGGATGACTTTCTGGAGACCTTGTGGGGGTAAGGGTTGAGGATCATGCGGTCACAAGGCCTTAATTCTTTCTGGTCCTTCTTCTTTAAGCCTTTTACACTTTTCGTCCTTCCTTCAATCCTTCACTTAAAGCCTTATGAATTCCACAATTCCAACTAAAACCATGAAACACACAAATAAGCTCTAAAACACATATTAGTAGTCAAAAGCCTCGTGGAATCGTTATTTCTAAACTGGATAAGTACCCTATAAATGCGTATAAAACACATCTATCAAATACCCCCAAACTTAGACTTTACTCGTCCACGAGTAAACAACAACTAATAAATACAAAAGCAATTACAAAAACTAAGAAAATCTTTTTGAAGGGTCACTCTATTTACACTCATTTATAAACCCACAAACTTAAGGAGACTCTAATGAGTGACTCGACTATGCAGATAAATACAAAAACTTTTAAATACAAAAACAAATAACTAAGATTACTCTAAAGCAATAAATACAAATTAAATCTTTTTGGATCATTCTCAAGTCACGATAGCATGAAAATTCAGATTTGCCTCAGGAAGATGCTCAACATATGTGTACAGACTCACCCGAATATCATACTGACTTACACTCAATCCTGCGACGGATGTCAACATCTTCGTGTGTGTGTGCTCACCAATAATGAAAATCTTCCAATTTAAATAGTTTTATTAAGCTAAGCACAACATTCATTCTTTAAAATTAGATTTTCAATAAAAACATGTGCAACACAGAATATGTAATCTACCATCCGATCCCAGTCTATCACAGCAAGAGAGAACACAATGGATTTTTATTACTTACACATCCATCACATGCACTTCCTATGTATGACATACAATGCTTTCATATCCCATTTACTTACAATAGCTAAGATTATGCTAACACAATGAGCCTTGGCGAAAAGTATGGATATATGAAGTGTGGATCAATTTACATGTGTTACAATCGAATTAACCAACACAAGCAACTGACAAAAGAATCAATAAGACTTTATTAAGCTTGTAATGTAAGGCCTTGGTGTTGGGGGATACGATGGAAAGGGAATATAATACAAAGTGAGAGAACAAGACTACCCTTTTCCCCATTTGCTTCTATAACATGTAGAAGCATTTCCCATTAGGCTAGGCCCTGTAAAGACCACAATTGGGGAGTTTCCCCCAAACTTGCATTTTCAATATAATATGCTAAAAATAACTAGTGATCCTTTCTTTGGATGACTTTTTCTAATATATCTATATCTTGAAAGCTATGCTTTCATTTGAATCTTCTTGTGCTCTTCTTCTTTCTCATCATCCTCCATCGCACCAATTTTATTTATTTTTTGATTGACTACGACAAAGAAGAAGAATTCATTAGGAAATCATCTTTATAGCAACAGTCCCAAGAGATCATTTCCCCACCTAAATCATACTCTTTCTAAGGGTAGGCTAAAATGTATAAGCTTTAAGGGTTAAGTTAATGTGGGTAAAAGAAACGATGCCGAATAGGGGTTGTTGTATGCTTAGCATACACCATTCTTCAATTAAGCTCAAAGGGGGACACTAGAGATACTTTTAGTAAGGTCGGGAAATTTTTAAGCTCAAACGATCTAAAGATGGTCTAAATAATATCCTAATGCTTGAATTACTCATGCCAGTTTTTAAGAAAGTAAACACATAAAATATCACAACCATTATGACAGTTGTAGAATTTAAGATTTTAGCATCACTGGATTTCACATAAGCATTCGCTAGAAATGAGGTAGGGACAATCGAGGCTAACATGAAATCACAGTTCAAAAGTGTGATTGAGATATATTAGCAAGAAAAATCCAAGGGATCTAACTGTCATGCAATTGACCATAAGTTACAATTCAATGCAACAATCATGTCGGGATGGCTATTCATCATATTCTTGTGCACCAAACTAGTCTCGCTAGAATGAAATGTGCACTGTAAACTTAGTAAAAATATTTAAATTTGTCCATAATCATGACTGGGAAAAGTTCACAAGGGTTTGGAGAATGTCGAAAAACTCCGCAGACACTAGTGAATTCCAGAGTGATCAATGGGAAAGTCATATGGTTCCTTGCACTAAATCATCATCAGTTGAAGTATCCACACCAGGACTCGAGAATGAAAATTTTGAATTAATATTTTTTTAATGAAAGTTGGAAATAATTGATGACCCAATTGATGATGAATTCCCAAAGGAACCAATTCTTAGTGTATTCTGGTCAAGGCAACATCTCCGAAAATAAACAAAAATAAAAAGCAAGAAAATCAAGAGAGCAAAATATACGATAGAGGAGCAAAAATTGTCCTGTACCCTAAAAAATATAACACAACTCCACTCCTTCTTAGGTTGGGTCCTGTAAAAACCCTGGACTTAGAATTCCCTCCCCCAAACTTAGTTTCTATTTTGCCCCCAAAATTGAGGGTTATCCTATAAGAGGATTGATTGAGGAGAAATATCGAAAGGATATAGCGGGTCCGCCTAACGAAAGAGGAAGAAACTTGTGCTTCGACTCATGGTGAGTCGGGATAAAATAACGAAAGAGGAAGGAACTCGGGCACAGTGCCGGGTGGCATGCCATGGAAGGCAGCCATATTTCTTGCTACTTGGTCTGACTAGCCGAAATAGTAGTTCTGGTTAGCGCGCATCTGCGCCACCTGTTGCTGGATCATCCGTTGATCCAATCCAAGCTCCTCCACTCTATTGGAGAGGGCTTCCAAAGGATCCCCTTCGTTCTTAATGTTAGCCTCCTTTTGATGCTCTTCACGTGGACCCCTCTCACGTGGCTGGTGCGGGTGATTGAAAAGTAGCATCACAGTAATGTTGGACACTGCCCATACCCTCTCAGAATCTAGAGTCCAAACGACTCCGACCCCTCCACACAAACTCGTAATTAAACTCGGGAAAAGGAATCTCGAGACCGTCCTACCAACGATGAGATCGTGAATCTGGGCATTGATCAAGTGTCCAACATTAACAGACCCACCGGTCAGGATTGTGTAGATCAAAATGACCTTATGCCATGACACCGTGTGTTGGTGGCTGGATAACATAAGGCGTGCACAGATAAATTTGAACACGACCTTAGCCACATTATTCAGTCGGGACTCATCCATGGTGCGGGGGCCAAATGGTGGACATTGATGAAAGGTCCGAACTGTGTCAGGAGTGGCGATCAACACATTAATCTCCTGAATAGAGATGGGACGGCTAATATGGGCATTGTAGTCATCAGTGCTGTTGAACCTTGCATAAATTAAATTTGCTTAAAATCATTCTACTATCTGTCAGTCAAGAACTTAAGTTCTAAAGTATATTGGTCAGCTTACATCATAATTTGTGTCAATCACTTTGATCAGCTGACCATAGTTTTAAAAAATGTCAGCTTCTTTACCTCTTTTACTTGAACATTTCCTTGTACTGACATTTTCTTATTTTATGTTTTGTTAGATATTTTGTACGTTATCTTTTTAACAGGATCCATGTAATCTTGTGAGAAGATACGTCTGTATTGCTCAAACACATTTCAAATTCAAATGTGTTCCTAACGGGCTGCACTTCAAGATCTTCTATAAATACCCTCAGGATTCACTTGAAGAACATACAGAAATATGAAGCATTCATACTCTCAAAGAAATTCTCACTGTGCCTCAGCCTTCTTAAACTTGGAGAATTTTTTACGCGGGCACTGGCATTACAGCATTCGACAGTATTGCCTTCAAAATTCAAAATGCCCGATATAGAGAAATTTGATGGGACTGGATGCCCTATATCCCATTTAAAATCCTACTCCACTTGTTGAGTGATTTTCAATTGATCACTAAATTCTACCGCAAGCGCACGGCTATTAGTGTAGTATTTAGGATGTCGATCCCACAGGGACTTTGAATCAAGTACCAAAGAATTCACAATTCAAATTATCTAGACTAATTGATTTCAAGATTTCTGGTGCGATGAGTAAATTAAATTAACAACACTAAATTAACTAAATTAAAATGCAAAATTAGATTTTGGATTAAAAACAATAATTAAAAAGCTTCTAGGATTTCGGTTCACCACAACAATGAATTTATAAATTTCGTAACAATCTTTCCATTTGTGATGAATGTCAAATTTTGAAGGCGAATTGCATAAAAATAGTTAATTGCATTCTTTCGAACTACTCTCAACCGTGCCTAGATTAATTCAAATCCGATGTCTCGCTCAATGAATTAAACTAAATCCATTATGTCCTACAATTCTATAAGCCTCTAGAAATTTAATCAACTCTCGTTCTCATGAATTTCTAGTTCAATATTCGAGTTCCGTTACTTACGCTTCACCTTTCGGTCTTTCACTTCAGTAACTAAGATTATTGTATAAATGTATTAGTTCCACCTTTCGGTCCCTCGCTACTACAATTTTATACAATTATTAATAAAACTAAAATTGAATTAAAACGGAGGACATTCAAATAAATGGAAATATAAAAACTTTATTTAAAAATCCATTATGGGCTACACCTAATCCTAGAATTAGAAAACTACTCACACATAATTAAAGTAACTAAAATAAACATGTAATATAAGAGTAAAGAGAAGGGAAGAAGAAGAACTTATAATAAAATACTTCCAAATGAATTCATGAACTCTAGTCTTCAAATATAAAACTACTTTAAAATGTTTATCTAACTATTCGAGAAGAGAATATGGAAGTAAAATTCTATATTTCTAAGGAGGGGAAGAAGGAGATATATATAGGAAAGACTAAGCCTTTCCTCTCCCCTTGTCTCACCAACCAAAATAAATTGGAGTAATGAGAAATAAATGACAATAAATGAGAAATAAATGAGAGATAAATGAGAGGCTAAAAGTTCTCCCTTCCCCTTTTAGATGACATTTAGTCTAGATGCATAAAAATGGTCCAAACTGGAAAATGTTGGAAGTGACTCTTGAGCTGCCCCGATTGAAGGTTACGAAATATTTCGCACCTATGGTGCGATTGTTGCTGGAAATCTTCAATTTAATTCTTGACATTAGTTTTCCACCCCACGAAAAGTAACCGTTGCCCACGAAAAATGCTGGAATTCAACTTCTCTTTTTTTTGCCTTTACTTCATCATTAAAGCTTGTCTTTAATTCACCAATAAAGCTTGACTTTAATGCACAAAATTACAAAACTGCCCAATTAAGACAAATAAAGGTAAACGTGTCAACACAATTAAATTAGCAGTGATAAATGCAATATTGACTAGGAAAATAAGCTCAAAGTATCCAAAAATATAGACAATATGCACATTTATCACCACTGGTATGCAATCAAGGGGAGCTAGCTTTGAAGCTATGACTTCCAATTTTCATCTCACCCTAATAGGGGCTGCCAAGCAATGACTAATGTTATCAGATAATAGCACCATGGGTACCTGGGACCAAATAGTTGAAGGGTTCCTAGAAAGGTACAAAGACAACACTACCCCTGAGAACATAAGAGACCTCGAGTCATGCACCCAAAGAGAAAAAGAAACCTGTGCTGAGTTCGTAGTCAGGTGGAAAAGAAAATTGGCCCAGACATTTGACAGACCTGATCCGGCTGAAGCTTCCAGAATGTTTATTAAAAATCTCCAACCCATATACCTGGAACACATGCGGTATCTTCTCTATAGCAACTTTAAAGAAATAGTGGAGATAGGAGTCTGTATTGATGAAGATATACGGACTGGGCAATTAAAAGTCAATACGCCCTCCAGCTCTTTCCGATATTCTAAAGGAAATGCAGCCGCACCAGCACCAGCACCAGCCGTCAACATGGTAGGAAATGCATCAGCCACTTTTCCTACTGTAGGTTCCCCGGAGTACGCCCGCACCCCGTGCGCCCTTGGATAGGGGTGCACGTACATGCGGAAGCGGGACACTACGCTTTCCATTCCACCCTCCCATGTTTAGGGGATGACGAAATTAAAAATGCAGAAAGGGTGCTGTTAGAAAGTGCGTTGAATACGCCTCGGTGACTTCAGTGAATTCTTGGTCTATATGGGAGCTTTGGGTTTTCTGTATCAAGTTATCCCTTTTTTAGGGGATACCAGGATATAGGAATACATCACCCTTTCATTTCCATTCTCTTTTTTTAGGGGAAAACGAAAAAGTGCAAGAAAGGATGTTGCGAGGCCCCACTATGGATTTTATGAAAATTGTCTTATGGCCTATTTCAGATCACTATGAGTGCTTTGGGTTTTCTATATCAAGTTATCCCTTTTTTAGGGGATACCAAGATATAGGAATACATCTCCCTTTCATTCTCATTCTCCCTTTTTTAGGGGAAAACAGAAAAGTGCAAGAAAGAAGTGTTGCGATGCCCCACTGGATCCAAAATGTTTTATAGAGTCTCCATCTTTATTTTAAGGAAGAAATAAAGAAAAACAAAAAAAGAAAAACCAGATATTGCAAAAACGGGTTCGGAGGCTAAGTTACGAGTTGGGCAGGTGCTAGGCACCCAACTCGCCCTTTTGGTCTCAAAAGCGGTTTTTGGCTAAATTATACTGTTTGTTATATTTATTTAGCAAATAAATAAATCATTAAAAGAAAGGAAATAAAAGCAAATACATCCATGGCTACATTATTTACGGACTTGCAGCCGTCTCCTTACAATAATTACAAATACATTTAAAAATATTTGGCCATAATAAAGGCTCTTTTAAATAGTATTTCCTAACTAAATCTGGGTAGCACAACGACTTATATTTTTACATTGGGCCGGATTTGAAAATAACTTTTTATAAATAAACGCTCTTAAAGGCTTTACCTTTTAGAGCGTGGTGTGCTCGCTCTGTCCTTCTCGAGAGAGGGAGTCTTTTTTATGCTGCTGCTACTGCGGTTTGGGCAGAGTAACAGTTTGTTTTTGGTGGTTTTGGCCTTTTTACTCGGGCAGAGCAATTGCTCTTTTTGAGGCTTTTTGGACCGGGGAAATAGGGTGGATACCTAACTAAAGGGCTAGGGATCACTTTGACCGGTTGGATTTAGGTTTGAGGAGTTTTGGCAGGGCTTTGAGGCTTTATATGGAGGTACGCTCACTATCGCTCTCGCTCAATATTTTCTCTCAGCGTAACAACGACGCATGGAGTTTTTGATCAATGATCGGTGTGGGTCCCAACGGGCACAATAATAAGCTAGAAGGGGGGGTTGAATAGCTTATTATACACTTAAAAATGTTTAAGTAAGTTCTTTGAAAGGTACTTTCAATCTATTGAAAAGATTGAAGTAGCGGAAGTCTTTCAATAAGGCTGAATCAAGTCTGCCGATAAGGACTACCGGTAGACCTTAACAGTTTACTTAAATATGTTGTAAAGGGTAATGATAACAGAAGTAATAAACAAATCAAAGAGCAGATAAAAGAGTAGACAAACAGTAAGGAATTAACACAAGTATTTTGGGATGGTTCACACTATAAAGAGTGCTACGTCCACCACCAAGGCAGTCAACCTTGGATTTAAATAGTGCACTATGTTTTCCACTAGATCTATTACAAAGAATATTCCCAATGGATCGTGTACAAAATATTGACTTGTGTTTGGGGTTAAGGAATTAAATATCTGTGAAAACAGGATATTTAATTCGTGCAGAAGTATAGCTATAGAATGAATAACAACAAGAAGTTAAACAATAAATGTTGATGCACGACTTCTTGTTGTTGACAAGGACTTCTGGATCTGTTGAAGATCTCTTGAATACACTGAGTTGTAAGACTTAGAGTTATTGAATTTCAGAGCAATTCTTCAAGTGTTCGATTGATGCATCTTTCTTCAGTCTTAATTGGCAGCATTTATAGCAGGTGCATTCTAGAGACCCGTTGGAGAAGACGAAGACTTAACAACTCTATTAGGTTGAATGCATTAAATGCATGGGGCTGTCAATCAGGAATTTCGTCTTCACAGATATAAAGCAGGGAATGATTACTGAGATCTTCTGGAAGTTGGGCAATCTTGATGTCGATTCGAGAGAGTTGTTGCGAGCAGGTGACGATGCTTTCACTTGCTTGATGCGAAAAAGTCTTCCTGCTTTTCGGAAAGCTGCTTTCGGCGGGTTTGAGATGTCAGGGAATGTCTCAATTTAAATTCAAACAGAGATGAGGATAAACTTAAATTGATCCATTAATCATTGCTGGACAGGACACGTCATGATTGACCAGGTGTATACAAGCTCTGCCGATTTGTATGTTGAAGCAGGTCTTCCGGTGAAGCTTTGAAGAGGTCTTCCGCTGAACCTGTGAAGTCCTATAAAAACTATACTATGGCAAAGTTCTATACACCGTTGCCACGCTAATCGATACGCAACCCGATTAGCCACTGAAGTATAAAACTAGTGTAATGTGTGAACAAATATAAATCTAATACAAATAAGAATCAACAATCTCATCCTATTTATATCTGGTCATCATTACTACAAATGAGGGATATAACCAACCATGTGATAGATAATAGCATGTCTAAGAGATTTATTCATTTAATAACGGAAGACATGCCTCTATCAAACAGAAGAGCACCTCAAGTGTAAGGACTATTCTATGTGCATACAAAGATAAGGAAATCAATGGAACAGCAAACAGATTAGTAGCAAAACAGTTCAAATATATTTAAACTGAGTGTTTAAATTCTAAGCAAATATAGAAAATGAAAGAACAAGAATTTAAACATAAGACAATTTTTGAAAAGCAGATAATCTTCTGTATTATAAACAAGATGTTTAAAGTGTACAGAGTTTTCAAAAGATAAAATGAATACAAAGGTTAAGGGAAAAATAGATACAAAGTTTACCAAGGTTGTTTCCCTTTTCCTTTGTTTGCTGCTTCCTTCTCCCTACGCTGTCTCTCTAGCTCTTCCATTCTTTGTTCGTACTCGTCATCGGCATCTGTGGGAGGTCTAGTGGAACGAGAGCGGTAGTCGAGTTCTTCACGAAGACGACTGTTCTCTTCCATCAGCATTCGGTTGATAGATCTCATTTGCTTCTCCTCCGTGATGGCCAGATCACGATCACGATGAGCGTTCATAATGTTGTGAGCAGAGTCGCGAGCTAGGTTGTTGAGCTCGAGGACAGGAGGGCGGCCATTGCCGAGATGTAGAGTGATGGCATGGAATAGCTCGTAGAAGAGGGAGGAGTAGATATGGACACATTCGTCGCGTTGAGCTTCAATATTGATTTTGACGTCTGTGAAATCGTGTCTCATCTGTCCAAAATGAGTCCATACATCCTCTTGAAATTGGTGCAGAAGAGCAGCAATGCGATCATTTGCTTTGGACGCGGCAGTGGCGATCTCAGCGGTAGCGGTAGTAATGCTAGTGAGCACGCCAAGCCGTTCATAGATGGCGTCCAGCCGTGACAAAATGTCAGCATTGGCTGGCTGAGAAGATGATGTTGCCTGACCAATGTGAAAAGCGGCGGTGCCGGCAGAGGTAGTGGCTTCAGGAGACACTGGCCGGGATGGCTGTTGGAGAGGAAGAGTGATTTCTAAAGATGATGAGATACACATGGAAGTCTCTAAGGGGGAATGTAATATAGAAATGGATAAAGGAAAAACAAATATTGAGGAAAAAGAATTTGAAGTAATAGATGAGCCGATTGAAAAAGATGATGAGTTGATTTTAGAATCCCAAGATTTTCCACAAAATGACGTACCACCTCATTGTTCTCAAGAACCCGAAGAAATTTCAGAGATTGACATTGAAAATTGCCCTCCAATTGATTCTCCGCTAGACACTTATGTGGAGTTAGGGACGCCTTCTTCATATTTTCTTGAAGAGAATCAAGAACCTATTTTAGATATGCATGAGCAATGTAGTTGTGATGAAAAAGTGGTGGAAATTCCGGATAGGATTACATTGGAAGATTTATGTGTGAAATTACCCGTCCCCAAATCAATTAGATGGCCATCGAGAAAAGAAAATTTCGCCAAGGAAGTGTTTGGTTTTAATGGTCTAAAATTAAGACACTACATGAATGGTGGATTTTATGGACCAAAAATGTGTGCATTCATAAGTGATCCGGCAATGCCTTCTTAGTAAAAAGGAAGGATTTAAGTCAAGCTAACGACTATAACTTAGAACAATTTCTAACCCTTATCTCTTTGTATTTATCGTATTGCTTTTTGAGTCATTCCTTAGAGTCTCTCTGAGTTTGTGGGTTTATAGGAGAGTGTTAATAGTGTCACCCTCACAAAAAAAATTTATTTTTATGTATTTATATGCACTAATATTTAATAATTTTTTATTTTAGTTTTTGTAGATTTTTTTGTTTTAGTTTAAACAGGTTAAAGGCTGCTCAAAGGAATTTAATTTATAGGTTCAACTGAAATTAATAAAGCAATTTATAGCTGATTCAACAAATAATAAAAGGTCAGGGACTTAAGCGAAATTACCTTGCGGTCGCAAGGCCCTTTGCCATTGCAACTGCAAGATAGACAGAAAGTTGGTGCTAGAAGTCTGGAAGGGAGTACATTATTAAATAAACATTAAAAAAAAGAAAAAAAGAAAGCCTGGAAAAGACGGCGGCTGCAGGGACCTCTTCTATCTCTCTCTTCTGCCCAAACAACCCCAAATCGCCATATCTCCCTATCTATCTCACCCACTACCGTCGGCCTTCATCTCCGGCGAAACTACATCTCCTTCTCCGGCGACGTCATCTCGTCCACCTTCCCTTCACCCAACCGCCGTTCCTGCTTTCGATTTCGGCTACCCCTCTGCTCCTTCTTCTCCGGTGAACCAGCCGGCCACCTCCAAACCAGAGATTGTCACTCTCTCTCACCCGTCGCAATCATCCCCAATAGCAAGCCGCTCACCATCCCTCTTCTCTCTCTTCCATCTCCACCTCCCCTTCATCGCCGGCAAATCAACACCCGGCCTCTGCCAGCCCCGTCTCCGACCCAGCGATTCCGGCCTCCTTCTCCCAGCCATCAATCGGCTCAGCCCTATCTTCATCAACAGACCGGCGTCATCCCTTCCAGTTAAACCCAACCGTCATTCGCCATATCCCTCTATCACAAACTCCGTGCCCTGAATCCCCATCCTCCAGCGCTGCCTCAAGCTTCATCTGCTCCCCGCCACCAAACTGCCCATCTATCTACTCCATCCCGTCTTCAAACCACCGTCCTCACAGTCATCCTCTCCGCCTCTGTTCACCCCCGACTCCGTCGAAGCAGTTCCAGCCTGATCATCTGCATCTCTTTCGTCGGGCGTCGAGGGCGTCGACAATATCCTGCATTTTTCCAACGGGTTAAAGCTTGAATTTCGGAATTCCCTTGCAAAAATTTCAAGTAAGATTGCTTCAATTTTTCTATCAATTGCTGAAATTGGAAATTTTGTTATGGGAAATTTGCTAAAAATCTGTTAATAAGTATGATCTGTTTTATTGGCGATTTTTGTGAGAATTCAACTGTGGTGATAATGTGATATTATGCTTGGTTAATTACTGAAATTTGTAAACCCATATGCAATTCCTTCTTTTCTAGTTTTATGGTGGCATTTATCAAATATAGCCATTTGACCCGGACGATGAACATATATAGCCTTTGACTAACCAAAAAAGGGATCTGACGAAATAGCCCCTGGTCGACTAAACGACCACAGTGGTCGACTAGACGACCACAATGGTCGACTGGGTGGTCGTCTAGTCGACCACTGTGTTTCATCTTCGTCTTCTTCATCTCCGGCGACAATGGCGTCCGGCGTCTGGTTCATCCGGTTTGGGTGGTCGTCTAGTCGACCACTGTGTTTCATCTTCGTCTTCTTCATCTCCGGCGAAGGAAGAGATCTGATTGGCACCGAAGCAGGCGAGCTCACCGGTGTTGCGGCCAGGGGGCAATCTGCTTGATAGGAGGAGGAGCGGACACTGGAGCCGCAGCAGGAGTAGAAACAGCAGTAGGTGGTGCCGAAGTCGGGGCCGTCACCGGAGCTGGTGTAGTAGGAGTCGTAGGTGCTGCGGCATTAGGAAACTTGAGAATTTGAGAATACAGTTTCAACTGAAATTAGAGCTGTTGGAGAGCTGGTAGAGAAAATGGCTGCTGAATTAATAATTGAAAACAAGCTGGTTATCTATGTATCATCATCAACTGACAAGGTATCAACCGAGGAAGCCCTGCGTGGTATCTCCTCTTGTACTCAAAACTTTCGACAATATTTTGAAGACTTCGTTTCAAAAACGAAGGATTTGCATCTCAAAATTGAAGAGGAGGAGGATAAGAGAAGCTTGTATGATGCAGTTGGTAAGTTCTACAGCAATAAAAAGTTCAACATGAATGAAGCTCTCCTCGTAAAGGCCATGAACCTGAGTGGTCAAGTTCCAACAGAGTGTTCTCTTTCTCTTGAAGATGAAGTTACATTATTAGAAGAGTCCGTTCAAAAATTCAGACTTTCAATTGCGAAAGTAGACCCGACTCTGATTGAGGCTCGCCTTCCTGAATTGCTTATCTCTGAAGAAAATCAAATGGAAGTGATTGCAGGAAGAATTAAAAACGTAATGGTTGAGTTAGTCGAAATCATATTGCAGATCAGGAATCTATGGTATTCACCCCCCCCCCATATTGCAGATCAGGATTCTAAAATGTTTGTTAAAGTCAGCTCCAAAGAAATTGGTGACATTTTCAAACACTCCAAACTCTGCTTCATATTGTTTGCTCAAACTACACACACTCTCACGGCAGACAAAGGCATGGAGAAAGTCGGGTGCTTCACAGTGTTTGCTCAAGCTATAAACACTCTCATGGCAGAGAAAGGCATGGCAGACAAAGGCATTGCAGATGTCGAGAAACTCAGGGCGTCACGTGATTCTTTACTCAGCTTTGTACTAGAAGTTGAGAAAACACACAAATCTTTACTCAGCGATATACTTGAACGTTGAAAACATGCAAATCTTTACTTAGCGATATACCTGAAGTTGAGAAAGCATTCAGTGGACAGAAAGTGTGAATCCTCATTCTTTTGTTTATGTGATGAGAGACCTGAGTAGATGGCTAGTAATTGGTTGTAGTTTACATACAAATCTTTACTAAGCGATATACCTGAACTTAAGAAAGCATTCAGTGGACAGAAAGTGTGAATCCAAATTAAGCATATAATATGTCGTTGGAAAGCTCTCACGGAGTACTACAAGTACAGTCCATAAGATAAGTTGTACTGAAAAATTGCATGACTAGTGACTTGAGTTTAGGATGGGGTATTTGTTAAGATAAGTTGTACTGAAAAATTGCAAATTATTCATAAGTATAAGCTGGTTATACTTCTTTTAATTGCTGACATTGTGCAAGTTTAACTTTGGTGGTGATTGAGTTTATCTTCACAAGCCGTTTTGGAAAAAATTTGCGCAGCTTAACATTGCTAGATTTGCAAGCTTTTGAGTATATACATGTTTTGGTCTATTTTTGAGTTTCCATACTTAATTGAGCATTTTGTTAGTATAATGCTATCAATTTATGGTTGGTAATTTTTTTAAAAACATGAAAATTGCTGGTATTCTGAATATGTGGGGTGTTAAAATGTTGGATTCCTGTTGATTCTATGCCCGCGCTTACGGCCATGTTGTTGATTTTCTCTTCCCTTGTCCTATATTTGATTCACATTGAAGACAATGTGAAATTTAAGTTTGGGGGTGAATATTGCTGTGCGCCTAAATGATGATTTTTTTAAGAGTTATTTATATATATATATATATATTTTTTTTTTTTTTTAATTTTCGGAATTAATTTAAAAAAAAATTTAAGAAATTTTTTGTATATATAAAAAATGAAAATAATAAAAGAAAAGCTAAATTAACTAAATCAAAATAACAAATCCCCGGCAGCGGCGCCAAAGCCTTGATCGATGTCTTATTTTAAATTTATTTCCTTGCAAGTGGACAAGACTATTGTAGAATAGCTTGGGAAGCAATGGTCGAACCACATAGATTTGGATTTGATTATAGTAAATTTAACTAATCTATTAAAACAAAGCAATTAATAACTAATGGGGTTTTTTGGTTTTTATAAATTAAATTACTAGAAAGCAATAAAATAACCTAATTAACAAAACATATAAATATGAGATAAATCAAAGATTTGTAAATCGCATAGGAATTAGGATTCACTTGTATCTAATCTATTGTTTAATTCATAATAATTATCATTAAATTTCTTGGGTTCGTTCACAAAAGATAGATATAGACTGTTGAACAATTGGTTCAGCCTCCATCCCCGCAAAATTCATCCATTCTACATCCTAAGCACAAGAACATGTAATCTAGCTGTCACCTAGATTATGATCTATCTGTCACCTAGATCATGTATGTACCTGGTCCTAACTTATTACTCTCGTGTATCGATAGGTCCAATTTATTGTGATGGTGAGCCAGTGTACGACATATTCATATTGGTCATGCAGTTATCCGCACCTCTAGGCCTTTATTATTTGCGATTACATTCATTTGTTCAAAGCGAAATAATAGAGGGATTGATAATCACCACAATCAACAAGAATTAAATGAATAATAATTAATATAAAACAATAGATTCGATACAAGTTACCTCCAATTCCTAGATTATGGAGTTAGCTCTCCATAATTGAAAATACAAAACCTTGAACCATTCTTGGAGAATCTTTCTTCATAGACAAAGAAAAATAATACAGAACTTCTCTCCTTCTTTTTTTCCAAACTAAGGGGATCTATTTATACCTAATTAATCCTACAACAAGGAGGAAAAGGAGATACATTATAATTAAAACACTAAAACGAATTAAACTAGGATTTCACGTTTCCCAAGACAATTGAAACACCAAAAGTGGCGGTTGAATTTGCTGGAATAATTCCTGATTTTCAGCTTTTTTTTCTTCAAGTTTTCATCTTTTGCAGTTTGGTCCCTGAAGTTCTTCAATTCAGCATAAAATGCCTATATTTTGCACAATTATTCCAAAAGTCCCTGAAACTATAAAACAACACTAAAACACATATTAGACAACAAAAACCTCGAGAAATAACATAATTTAAGCCGGAATAATACCCAATAACTGCGTATAAAATACAGTTATCAAATACCCCCAAACTTAAACTTTTGCTCGTCCTCGAGTAAAATAAAAAAAACTAAACTAAACTAAACTAAATTAAAGCAAATAAAAAAAAATATATTTTTTTCACAAGTCAAATTATCGACATGGTACCACATAATGCCTCAAGGAATGATAAATAACAACACATAGCCACAAGTCTAGGCTTTCACTCAATCATCATCAATATCACTTGTACATCTCCATGTGTGTGTGTGAACCATTAAGTGACTATCTCCGAACTTAGAAGGTTGCATCAAGCTAAGCACAACATTCATTCCCAAAATATTTCAATAAAAACGTGTGCATCACAAAACATGTACATACCATCAATACCCGGTTAACAACACGAAGAGAGATCTTGATAGAATTCAAGTGCTTATACATCCATCCCATGCACTAACTATGTATGAAATACAATGCTCTCAAGTCCCAATTACTTATAATAGCTGAGATTATGCAAATACGGTGAGCTATATGAAGGTGTGTTTATAATTCAAAACAAGGGTCAAATCAACTATGCTTCCAAACCATGTCAACTAACACAAACAAATGTGGCAACCAGATCAATAGGACTTTATTAAGCTTGTAATGTAAGGCCAAGGTGAGGGGTAACAATAAAATCGATAAGAAATTTCAAAATGAGAGAGTAAGAATATTTCCCTTTTTTCCCATACAAAGCACTCATACAAAGGTGAGGGGTATTTGATAACTGTATTTTATACGCAGTTATTAGGTATTAATCCGACTTAAATTATGCTATTTCTCGAGGTTTTTGTTATCTAATATGTGTTTTAGTGTTATTTTATAGTTTCAGTGACTTTTGGAATAATTGTGCAAAATATATGCATTTTATGCTGAATTGAAGAACTTCAGGGACCAAACTGCAAAAGCTGGAAAATTAAAGACCAAAAGCTGAAAATCAGATTTTATCAACAAAAATTCAACCGCCCACTTTGTGTTCCAATTGTCTTGGGAAACGTGAAAGGCATATTTTAATTCTTTTTAGTGTTTTAATTATAATGTATATCCTTTTCCTCCTTGTTGTAGGATTAATTAGATATAAATAGATCTCTTTAGTTAGGAAAAAAAGGAGGAGAGAAGTTCTGTATTATTTTTCTTTGTCTATGAAGAAAGATTCTCCAAGAATGGTTCAAGGTTTTGTATTTTCAATTATGGAGAGCTAACTCCATAATCTAGGAATTGGAGGTAACTTGTATCGAATCTATTGTTTTATATTAATTCTTATTCATTTAATTCTTGTTGATTGTGGTGATTATCAATCCCTCTATTATTTCGCTTTGAACAAATTAATGTAATCACAAATAATAAAAGCCTAGAGGTGCGGATAAGCTGCATGACCAATGTCATAATGTCGGCTGGCTCACCATCACAATAAATTGGACCTATCGATGCACGAGAGTGATAAGTTAGGGCTAGGTTCATACATGACCTAGGTGACAGATAGATCATATGTTCTTGTGCTTAGGATATAAAATGGATGAATTTTGCGGGGATGGAGGCTGAACCAATTGTTCAACAGTCTATATCTATCTTTTGTGAACGAATCTAAGAAATTGAATGATAATTATTTTGAATTAAACAATAGAATAGATACAAGTGAATCCTAATTCCTAGGCGACTTACAAATCTTTGATTTATCTCATATTTATATGTTTTGTTAGTTAGATTATTTTATTGCTTTCTAGTAATTTAATTTATAAAAACCAAAAAACCTCATTAGTTATTAATTGCTTTATTTTAATAGATTAGTTAAATTTACTATAATCAAATCCAAATTTCTGTGGTTCGACGCTTGTTTCCAATACTATTCTATAATAGTCTTGTCCACTTGCAAGGAAAATAATTAAAATAAGACATCGATCAAGTTTTTGGCGCCGTTGCCGGGGATTTGTTATTTTGATTTAGTTAATTTAGCTTTTCTTTTATTATTTTCATTTGTTTTTCAAAAAAAAATTTCTTAAATTTTTTTTATTTAATTCCGAAAATTTCAAAAAAAAAATAATAAATTCCGAAAATTATAAAAAAATATATTAATTAAAAAAAATCTCTTAAAAAAATGGCGTACAATAATTATCATTGGGGTATGGAAAATTACGCACCTATGAGAGCCACAAATGAATATGCCTACCGAAATGCTAGAATAAATCAACCATCTTTTCCTAATAGCTATGAACGTGATTATCACAATCATCCATCTTTTCCGTCCTATCATAATAACTATAATGAGTCACCCTATTATAAACCGCCCTTTTATAATGAACCTCCTCCTTATTCGTCCTATTTTAATGAGTCTCCTTCTTATTGTCATCAACCCTCTTTTTCTTCGCCTAGTGATCCTAGTGTGTTAGAAGATATTGCATATATGGAAGAACTAATTAAAACTCGCAAAACCCAATATGCAATCCAGAAAGCTTCAATTGTTAATGAACCTTATTCTTATTCGTCTTACCTTAAAAAGCAAGAACTAGAACAAAACTCTAAGTTTTTGGCAAAATTCGAAAATGGGTACTTAAATGAGCTAAAGAAACAATATCAAGTAAATGACCCAACACCTTTAGATGAAGAAGTTCCAAAGTTAGAAGGAGCAAGCAAAGGTCAAGCTGCCCTTATGAAATATTTGCTAGAAGAGATAGAAAATTTAAAGAATCGACTTGCAAAAGTTAACGAAGAAAGAGAAGAGGTAAACAATCCTATTCAACCTTCTAATATGCCTGATAAAGTAGATAATTCTGATAAAGAAGTTGAAAAAGATAAAAGTGAATATAATCAAGAAAAAGATGAAAAAGTAGAACTAGAAGTGCGAGAGAAGGAGTTGATTCCTAAAGATGATGAGATACACATGGAAGTCTCTAAGGGGGAATGTAATATAGAAATGGATAAAGGAAAAACAAATATTGAGGAAAAAGAATTGGAAGTAATAGATGAGCCGATTGAAAAAGATGATGAGTTGATTTTAGAATCCCAAGATTTTCCACAAAATGACGTACCACCTCATTGTTCTCAAGAACCCGAAGAAATTTCGGAGATTGACATTGAAAATTGCCCTCCAATTGATTCTCCGCTAGACACTTATGTGGAGTTAGGGACGCCTTCTTCATATTTTCTTGAAGAGAATCAAGAACCTATTTTAGATATGCATGAGCAATGTAGTTGTGATGAAAAAGTGGTAGAAATTCCGGATAGGATTACATTGGAAGATTTATGTGTGAAATTACCCGTCCCCAAATCAATTAGATGGCCATCGAGAAAAGAAAATTTCGCCAAGGAAGTGTTTGGTTTTAATGGTCTAAAATTAAGACACTACATGAATGGTGGATTTTATGTACCAAAAATGTGTGCATTCATAAGTGATCCGGCAATGCCTTCTTAGTAAAAAGGAAGGATTTAAGTCAAGCTAACGACTATAACTTAGAACAATTTCTAACCCTTAACTCTTTGTATTTATCGTATTGCTTTTTGAGTCACTCGTTAGAGTCTCTCTGAGTTTGTGGGTTTATAGGAGAGTGTTAATAGTGTCACCCTCACAAAATTTTTTTATTTTTATGTATTTATATGCACTAATATTTAATAATTTTTTATTTTAGTTTTTGTAGATTTTTTTGTTTTAGTTTAAACAGGTTAAAGGCTGCTAAAAAAGATTTAATTTATAGGTTCAACTGAAATTAATAAAGCAATTTATGGCTGATTCAACAAATAATAAAAGTTCAGGGACTTAAGCGAAATTACCTTGCGGTCGCAAGGCCCTTTGCCATTGCAACCGCAAGATAGACATAAAGTTGGTGCTAGAAGTCTGGAAGGGAGTACATTATTAAATAAACATTAAAAAAAAAAAGAAAGCCTGGAAAAGACGGCGGCTGCAGGAACCTCTTCTATCTCTCTCTTCTGCCCAAACAACCCCAAATCACCATATCTCCCTATCTATCTCACCCACTCCCGCCGGCCTTCATCTCCGGCGAAACTACATCTCCTTCTCCGGCGACGTCATCTCGTCCACCTTCCCTTCACCCAACCGCCGTTCCTGCTTTCGATTTCGGCTACCCCTCTGCTCCTTCTTCTCCGGTGAACCAGCCGGCCACCTCCAAACCAGAGATTGTCACTCTCTCTCACCCGTCGCAATCATCCCCAATAGCAAGCCGCTCACCATCCCTCTTCTCTCTCTTCCATCTCCACCTCCCCTTCGCCAGGCAAATCAACACCGGCCTCTGCCATCTCAGACCAATGATTCGGCCTCCTTCTCCCGACCATCAATCGGCTCGGCCTATCTTCATCAACAGGCCGTCATCCCTTCGGTTAAACCCGGTAGTCATTCGCCATATCCCTCTATCACAAACTCCGTGCCACGAATCCCCATCCTCCGCCTCAAGCTTCATACGCTCCCGCCACCAAACTGCCCATCTATCTACTCCATCCCGTCTTCAAACCACCGTCCTCACCGTCATCCTCTCCGCCTCTGTTCACCACCGTCTCCGTCGAAGCAGTTCCAGCCTGATTATCTGCATCTCTTTCGTCGGGCGTCAAGGGCGTCGACAACATCCTGCATTTTTCCAACGGGTTAAAGCTTGAATTTCGGAATTCCCTTGCAAAAATTTCAAGTAAGATTGCTTCAATTTTTCTATCAATTGCTGAAATTGGAATTTTGTTATGGGAAATTTGCTAAAAATCTGTTAATAAGTATGATCTGTTTTATTGGCGATTTTGTGAGAATTCAACTGTGGTGATAATGTGATATTATGCTTGGTTAATTACTGAAATTTGTAAACCCATATGCAATTCCTTCTTTTCTAGTTTCACTATGGGAAACTTGAGAATTTGCATGACTAGTGACTTGAGTTTAGGATGGGGTATTTGTTAAGATAAGTTGTACTGAAAAATTGCAAATTGTTCATAAGTATAAGCTGGTTATACTTCTTTTAATTGCTCACATTGTGCAAGTTTAACTTTGGTGGTGATTGAGTTTATCTTCACAAGCCGTTTTGGAAAATTTTTTGCGCAGCTTAACATTGCTAGATTTGCAAGCTTTTGAGTATATACATGTTTTGGTCTATTTTTGAGTTTCCATACTTAATTGAGCATTCTGTTAGTATAATGCTATCAATTTATGGTTGGTAATTTTTTTAAAAACATGAAAATTGCTGGTATTTTGAATATGTGGGGTGCTAAAATGTTGGATTCCTGTTGATCCTATGCCCGCGCTTACGGCCATGTTGTTGATTTTCTCTTCCCTTGTCCTATATTTGATTCACATTGAGGACAATGTGAAATTTAAGTTTGGGGGTGAGAATTGCCGTGTGCCTAAATGATTTTTTAAGAGTTATTTATTTATTTATATATATATTTTTTAATTTTCGGAATTAATTTAAAAAAAATTTAAGAATTTTTTTATATATATATAAAATGAAAATAATAAAAGAAAAGCTAAATTAACTAAATCAAAATAACAAATCCCCGGCAACGGCGCCAAAAACTTGATCGATGTCTAATAAATGATGATTTTTTTTAGAAGAGCCGTTTTATCTGTTTTTAGTTAATTTAGTTTTTATTTTCTTTTTTGTTTTATTTAGTTTTAGTAGTTAGTTTATTTTAGTTTTTTGTTTTAAAAAATTTTTTAATTTCAAAAATTTTCCGAGTCTTTGATTTTGGTGTAGTTACTTCCGCCAATGATAACATGTTTGTTAATAGCGATACATGTATACTTGTCTACGAGCCTTAGCTTGGTCTAGTTGATGGAACTTTAAATCTTCAAAAAAATTTTAGCACAAAAATACCATGACTTGATTTATTAAAGAATTTGGATATTTTTATCGAGTTTATAGTGCACATTGCATTCCCTTTGGACCTTGCTATTTTTGTGGTCATGAACATTTTAAACAGCCGTCATTACATGATTGTTGCATTATATTTGCGACTTAGGGTTGATTGCATGCTAAGTTAGATTTGTTAGACTTCTTTTGCTAATATATCTCAAGCACACTTTCGAACCGTGAGTGCATTTAAGTCTTGATTTTCCCTACCTCTTTTCTAGCGAAAGCTTATGTGAAATACTTGTGGAACTCGTTTTTAAAACTTCGAGTTAGGGAATGATTTGAAACTTTGTTGAATTTATGTGAAAACGAAGCATGAGCATTGTGGCAGTTAGAATATGATTTAGGCCATTTTTGGATCGTTTGAACCTATTTTTCTCACCATCCCTATTTTATATTAATCTCTAGTGTCCCCTTTGAGCTTTATTATAAAGAATGGCGTGTGCTAAGCATACATCGACCCCCATTAGACATCTTTTCTATTACCCACATTAACTTAACCCTAAAGCTTATATACTTTTGCCTACCCTTTGAGAGAGTAGGATTGGGTTGGGAATGCTGTCTACATGGTGGTTGATGTAATAAAAAAATAGCCCCAGTGAGTTCTTGTATTTAAAAAAAATGTATATATGAAAAAAAAAAAAAGAGAGAATGAAAAGGGTGCGAAAACCAAAATTGCACATGTCCTTCAAAAAAAAATATGAGAAGAAAAAAAATGAATAAAAAAAAAAAGCAAAGAAAAGGATCATTGGGAGAAAATCTTTATGATGATGATGATACCTTCTTCAACCCAAAAGTTCAAGTTTGGGGGTTGTTGAAGGAAAGTGAGTGATTTATATGGGAAAAAAGGAAATATTCTTACTCTCTCATTTTGAAATTTCTGATCCCTTTATTGTTACCCCTCACCTTGGCCTTACATTACAAGCTTAATAAAATCCTATTGATCTAGTTGCCACATTTTCTTGTGTTAGTTGACATGGTTTGGAAGCATAGTTGATTTGACCCTTGTTTTGAATTATATACACATCTATATATAGCTCACCGTATTTGCATAATCTCAGCTATTATAAGTAATTGGGACTTGAGAGCATTGTATTTTATACATAGTTAGTGCATGGGATGGATGTATAAGCACTTGAATTCTAGCATGATCTCTCTTCGTGTTGTTAACCGGGTATTGATGGTATGTACATGTTTAGTGATGCACACGTTTTTATTGAAATATTTTGGGAATGAATGTTGTGCTTAGCTTGATAAAACGTTCTAAGTTTGGAGATAGTCAATTAATGGTTCACACACACATATGGAGATGTACAAGTGATATTGATGATGATTGAGTGAAAGCCTAGACTTGTGACTATGTGTTGTTATTTATCATTCCTTGAGGCATTATGTGGTACCATGCTGATATTTTGACTTGTAAAAGAAAAAAATATTTTATTTGCTTTAATTTAGTTTAGTTTTTTTTTTTTACTCGAGGACGAGCAAAAGTTTAAGTTTGGGGGTATTTGATAACTGTATTTTATACGCAGTTATTAGGTATTAATCCGACTTAAATTATGCTATTTCTCGAGGTTTTTGTTATCTAATATGTGTTTTAGTGTTATTTTATAGTTTCAGTGACTTTTGGAATAATTGTGCAAAATATAGGCATTTTATGCTGAATTGAAGAACTTCAGGGACCAAACTGCAAAAGCTGGAAAATTAAAGACCAAAAGCTGAAAATCAGATTTTATCAACAAAAATTCAGCCGCCCACTTTGTGTTCCAATTGTCTTGGGAAACGTGAAAGGCATATTTTAATTCTTTTTAGTGTTTTAATTATAATGTATCTCCTTTTCCTCCTTGTTGTAGGATTAATTAGATATAAATAGATCTCTTTAGTTAGGAAAAAAAAAGGAGGAGAGAAGTTCTGTATTATTTTTCTTTGTCTATGAAGAAAGATTCTCCAAGAATGGTTCAAGGTTTTGTATTTTCAATTATGGAGAGCTAACTCCATAATCTAGGAATTGGAGGTAACTTGTATCGAATCTATTGTTTTATATTAATTCTTATTCATTTAATTCTTGTTGATTGTGGTGATTATCAATCCCTCTATTATTTCGCTTTGAACAAATTAATGTAATCACAAATAATAAAGGCCTAGAGGTGCGGATAACTGCATGACCAATGTGCATATGTCGTACACTGGCTCACCATCACAATAAATTGGACCTATCGATGCACGAGAGTGATAAGTTAGGGCCATGTTAATACATGACCTAGGTGACAGATAGATCATATGTTCTTGTGCTTAGGATATAGAATGGATGAATTTTGCGGGGATGGAGGTTGAACCAATTGTTCAACAGTCTATATCTATCTTTTGTGAACGAACCCAAGAAATTGAATGATAATTATTTTGAATTAAACAATAGAATAGATACAAGTGAATCCTAATTCCTAGGCGACTTACAAATCTTTGATTTATCTCATATTTATATGCTTTGTTAGTTAGATTATTTTATTGCTTTCTAGTAATTTAATTTATAAAAACCAAAAAACCTCATTAGTTATTAATTGCTTTATTTTAATAGATTAGTTAAATTTACTATAATCAAATCCAAATCTCTGTGGTTCGACGCTTGCTTCCAATACTATTCTATAATAGTCTTGTCCAAGACAATTGGAACACAAAGTGGGCGGCTGAATTTTTGTTGATAAAATCTGATTTTCAGCTTTTGGTCTTTAATTTTCCAGCTTTTGCAGTTTGGTCCCTGAAGTTCTTCAATTCAGCATAAAATGCCTATATTTTGCACGATTATTCCAAAAGTCACTGAAACTATAAAATAACACTAAAACACATATTAGATAACAAAAACCTCGAGAAATAGCATAATTTAAGTCGGATTAATACCTAATAACTGCGTATAAAATACAGTTATCAAAGAGTTATGGAGTCGGAAGAGGAAGAGTCTTGGGTTGGTATGGTGTCTGTAGAGGAAGAGATAGTTTGAGGTGGAGGGGGAGGAGGGGTTGGTGGGGAATCAAGCTCAATGTCAGTGTCAGAATTTTCACTGACAATTGAAGATTTGGGTAAAGGTTCGGTGGAGAACCAGAAAGATGGGGCAGGATAGAAGAGGGATTTGGGTTTATGAAGGAGAGGTGGAGGTTGTGGTTGATTAGAAGAGAATATATCTGCCACTGAGGAAAGCTCAAAAAGAAACTTGGCAGCGGCAGAGTCTATTGGCTTGGTAGGAGGGCTTGGAGTTGGTTGTGGAGTTGTGGATGAAGTGGGTTGGTTTTGGTGAGGTGAGGTAGGTGTGGATGGGTTAGGAGAGTAGTTGAATGGTGAAGGAGGAGGAGGAGTTGGGGTTCGGGTAGGCTCTTCTTGTCTTTGAGGCTCCTCCTGAGGGATAGACTCCTCCAGAGGTGGTGAATTCCTCTGAGTAGATGACTCAGGAGGAATAGGTTGGCTTGGATGGTCGGTAGATGGTTGGTTATCGGTAGAGGGTTGGCTGGCGGTAGAGGTTTGGGCGGCGGTAGAAGGCTTGGTACCGGCAGACCTCTTTTTCTTCCTTAGCGGCTGAATAGGAGACTCAGCTACTTCATTGGTAGAGGCAGGAATGTCTGCAGGTGGCTGGTCCTCAAAGGTTCTTCGAAGTCTTCTTCGTTTTGGTTTAGGAGTGGGTGCATGTGAGGGTGAGGGTGGTCTTTTGGTTTTAGAAGAAGGCTGGGAAGAAGAGGTTGGTTGTGCTTGAGAGGATGGTTTGAAGGTTGGGTGGGGAAGGTGATGGAATTGGTTTGGCTGGAGTCTTGTCCTTTTGGCCTTCCTTCATCTCCTTCCGAATCCACTTTGCCTGCTCCTCTTCAGTTGGTATTACTTCTTCTGGCCTGGTCTTTTTGCCCTTGGTTTTCTGCTTGGCCCGTAAGAGCTGTTCTGCCTCATTAGCCAGATCTTTAGCTTTTTGGTGAAGAGACTGGGTAACTTGTTCGTTGAATTTAGCAGAAGCCTTTTTGAGAGATTGGCTAGCCGCGTCATAAGCTTCCATATTGAAGCGAGTCACTATGATCGGTACAGGCTTAGCAACCTTATCAATGGAGACGGGCGGAAGACCTTTCTGTAGCCTTCGCTTGTTCTCATACTCAGAGTATTTGTTGAAGAACGAGGCGGTTAGCTGCTTCTCCTTGGCCACCACTATAAGCTCATCCTCTTTTAAGGAAGAGTTGACTTCCTCATTGTCTCTGAGAAGAGCGTTGATCAGCCTGACGAATGGGCGTTTACAGGTGGGGTTGTTCTTCACTTTTTCCACCCACTGCTTCAGTTCGTTGAAGATGATGGCACCGTAGTTGAGACGGGTTTGAATGAAGACGACACAGGTAAGGTTCAGCTGTTGTGCCGTGAACATATCATGAGCACCACTTTTGAATAGAAGCCCCTTATCCATTAGGTGGCTTGTGCAGTAGACGTCTAACGGGAAGAGATTCCTTAGCATCTTCCCTTGTGGTTCTCTAGGGGTATCAACTCCCCTCATTGCTTCCCAGGCATGGTTAGCCTCAGCAATGGTCGACTCAAGAGCACCACCAAAGTGCACACCAATGATGGTGGAGATGGTCTTGGCGGTGATAGAAATAGGACGACCTCTAATCCATCCACGCAGAGCGTTCTTGTTCATAAGCTCCATCCTTTGGTAGAACTCTTCTGCCAAGAAAATGCTGTAATCTTTGTCGTTGAGGCAGAAGAGTGGAAGAATCCCAGAGGCATTCATGTCCTCGCATGCCTTGACTCCGGCGGCTATAGTGCAGACTGACTGGAGGTCAATGCACATCCCGGGAATATACAGTTTTGGGTCCAGGGCAATGATGACGTCATGAGCAGCGGGAAAGGTAGGGTATCCCGGAAGATTGACATCCAAACTTGGAGGAATGTCGGTTTCTGGGTCTAGCTTCTTCCTGCTGTCACGCTTTGATTTTGATGTTTTTGCCTGAAAGAAATGCAATAAAAAATTAGGGCTTTTTACTTCAAGGGCTAAACAAGCAGAGATTTCAAGTTTTTCTGAGTTTTATTGAAAATTTTCGGAATGAAAACTTGAAACCCTAGAATGTTTAGTGTAAGCAATCCATAGAAATGTATAACAGAAGTTTTTCAAGAGAGTGAACATTGAAAGCATGTAAACGACTGTTAGTTTCTAGGTTTTTAAGAACAACAATGGCGATTACTGTAAGAAACTCGAAAGTGACCGTTTGTATTCCAAAACAATTTAGGTTATAAAATGAAATGCGAAACAGTAAACGATAAATTTCAAGTAGTAGAGTAGCGAGGAACATACCATTGATGTTGATGAGAAGAAGAAACAAGAAGATTTGGGAATGAAGACGATACGATAGATAGAGAGTTTGAATAGAGAGAAATATTTTAGACAAAGGGGTTTCGTAAAGTTTTGGAAAAGGCGGTTCAAGGTCTATTTAAAGAAAAATTTTGCGCAAAAGCGGGAACTTAAGATATTTTCTAAGTACCAAATTTTATCCTTGACCCCCTTTATTGCTTTAGAAACCTCTTTAATAAAAATAGACTAAGTAATGATACTAACCTTTAAGTCTTCCACTCAAGGGAAACTTATGTCTTCCGGTCAGTCTAAAACTAAGTCTACCGGTATGAAAGAAAAGTAATAAAACTTTGAAATTAAGCAGTAGGATCAATCATACAAAGATTTCTCCTTAAATAAGCAAACCTGGTGGCATCCAGTGGCTTAGTGAGAATGTCAGCCAATTGATGCTCATTTGGAACATATTCTAGACTGATGTTACCTTTCTCCACATGATCTTTGAGGAAGTGATAACGGATATCAATGTGCTTTGTCTTCGAGTGCATCACGATTTTTGGAGGCGAAATTGCTGATGTGTTGTCACACATAATTGGACAATTTGCGGTCTTGATGTTGTAGTCCACTAGTTGTTGCTTCATCCATAGGAGTTGAGAGCAACATTGGGCACAATGTATACGCCTCGTGGTTGAGTTTGCAAGTGAACCTTGTTTCTTGCAAGACCATGAGACAAGTCTATTTCAAGGAATTGACAAGTCCCACCGGTGCTTCTTCGCTTACTTTGCGGTGCATAATCGCATCCGAGTATCCAACTAGGTCGAAGTTGTTGTGTTTAGAATACCAATGCCTAGATTTGTTGTTGTTGAAACATATCTGATGATACGTTTGGCAGCAAGCAAGTGTGATTCCTCTGGATTTGCCTGAAAACTTGCACAAACACAAACATCAAACATAATGTCAGGTCTACTGGCAGTAAGGTAAAGAAGTGAACCTATGATTCCTCGGTACTTGGTCATGTTCTCTTGCTTTCCCTTTTCATCTTTATCAAGATGGTAGTCGGTAGACATTGGGGTCTCAAATCCTTTAGCTGAATCAAGACCAAATTTCTTGATTAGTTCCTTTGCATATTTGGTTTGGCTGATGAAGATTCCATCCGAAGTCTGTTGAATCTGCAGTCCTAGAAAGTAGGTAAGTTCACCCATCATGCTCATCTCGAACTTGCTTTTCATCAGCTTCTCGAATCTCTTGCACATGCTTAGGTTAGTTGATCCAAAGATGATATCATCCACATAGATTTGTACCAGAAGAGAATGACCTTTGTACTTGAGGATGAATAAGGTAGTGTCTATCCTTCCTCTCACGAATCCTTGTTCTATTAAGAACTTGGATAGAGTTTCATACCAAGCTCTGGGAGCTTGCTTTAGGCCATAGAGAGCTTTCTTGAGTCGGTAGACATGATCGGTTTGTCTTGAAATGACAAATCACGGAGGTCGTTCAACGTATACCGTTTCTTGAAGATCACCATTCGAAAGGCACTCTTTACATCCATCGATACACTTTGAAGTCCATGAGCGAGGCATAGGCTAGAAAGAGTCGATTGCCTCTAATCTAGCAACAGGAGCAAATGTTTCATCGAAGTCAATTCCTTCTTCCTGTCGGTAGCCTTGAGCAACCAGTCTAGCTTTGTTTTTGGTGACATTTCCATCTTCATCTCTTTTGTTTCTGAATACCCATTTGGTGCCGATAACTGGATGATCAGACGGCCTTTGAACTAAGCTCCACACTTTGCATCTTTCAAACTGGTTCAGCTCTTCTTGCATAGCTTCAATCCAGTTATGATCTTCGATAGCTTCATCAATCTTCTTTGGTTCGAGTTTAGATACGAATGCATATGCAAACATAGTCTCTTCTCGAACTTTATTTCTCGTACGAACTCATGTGTTGAGATCACCAATGATTTGAGAAATAGGATGATCTCTTGTTTCAATAATGGTTGGAGGAAGATCACTTACGGTGGGTTCTTCCCTTAAGAATTCGGAGTAGGTTGAGAGGAGATTCACCAAAATCTGGTTCGAAGAGATAGGATCTTCAAAACCTTCATTTTCGGTGAACAAGAAGGATGAGTGATCTGCAAAGGTGTTTGGGGTAAAACAGAAGAGATGGGTTACGGGTCAACGTAAGAGTTGGCGGTATCGGCGAGTTCAAGTCTGTGAAGGGTTAGATTGGAAGGTCTGCAGGTTGCTTTTCGATGAGGAGTGGAAGTAGATGTTTGTATTTGTACTGTCTCATCATTATCGAGAATCATTAGCAACATTCGGAGCCTTTCTAGGCTCTAACAAGTCATATTCATCAAAAGAAACATGCACAGATTCTAAAATTTTCAAATGAGTTTTACTGAAAATGCGAAATGCTTTTGAATGTTTGGAATACCCCAGAAAAATTCCTTCGTCTGATTTTGCATCAAATTTTCCTCTATATTCTTTTCCATTATGAAGAATAAAACATTTGTTGAAGATTTTAAGAAATCCTATATTGGGGCTCTTCCTCTCCATATTTCATATGGAGTTTTATTATGAAACTTGTTTACCGGGGATGCTGTTAAAACATGCAGAGTTGACGCTTACGCCTAAGTACTTTGGAAGTTTAGCTTACGCGGCATTGTTCTTCTTTGCTTCAATCAGTGTTCTGTTCTTCCGTTCAGCTCTACCATTTTGTTGAGGAGTACCGGCAGCAGAGAAGTTGTGGCCGATCCCATGGTCATCACAGTATCTTTCTACACCATTGTTCTTGAATTCAGTGCCATTGTCTGATCTTATGTCACTAATGTCTTCAAGCTTTTGAGTTTGAAGTCTTCTGAAAAGAGCGGTGACTAGATCATACGTCTCATCTTTTGATGTCATTGTTTCAATCCAGGTGAACCTAGAGTAGTCGTCAACTACTACAAGTGTATACTTGTCTCCAGAAATACTGACTGTAGTGATTGGTCCAAAGAGATCCATATGCGAGTTGAAGAGGTCGTTTGTTGACAAGACAGACTTTCTTTTGAAGGAAGACTTGGAAAGTTTTCCTAGTTGGCAAGCTTTACAACTTCGTCATGGTCGGCACAGTAGGTAGACCTTTGACAAGCCCATCTTTTGAGAGCTTGGAGAGGTGCTTGAAGTTGAGGTGATTGAGACGCTTGTGCCATAGCCAACTGTTGTCACGAACGTTGTTAGCTACTAGGCAAAGGCTTGAGAATCTCCCTAGAAGATTTAAGTCCACGACATAGACGTTTCCTTGTCTATTGCCGGTCAGTATTGTAGAGCAGGATTCACTGTCTTTGATGAGGCACTGGTTGGAGTTGAATTGGCATAGTAATCCTTTGTCGCAGAATTGGGATATGCTCAGCAGATTGTGCTTTAGGCCACTCACTAGAGAGACTTTGTTGATGGAGAGACTTCCTCTAGTGATTGAGCCATATCCAATTGTCTTTCCTCTTGCATTGTCTCCGAAAATAACAGTGGGTCCTTTGGCTTCGGCTATATCGTAAGTAGACTTGTTTCTGTCATGTGTCTTGAGCAACCACCGTCCGTGTACCGGATGTCTTTGTTCTCTGATTCTATAGCCATGAAGCATTCCTGAAAAAGATTTAAAGCAACAAGGTCCCCTTTATTTTCTTTTGGGTCCTAAGGATTAGCAACCTTTTGGAACCCATACCTACCTAACCTTGAGAGAACAAGGTCTCTCAGATCTTGGAGTGAACCTTAGCAGGCATTCTGGGGCCAGATGGCCTAGGCAATTGCAAGAATGACATAAGTGGAAATTCCATATAGAACTGTCAGTGGTTTTAGCTGAAGAGTGATTATGATTAACCTTCTTCTTGACATTCATTCTTGGTTCAGCTTGCTTGTTGATGGTAGACTTAATTGGTTTCTTTTGAATCTTCCTAGGTAGGTTACCACCAGACTTAGCTTTAGCTTGTCTGTTGATTACCCTTTTAGGAGGATTCGGTAGGATACCTTTAAGTTTACTTTCAACAGTATGGAACCTTGCCTGTTTCATAGACAAACTTGATAGTCATCGGTAGAGATTTGGTAGGTCTACCGCCGCCTTTGCCTTAGCGAGTTGTTCTTGGACTTTAGTTTCTCTACCGTTACTTTCTCAAGTTTCTCATTTGAATCAGTCATCTTGGCTTTTCCTTTCTGAGCTTTGGGATAAACATAAGGGACACTTGAATAACCAAGGCCTTGTTTTCCCTTATTTCCGAACGTCTGTTTAGAGAAAGAGATATCATTAGCAGTCTCAGAGGATTCACCTTTCTCTGTGACTGATGGGAATGTCATACTGGGCTCATCTGAATATCCTAGGCCATATTTATCTTTACTAGATTTTTGGCTTGAAAGGATTTCTTCGAAGGCATCCTTGGAGCTGTTCCAGGAGTCAATTGTCTTTTGCAAGGAAATTTTCTCTAGGTCAAGTCCTTTGATGTGCTCAGATAGACATTCAATTTTGTCACAAAGGAATTTGTTTTCTCCTTTAAGCTTGATACTTTCTTGTTGACAGCTATTGAGTGTTTGAATCTCAGCTGCCATCAGAGATTTCTCAGCAGTAAGTTTTTCACAGTTCTTGGCAAGTTTAACATAGGCTACTCTAAAGGAATTAAATTCTTCAAGCATATCTTGATTATCCTTGAGAAGTTCTTCCTTACTGAAGTTCTCACTGTTGATCTCATTTTTATCTAAGGGACTGGGTGAGATTTCGACTTCATTTTCAGAGTCATAGGTAGGACCTGAATCATGAGCTATTAAGCATATGTTAGCTTGCTCACAATCATCCTCTTCCTCTTCTGAATCAGTCTCAAACCATGTAGCAACCTGTTTGTCTTCTATGTCTTCAGCCAACATAGCCTTTTGTTTTTGACATTTTCTATAAGAAGGTTTTCGGTATGCTTCAAATTTTGGCTTAGGACATTTAGAGGAAAATGACCAGGTTTTCTACAGTTGTAACACACAAGCTCTTCCTTAGATGAGCTTTCACCAATCTTTCTAAAAGGTTGTTGGTGTGTGTTCTTCCTTCCATATTTTGCAAATTTTTGAAAACGTTTTACAAACATAGCAAATTGTTCATCTGAGAGGAAATCGTTTTCATAGGAGGAAGTGGAAGGTTTGTTTTCAACATTGATTTCTTCTTGGACCATGGCTGGCAAGGACACAGTTCTGAACTGTTTGTCTTGCTCTAGAGCTTGATTTACTTCGAGCTCATAAACCTTCAAACTTGCGTAGAGACTACGGAGAGTTATCTCGTTTAAGTTTTTGGATTCTTTCATAGATGTGGTCTTGACATGCCATAAGCTACCTAGAGAGCCTAGAAACCTCATGTTCATTTCCTTTTTGTCATAAGTTTTACCAAGAGAAAAGCGACTATTTATTACCTCACCGAGCGATCGTATGCTTGTCTCAAGGTTTCCTTTAGATCCTTTTGAAGGAATCAAAGCTGTGGATATATGTGTACTTTCATTATCTCTTGTGTCTTGGTCTCCTTCCAAGTATTCCACAAGAGCTTCCCATCATCTCTTTGCGGTTGTACATCGGATCACTTGTTTGGTATGTGCTTGTGTCTAGAGGCTGGTAATGACATTGATTGCTTCTGATCAAGCTCTACCGGCTTTCTGTCCATCCGATTCTTCTTTGGGAACTTGCGGGATTCCAGCGATGGAGGCTAGAAGGTTGGCCTTCATTGGTACATGTTGTCTGCGATAGCACTTCCATAACTTTGTTGTCAATAGAGTTCATAAAATGCATTACCTTATCCTTCCATATATCGAAATGGCCTTCGTCCAATATTGGGACGTGGTTCGCATTAGATGTAGGCAGCATGTAGTGTGTTTGTGCCATTGGATCGAATCTCTCAAGAGTTTAATCTCGGAAAAACTTGTTTTCAAAAAGTACAGCTCTGATACCAATTGTGGTTCATAACGGGCACAATAATAAGCTATTCAACCCCCCCTTCTAGCTTATTATTGTGCCCGTTGGGACCCACAATCGGTCTCTTGAAAGCGAACCCCAAAGGCTCTATTTATAGGCTGAAGGAGGGATTCATCGGGGATTTCTTTTTCTCTCAGCGTGCTTCATTTCCTTGTACACCGCGCCTTAAAAATTGTGCAATGCGTTAACTAGGGAGCTACTGTAGCACCTTGGGTGCAACCATAACCCTAGCTGGGCGCCGCACCAAGGGTCTTTTAGGCCGCGCCAGCCTACTATTCCAGCTTCCTTTTTTGACGCTTTAGCCCCTGCATTTTACTGTTTTGCGCATCCTGCTTTGCCTTTTGCATTTTTACTCTTGTAACTTGACATTTGTTAAGTTTGAACAGGTCTTGATATCACATGCCAGAGTTGCATACCAGGGGTACGAAATTTGGGTGTTTACACCTAACCAAAACTATAGCACTGTTCCGTGGTCCTACGGACCAAATAGGTCTGTTAACACAGTCGGAGGGAATAATGGCCCGAGCGAAATTTCGAAACCGAGCAGGGGTGAACGGTATTATGATGAGCGCAAGCTCCCGGTCAGGTGATACTGCAAGGGCTAATGGCACAGGGAGTGCTAAAGCCTTTGGAGGGCTATAAGCCACCAAACCCCTTACCCAGGACATGGAATCATGCCCATTATTGTGAATATCATTGCTGTAGTGGTCACCTCACCGATAAATGCTATATACTCAAATATGTTATCCAGGACCTCACAGATGATAAGGTTAGTGAAAAGCCTCCTTCCAGACCAAATATAGTCAATAACCATCTACCTCAAATCAATATGATTGAGGTTGATGAAAAAAATTGTGTACCCAAGTTCGAAATAAATAAACACCCATTACCATATATCATTGTTCCTTTCTCTCCATCTCTATCCATAAAAGAGCCTAGCTGCAATATGCTTTCTTGGGGCACTATCATGGGTAGCCAAAATACCTGCAATATTGAAAAAGCCACTTGGGTCGGTGGGGATGTCAGCCACCTTACTAGATCCGGCCGAGCCTACCAACCAAACCTGGAAAGAGGTGACCACTCCGGCAAAACCCAAGAAACAGATACTGGGGCTAAAACGGTGGAAGATACATTGTTAGCTCAGATGAAGAAAACTCAGGCTAACATATCCATCTGGGGCTTGCTTTGTGCCTCTAAAACCCACCGTGATACACTGGCTAAGTCTTTAAGTCAGGCAGTCATTCCTATTGAAACCTCCCCAAATGAGCTCACGCAAATGATCGGAAACATTCACTTTGGGAATGTGATTATGTTTACTGATCTAGATCTGCCAAGGGAAGGAACCAACCACATTGATGCTCTCCATATCACTGTGGGAATAATGGAAAAAAGGGTTCCCCGAGTTGTGATAGAAAATGGGTCTTCTCTGAATGTATGTCCCACTAGCACACTAGCTAAACTGGGAACGAAAATATCAGAGCTTGCTCCTTCATCGCAGATAGTAAGGGCATACAACAACACTAGTCGATGTGTCCTAGGGGTGGTCACTCTAATGCTGACTATTGGGCCATTAACCATGCCAGTAGAATTTCAAGTCTTAGACATACCAGCCACTTTTAGCTTGTTGCTAGGACGCCCTTGGATCCATGGGGTAAAAGGGGTAGCCTCTTTATTGCACCAACGTGTCAAATTCATCCACGACAATCATATAGTAATCATTCTGGCTGATAAGATCGTGGAAAACAGAGAAAGCGAGGATATCCCAATCCTCGAAATAGAGCATCAGGACACGGGTATATTTCTCAGTGGCTTTGAGGTTATCCCCCAAGCTGTGGTCAATGCCATTGAATATGGGCGAGAAACTGACATCACCAGGAAGAAAACCACATCCTTGGAAACATGGTCCCTTTAAACATGTTTCGGAAAATGAATTATATGCATGGTCTGGGTTTCGGCAGAAATCAGCAAGGACTTGTTAACTTAGTCCAAGATGAACTTAAGGAATGTATCCCTCCTTTCGGTCTAGGATACAAACCTACTCCAGCTAAGGTGGCCGCAATAATGAAACAGAAACGTGAGAAAATTAAGGTAGAAAGAGAAAAGCGTCCTTATAAGTATCCCCCCTCCAACCATATAGAAAAACCTTAAACGGTTACTTCGTAAGGAAAGGGGAAACAAAAGCCTATCTCATGTTTCCTGAGCCCTGGCTACACCAGAATGGGAAAAGACACCCTGGTTGGGAGATCTTTGAAGATGTCAGTATTGTCACTGATAAAATGGAACAGGTTACCATGAAGCCCCGTAGCACTACATATAAGACTGTCACTATTGAAAATATTTGGTCTATAGACCAAGATGATTATGCTCTGGCCATATTAGATAATGAATGCCTGAAGGATAGTTTCCTGGGTATGATAGACGGAGGCGCTGATTATGAAAAACTCCCTGCTGAGTTTGAGCCTATTACTGATAAACCTCTGCAGAACTGGTATACAACGATCGGCCCGCTCTTGACAACTGCAGATCTGGTGGACCGTCTCGGATATACTATTCCCATTCCTTCCCCTAGCTTTACGGATTGGTCATCTACCGATCCGCTCCATAAGATTGAGGATCTCAAACCCCAGATCCTGAACAATGTAAATAACCCTGTACAGTTTGCTATTAATGATAATCTGAATGTCTTTGCTTATTCCTTAGTTACACCTACATTAAAAGACGCATTAAATAGTTATAATAATGAGTCATTTGATGAAATAGACCCAAAAGATAAAAATTATTTGCTTGAGCTTGTAAAGTCAGTTGAGCACCAGGAAAAGTCCCATTCATCAGCAGAAACTGAAGACCTATTCACTATCAATCTGGGGCTGAACAATGAAATCAAAGAAATCAAAATCGGCAGCTACCTGCAAGGCCCTGAATGTAATACCCCGATTCCCGGTTAGCTTGAATTGCGTGCAATGCTCGCATTTCTTCTTTGGTTGATTGCTCGTTGGGTTTGTGAGAGAGTCTAGATGTGTATGAGAGACCACATTAAGACTAAAATACTTTTAAGAGATGCCATATAGTTGTGGACTTGCTAAAGTCACAAGTCGTAACTCGACGATAGTCAAAATGCGACGCGATTGAGAGTTTACTTGCGTTTCACGTTCCTGACCTCGATTTGATCCTAGATCTTTACAAGATGATTAAATAACATGTTTAGATGTATTATACTTCTAGTTGGATGCATTCCCTAAGTCTTGTGAAGTTTTGACGCTTCGAGGATAGCAATTCTCCTTATCGCGTAGTTCGAGATTGAGCCGGGTGATCGTCTCACCCTCCGGGAGTTCTTTTCTCCTATCTGTCATTCATCATCTGAGAAGCATTCAAGCCTATTCTATAGCCCTTTTAAGTGTTAATAACCATGGGTTGTTGCCCGACGGTTTGTGGTTTCATTCGACGTTTCGTTAGCGAGATGTCGCGCCTTGCGTCGGTTTCGCTCTGGGTTGTTTTGGGAGTTGTTGTGAGGGTTCTGGACCTACTTTGAGGGTGGTTTGAGACTTGTTTTGTTTAGCTAAGAGTATGAGGACATTAAGGGTTGAATTATAGGCCGTTTCGAAGCTTTAAGGCTTGCGGTTGCATGCGGGAGAGTCCGAGGCCGAGCAAGAAAGCAACAAAAGCCGGGAAGAAGAAACCAGGGACCATGCGCTCGCATGGCCTGCCATGATGCGACCGCATCACTCCCAGATCCCTGTTACAGGATTTTTCTTGTGTTTCACCCATTTGCCCATCTTAACCCCACCCAAACCCATCCTAAACTAATCCTAAACCTTCCTAACTACCTTAAGACATGTCCTAAACATCTAATTGAGAATTGGAGGTGGATTAGAGGGGTTAATTAGAGGGAAACAACCCCATTAGTGAACACATCACCCACTTACTTTCTAACCCATATAAACCACAAACACTTCACTTAAGCCTTCATTTTCTGCCTACAACTTCTAAAAAACGTGGGAGACTCTTTTGGGGGCTTAGAGAAGAGTTTTCTAGGGTTCTTGAGAGCCCACCCTTGGAATCCATAGCTAGGAGCCTCCATTTCTCAATCCACACCATAGATTTGAAGAGGAGGTTGAGGAGAACAAGACCCACCAATTGGAATTTCGAATTGGAAGCTTGAAGGGGCTGAATCAAGGTAAGTTACTACACCTATTTCTCTTTGTTTTTGCCCCCATTGACCCTAGGGAAAACAACCTTGGTGCTATGTAAGGTCAATGGGTGCACTTTTAGGGCTTTTCTAGAGATGCCATGAACCCTAGATTTCTAAATGTTGATTTTGTTTGGATGAACCTACTTGGGACCTTGATTATCATGATATTCATGTGTAGAGTAGCCTATTCATCCTTGTTATGTGATTTATTCAAGTATTGTGAACATGATTGGTGAGGTGACTTAAATGGGTGTATGCCCAAATGTTGATTTTGGTTGGTTAGACTTGCTTAAAACCTTGATTAGTATAATATACATGTGTAGTATAGTATATTAATCCATTTGATGTGAATTATTCATGCTTTATGGGCATGATTGGTGAAGTGACCTAAATGAGTTTATGCACAAAAATTGGAATTTGCCCTATGTTGCCTAACCAAGTGATTTGTTGGGATTTTATGGGTTTAATGAGATTGAGAATCTTGCCAAGGATGTTAGTTATGAACATAGGAGGGTATTGTAGCCCATGGCTTCTATGCCCTAAATTTTGGAAAGTGTAGATTGCACTCAACGGAGTCATTATAAGTTCGATAATGTATTAAATGAACTTGGGTTGAAATCCTACGACGATTGGATTTCGTTTGATTAATGTTGTGATATGCATAGTCTCCAAACTTTAAATGAAATTATGATTATGATGAACTTCATGGATTTTTAGGCTTGGGAATCAAGCCCGAATGAATATTGGGATTTTGTTGTACACTTTAATGAAATGTTAAAGTGTGGATTTATGAAACACATAAGGAATCAAATGTAGTATAAAGACTCAACGGAGTCGTCGTAAGGCCGATAATGTGATAATGAGCCTTGGATTGAAACCCTACAATGATCGGGTTTTGGTTGGTGTTGTTTGTGTGCAACCGATGCATCTCGTTTTGTGTCCAAATGAGACACTCATGATATAATGACTTAGTTGGAATATATATTGAGCGTGCTTGTTAGGGCACGGAGCATTTGAGACCAACCCATGGTCTCGGGTATATTTAAGAGATGATTAAGAAATAATTATCTCCTTAAGGAAATTGGTCGCGTGCATATAAATACGCTTGTGAGAAAGTGACTACGGAGTAGTCATGAGGTTCTTGAGTATGGTAATGGAGATGTCAATCATATACGACAATTAAGATTATAATTGAGTCCGGTGTGCTTAAAATAAAGACTAAAATATTAAGTCTTGAGTTGTAGGTATCCTTAGACTAACGTAGTAGTCTTTGGTTTGATTTTGAGAGGAGGATTATTGTAGACCTCACATTATGATTTATTAAGCTTATATGCTATCCTTGATTTGGGTGATGACTTGAGGAATAATGAGTACCTCAATATGTGGTTCTCGAACTAAACTTGTAAGTTAGTTGAACATGTTGGTTATATGCAAATATATGCATTGTTCATGAGATTTTGTAGAGCATTATGTCCTACTTGTTTATATGCAAATATGTGCATGATTTATGAGATATTGTAGAGCATTATGTCCTACATGATTTAATGAGCCCGATATTAATAAACTTGGTCTCATTTGGTTTATGCAAGTAAATACCTACTTGAGCGTTTTTGGTTTAAGTCCAGCTGGCGGGTTTGGTTGTAGTGTCGGCAATGGGACGATTCATAGTCTTTGGAAACAATCGCTATGAATCGTTGCATTGGTTCCCTTTCTCCCCACTATTTGGCCAATAGTGGGATGTGATCTCGAGTTATGCCATCTAGCCTGACATCGAGCTCTCATTTCTCATCCTAGGTTGGATGAATGTAACGAGTACTCATTAAAGGAAAACTGATGAGTTGTGATTATTTGGGGATGAAACCCAAGGTATGATTGGTTGGGTGTTGAACCCGGATTTTGGTTTGAGGATGGATCCCGTGGTAAGTTTGGTTGGGTGTTGGACCCGGATTTGGTTGTAACGGTTCGATTTACGTTTCTTGTTACACATGTTTATTTATGAACATTTATGTGAAAGATATTATGCTATGTGGTTTATGTGGGATTATGTGCTTTGGTAATTAAGTGCATGTTTATTGTTGGTATACTAGTATGATACCATGATTCTTATATATGCTTGTGCATTATGCCATGCCATGACATAATATGCCATACAGTTGCATTTAGTAACTTACTAGGTCATTATGACTCACTCCGTGTGGTTGTTTTTCCCTAGTGTGTGCAGTGATCCCGTTAGTACGCGCGGCGACTTCGGATAGCGATTTCTAGCAGGTGGTCTTCCAGGCAATAAGCTTGGAGTTATTATTATTATTGTTGTATTTGTTTGTGAGTGTGAGGTTCCCGGGACGTGCCCCCGCGCCCCGCGCGCCCTTGTTTAGGGGTGCGTGCAGCGGGACACACCACTTGCTCTCGTTCCACCCTCCCTTGTTTAGGGGAAGACGAAATCCAAAGTGCGAGAGGAGTGATGTCTATATTAGCACGTTGGAATGTGCCTCGGTTGCCCTGAGTGGATTTTGTATCCAAAATGGGAACTAAAGGTTTCCTCATGTCAGGTTATCCCTTATTTCGTGGATAACAGGATATGGGAATGCATTACCTTTCCATTCTCATTCTCCCCTTTTTTTTGTCAGGGGATAATAGAGAAGTGCAAGAAAAGATATTGCGACGCCCCCACTTATGGATTTAATAAAATGGCCTTATGGCCCAGTCAGATCACTATGGGAGCTAGAGGCCCCACTGGATCTGAAAGTTTTAGAGTCGCCACCTTTATTTTAAGGCAAAAATAAAGGAAAACCAGAAGAGAAAACCAGAGATTTTAGAAAACGGGTTCGGGGGCTAAGTTACGAGTTGGGAAGGTGCTAGGCACCCAACTCGCCTTTCGTCTCAAAGCGTTTTTGGCTGAAATATGCTCATTGTTATATTAATCTAGCAAATAAATAAGGTCTTATTTTGACAAGGGAAAATTAAATGATACATTCGTGGCTACATTATTTACGGACTCGCAGCCTCCTTCCAATAGTTACAAACACATTTAAGAATATTTGGCCATTATAACGGCTCTTTTACATAATTTTTCCTAATCTAATCCGGGCAGCACAACGGCTTATATTGGCTACATTGTGCCGGATTTAAAATACAACTTTTTGAAAATAAATAGAAAAAATATAAATGAAATAAAAATACGCCCTTAAAGGTATTACCTTTTAGAGCGGTGGTGTGCTAAGCTCGTGCCCGTCTCGGGAGAGGGAGTCTTTTTTTGTTTTGAATTGAACTGACTTGAACCGATTTGAACTGATTTGAACCGGATTTGAGGCGGGGCTAGTCAACTCGGGCGAGTGACTTTATTTGGGTAGGTTTTGGCCTTTTCGGTTGGGCGGAATCTAGACTTAAGTTTTGACTTTTTAGCTCGTTACGGGCAGGAGTAACGGCTTATTTTGGGATTTTTGAATTTGGGGTTTTAAGGTGGATACCTAACAACTAGGCTAGGGATCACTTATAACCTATGGGTTTTTGATTTGGCAGAGTTTGGATGGGGTTTGGAGATTTTAGGGGCTTCCACTCACCTATCTCGCACCTCTCGTACTAAGGCGATCGAAGAAATCGCAGAAGCAGAGCTTCGCTGCGATAAAAACTTCGCGTAAACTTTCAGCGAACAAAATGAGAGGCCGAGGCCTCTATTTATACTTGAGGAGCAGGACATCGATGGAATTCTTGAATTTTTCTCCGTGCATTGGCCGCTTGTACCGAGCGCTTCAGAACTTGTACCAAATTGAATCTGTGAGACGCATGAAAAGCATGCTTGGTGCGGCCAAGCTATTGCTTGGTGCGGCACCAAGCTTCTCCTAGGTGGCACCAAGTACTTTTTTAAAGTTTGCAATTTTGACACTTTCCCCCCCAGCTTCAATCTGCTTTTGGCGCGCATCCCGTTTTTTCTTTTTCGCATTTTTGACTTGCAACTTGACATTTGTTAAGTTTTACCGCTTTTGATATTTTATGTCGTTACATACCAGGTACGAAATTGGGGTGTCTAGAGCCCCTCAGCGATGGAGTTTACTGGTAACCTTTCTTCGAGTAGACGAACATCGTTGATTAACAAGAGACTCTCCAATTTCGTTCATTTAAGAACAGGAGAATGCAATTGGTAGCAGTTATAATGCACAGTGACATGCTATCCAAACTCTATAACCTAGACATTTTTAGTCGGTTATAAAAAATTATCGAAGTTTTTAAGCAGATGTGAATTTAATGTGCTCTGATGGTCGGACCTACTAATGTAGGCGCCACGTATTCCCTATTAAAGGAAATCAGACCAAGCGTAGTTCAGGCCAAAACCTTAAACTACAATGGAAAAAGATTTTTGTGTTTTCGAAAAAGCCGTATTCTCCCGGTCCGAAACCGTTGTCAAATACGGTATGAAGATTTGAATGTTTTTCTGTTACCACCTTTCAACCTACCAATACCTTGTAGTTGAAGCGTGTTAAGAAAATTTTCTAATTATGTGCGGGCCTTGATCGCCGCCTTGTTTCCGGACATAATCCGAAAACTTTCAAATATCAGAAAATTGTGTTTGACTAAAGATCCGTTGCCGAGCATTGCAAATCTGTTACCACAATTTCAACCGGTCAATACATTGTCATTGAAATGTGTTAAGAAAACTTTCTAGGTATGTCTGGGCCTTGATCGCTGTCTTGTTTCCAGACATAACTCGAGAATTTTCAGATATCAGAAAATTGTGCTTGACTAAAGATCCGTCGCCGAACACGACGAATTGATCATTCTTCAAGTATTTTCGAAAATTGTGCAGTGGAAAACATTTCTTTTCCTTCCTCTTTTTTTGTTTTTTTTATTCCTCTTTTTTTTTGTTTTTGAAATATTCCTCTTTTTTTTTGTATTTTTGAAATATTCTTCTTTTTTTTGTATTTATTTATTTATTTTTTTTGAAATCAAAACTCATTTTGAAAAAGAATTTTTTTATTTGAAAATAAAACAATTTTTCCTAAAAAGGAAATTATTCTAAAGTCGGTAGGAATACTGACTGACTTACCTTTTTCGCCGGTGGTCAGCCATGATTCTACCGATCGACATTTTGCCACTCTTTGTGGGGAATTTATTCTTTTTTTTTCTTTTTATGATTGTGATGGTCGGACCTATAAAGATAGGCTGCCTACGTATCCTTTTTCAAGGAATCAGACCAAACGTAGTTCGGCCTGAGCTGAAGATTTTATTTTTGCTTGCTTTTTTCTTTTGATTTTTCTTTTCTTTTCTTTTCTTTTGATTTTCTTTCTTTTGATTTTTTTTTCTTTTTCTTTCTTTTCTTTTCTTTTCTTTTGATTTTTTTGATTTTTTTTTCCTTTGATTGATTTTTTTTCTTTTTCTTTTGATTTTTTTTTTGATCTGCTGGGGATATTTCTTTTATCATCGTTCGCCTTCGAAAGTTTTTCCCTTGTCCCACTTTGTTTTCGGCTTTGACTGGAAAATTTTCTTGATGCTGCTGCATTTGTTCTTGTTACTCCTTCTAACCTTGGCCAGAAGCTTCCTTTTTTTCCTTCAGTAGCATCTTTGGTATCACTGTCATCTTTTCTTTCTTTGTTGTTTTCTTTTTGCTCCATTTTCTAGCTTCATCGAAATTCTTCTTCTGCCGCATTTTCCTTGTTGCATGTACCGAATTTTTTTTCTTCCCTGCATACATTTTTCTTTCTCCCAATTTTTTTATTTTCTTTTTTTTTTTTTTTTTTGAGGAATGTAAAAGAATATGGTATATATGTACAATATATACAAAAAAAAAATTTAATGAAATCAAATGTTTATTTACATGTGAATTTTGTTCATGTATATTTACATATTTTAAAAAAATGGCAAGTGTTTATTTACGTAAAGAATGATACATTTTTTTTTTGTTTTTGTTTTTTTTTTTTGCCGGATATACTTCTAATCCGCTAGATTTTGGCACTGCTTGGTACTTTGAAGCATTCATGACTTCATTAATGATGCATGCGCATGTCCTATTTATGCCTAAATGATGTAATTGAGTGATAATGCATGTAATTTCTGTGATTTATTTTTGCGATGCATGATTTGAAATAGTGGTCACTATTTGACCCTACTATGCATGATTTATGTTCTAGATGCAAATGAGGCTATATGATGCATGTTTTACACTAACTCACAATTTTGCATGCAATAGAATGGCGAAACGGAATATTCGGAGTATAAATTTAATTTTTCCGAAACGCCGCATATTTTCGGATAAAAACAGACAAAATGATATTTTTCATGCTCTTAGATTTATTTTCCAAGCATGCAAATCTTTGAGGGTATAGTAAATACCACAAAGATATTTATTTTGATGATTGGTGATATTTTATTTTCTCTTTGTTGTATTCCTATGGCAGCTTATTGGACAGATGAAATGCAAAATATGAATGCATGAATTATTTTGTGCGATGCAGATGCAATGTAGAATACGTATGAGATGATGCATGAATTTTTCACATTTTATTATGCACATGACCAATGCAGTTATAACATGTACATTAAGATGCAAAATTAATTACATATATGAATTGCTTGTTTTTTTTTTATGGTTTTTTATTTATTTATTTATTTTTTTTGAATGAAATTTTTTTTATGGATTTTGAAAAAGAATGATTTTTTATTTACATGTAAATTTATGCACATGTATGAAAATAGTATGTGACAATTTAAAGAATTTTTTTTTTTTTTTTGTTTTATGAACAAGATTTTTTTTGTAAAAAAAATGAAGTATAAAACATGTGATTTGTTTATTATTTACTTAAAGGACTGTACAGAGAAGGAGATAAGGGTAGAGAACTTACCCCGTTGTTTTTTTTTTTTTTTTCGCAGGAGCGCCTCGATGGCGGTCCGACGTCCGAGATGACGATGATGATGATGATGATGATGGGTCAAGCCGCGCCGGGCAGAGGTCGAGGATTAGCAACGGGTCCCGCAGTCGGGGTGGTGGTCTTCCCAGAAGCCATTCGTCCCGAGCATATTAGCTTTGAGTTCCTGCGAACATTAGTATCTTTTCCTTTTTCTTTTTTGCATTTTTTTTTTTTTTCTTTGTATATATATTTTTCCGAAAAGAAATCAGACAAACATTATGAAATAATGCAATATAATGTATATGATGCAATATGTTACACATGCAAAAATAAATTCATGCGAGAAAATAAAACTATACCAAACATCTAAAATGTAATGGCATCGTACTTTGAAGAAAGGATTTTTGAGAATGCACCCTTGGATAAGAGCGGCTTTTGGGTGATATTGAATGGGAAAAGTGGCCGATCTCTTATTCTTTCGGCAGCATTGTGGTCGTTGAGTCCGCGGGGCCAGAGCCTCCTTTGTAGGCTTTTTTTTTTCGCGACGACGCGAGAGACGATATGGTCGAGCCGAATTATCATGGTACCAGCAAGACTATATCCGGATAATGAGACATTGATGATGAGGATGAGGACACTTCGGGCTCTCATGCCGATGAGTCTAGGGTTTCTTCTTCGCTCTTGAAAGGAGTATATGGCCTTGGCTGTGGACGCCGCAGCAAATCGATGGACCGCTCTGGCTATGGCTGAAGAAAAGGATTGTTTCTGGGGAAAACAAAGGGGGTACAGGCAATAATAGATATGTACATGCCATTAATGCATAATCTAAATTTCTTTTGCAATTATTCCTAAGTTGCACCTTAGGACCCGTAATATTATATTTTAGTATTTTATTGTGAGCTTATGTCGTGGTTTTTCTTTTTCTTCTGTCAGTCGAGCCTCTTTGCATGCCGAAGACTGGAGATAGGATGCCGAGGTTTCAAAGAGTGTCTTCCCTCTCCTTATTCTCCTGATATATATTTTTTATTTGTTTGGCTCTAACTTTTGCCTAGGCCGCCCTTTCGGGTTTTCAACCTAGCGAGCCTTTATTTCTTTTTTTTTTATGCTCTAATTTTGCCTAGGCCGCCTTTCGGTTTTCACCCTAGCGAGCCCTTATTTCTCCTTTTTATTTTTCATTTTTTTTGAATGCCCTAACTTTTGCCTAGGCCGCCCTCTTTCGGTTTTCACTTAGCGGGCTTTTTTTCTTTTTTTTTTTTTCTTTTGCCCTAACTTTTGCCTAGACCGCCCTTTCGGGTTTTCAGCCTAGCGGGCTGGAGAGGGAAGCACTTGTTGGATAGAGTGGATCGAGCATCATACCTTTTTGGACTTGTTGAGATTGGAGGTTGAACAAGGTCTTCTTTCTTGGCTTGTAGGGAGTACGACATTTCCTGACCGGATCCCATTGACAATATACCAGGCATCGTGGAAGAGAGGGTAGCAGCCTTTGATAAGTAGCCCCGGCAAAGATTTTTTTAGCCCAGCGGCATGACATGATAGCAAGAGGGTCCCCCAAGGGATGAGGTCTTTTCTTGGTTTCTGTTTGCTTTTGATTTGACTATAGCCCAAAGATGTTGTTGTTGGATTTGGGAATGGTCACTATTTTTGGGCCGACAAATTGGATCGTATATATATATATATATTTTTTTTTTTTTGCTCTAATTTTTTTTTTTTTTTTTTTTTTTTTCCGAATGAAGTTGACGTGTGGCTGTTTCATGCTTTCTTTTTTTTTCAACTTGTAGCGACCATTCTGACTTGATGCAGTGGAGCTTTTGTCTGATTGGCTGAGCATACGGACATGTGAGGGTCCGGTGTTTGGCTATGGCTGGGGTCTACCCTTGACAATCTTTTACAAAACCAGGTAAGTATGTCCACGAACTCGTTGATGAGATCCATGAGTGTTATCCTTGCAGGTAGTTGTCGATTCTGACTTCTTTTGATTTCCTTGTCCAGCCCCAGATTGATAGTGGATCGATCCTCGATTGCTTGCTTGATGATGTCTCGACTCTCACCGACTTTACAAGCTCAAGCAAAATTTTTTATCTTTTGGGTCCTTTTAAATGACTCATTATTTTAATTATTTAATGTGTCTTTTAATGCAGTGCAACTAAGAAATAAGCAAAGACGCTTAGATTATTATTAAAAGCACATTGTGCGCATGGGGGGTTATTACATTATTGAGGACCCGGGGTTTGAGATCCTCATTTAGGAGCGGATTGGTAGATGACCAAACCGTAAGGCTAGAAAAGGAATAGGGTACTAATTTAGGGAGCGGATTGGTAGATGACCAAATCCTGTAAGGCTAAGGAAAGGAATAGGGTAATATATCCAAAGTAGTCCACCAGATCTGCGGGCGCCAAAAGTGGGCCGGTCGTAGTATACTAGTTCTGCAGAGGTTTATTAGAAGTAGCCCCAAACTCAACAGGGAGCCCTTCATAATCAGTGTCTCCTTCTATCATACCCAGGAAGCTGTCTTCTCCGAACACTTGTTGGGGAAACTCCTTTATTGATCAACGATTTTACAAAGACCTTTATTCATACTTAAATATGCTAACTTGCCTCCCTTAAACTTCCTGGGCTTGACTTGTTTCAAAGATTTTCGTGCCTGCCAATGAAATTTCTTTGTTGTCGATGAGGTCTTGAATGGCGTTTCTGAGTGTATAGCATCGATCGGTAAGATGACCGCTGCATTTATGATACTCACAAAGCGGGCATGGTTCCAAGTTCGGGCAATGGCTTGGTGGATGGTAGTTATCCATGGGTTTCAAAGATCCCATGGGCACACAGTGTTTGGAGTATTTCGGATTGTGGGGCAGGCAAGTCATCGTAATGTCTTTCTTTTCTATTTCTTGGCTTTGCTAGATGGCTAGGTCGGGTTTTGGTCAGGCAGCTGAGCGGGGTTTTCTTTTTTTGATAAAGTTGGAGCGGGATTGGCTTGTCTGGTCCTGGGCCCAGCAGGGATTCCTTTTCTGGTATGCAAATGATACTTTTAAGTTCCCCGGGATCGGGATCATGTGGAAATAGGCATCCGATGGATCGAAAGGGGGATGATTTTCTGGGTTGTGGTAATAGGCATTCAGGTGGGGAGGATCAAGGTTGATTTCTGGAGAGTTTGGGCTAGAGTCAGGGGTATTGGAAATCATGTTTCCTAGACCAAGGAGGTCATCACTATGGTTGGTAGGCGGCACTGATGGTTTTTGAAAGCTTGAAAAGGATATTTTCGTGGTATCGGGGAGTTTATTTCAGAGAGTGGGAAGTATTAGGAGCATACCCTGAAGTTTGGCTTTTTGTGAGAAAATGGTAAGGGTTTCTGAAAAACTGGCCAAAAGGTCACTTACCACCGATCCATTATTTTCTTTTGCATGGGTGTCCGGCCTTTTTTAACCAAGCCTCAAGCCCAGAGGAGGTGTACGCAGAGTTTTAGTTCCCACCGCCCGTTGCTACTATCTCCTCACACAAATTTTGTTTGTTCTTTGCTGCCATATTGCTTGGATTTGTGCCTCGCCGAATCGATTCTGCCTCGTCCGATCCGAACCGATATCTTTCGATGATGCCGACTGGAGCTTTCTCAATTAATCTGGCCAAGACTGTTTATGTTTCCAACATCCCGCCGTTTCGAAAATGGGTTTCGTAGAATGAAGGTCGAGAGGTATATACGCTTGAAGTACAGCTTATTTTATTAATATTTTATTATTATTTATTTCCACTTGATAAGCACTGCTTTATTTTGATGCTCGTGATTTTTCTGAACAAGGATTTTTTCCGCAGTATAGACCAACGTGATTCCACCTGCCTTTCGACTTCCCAGACTGATCGTCCCAAAGCGAAGGGCCTATACTCTTCCAGATCCACCATCCGAAATGATCTAGGTCGAGCATTTGAGAATTATAAGTCGCCTCTGTTTATTGTTTATTGCTCATATTTTTTTTTGTGCACA